>JAQFVV010000277.1:0-640320 GCA_028023455.1 Epiperipatus broadwayi
TTTTTTTTGTTAAAAGAGGAAATCTGTTTAATCAGATATCGATCTTTGTAGCAATTTTTTTTGTAAATGATTGTTTCACTTTGGAAGCTTATAATGAGTCAGAGCTCTAAATTTTGAAATTGTCTTATCTCAAGATCTATAGAAAGGAAGCTCAAAGATTTGAAGTGTTACCTGGATGTTAAAAGAAAAAAGAAAAAGAAAAGAAAGGAAATAAGGATTGAGTCTATTTTTTTTTTTAAACAAAAGTGTCTGGAAAAAGGATTAAACTTTTCAGTTGAAAAATAATGTAGTTGAAAATAAATTACAGATCTAATTAAAACAAATTTGTCCAAAAATGGCAAGTGATGCTATCTCTGATTGGTTAAGTTAGCTAAAAATTGGATATAAAAAGCTGTCTTGAATTATTATTAAGATTATTGTGATTGATTCAGATTGTTAAACTATCAAATTGAATGCTGAAAATATAAAAAAATGTCTTGCTAGAAAAATTATATGTATGTCCCATCGGTTCCGGACCATCTGGGGGAAGCTGCACATCACATAGGAAAGAAAAGATGTTGTGTCTAAAATAATATTCTACACCTTTCAACTGACCAGAGAAATAAGATGTTTTTAATAGAAGGAAGAAAGCATTCACCTGCATTCAAAGAAGATGAATTAATCTACTGATAAATATTAATCATCAAGTCCAATTAATTGTTACAACAACTGATTTTAAACTCAAGAAAATTTACAAATGGGAAAACAACTGCTGTATTTCATCCACATGCTTGACAGGAAGAGAAGAAAATTTAATATAATGATTTCCAAATTGTCCACTAAAGCAAATAACCTCAATAGAGTCATCATCATCAAATAGTTATACACCTCAAGAAAGAGATTGTTCCCACATAAAACGGAAATAGTAGCTGCAGAAATATAAACATTATACAAGGCAAGTTTGAACCCTTGGAAATTCGCCACAAACAAAAGATCGGTAATATGACTTTTTATATCTATTTTCTTTATGATATCAGTCTTAATAAACATTTTAGCAATAAAGTGGTATATTTTTATTTAAAGAACTTTTAAAGACTATTCAGATCGATTAAAACAAGAATGTCTTACTAAAAATAACTTTGAGCTTCATAAATGACCTTGAATGTATGAAAATTATTTGTTTATTAATTTTACAATATTAATGTGTAAAACAATTTTTTTTTTATGGTGTTATGATTTTAGTTTTAACTAATATATTATTATTTTGGTTTTAAATAATATTTTGTTATCATGGGATAAAACACGCACATACATAATGATATTTTATATGTGTATAATTGTGAGTGAATGTGAAATAATGAGTAGTATTAGAATATTGGGTTATTTTGTTTCAAGTTAAGTATAGCATTTCTGAGGTAGAAGAACGGGGGAGAAGATAATGATTTAAAACTCTTTTCTAAAACTTGCTCTTTCAATTTTACTAATATTTTTTTTTACATTCTATTTACATGTTGGATTTTAAAGTATGTGTGCCAATGAGCAGATAATATTTTTTTTTAAATACTTTTCTCATGGAGTGAAAATCATGGTCAATGTGACGTCCAACTTAATACAAAATACATTTGAAGGGAAAGGGGGAAGAACTTAAAATTAATCTGAGGATTGTTATATAACCAATTATTATTATTATTATTCATGTCAGTTTTCATATTATCTAGAAATTTTTATGTATATGTTAGAAATGTAGTAATAAATATTAGTTTGTTTTATTAAACGAGGCATATATATTTCATTAAGTGTAGTCTTTGTTAAGTGTGATTATTCATCATCATCAATGGTTGAATATTAGTTATTTAAGATATAAGTAAATATGCTAAAATTAAGCAATAATTAGGAATTTCTTTATAAAAATTAGTTTTATGTTTAGGCCTAGTCCTAGAGCTGTAATTGAAACCCTTGTCATTATCGTTATTATTATCATCATCATCATCGTCATCAACGTTTTAATTAATGAGCTGTTTAACTGTTTAAAGGCCATAAATAAATATTGATTTTATAATATTAAGTGATTTCTTAGTATTAGTATAACCACATCCCATCATCTATTTCATGCAAGGATGAGTGAATTGCCATCCTAAATTAGTTATATATAATCTGAGCTAGTGAACTTATAAAAATATTGAAACACATTTGTTTTGTTAAGATCTGAGAAATGATTTATGTTCAATGAACTCCACTGTGGTTTAAAGATGTTTTACTTTTACCTAACTATTAGTGCTTATAGTGATATGGCTCAAAAAGCAAAATCTCTCATTTTTATTAGAAATAAAGTACCAAAAAGGGATTCAAACCCGGTACATGTGAAAGGTTATTGGATATAACCGTGTCTAGATTAAGATAATCTAGTGGCGCCCTGCTAGACCATATTCACTTAGTATTTGTTTAAACATGCACTTAACATCAAACCAAGAAATGAAAGTGGATAAGACCTACAGTCTGTATACCTGAGTTATATTATATTGAATTACTTAGTTATTTCTATTTGAATTCATTTATTAAGTTACAATGGCGCCCAACGTGGGGCCTGATATTTTACCATATACCTGAAAAAGAGAGTCTATAGAATGATGGGAGATGTGTGGTTAAAAATAGAGAAATTTTTTTGGTAAAATTTTTTTTTTCAGTAAAAAATTTTTTTGGCTTACAAAATTTTCTTGGCCAAACAGTCTTATTTTAGATGATGATGTTTAATATGATTTAATTATTCATTGATGATGATAAAATGGGTACAGCCATAAAACAGCTTAGTTTTGTTTTATCAATTTTGAAAATAGAGATGAATATCACAACTTAAGACAAAGGTGAAATAAATAATAGATTTTTTTTGTGGAACATTAAAATAATTTATTGCCAGATAGGATAGGCATAGTAATAGTGATGAATTATGGAATAGTAGTCTCATGTGTGTTTGGAGAGTTCATTTTGTAAAAAGTCTACGATTTTAGAGGTTTGATTGGATGGTTGATCGTTGGAGTTTGGTTGGTTAGATTGCAGTTTTGATGATGAGTGGAGAGTTTTGTCATTGCCTTGAGAATGCTATGTATTTCGTGTAACTTATGAATGATCAAACCCATTCACTGCTCCAACCCAATTTATATGTTATCTTTATTTTATCATGAAGCAGTTAACAGCAGACCTGCCATGATACAAGCCTATAAGTCTCCAAGAGAGAGAGCACGGCATAGTTTTCCAATCAAGTTTATATGTTATTCTTATTTTATCATGAAGCAGTTAACAGTAGTCCTGCCATGATATCAGCCTATAAGTCTCCAAGAGAGAGAGCAAGGTTTCGTTTTTGTAGTCTATAATAAGCAGGGCATTCCTTGATACTTGCCACATAAGACTCCAAGAGAGAGAGCAAGGCATTGTTTATCTACTTTAGCCCCTAAGACTTAAAATACATCTTTTATTGCAACAGAGTTTGCTTCATTCAATCAAGGGTTGTGGTAGTTAATAGTGATCGAATTGGGATGATCTTCTGAGTGCTCGTGATGCATTGTGTGATTATAGTGCTGTGACTGAATTCTTTTATTTATCTCAAGATTGTGAACTGCTAGTCATTCTGTGGACTGTCAATATCTGTCGGATTTCTGGGAGAATGGATGAATGTATAATTTGGGCTATTACAGACAGACATGCACTATAGATTATTGTTGTGTAGTTCATTAAATAAGGATATTAAAAAATTTTTTTGTTGTATTTGTAATGCATAATAAGGTGAAAATCAAATCAGTCAGTTGGTCAGAATAGGTGTCAGACAGGGAGAAGATGTGTAGATTTTTGATGGTCAGGGAAGTACAGATGGGATATATATAGTTTTATAACATGAGTGAACTAAATTATAGTATGGAAGAGGCTCAGATAGCAAAGATGGCACCATCAGACATGGACATGATAATGCAGATGTTGAAAAGGTTCAGAGAAGATGTAAGAGAAGATAATAGAATCTGGAGAGAAAGTTTAAGAGATGATAAAAAAGGCATAGAAAGTGTAGAAAGTTTAAAAAAAGAGGATAAGAGGAGTGAAGATGAATTAAAAGAAAATATCAATAGCTCTGTTGAAAACAACAATAAAATTCCTATAGCTTTGGGAAATAAAATAGAGAAACATGGGAAAAGAGCCTCAATTCCTGGAGTTAATAATCTTTATAAAGAAGAGGATGGAGAGGTTGTAATGGGATTAGAAGTTACCGTAAAAGTAAAGGGGATAGTAACAAGTACTGAAGAGTTTCAGATTCGAATAAAGAAGGAAGCACTATCAGGTATAAAATTGACCAGACTGATGAAAGATTGTATGTATCAAAATATACAAGAAGATTATAACAAATCCAAAAGAAATAAGGAAAGTCTGGAACAAAAGGTTTGTCGTTCTGTGAAAAGATGGATAGAAAGTCTAAGAGAGGATAGCAAAAAGAGTGCAGAAAGTATAATAGAAGGTAGTCAAAGATTAGAAGATAATGCTGAAACCTCTTTAGAAGATAGAGCAGGAGAGATGGGTGAATATGTTAGACTTGTAAAACGGAAAGGTAGTCAGAGCTTACCAGTTTTAAAAGATAATCTGGATAGTCCGACCACTGATAATAAAGAAAATAATGTAAAGTTAGATACACTGATAGAGAATAGGCTCCAAGAAGTAGAAAGGCCAATAGTAGCCATAGTACCAAATCTCCCAGTAAAGAAAGTAAATGAGATGATGACCAAAGAACAGATTGGGATAGATCATGAAGTGAAAAGAAGGAAAAGAGAGTTGGAGGAAAAACTTCATGCATCCGATAAGATGATTGATTTAAGAGAGGCAATAAGGGAGATGAAACCAGTTATTTTAGAAAGAGAGCAAAAGTTTCAACAGTCTGTAGTTCTCAATCTAGTAACAAACCAGCATGTGTGGTTTCAAAAATCTGTCTTCTTAAATAGATTGGAGATACCTTATATATGGTATAGAGAGGCAATCTCTGAAAAATATAAATGACCAGTGTGTATCATACAGAGAATCAATCTCTCTGAAAAATTTAAATGCTCTGGAAAATTTAAGCGTGCCTTATATTTGGTACAAAGAGTCAACCTTTTTAGAGAGTTTAAAAATAAATTGTACGTGGCACAGAGAATCAACCTCTCTGGAAGATGTAATGAATTATATCTGGTACAGAGAGTCAATCTCTCTGAAGAGTTTAAATGTCCATTATATATGGGACAGAGAATCTATCTCTCTGAAAAATGTAAATGCTCTGGAAAATTTAAATGTGCCTTATATATGGCACAAAGAGTCAACCTTTCTAGAAAATTTAAAAATAAATTATACATGGCCCAGAGAATCAATCTCTCTGGAAGATTTAAGGATGAATTATATATGGTACAGAGAGTCAATCTTTCTGGAAAGTTTAAAAATAAAGTATGTATGGTATAGAGAGTCAATCTCTCTGAAAAACTTCAAAGCATATTATGTATGGTACCAAGAGTCCATATTTCTAAATAGAGTTTGTAATAGGAGGTTATATAAAATAATTCCTCCAGAGATGTTTTATAAATATCCAGTCAAGATGAGAAATGGAAATATTAAAAAGGGACTGGATGTACAGGGGCATTTTTATGCAGACCACAATATGGTTTGAAAAAAAAAAAAAAGCCATTCCAAATTACCAAGAAAATAGGAGAGAATGCCTTTATGCTTGCTGCTCTTGAGGGAAATAAGGGAACCTATAATGCTAGGAGTTTGATGCCTTATCCTTCAGCAGAGTAGCTTGGCAAAGATCTCCAAATAAATTACTTTTAGGTTTTCTAATGAAAAATATATTTACCAGTAGTTAATTTTTTTTATATATATATTATAAGTGTTTATTATTATTAGTGTATTTATTAGTTAGGATTTTTTTTTAAAATATAGTTAAAACAAAGGTGCTGATGATTTTATCCGAAGGGGGAGAAAGTTGTGCCATTACAATTTAGTCACTAGCTAAATTTATAGTAATGTGCATGTAGAAAAGGTAAACCAAAAATCATCATCACAATTTTATATAACCATAAAAAAAGTTGTAGGGCATCCAAGTTCAAACCCTACAAGGTCCAGTTCTAAAAGCTTTAAACAGAGAAAGAATGGGTCAACAATTACATGCTTTACTTGTTTGTGTGTTGATAGAAAGGTAATACACACATTTAAACTATTTAATATTTAATTTTTCTTTAAAAAGCAAAGTTATAATGCATACATATAGGCAATGTATGTGTAAATTATTTAATTGTTTTATATTTCAAATATTAAACATTTTAACTTTCTTTAAAACTAACCTATGCTTGATCAATTCTAATATTTTATTCTATACTTTTATTTTGCTTTTCTTTAATTATAATTGGGATTTAAAAGTTACAGACTTAATTAAATAACTGGGTTATAATTACTAAGCTAGCAATCATATTATTTAAGGTTAGTTTATGAATGATTTGAAAGAATGAAGGATGTGTGTACATTACATACAAAAATTTACATTTCCTAAATATTGAAAGAAAAGGAAGTATTAAATCTGTCAAATTATTTTTTTTTGTACAATTTTTTTTTTTGTTAAAAGAGGAAATCTGTTTAATCAGATATCGATCTTTGTAGCAATTTTTTTTTGTAAATGATTGTTTCACTTTGGAAGCTTATAATGAGTCAGAGCTCTAAATTTTGAAATTGTCTTATCTCAAGATCTATAGAAAGGAAGCTCAAAGATTTGAAGTGTTACCTGGATGTTAAAAGAAAAAAGAAAAAGAAAAGAAAGGAAATAAGGATTGAGTCTATTTTTTTTTTAAACAAAAGTGTCTGGAAAAAGGATTAAACTTTTCAGTTGAAAAATAATGTAGTTGAAAATAAATTACAGATCTAATTAAAACAAATTTGTCCAAAAATGGCAAGTGATGCTATCTCTGATTGGTTAAGTTAGCTAAAAATTGGATATAAAAAGCTGTCTTGAATTATTATTAAGATTATTGTGATTGATTCAGATTGTTAAACTATCAAATTGAATGCTGAAAATATAAAAAAATGTCTTGCTAGAAAAATTATATGTATGTCCCATCGGTTCCGGACCATCTGGGGGAAGCTGCACATCACATAGGAAAGAAAAGATGTTGTGTCTAAAATAATATTCTACACCTTTCAACTGACCAGAGAAATAAGATGTTTTTAATAGAAGGAAGAAAGCATTCACCTGCATTCAAAGAAGATGAATTAATCTACTGATAAATATTAATCATCAAGTCCAATTAATTGTTACAACAACTGATTTTAAACTCAAGAAAATTTACAAATGGGAAAACAACTGCTGTATTTCATCCACATGCTTGACAGGAAGAGAAGAAAATTTAATATAATGATTTCCAAATTGTCCACTAAAGCAAATAACCTCAATAGAGTCATCATCATCAAATAGTTATACACCTCAAGAAAGAGATTGTTCCCACATAAAACGGAAATAGTAGCTGCAGAAATATAAACATTATACAAGACAAGTTTGAACCCTTGGAAATTCGCCACAAACAAAAGATCGGTAATATGACTTTTTATATCTATTTTCTTTATGATATCAGTCTTAATAAACATTTTAGCAATAAAGTGGTATATTTTTATTTAAAGAACTTTTAAAGACTATTCAGATCGATTAAAACAAGAATGTCTTACTAATAATAACTTTGAGCTTCATAAATGACCTTGAATGTATGAAAATTATTTGTTTATTAATTTTACAATATTAATGTGTAAAACAATTTTTTTTTATGGTGTTATGATTTTAGTTTTAACTAATATATTATTATTTTGGTTTTAAATAATATTTTGTTATCATGGGATAAAACACGCACATACATAATGATATTTTATATGTGTATAATTGTGAGTGAATGTGAAATAATGAGTAGTATTAGAATATTGGGTTATTTTGTTTCAAGTTAAGTATAGCATTTCTGAGGTAGAAGAACGGGGGAGGAGATAATGATTTAAAACTCTTTTCTAAAACTTGCTCTTTCAATTTTACTAACATTTTTTTTTACATTCTATTTACATGTTGGATTTTAAAGTATGTGTGCCAATGAGCAGATAATATTTTTTTTTAAATACTTTTCTCATGGAGTGAAAATCATGGTCAATGTGACGTCCAACTTAATACAAAATACATTTGAAGGGAAAGGGGGAAGAACTTAAAATTAATCTGAGGATTGTTATATAACCAATTATTATTATTATTATTCATGTCAGTTTTCATATTATCTAGAAATTTTTATGTATATGTTAGAAATGTAGTAATAAATATTAGTTTGTTTTATTAAACGAGGCATATATATTTCATTAAGTGTAGTCTTTGTTAAGTGTGATTATTCATCATCATCAATGGTTGAATATTAGTTATTTAAGATATAAGTAAATATGCTAAAATTAAGCAATAATTAGGAATTTCTTTATAAAAATTAGTTTTATGTTTAGGCCTAGTCCTAGAGCTGTAATTGAAACCCTTGTCATTATCGTTATTATTATCATCATCATCATCGTCATCAACGTTTTAATTAATGAGCTGTTTAACTGTTTAAAGGCCATAAATAAATATTGATTTTATAATATTTAGTGATTTCTTAGTATTAGTATAACCACATCCCATCATCTATTTCATGCAAGGATGAGTGAATTGCCATCCAGATCGGAAGAGCGTCGTGTAGTTATATATAATCTGAGCTAGTGAACTTATAAAAATATTGAAACACATTTGTTTTGTTAAGATCTGAGAAATGATTTATGTTCAATGAACTCCACTGTGGTTTAAAGATGTTTTACTTTTACCTAACTATTAGTGCTTATAGTGATATGGCTCAAAAAGCAAAATCTCTCATTTTTATTAGAAATAAAGTACCAAAAAGGGATTCAAACCCGGTACATGTGAAAGGTTATTGGATATAACCGTGTCTAGATTCAGATAATCTAGTGGCGCCCTGCTAGACCATATTCACTTAGTATTTGTTTAAACATGCACTTAACATCAAACCAAGAAATGAAAGTGGATAAGACCTACAGTCTGTATACCTGAGTTATATTATATTGAATTACTTAGTTATTTCTATTTGAATTCATTTATTAAGTTACAATATATATATATATATATTTTATGAATGACTAATAACATCTAAGATTATTTTGACTTTAAAAAAGATCCAGATGTTAAATGATAGTATTAATACTGTCACACCACTTTGGTTCTATATTATATCTAGAATGGTTTTTTTTTTTTGCAGGAATTAAATTGGACTAAAAAGTTTTCTTGACTTGGAAGGCACTATTTCACTATTATGCCACAAAAGCTACAAAATGTTTATCCAAATGAACTTTGCATTAAAAAAAAGAAAAAAATATTAGCAGCACAATCATGTCGGACTTTTACATAAAAATATAATAAATGACTAATCATATGATTAGTTGCTGCTAAAACATCACATGATTACCATTTCTTATGTTTATACCAGTTGTACTGTTTTAACAATTGGTGTAAGCATAAGAAATGTTGATCATGTGATGCTTTAATGGTTGTATATCAATCCTGTCACAAGATGTTGGTGACTGATTATTAAAAAACGAAAGACACCAAAATGTATAGATACTGAACTGGATTTAGATCTGTGTGGCTATACAAACAAATGAGCTTGGTTTGAAAACATTATTGTGTTTTCATTTTGGACTCCTAGAACTTTATAGCTAACTAAAAAGATAAAAGGTGGCTGCTGGAGAATTGCATTAGATCAAAAGATCTATGTGCAGTGCCCTCATATCCAAGGCTCCTCTCTGATGAAGGTTATTTGATGCACAAACCTTTTAGCATTCATTGATTACTATGGCTTGTACTGGGTGGCACTACTGTCTAGGGAGAATTGCTATTGTTTTGATCAAAACTGAGTTATTGTTTTTTAAAACAGGTTAGAATCAATTCATACCCCTTTAGCGTTTGAGTTATCTGCTGCACTAAATTACAGAGGGCTAATTTGTAATTATTCTATTTACAATAGTTCCTATGACTAAATATGAAGAACATTGAAGAAGGATGCAAAATTATAAAACCTGTTGAGAATATCATGAACTACAGACAATTAGGAAAATGTACAAGTAAATCCTCAATTAGACTAAATCTGATGAATTTTTACTTGAAGCATAAACTTTCAGGTTTAAATTGTTCTATTTTGATGCAATTCATTAAGAAAAGTGTGTTGTGCTTATTGGTGGTGAAAGAGGAAGCAGCAAGGTGGATGAATTCCAGCATCACAGTATTGAATATGCCATTCAAAATCCAATCTGATAAATCATTCTGAGAAATTCCACTTGTGTGATCACTAAAAGTCATCATCGACTTAGTGGCATTTAATAATACATTTTTTTATTATATTGTACTGAGATTTATGAAATGAAAATTAATAGGTTAATAGGGACCTCATTGCATTATATAAAATTTAATATTGTCATAATATGGAAATAAATATAATTCATTATGTTGTTTTTTGCATATAAATGAATAAATAAAACCAAAAAAGTAACGATCAGCAATGTTCCATTACATTTCCAAGCACTAGCAGAAGGGAAAAAGAAAAGTAGTTCAGGAAACAAAATCTAATGATGTTATATATAATACTGTGTAAAATATTCACAGTGATATATGTTTCCAAGAAAGGCTGCTTTCTTTTGTATTAAAAAAATAATCTTTGTTGTTATATAATCTTTTTTCAGTTTTATTTATTTATTAAAATTTAGCATAAATGAATGGTTTATTTATGAATCTATAATTTGTTTATATATAATGCTGTTCATAATAGCCAAATCCTCAAGTAATTTTTAAGTTGTTACTATATTTAGGTAAATAATAAAGATGCTGCTGTTTATTAGTAGCTTATGTTGAAGCAAATTCTTCTGAATTTAAGGTATTACAAGCATTGCAAAGTCAGGCCAAGTGGTTATGGGGAAATCGAATGTATTTGTTGTGCAGAAGACTCAACTTAGGACACAGAATTCTCTCTCTGGAAATTCATGTGGAACGGTAACATTAGGTGGCAGTCCTGTAGCAGTTAATGTAGCTGCAAGTAAACCTAGTTTACAATCTATTCATAATTCTCAGGTAAATTGTGAAAATAGTATATATATTTTTAATATATATATATACTTCTTTACAATGTATTTTAATCATTCTTTTAGTGTTGATTTTTCTTCTTGTTAAATTATACTATTTTTTATGTATATTTTTTAATTTAGATGTTTATTGTGTCAAATTTTTAGTGCTAAACACTTTTATAGTATTTAACAAAAGGATATTTTGTATGATCACTCTCTATAGTTAAACTTTTTGGTGTCATATACCCACATTAGTGTACTTTGTGAGCATTTTGGATTATTGTCATTATTAGTCATTTATGAAAAAGAAAATCTCGCATATTGAAGTACATTGTCTTCTCCAATTTTTTAAATACCTTTTTTTATTTTTTTAAATGCTCATAACTAATACTATTTCTAAAATCATCAGTGAAGTTTTTTTTGTGTGTGTGTATTCAATATCTTTCTCCTAATAATTTCTTTTCTAAATAATCGTTATTGTTCTTACTCTGTTCAACAATACTACATTGCTAAATATTATCTTGCCAACTTAGTCCTATTTTTCTCCTGATCCACATTTATAACGTCTCTTGTATTTTATTCTTTTCTAATTATGCACATTTGCTCTATATTCCAAACAAAATATTTAATGACCTTGTTTTTTTAAAAAAAAATCTTATTTCTATCAACTACAAAACAATATAATTTTATTAAGTCTATTTAAAAATCAATGTCAGCTATCCAACCATTCATGTATTTAAAACCATTACCTTTTTAAATTGATGATGTGGATGACAAGAATGGACAGCTCATTTTGAACAATTTTTGTCAGAAAATGAATTTGAGCCTCATAAATCTATTATCACCTGTTATTTTCTGCTTTCATTTTACTTGCACTTATTTTCAGCTTGAATTTTGAAGAAGTAAATCACTTCTATTTAAAATAGTTAAATTTTTCTTCAGGTTCATGTAAAATATTAAATTGGTTAAACTTTCATAAAATGGCAGAACTGGAATAGGACATATAGATTTTCTATTGTATGTGCTGTTATGTCGATCAATATATTTTATTCTTATTGGGCTTATAAAAAAAAAAATTACAATATGGCTTTTAATATGAGATGTTAAAATAAATTGTGGTAGTGAGGAAATGGGTTCACTATTGTTGGATCTAGTTTTAGAACTGCATTATAAATTTTCAATGATTCACCTCTTCAAACCATTGAATTAATTCATTTATTCTGTTTAGTCAAGATTTAATAAAGGAAATTCAGAGAGAAATTATAATAGAATTGCTAATTGCTTTTTAAGCAAACTTTGAATGTTACATGTGCATGTTATCACAGTGATAGAATGGCAAATTCAAAGCTGAAGAATTCAGGGTTGTTTCTTAGCTGAGTAACATAGTTAAAAAATATATCAGATTAATTGAATTGAATTTTTAGATGCTTAATTTGCCATTAAAGTGCTTGAATGTCTCATGACTTCCCAAGTAAAATTATTATACTATTACTATTAGTTGATCATTGACAAATATTTAATATAGTAGAGTTGCAATTCAGATAAGTATTTCAATGAATGAAGATTATTAAATTTTTTTTAATTGGAGGTTATTTGAAAGCAGAGAATTAAAGGAATCATTGGAATAATGAACAAATTGTGAAATGTGCACTCAAAGAAAAATATTGCTTTGATTTTCATTCAGACTTTCAAAGATATATGGACTCTGAGAATTGCTTTAGAATTGAATACAAATTGATTTTGGGTATTGTAGAGATTACTTACTTAGTGAGAATATCAGAATTTTAAATATATTGCAGTTTCTTAACATTTTTGGAAATTATAACGTGCAGGTAGGACTGTTTTTGATATTTTAAAGTTGAAATTAATCAGTTTTTAAAATAAGCTTTTTTTAAGCACAGAATCGTATCCAATATGGGTAACCAAAACTCTTCAGAAACAAATGTTCATTAAACACGTTTTTTATTGTGATTTATGATGAATATTTCAGTGCTGTTGTAATTGTTATTCATTTAATGCAACATACATCTTTATTGTATCTCTTATTCTATTGCTTTTGTATATATGTTCTTATCATATATCAGTAAAATTTGTATAAATAAAATAAAGATTTCTCCAGTTACTAGATTTTGTAGATAATAATGATTGTTTTTTTGCAAATAATTTGCTTTGGAGTTTAAGAAAACATTACAAGAACTATCAAATGAAAGCAAAAAAGTAAGACTAGAGATAAATGCTAAAAACAATATTAAGGACTTCCTAAAAAAGAAAAAAAAATGATGATTGACAATAATGGATTAGAAGAAGTTAAAAACTGCAAATAATGTAATTATTGATACAAATGGAAAACATAATAGATGAAATCAATCATAGAATTAAAACATGTAAAGAGTGATTTTGGTATAGAAATAATATTAAAATAAAATATGCATGTGTTTGTGAAGGCTTAAGTTTACATCTGAGACTTAGATACTTATTTACCTCATGCAGCAAAATGTTAAGAGATGTATGTTAGAAGCACCAAAGAGGAATTGAAAGTGAAATCCATGGATGACAGAACAAAGAGTATTATTCGCAATGAAAGAATTAAAAAATTGAAATAAGAATTCCTAGGGCATGGTGCTAGAAGAAATGATAGTGGATAGAAAGTTGCCATTTTAAAATGAATATCATGAGCTTGTAAAAGACCTAAAAAGAGACCACATTTGAAATGGGTGAATGAGATAAAAAAGTTTTCTGAAATGATCTGAAGAGAAGCTGGATGAAATTTGGAGAGACTTTCACCCTGCAATGGATCAATAATGATATGATAATGATACCCTTAAATATTTTTATATGGTCATATTTTTTAAAAGAACCAATTTTAAAAAGAAAAACATTAAGGTCTTATTAGATGTGATATGTTGGACTATTTCCATCATCTATGAGTGAGTGTTGAATGTATAGAAAATTTTAAACTTTATTTAAACTTTAATACAAACAACTTTTAGTAAAAACATAAATAGATAACACAGGTTACTAATTAAACAACTTTTTGAGTAGTAGTATTCTCCACTCTTCTTCAGGTATTGCTGGCCTGATATGCACAGTGGCAGTATTTGCATAGTTGAACTTGCATCTTTAGATTGTTGAATATCAAATTTAAGGCAAATGCTCTAACTAACTAATATATTCTGTCAAAGGCAACATATAGTAGAAATTTGATATTTATATATGAGGGTTGGTTCAAATCCTCCTGAGTCCTTCAATTTTTTTTTAAGAGCAAGACTAATTAGTTTATATATATATTATTATTGTTTAATATTTTTCCTAAGAGCAAGATTAATTAGAGGCTTCCATACATTGTGTATTGCAAAGATATTGGATAAAGAGGAAAAAAATGCATAGAAGAAAATTCAAGGAAGCTGCTCATATGACAATGGTAAATAATCCTACAATTCAATTCAGGGTCGCAATACACAATGTATGGAAGCCTCTAATTAATCTTGTTCTTAGAAAAAATATTAAAAAAAAACTAATTAGTCTTGCTCTTAAAAAAAAAAATTGAAGGACTTAGGAGGATTTGAACCAACCCTCATATATAAATATTTCAAATTTTTACTATATGTTGCCTTTGACAGAATAGCTCAGTTGGTTAGAGCATTTGCCTTAAATTTGATATTCAAGAATCTAAAGGTGCGAGTTCAATTCTATGTGAATACTTCACTGTGCATATCAGGTCAGCAACACCTGAAGAAGAGTGGAGAACAATACTACTCAAAATGTTGTTTAATTAGTAACCTGTATTGTCTATTTGTGTGTTATTACTAACAGGTTATTTGTATTTGGAAAGTTTAGTAATCATAGATGATGGAAATAGTCCAACATATCACATCTAATAATATACCATCACCACAAACTTTCAGACAAATATTAAGGCCTTATGTATGTGTTCACATGTTAAAGTGGTAAATTCATAGATTCATGAGATATTTTACTGTTGCTTTTTTTTCATCTTGTAAGAATATTCTGCTATATCCAATCAAAAGGGGCAATAGAATATGTTACACTAATAGCTGTTAATTAATTTTGTGACAATTTTTGGTTATCATGTGATTTAACATAGTCTTTGTGTACATATGTTATTCTTGTAAAATTATAGATTACAGTTTACTTTTTAATTTTGTATTTTATGATGAATGAACATTATTATATATATTTTTACTTCTACTTTATAGGAAATGCTGAGTTTTATTGCAAAGCAAGATAAATTAAAAAATAGTACAGTCAATGTACAGACCATTAATACCTGTTTAAGCAATCAGTTGCTGTCAAAGGTTGTTGCAATGCCTTCCAATAATCAAGTTACAATAACACCAGTGCCTGAAGAACCTAAGGTTGGTAATGTATAGCAATCCTAACTTACATAATTAATGCATTCTATGAAAGATTGTGTAACTTGAAATTTATGCAAGTCAAAAATTCCACTCTGTACTTTTAAAAATCATAACAAATTAGGGTTAATCTCAAATTTTGCATTTTGTTTGTCGAGATATATATATGCCATCCCTAATCTTTGCATTTTCATTCTCGTATATTTGTATTGAAAAATTGTACAACTTGAAATTGTGTAAATCAGTGACTACATATTTTGTGTTCAATGTTTTTTATTTTTATTTTTCCAGAAACCAGAAAATGAAGGAAAGAGTTCAATATTAGCAGAGTTAATCCAAGCTGCTGGTATCTTACCTGAAACTGGCATGGGCTCAGGCGATGGTGACTCATTAGAAGAAACCTCAGTTGAGACTTCTGAACTCGGACCTAATGACTTATTGTCTAGTGTAGATATTGGAGGTAAAAAGAATAATTAATTATTAATTGAAACATCAGTAATTGCTAAAAATATTGAATTTAATTTCAGACAGAACTTTTGAAAGGTAAAATATACTTCTTAAGAGAATTTTACATCTGGGTTTGACAAAAACCATTTTACAAACTGAAGTTATTATAAAAGCTACAATTTGTATATAAATACAATTTACTTTTCCAAATACTTTCTTTTAATAATTGTTTTTTTTTTTAAATTTGTTAAAATATGAGTTTAATTTGATAACTATTATTTTAAAATAACCATATCATTTTTTATGGCTTTACTTTTAGAGAAATGCTTTAACTTTTGTTATATGTTTCTTGAATGTTTATAATAGTCAAACGATGTCTTTTTTTGACTATATAGCTCTCAAACCTTGCCACAAGATAGTGACTTTAAGAATAGCTGTCTTATGTTTAACCTAAATTCCCACTTATATAGGCCAATCTGAAGCATCTTGATTTGGGAGCATGAAGCTGTTAATCTCCTCATTTTTTAAGTACACCATTTCCTTTACAAATTAACCTTTGTGAAATCTTGTGATATACAACTAGTTAATATTACGATCTTTATACTGGAAATATATAAACTAATGCAAAGTTGTGATTATTTATTAAGTGCATAGGATGTATGTAAATACTTTTAGAGAAAGGCTTTAACAGTTATCATATGCGCCTTGAATGTTTATAATAGTCAAACAATGTCTTTTTTGACAATAGAGAGACCTCTCAAACCTTGACACAAGATAGTGACTTTATATAATTTATAAAGATAAGAATATCTTGTGTCAAAGTTTGATAGGTCCCTCTGTAGTCAAAAAAAGATATTGTTTGACTATTATAAACATTCAAGGTGCATATGATAATGGTTAAAGCCTTTCTGTAAAGGAATTTACATACTTCCTATGCGCTTAATAAATAATTTCAATTTTATATGGCTTTGTAAATTATTTATAGTTAATTTTAAGGATGTTTAGTACTGTTTGGCCTGAACATTGTTGTTTGTGAATAAAATCCTTCTAATAAAATGAAAAAGGATTACGGTGATTCATTTTTTAATAAATCAGTTTATAGTTGTTTATAAATGGTAAAACATAATGTGGAGATTTTACAAATGATGGCCATTTTTTTTCCCTGTGAAAAGGTGATTGGTGACTGGTTTTCTCTCCAAACTGCCTGAAATGCCATCTCTGATTCAATCATATAGCATCTTAGTTTAACTATTCACAAACATTTTAAGATACAAGTACGTTTGGATCACAAGTTACGAATGAAATGTGCCAGTGTGTTTCATATCTTAACTCACGATCAAACAACATTCTATGATTAAATTTTGTTTTAAATTGGATAAAACTGTTATTGAAATATTTGAAATGATTCACCCTATATGGCAGTAAAGTCATGAGTTGTAAAAAGATTTTGTGGTTACAGGAAGAGCATTGAGATGATGATTGATGAAGATATAAAATACTTTAACACATTATATCGTAACTCCTAGTTCTTTAAAAATTTTGTGCTGAATATGTCATTACATAAGATATTGTTTTAGAGTTGGTGCCAGGCAGCTTGAAGAGAGAAACAGTTACCTTTTGACTGAGACACATTATATGATAATTGTAATAGTGTTCTCATTTACAAAATTTTTCAAATGAGCAACTTCATGCCAAACATTTTTGGAAACAAATTAATAAATAGGACATTAGATATATATAATTGGGGGGGGGGGGGGGCATTGAATTTAAATATAAGCCTTTTCTTCCTGGGGAATATCTAGATTGTTTAAATGTTATTTAATTTTATTTCACATAGTATAGCTAAACAGTTTTTGATGCAGTTGCTGTTCTACACTATATTAATAAAGCGTTGCAGTTATTTCTGTTATTTTGTACAATTGTGTTTATCTATTTATTTGTAAATAATCTCATATGTTGGTGTTTTAATAAAGCTATTTCAAAAACAAAAATAAAAAAAGTTTTTGGCGAATATTGTACATTCTGCTTGTGTATACCATCTGCCATGGAGCCCACAGAACTGAACTGGACATCTGATTACTTTGGATTTTTTTTGTAAGAATGGGAATTTTAAAAAGTAGCTGTAGAAAGTTTTTGAAGTACTATTTATCAAAAATAGCAACTAAAATTGTCATCACCAACTTTTAAACATTTATAAATTTTGAATATTAATGTATCGTAGAATTGCTATTGTAATTTACCATAAATAAAATAATGTACTCTGTAAATATCTTATGAATTTCATCTTGCAGTCTATATAATTTCTGAAGAGCCAATTCTGATGAGTATTGCTATCAATATGTAGTTCTCAAGATGTTTTTGATTTATTTTTTTTAATACTAAAATCTTTTTTGCTTATTAAATAGAAGCAAATGAACATAAACTTGTAATTGAAATATGAAGAAATTTGGGATACAGTAATTTTTTTCCCCACAAAAATTAGTATTTGTGATGGATGAAATATGTTTAATGAGAGGAAAAAGACTAAATACTTATTAGCAATAGTAGTAATTGAATGATTAATTGTTCAAGGGGTCATGTGATGTTTACGCATCATAATTAACAGATTAAATCTAGATCCAGGAACTTTTCAGCTCTTGAGTAAACTACATGGTGCAGTGTACTATTAACGATAAAGGTCTATGTCATTACTATATGATGCTATAGCTTACTTTGTAAGCAATATCTGCTTTTAAAATTTTTTAAGGCTTGTTATATTTTTTTCCAAAAATGTTATATGATGTGGAAAATTCAAATCTAAAATTAAAAAAAAAATTTTAAAGGGATTTTGAGGATTTTCATGAGTGCTGAGAAATTCATCTTCGTAAAGCGTTGCATATATGTGTGTGTGTGTGTATGTATAAACAATTTTCAACAGTTGTAATTTGTATTCGTATAATTTTTATTACAGTACCTTTTTAAAAACATAATGATAGTGTATGGTTTCTGCAGCACAATCATTGTCAAGATGTCCTGTGTGGTTTAGTGCAGTAGTAAACTGTCAGATTCTGGAGTGTAAAGTCCTTGTATGAATTCTAATGCTGGAAAAATTCCAGCACTCAATCTTCTTATAAACTCTCACACAGTAAAGCCGTTAATTTATTTATTTTTTTTTCAAGGCCAGATAGCTTTTTCTAGTCATTACACTAATTTTAATTGCATTACAGGATATCTGAAGATTAAGTTGAATAGCCTTGAAACATTAACATATTGCTGAAATGATTGTTGGGGGATCTCATAACCAATAAATATATCATCTAGGCATTTATGTAGATTAGTTTTATAATGCTAAGAATTTAGACTAGTGATAGGCCTTAGGATTCTATTTTCATGTATGCTGAGTACTTATATACTTACTCATACATATATATATATAACTTAATTCACACAATTAAACCATATTATAGGCCAATGATAATATCAGACATTAAAATTTTTCAATCTCTTGCCAGGCTGAAGTCTTGTCTATTAGACCCTCTTTACATAAAGGGCCAAAGAAATTTTGAAAAGTTTGGATCCAGTTATGACTTGCATAGGCTCTATGAGTTGATTCAAAGCCTCTATATAAAATGTCTAGTGCATATTGTATTGAGAATATTAGATCATTTTAGGTACCATTTCAATCTTTGATCTAAGGATTGGCCAGTAGTCTTTTTATTATTAGATTTGCTAAGATTTTGGAAAGTTTTTTAGTGATTGTATTGGCCTATACTAGCTTCCAGATAGAGCTTAGAATTGTATTTAATTTACAAATGTATTATAACAAAAATTTTCCTAGTTGAAATATGAATTTGGCTTTGGAGAATATCACATAGAAGTTTTTGATGAGAGGAATTTTTATTCTGTACTAATCAGGTTATTGCAGGTCATTAAAAAGATTCCGATTCACAGGTGTAGAAAAGTTTTTATTTGTTAATCTTCCTTGAATCTAATGTTTCCATTAGAGCTATTTTGACAATTAACAAACATCTAACTCTTCTGGTTATTTTAATTTGTAAAAGTATGATAGCATATTATTGCATTCTGTTTTTAGAAAGTTGGGAATAAATATTTCAATTTTTGCTTTTCCTGGCCACATTACTCATATATATTGTCTGCGGTAAAAAATCTTTTAACAGAAACTTAACTTCTGTCAAACGAAAAAACGATATTCCGTATTTTGTTTCTAATAATTAGAGTATACATATTAATAAAGTTTTCCATTCTAGCAAAGCTATTACAAAAAAAACAACAACTTAATATTTGAAAACAGCAGTTTTTTTTTTTCATACTAAAAGAATCAATGAGAAGATTAGCAGATATATTTTTAAAAGTAATGTCAAGATATCAATGTCTCATAAGTAAGAACTTGGTCATTTATTTCAAAAATCTAAAGATTAGTTATACTTAGAACCTCAAGGAATATATTTCATTTTGTCTTTGTCACTGATGCTATATTATAGTTCAAATGAATAGACACTTTAATGTGTGAATTAGCGAACTTATAAATGTTTCCAACTTCAGATTACATATTGTTCTCAAATTTTGATAGCACTCAAACATAATAGGCTACCATCAGGGTAATTGTTTTCAAAGCCTGTGTATTATGTGAGTGGATAATAGCAAATGTTGTATATTAAGTAGACAATGTAAATAATAAAAAAAAAATTTTCATTCTATATATATATATAGTTAAAATGTTTCAATACAAGCTCATATATTTATATATAGAGAGAGATAGGCGTGGGGGGAGAGATATAAATACCAACCTATAAAACATTTCAGTTTATTAAAATATTTCAAAAATAATTAATAAAAATGCAAGATAATAAAAAATTTTGGAATTTTTTTTTTATTGCACTTAGAAAATTCTAATCTTTTTTAGGTTTATACTTGTAAATTTTTAAAAGTCATTTCTAATAGTAAAAGATTTTTAGAAAGATTTTTTTTTTAAAAAAAAAAAAGTTACAATAATGAAAGTTGCCTGAAAAAAGCCAAACCTAAACAAATTCCTTTAAAAAGGTAAAGCAATTTAAAAAAAAAAAAATAGTTTCTTAAACAAAATAAAAAAATACAGTATTTCTAAATATGTATACTTCATATGTAATTATCTATGCAATGTTAATAAAGTAAGTGTTGAAATGCTATTTACTCCAGTATTACAGAGATTCCTTATTCAGTTTCTTTTTTCAAACCATTAACATTAATTTTTGTAAGATAATTTGGCCAAAAACAACTGGAAATTGTTTTAACAAGATTATTATCAACTAAATATTGAACCCACTCACTATCAGATATTATCATAACTGCTTTATCAAAATCATAGTTAGCTAGCTAGATCAGAGACTTTTGAAAGATTTGCAATGACCTGATTTGTTTTATAGAGAGAATAAGAGAAATTTTCTCTGACAATGAATTCTTTTCATGGTCATTCTTAAAGCCTGTTTTTAATTCGTACATATATTTAATAAACTCATTTTATAAATTTAATCATGTAACCTAGTGACATCTGTGCACTTTAAAATAAAGCTGCCAATATTTATCTCTTCAGTAACCTCTTTAATTCATAAAAGTGTAAAAGTTTCCTCTGGATAGTTTTATTTCATTATCATGTTTGTGTTTAGTGTTGTCATGGATTTAATTCTCATTTTTACTAATCAGATAGCTTTCTGAAAAATGTAAATATTATTTTTAGTTTAATTACGTAGATTTTGAATTATATGTAGATATGTGTGTATATATTTATTCCAGATGGCAAAGTTGTTCAGTTACCTTTAAACGAATGGGTTGAATATGACTTAACGGAAAGTACTACTGCTCCAACAGGCTCACTTGATTATTCAGAAACAATTGATAATAGCAGTTACAAAACTGTTCTTGAAGACCAAGAAATGGAAGACCATAAAAAAGATCACCAGGATACTGAGTAAGATAAAAAACAATTAATTAATATATAACTATTTTATGCATTTTTCTTTGGATATTAAAATATTTTTTTAATGATCGAATGTGTATGTGTGTATTGTAGCATTATATTTTGATACCAATACTATCATGGTCTAAAAAGTATGAATTGTTAAAAAATTGTTTTGATTATATATCTCATAATAGATAGGATTATCAAGTGATAGGTGTAAGACCAAGGGGCAACTTCCATAAAGTCAATGTGCAAGGGGATAATCGTTTTTACTTATTTTTGGACTTCAAATATTAGTTTTTGCATATTTTCAAATATTAAATGTTGCATTTCTTTATAACAATTTAAAAACAATTAATGAATTGTTTTAGTGATGGCTATAAATCCAGGTACACGTAGAATAGTGTTTGTGAATAAACATTAAGGGAAATCACAAGTAGTCAAAATTGGAATATTTACAACAAATTCAAAATGAATAAATTGTCGATTAAATCAGCAGAAGTCCTAATAATTAGAAATATATAACATTTTGTACATTTACGTATAAATATGTAGGCGCATGTGTAAGAATATTCACAAAATTAGAAAAATGTACCAGAAAGATTACCAAAACAATTAGTGAAATTTTAGATAATTAAATGTTTAGATTTATAAATATTTCTTAAACACTAAAATATAAAACGTAATGAAATTATTGATGTTAAAATACTAGTAACATTTTATTGATCTAATAATGTTTATTGGCAAAATTTATTGCTCTAATAAGGTTTGTTAATAAATGAATAAATGCACTTTCATTTATTTGTTATAAGAAATTGATGTTAAACATTTTATTATTATTTCATTGTTTTATATTTCAAAATGAGTACATTTTCCCACCCATTTAGAAAAAAACTATAGGATCTCATCTGATTATTTACAGTTCTATCGAGATGCCCCGGAAATCAACTAGAGGAGAGATGCATTGTGGAAAATTTTGATATCAGGAGAAAACCTATACATACGAGTAAATTAAAATGAGAGATCAATGTTTAAAATTTTCATTGTAGTGCAAGATCATTCGTATTTTTATCCAAAATCACGATTTTTGTACCTACCTTTCCGAGAATGATGGGGTAAGAAAAACGTCTAGGAGTCTGCCCTACATAGAGTCAGGTCAGCAATGTATGTAATTTAAACTAAAATATAAAAGGAAAAACAACGCTTTTTTTTTAAATTTTCAGTTAAGAAAATTTGAAATTTGTGATATTGAAATTCTAGAATATCTGACTAAAATTTGTTTAAAGTATTAAATAGCTAAATTGCTTTTCTCCAAATTCAAAGGAATATACTTTTAATATGTGTTCCAATAAAATTTTGTGTGATTATCCCAGAATCTTATCCAGTAAAGGAAGCTTTTAGCAAAGAATATTGGAAGTACCTCATATAATAAAGGAATAAATAGTATATTGTTATTGAATAGAAACAATTGAAATAATTTTCTTCAAAACATCCTAAGCATGAAAGCAGTATAGCGATCAGAATACTTATTTTGACAAAGAATTACTTGAAGATTTTATGTGTTTATACGTACGACTATCAAAAGAATTAAGGAGATTAAAGGAATTCATGATATACATGTAATATTTGAGATCAATATTTTTCAAAATAGATTAATTTGATTGTGATGATTTTAATCTTCAATAAACTTGAATAGTAGTGCTGCTACAAATCGTTAAATTTGCTGGTGTTTGCAATTTCTATTATTGATAAATTTGGGAATGTTCGATAACTGATTTCCATGTAAACTTTATATGAATGACATTTTAGTTAGTTATGTTTTAATGAATAGTTTAATGAATTATTAGAGTAGTAAATATATCAAATCTAACCATAAATCTCCGTTGGAAATCCAGGTAGTATATTTTGTATTCAATATTTAAGGGTATAGTGTGATAGATAAGTGAAAATGAATACAGATTAAATCTTTGTTAGTGGAGAGAGATTGCATTTTTTTAACCATCATTTTAAATTTATTTAAAATATAAATATTAAGTTATATTTCATCATTTGTGATTTTTCTTTTAAAGTTCCTTTCTCAGTCCATTTTTGAGTAAAATTATCTAGAAGAAGTAATACATATTTTCAGGATAAAGGTTATTTATATTTGGTTCACCAAATACTATGTGTTAAAATATATGCTATAATTAATTTAAAATTCCGAGTTGAGATTTGCTGCTGTGATATAATTTATATACCAGTTCATCTAACATGGTGGAAAAATATTAAAATACTCTATTGCATAGGTGTTTGTAAAATAAACTTTACAGCAATAAAATTTGAATTCAAACTTAAGTGGATAAAGAAAGTAACTAATGTGTAAGTATTAAATTTATAGTTTTGAGATACTTAATTTGATTATATGTTCAAAGTAAAAGTGGGATGAAATATTGCAATCCATCTCCTATAACATGTGTATTGTATTGCTACACATACCGTGAGTTTATACATCAAATGTAGATACAATCAATACACTACATATATCTTCAAAAGAGTCAAAAACATTTATCTTTAATATTTGCTGTCAAATAGTGCTGATTTGTATTTTATTATTATTATTTTGTTTGTTATTTACATGAAATAAACAATTTTGTTATTTTTGTTAAAGTATATGGTATTGTTCTTTAATCATCATTTTGATACCATTTAAGTTCAGGTCAAGAAATCACACTGCTGATTTATTTAAGGTTACTTAAATATTTTTATTATATTTGCTATTTGAATCCAATAAATTAAAAGTATAATGCATACATAAAAATCCCTGTTATTCATATTCATTTTGATAGTAGTAAATGTTTATTAAAGAAAAGCCCTGAAATAATTATTACGATAAGTCTTAATGATTATCTATTAATAGAAACCCTGAGAATATGTAGTTAATGAATAGATAAAACAAAATTATATAAGTATGAAATCATTTAGTAATAAACCAGTGATTGTTGAAATATAAAAAAAAATTATATATTTTAAAAGTTTAGTAGTCAATATTTAAATCCCTGAGAAATTACATATTTATATTGATTATTTATTTTGTTTGGGAAATCTGGAATGAGTGTGTTCATGTGGTTTAGAGTCTTATAAAGGCTCACCTATTACAAATGCAACCAGAAGTGCATTTTCAATTTCACTCTGATTTTCTTTTTAGCACAATTAATCTCTTACTCACCAAGTCTCTTCCAAACAAAGTTAGATTGAGAGGTTAAAGTATATATATATAAATAGTAATAAAAAACACAATTACTTTTCTATAAAGTTGTTTTAATATTTCAACCAGCAGTCTGGTTTTCATTAGAAAGCACAGCAAAATGGCTATTTCCAGAATTTAAACACTAAAATATTACAAACATTTACATATCAGATAACTTGGTATTAAAAAAGTATGAGATATTTATCAGGTAGTTGATTGATAAGAAATGTTGTATAAAAAATTTTAGCCTATAGGAATTAATTTTATTATCTGATATGTAAATGTAATATTTTAGTGTTTAAATTCTGGAAATAGCCATTTTGTTTGCGCTTTCTGATGAAAACCAGTCTGCTTGTTGAAATATTAAAACAGCTTTATTGAAAAGTAATTGTGTGTTTTTTATTACTATTTTTATTTTTCCTGGAGTTAGTTCATATATTTATATATACAAAACAAAATGAAACTAAAGTTAACTATATTAAATTTATATCAATACTAATTAAACACAAATATTATGACTGCAGTCAATATATAGCTTGTTTATCATCTTCACTGCTCTCAACAGATGTTTGATCAGTTGTCAGCCAGAAATTAATTTTGACATTAGGTTGCTACAATCATTAGCGTACACTGACTACTTGTGCTACTATAAATATATCTATATAAGAGAGATATGAGAATGGATTACTGATAAACAGAGCAAAACTCTCCATACAGTATTACCACCTGTGCCAAACAGAGTAATCAATAGGCATTAGATAGGGATTTTATGCACAAGCCTTTTGGCATCCATTTATTACTCTGTTTAGCACAGGTGGCAATACTATATGGAGAGTTTTGCTCTGTTTATCAACAATTAATGTGCTAGTATAGGAAATGTGATCATGTG
Organism: Epiperipatus broadwayi; assembly: GCA_028023455.1. Classification (NCBI taxonomy): domain Eukaryota; kingdom Metazoa; phylum Onychophora; class Udeonychophora; order Euonychophora; family Peripatidae; genus Epiperipatus; species Epiperipatus broadwayi. The sequence continues at coordinate 26,013 of JAQFVV010000277.1, forward strand.
ATGCTTAATGGTTTAACACCTATCCTGCCTAATAGGATAGTGGTGGCTATGGTTGTAAAAGAGCCAAAGACACCAAAATTGTATGGGTGCTGAACTGAGTTCAGACCCATATGACTATATTAGCTATTGAGCTTAGATTGAAAATATTTTTTGTGTTTTCAATTTCATTCTCATAGTTTTGTAGTTAAGTAGAGATAAAAGGTGGTTGCTAGAGGGTTGCATTAGATCCTAAGATCTAGATGCAGTGCTCTCAGATCCAAAGCTCCTCACTGACGAAGGCCACAAGCCAGAAACTAGTCTGGGGATATTGGATGAGTAGGCATTAGATAGGGATTTTATGCACAAGCCTTCTGGCATCCATTGATTACTCTGTTAGCACAGGTGGCAATACTGTATGGAGAGTTTTGCTCTGTTTATCAACAATTAATGTGCTAGTATAGGAAATGTGATCATGTGATGCTTAATAGAATGGATTACTATTGTAAATATGAATTATTAAATATAAGTTGATTCCAGGGGAGATTCTGAGCACCCCCCCAGAAGTTTCTCGGCTTTAGCCTGGCCTCCCCTCCTAGTGTCATGAGAAGGGAGCTGGAGAAAATATTCTCACAAAGGTTAAGAACACAGTGACATCCCTAACCAAGGTCCCACTCTCCTTGTTGGGGAAGGTCGCACTATTAAATGCAGCTGTGCTACCCAAAATCACTTATTTTATGGCCGGTTTTTCCCCTACTAAGACCTTTATAAAAAAGGTGGAGACTCAATGTAGGAGGCTTTGCTGGTGCGTGAGAACAGCAGTAATTGGCCTCAACTCCCTTCAAAAGCCTAAATCACAAAATGGACTTGGACTCCATTCAATCAACACCTTCTTAATCCAGAAAGCCCACAATATTTTAACCAAACTATTTCAGGATAATCCAAAAATGGAAAGCCCCCTACCAATAAATGAGGTTGAACCCACTGACTGCCCCCCCCAAGAAAGGGTAACATTTGGTTACAGCAACAGGTCACACTCGTGACTAAAAATGTAACAATGTCCAATTCCCTTTTCAATGGCAAGCTTTTCTATTGGGGACACCCATGCTCTAATCAATGGTAGCAGTCCCATCACTAAGACCAGACTTCAGCTAGGGATCAAGCAGCTTGCAGGGTTAACAAAGTTTTGGAAGCTGGAGGCGAAATTAGTAGACTTTATAATTAAAGTTAACCTTGAGGCCCTACCAACGGCTGCATTCCTCCACCACAAGCAGAGGTATAAAATGGATCCGATATGCCCTCTGTGCGAGAAAACCGATGAAACAATTTCCCACATTCTTCAGGAATGTGAGACCTGGAATAAACTACGCTACCTGACATTGCAAAAGACCACAGATAAAGACTGGGCCTGGGTGGATATGGTGAAAGCTTTTAAAAAGGGCTCCTTTGGCAGTGTTAGATTGGCAACTTATGTTAACTTTGTCATCTGGTTGGCACGAAATAAGGTAACTTTTGAAAAGGGTATTGATTACAATATTGAGGTATTATACTTCAAATTGTTAAATGACGCCAAGGACCATGACAAGAGGACATGCCAGCCATGGCTAACCGATCAGACTTGGAACCAGATCAAACTAGGGCCATGCCTTGCCTAGTGTAGTGCTTACCTTACATAATAAATAAATCGATATATTAGTAATTAGAAATTATAACAGCCCAAAGAGCACTAACATATCACGATGATAAATCCTGGGAAATGAAGGTAGTTAAGCCTGAACAAATTAATAAAAGATTAGGAATAGATAGAAGGGAAAGTGACTGCTCTACAAGTGGTATGCCATGCAAACCAAGAAATAAGCATATATACCTATAAAGCCATTTATAACAGAACTGGGAGAGTTTTAATGGTGAAATAGACTTGTACAATTGGACAATCCAAACACCTTCTCATTTATAACAGTACTGATAATGCTCAAATGGTGAAATAGACTTGTACAATTAGACAATCCAAGAACAATATTCCCACTGCAACTGAAGCAGTTGCCTTGTTTCTTTCAAGCTATGGCCCCAAATAATAATGAGACACGAATAGAAGTTTTCTGAAAGTGTAACATTGCTGTTAATATAACAACATTTTTGTCTCCAGATAACTAATGGAGAAATGGACATGTATAATTGGACAGTTTTGTGAACAATAATTTCAGCATAAGAAGTTGGGTTTATGTGTGTAAGTCTGGAAGGGCAGGTGAATTTTGTCACTGCACTTCTGGGACTATTAATTTCCCACTCACCTATCCATACATTTATACTTGAATGTTCAAAATCATATGCATTGAATCAAGTGTATGGGTGCGGATGCGCTTGACACGCACCGACACTCCCTAAATTTCTTTGTAATGATTCTTATTGATTGCATTGTAAAACTTATGCCTCTTGAATCGTCTTGAGGCACAAATAAAGGCATTTGAAACTAAGTTGATTCATTTCATTTTATACAATGATTTATGTAATTTTAATTTTCACTTCATTACATATAAAATAATTTTGCATAAGTATGTGTGTATGCTTAATAAAATGGGATATATTTTTTCCTCTCTATTTTATTATCTGGCTGAATGCACTTTTGGTAATTATGATGCTCGTTACTGAAAGTGCATTCAGTCAGATAACAAAGCAGAAAGGAAAAAATATCCCACTTCATCTAGCATTCACACATACATACGCAAAAATAGTACATATAAATTTTATTAAGCTTGTAAATAAGCAGGCTATTAAACATGTAGCGCTGAAAACTTTAGATCATTTTATGGAGAAACCAATTCCAATGAGAATCATTTTAACAAATAAATAAATAATGCCCATTATATGATTAATAAATTATTCATTCATATCGCTACTAATATAAAGTTTTTCATTTCTTTGAGTGCTACTGATGTAACAACGTAGAAGTTAGATAAAAATGAGTCATTTTTTGTTAGATAAGAGAAAGGGAACTTACAAAATGTTGAAATCACTTTTAGAGTCTGATTTGTGAATTATTATTGTGATATGCACATGAGAATTAGTTCACTATAAGATAATAAATATGATATAGTATTTTGCAATTGAGAAAATTAAGAATTTTTTTTTTTTCTGTAATGTTGCTCGACACAGAAACTGCAACCTCTCTGATAGGAAATAAAGTAACAGTACACAGATCAACAAGTATGAGTTGATAATTAAAATATACAAATTCTTAAAGATTAACTACCAATTTTGAACTTCATGAAATCGAAGTGGAAACAGTTTGAGAAAGTCATTATCTTAGCCTTGCTTCATGCTAAATAGAACAAGAGCGCATTTACATATATTCTACAATCAAAAATGTTTAGACAATCTTTTCACTGACCTTTTATGAAGAAGCACTTTGCATTTTTTTTATTTTATTTATCTTTTACAAGTATTATTTACAGATACGTAGTTTGTTTTAATATATGTTTTGTTCTAATGAGTTTTTCTATTATAAGTGTAATTTAAATCTTGACAGTGTTCTTCGGTATTTGGTTTATTTTTCTAGTGTACTTAGTTTCCTGTGTAACTATCTGTCTAACACTAGAAACCCACTCCTAGGAATAATCTCCAGGCATAAGCCAGAATTATCTGCATAGATGACGGATATGCACAGTGCTGATGTTGGAAACTAAGTCTTGTTTTATGCAGACATAATCTTAAGGCTACATATGCCTGGTTTATTCACATATTGATTGCAACCGTATATAGCATTTGTGAATAGTTGGATGTGTTTTACAATTGAGATTGGAGGATGACCCAATTCACTGTAGAGGGACCATTACAGTTTCTAATTGTCATCTTAGATATATCACCATAACCCAGTGATAATAGTGCCCAAGATATTGGAGAGATCATTAGGCAGTTAATAGCAGTGACAGTGGGCATCTGCATTGTTAAGGGGGTAATGAAATTAAGATTCACAATGCCAGGCATAAGCTCTTGGTATGTTTGTGATAATTTGCACTAATCACAAATTGCCAAACTTAAAGAATAGTAGAAGTGTATGGAAAGAGGAATAGCTTTGTTTGTTTTTTTCCAATGAGTCATGATTTTGTCTACCGTATAAAGAATATTATCCGCTTTAACATAGCCACATAGTGAATTCATTTATTAATGACTGGTAGACTGCTTCTCCACTGGCTATCTTCATGTTGCTTGCTATTAATTATGATATCTGTCACATTACCGTTGGTCAATGGCATATACCTCAAATTTTAAATTATGTATTGCTTTCTTTTCTTAATAGTATCTCTGTGGTCATTTTCCAGCAGCTTTACATCCACTCAAATACTATCTTTCAACTAATATTGCTATAATGGATTTATTTACATACATCTTTGGCAGCCCTATTTCCTGTCCCTTTATGTAGTGGATTATTCATTATTGTACATTGCCTGGTGTCACAATTTCATTGAATCAATGCACCTGGTAAATTTTAAGATTACTTCAAGTTCATCTTTAATTATGGATGACAGACTGTCTTTCATATCATAGTATATCACTTTGTTTTCTCATCTTAACATGTTATATGTGTGTAGTGTTCTCATTTTATAATTCCTTTTGTTTCGTGCAATTTTTAAGCCAGTATTGTATTTAGTTATTTATTCTTTCAAAGCCCCTTTCTTTATATTAGTAATTATATGTTGAATTATTTATATCATCTAATATTCAATACTGAATGTTTTTAGAAAAATTTAAACTTTTCAAATCCATTCAACTGTTAGTAATAGCACACAAGTTGTTTTGAATGGTATTATTCTCACTTTTTCAGGTTTTGCTGACTTGATCAATGACAATACTAGTATGGGAAACAAATTTAGACCTTCAGATTGAATTTAAGATTATGCTTAATCAACTAAGTTATTCTGCCAAAGACAATAGTCAATAGAAAATTTATATATTTATCTATGAGATACTTCCCGATTTCTCCACTTTTTAATAAGAGCAAAATTAATTAGTGATGTCCAGATATTATGTATTACCATATTAGGTTGAGTTATGGAGTTATTTGCCATTGTCATGTGAGCAGCTTTTTGGAATTGTCTTCTTTGTACTTTTTCCTCTCTTTCCAATATTTTTGTATTTTCCCAGTTGAACATAAGTTCATTGGTATGACATGGTCTGCTTCTTTAGTTATGTCTAGTTTTTTTCTTTTAATTATCAGCTTATGTTCTTTCAGTTGCTTTTCAATGAGGTGACTAATCTCCCTTTATATATCTTTAAGAATTTTTCCCCCTTTATTTTAAAGTTTTCTTTGTATCAATTTAACTTAATATTTTTTTTATGTTTTAATATTTTTATATGATTCCTCTTGACAATTGAAAATTAATTGCTTTTGGATGAGTTGCTGGACGAATGAGGTTGGATGTTTGACTGGATATAGATGAGTAGATTATAGGTAACACTGAAAATAAAAGAAAAAAAGATAGTATTGATTGTATCAAGTGAATAATTTTATAACTTTATTCAATATTTTTTTGATTTATGCTGGTAATTATGGTAGGGGATAATTTTTTAAATGAGACTTTAGTGTATAAATGATTGGTCAGTTTTTCCTATGTGGAACTTCTTTTTTTATGCATTTATTAATATTTTTTGTTAAATTGTGTTTGATAGAAATTTGCTAGTTTGACACTTAAGTACGAAAGCATATAGAAATTTAGCTAATTTTTAAATTGTTAAACTAAATAAAGTTTTATATTCCCTGATCTAGTTTTGGACTTTAATTCATTAGCTTTTTGAGTTGAATGATATTATGAATGATTATATTTAAGAATAAAATTTAAGTGTTTTTGTTTTTATGAAAATTGCTTTCCTAAAAGATGGACTGAAATTGGTTGAACATATGCTCTGCCAATTCAATGTTAACTTTGTTAAATGGTTTTATTAAAGTTAGATAGCAAGAAAAATGAATATTTTTTGTGTAAATGTAGGAGTGGACAGATAAACACAGTGCACAGCTAGGTAGATGATCCATTTTATTGCTTTGTTTAAAATTGTTTAATTTCTAATATTTCGCTTCATTAACTTTGCAGTGCTGCTTCGTTAGTATATCACGAAGACATAGAATCTGTTGAACTGCAGTCTGATGTTTATACATTAGGTAAATTTGTTCAAACATTTTTTTTTTAAATATATTTTTGATCTGTATGTATAATTTATTATCATTATTTTTATAATTTTTAAATATTAGGTTCTGAGGAAGACTGTTGAACAGTTGAAACTGTCAGCTATTTTGCAAGTGTGATTTATGAAGTGTCACATTGTACCAAGTGCATAAAAGAAGTGTTTACATTATTTATATTAGCAATTAGTGATTTTGTTTTTGTCACAATAATTAGCCTAAAGAGTTAGTGAAAAGCATTACTTGTCTTTTCTAGTGATCATTTTATGGATGTGAAAATTATCTTGAATTGTGTAACTTTTAAGTATACAGTTTGATTACTGATTTTCTGGTATTCTTGGTTTCTGAACCTTTATGATTTTTCTGGATTAAAGATATGTCACTTAGCCCCCATTGGTTACCTTCTTTAGTTTTAAAGTACCATAAACTCGTTTTAAACATTACTTTTTTTTTTTTGATGTCCATTTTATGGTTGTGAAATTTACTTGAACTATGGGGCTTTTAAGTATACAATTTGATTACTGATTTTCTGGCATTCTTAGTTTCTGATCTTTGATATTTTTTTTGGATTAAAGATATGTCATTTAGCCCAGTACCCCCCCCCCCCCCATTATTTATCTTCTTTGTTTTTAAAATACCATAGGATTCTAAAACAAACATTGAATGTAAATTTTAAATATTTTAATAATCTAATTGGTATATATTAATAATATATTCTATATACTATTGTAACGTCCACTGTCTATTAGGGTTTTTATACGAGTTAACTTCCCGTACTGTGTGACCAAATTACGTCCTATCTATTAAATTTGTTTCGTCAGACAATTCAGTAAGATTTAATGGACACAATTATTTTTCCTGGTCACCCAACACCGTTTTAACTAAAGTAACTACTAAAATAATGGGATCAAGTAAGCCAGCTTTTAATTTATTTGAAAGGCACCAGGATTCTGTATAAAAAACCACTGACTAAATCCCTTTTATTTATGTAGTTATGACGAAATTATCTAGAAACTCTGGAGGATTGAGTTTCGGTACAGCATTGGCAAAGGTAAATTATATTTTCAAATCTTCATAATTAACTTTAATAAATTTATTAATAATCATTAATAACGTACAATGAATAGGGGTATTAGAAATAATTATTTTTATTTTAACAAATTAAAATATAAAAAATAAATATAAAAAACATTATGAATTAATTAATTAGAAAGACGACACACACGCTAATCCAGATATGAATCAATAAAAAAAACAGTTCAACAATTATATTTCCTAGGCAAACAAGAGTCTCTTGAAGAATAAAATTTAAAGTCTTAATCGGGATTATTTTGATATCAATTTTAAGAATTGTTTGCAAACTTTGTCACAATCGGGAAAAGTTACTCTTAACTTACCGGTAAGTTGGTGTAGGTTTTTGGGATCCTGAGCTCATACGAATTTCCATTGGTCTCTCTTGCCGGCGTCTTCCATTATTGTTCCGCTCTATAGCTGAAGAAAAGGCACGATTGTAGTGACCCTTTCATTATAAAAAGTGTTCTTCACAAGGCCCGTTTCCTCCAAGACACGTAACTAGAAGGTGTAGAGAAGATCCAGATCGAAGTTGTCCTCCTCTTTTTATACTCGATCCGGTTTTTGAAGCTTCTTCACATCCTTTTGTCTTTTTATCAGCATACAAGATAATAATCTTGTACACTCTGTTAAATTTAAGTTACAAAGTTCTTCTTTTTTATCAAGTCTTTAGGCCATCTTTAATTAGCTAAAATATTTTTCTTTTAGCTTATCTTTTTACTTTTGGAATTTTTTTTAATTTATCTGGATTAGTAATCTGCATGTTATTTATTCTTTCCAATTTTTAACTTTTATTTTTAATTACATAAAAAAAAATATGGACGAAAAATTTAACTTTCATTGTACGTTAAAAAAAATAGATTATACAGACTAAAATTTAATTACGTTTTTTTAATAAGAATGCTAAATTTACTTTTTCTTTTTTCTTACCTTTTAAATATCTTACTGGATGTCAATATACTTGTACTGTATAAACAAACGGTACACTATATTGAAAATGATTTATATCCTATAAACTTTTTATTCATGTTTATGTAAACTGTACGAATACAATGAAAATATATTTTAAAAATTAGTGATAAATGCTTTTCAGTTTCTATTTTGTATGAAGAAATGAAAATCATAATTTGTAGGACAACTGGATAATTTATTATTATAGCTCAGAGTGATAAATCTAAGAAAGACAAAAAGAAATGTGTTCACATCAGTTAGGCACCATTAATTTACTTTGTGTACTGAGAAATTTTATCATTAAAATGTGTATATATTAATTCATAATTTATAGCAAAAATAATAAAAACTAATGGTTATGTAAATTTGAAACAACCTCATAATTTTGTCCAGACTAAAAGAGGTATTGAATTAATCAATTTCTGGAAATTATTTATTTGTCTGTACTATGAATAATAAAAAACAAATTAAAATTTTTATTTGAAGTATAAAAATTAACAGATTGAAATTATTTTGAACATTGTTTTTTCAATCTATTAGGGTCAGATTATCAGTTATTCAATAATTTGCAATCAGCTCATACTATGAACTATAAAGAAAACAAATTAGAATTGGATTTTCACTTTAAATGCAAATGACCAGTTGAAAAATTATCTTATTTCAAATGTATATTTTTCTAATATACTTAAAAGCACTCTAATGATTGGAAAATTTAAAGATAGATGAGTTATATCATCAAGTCTATGACAACAACAAAAAAAGAACACTCTGGAATAACTCATAGTAGTAATGATATCTATCTCGAACATCTAAGCATTGAATCAATGGCAACAATGCATATAGTCATCTACAATTTTTTTTGGTTAATTATCCATTTAAAATTTAGTTGCATTGTTGTGGGGTCTCTATTGATTTAATCTTTTTTCCACTTTTTTAGCTTTGGTATGAAAAGATAGATGCCACTACTATCTTATTAAGCATTACTTGATGAAATCTTGCACTGGTGTTTATAATTTATATGGTAGCAGTGAATTAATATGCAATTGAAAGTGACTAATTGAATCCTCTTTGGAATATGTGAAACTAATTTTCATGGAAAGTTTTGAATTGTGATATAAATTATGATATTTAGGGGCCTTGGGGCATAATAGGTTATACATTACTGCCTGTCTTGATCACAACTCTGTTTGAATTCCGGTAGAATTTGAAAAAAATTTTCAGTTAATTAAAGATTTTCATACAAGTTTATTATTTTTCTGGAAACTGTTTAAATTAATATAATGAGTCATCTCAGTAATTGTTGATCTTGAATATCTATATTTTTAATTAGAAAGTAAAATAAGGAAATAAAAGTTGCTAAAATTCTTGACAATCGTCAATCGATTAATCTAATGAATAATGTCTTTTTCTCATTTCTGGAAGCATGCTGTGGGGAAGTCTATCTTGCAATCAGTTTATTAATACCTTTTACTTACAATACATAATTATATTTTTAATACTATTTAATTTTTTCTAATTAAAAGTTTGTGGAGCATGATTGCTTAAAGTTTAAATTATCGATTTTATATATATATGTTATAATCTCCTATTTATCTGGTCATTGTGAAAGTCTTTAGTAATAAAATTTCAATAGTTTTTGTCATTGAAAATGATTTTATCTGGTATTTGATATTTTAAAGGAATCTTGAATCTTTTTCTTCTCTCAAACAGGTTTGTATGAAATTGAATAGATAACAATTTAAAGGATCCAGTCATGTGGTTAAACAGATCATTGAGAATATTTAAATTTTTTTTCTTGCATAATTTTTAGTATTATGGTCAAACATTCTCATTAAATTGCATGCAAAATATTTGAATTGCAGTAGAAAAAATATTTGACCCATTTATCAAAGCCATTCTCGATGTAGATGATTGCTGGTATTTAAGTTTAAGGGTTATGCAGTTGCTTAAGATTTCACTGATAAATATCTCATTGAAAGATTTCTGGAAACATTCAAGTCAAATACATACATGGTTACTGTCATTAAATAAATAAGCAATAATATAACTTTATTAAATAATATTTATTTACAAAGCGCAGACGGTATTGAAATTAAACTGAGAGAGTGCAAATCTCTCAAGCGCTTAGCCAATCAGATCATAAATTCTGAGACAGAGAATTTAACAAGAAAAGAGTGATTCCATTCTCATCTTTACTTGTCTTTCTATATATCCAAGCCAGTCTGATTGGCTAAGCGCTTGAGAGATTTGCACTCTCTCAGTTTAATAACTTTATTAAGTAATCTTGCATCTACCTATAATATTATGCATGTATTTTTTTTTGTCATTTGTATATTCTGGTTCAAATTCCAGTAATGGTTTTTACATATTTAAAGCTATGATAAAAAGGTTTATCACCATCTAGACAAGTTTTTATTTTTATTTAAAAAAAGGCACCAAAGTTTAAAATCATAAATGTTATTGAAAATATCTATTTGGAATTCTTTTTTTTTTTTAAATCTTGTATTTCTCTTCTAGTTTGTTATTTCCTGATTGTATTTTTTTGCTTTAAGTTTGCAATTGATTATTCAATTCTCAATTTCAATGCTTGATATTTTAATTAGCTCTTTATCAACTTGACAAGATCTAGTGTAATTTTATTTTATTTTTTAAAATTCTATTTAGATTCTGTTTTATTTTTTATATCAGTTTTTGCATTTTCAACAAACTTACTATTCTAATAATAATTCTAAGACAGCACAATATGTAATTTGTTTGTACTGGATGCTTCTTATATATGTAAATAGAGAGATTTGAACTCAGTCTTTTTCAGTCTATTTAGTCCTAGTTATGTCAAGCAACTGATACACATGACCACACACGAAAAAAAATACGTGATCCTATTTCATGCAGAATTAGTGTTAATCATTTGGCCAGTTCATAATCTCCCACCAATATATACTATCAGGGTTCGATTTTTTTGCTATCTTAATATAAACCAGGCATTTATTGTATATATGTGTGGAAGATTATGATCTGGCCCAATTGATGAGTGCTGGTTCTGCACAAAATATGTATATTGAGTATCATACATCCTTTCGCATGTATGTATGTGGTCATGTATGTTGGTTGCTTGAGATAGAATAGAGTGTGACTAGACTGAACAATTCTGAGTTCAAATCCTTCTATTTATCTATTCTAATAGTACCGGAGCAACTTGACTGTTGTGTTTTGTAGAATTATTTCTTAATATTCTGGTCTCTTGTATTTTAAAAGGAATGTTTTAGAGGCATTTTTTTCCCTGCTACACAATACTATATTAACATGAATAATTATTATTTCACATTGATTTTTGGAATAGCTTATATAGATTGAAAAATATATAGCTCATTCTACACTATTTTAAATATACAGTTTGCCTACATCAAGTTTTAAATTGTTTAGTTTTGTTCTCCTAATCAACAAGCTGGAAATGGGAGATTTTTTCTTCCCTAGCAATAGAATAATTATTAAATATGCCTTTATGGAAGCTATATTGGCATATTTACAAATGATATTCATTAAGAAAATATAAAATTATTACTTTTAGCTCTTTAAATAAACTGATGATAAGTAAAGTACTAAAAAAGGAAAGTCAATGAATCAATTTAAACTTTTTGCATAAATACATATTTATTAATCCTTTTTAACAATTTCAAGTTTACAACTAGTTATTATAGTGAGCTGCAGTTTATAAGTTATGGCAGTATTTTATATGCACTATACTATTATATAGTTTAACGAAGTGCTTATGTAAAAATTATATATAAAAATAAAACTTACATATACATAGTAGTTAATACACTAAGTTGAATACAATATACTAGAATATTCTTTCTTAATGTAGACACTGATTTCAGCCTTGAAGAAGATATTTGATATGTGTAGCTATGATAATGATTGGATTCCCTCACCTATTGATCTCTTTATGCATGATAGATTTTATGCGCTACCCTTATACATGGTAGAATTTGAAAGAGTATTTGTTATGTATAACATAAGAATTAACAATAGAAAATATTTTGTGTATTGTTTTGAGATTAACTTATTGCAGCTGTATATATAGATAATGAAGTGCCCTCTGACTACAGCATATGGCAATATATTTTCAAGGCAAAAAAGCATACTGTTTAACTTTTTCATTCTTTTATCTAGAGCATTGTCTGCAGTACTTGTGCTAGAAGAAATGAATTTTCAATTAATCAAAGATTTATTTCTTTTTTTAAAAAATCTAATTGACATTTATATTTAGCAAATATGGAATTACAGTGCTTTCATTTTTAATCTTGCCATTGATGATTTAAATATTAATATTATGTAACATATAAGAATCTACAGTGCTAAATATTTTACATGTTACATAATATTATTTAAATCATCACAGACACAATTAAAAATGAAAGTAATTTCATATTTTCCAAAGACAAATGTCAATCAGCTTAAAAAAATTCAGAAAAATAAATTTTTGATTGACTGAAAATTCATTTCTTCTAGCAGAAGTATTGCAGAAAATCCTCTAGATATTAGAAAAGTGACAAAGTAAAGACTATGTTCTTTAGTCTTTAAAATGTATTGTCATATGCTATATCTAGAGGGCAGTCCAATTAAATATTTGTAATGAGTTAATCTCAAAACATATATGCGTATTACTTATGGATCATTTGACACCTATAAATAGTTGTATAAATTTTCTGTAATGGTATTCTTTTATATGCATACTTATCACAGTCTCGAGTGACTAAATTTTATGTAATTGGACTTTCAAAGAGGTTGATGCTGATGGGTGATATTCTCTTTTTCATCGTTCTCACCAGTTTCATTAATATAGTGGGCTTCCCACATAAATTCTGATTGAGGATAGAAGGCAGGCAATCATCCATAACATATTCAGCTATATCATTGCAATATTCCCAGGATTCCAAACTCAAGGAAAATATACAATTCTCAGCAAAACATCAGAAATTAACTCAAGCCGAGAAGAAAATAGGAAGGTTTTAATAACAAATTGTAAATTTTATAATATAAACTTATAACTGCATCTCAATACATAATTATAATGTGCATACAGTAATGGGAAAGAACACCAAAAGTTGATGTTTAGTATAAGATAAATTAATACAATTTTGCTCTGTTAATCATCAATAAGAAGTTGAATTAAAGTGACAAAAAAATTCTTTAACTCTAAAAAATTAAATTTTTATTTTACAAAATCAATTTTAAACAAAAGATTATCATTATTCCGACCAAAAGAATAAATGCAAACATTCTAATATTTAAAAATATATATACCTAAAAGTAGCCAGGAACTTATCAATTAATTACGATACATTGATGGCTGTTTACATACTTTTAATTGCTGTTTTAACATTAGCATTTACATTATAATAAGCATTTCTAATTACCTTTCCATGTGATAAATATTGTAGCTAAATTACATTCAGGCAAAATGATCTACCTGTATATTAATTTCTTAAATTAATATGTATTTAGATGGTTAAAGTTAATGAGTTATTAAAATTTGTAACTTATTCAAAGGAAATATGTTTTAAATAACAAGTATAATTATTTTAACAGCAGCAAACTCTCCATACAGTAATGCCACTAAGTGCAAGCCTTCATAATCAATGGGTGCAAGAAGGTTTGTGCATAAAATCCTTATCTAATGCCTATTTCTCCAATATTCCCTGACTAGGTTCTAGCTTTTGGCTTTCATCATTTGAGAGCACTGCATTAGATCTTAGGATCCAATGTAACCCTCCAGCAGCTACCTTTTATTTATTTATTTAATTATAAAGCTAGAAGCTCAAGGTGAAAACACAATGTTTTTAATTCAGTTCAGCATCTATACATTTTGTTGTCTGTTTTTTAAAAACCACAATCACCATTATTCCATAAGCAAGATATGTATAAAAACATCACATGATCACCATTTCATATCCTTATATAGGCTGTTAATAACAGTAGCAAACTCTCCATACAGTAATGCCACTAAATGCAAACCTTTGCAGTCAATGGATACAAGCGAATGAGCTTGAATTGAAAACATTTGAGTTTTCATCTTGGATTCCTAACTTTATATTTAAATAAATAGGTAAAAGGTGGCTGCCAGAGTGTTGCATTGGATTCTAAGATCTACGTGCAGTGTTCTCAAATGCAAGATTCCTCACTAATGAAAGCCACAAGCTAGAAACTAGTATGGGGATATTGAAGGAGTAAGCACTAGATAGAGATTTTTTGCACTATACTGTATAGAGAGTTTGCTTTTGTTATTAACAACTTGTGTAAACATATGAAATGATCATCATGTGATGTTTTGATAGTTTTATATATATATCCTGACCATGGGATAATGGTGACTGGTTTTTTAAAAAAACTAGATACCAAAATGTATAGATGCTGAACTGAGTTCAGATCTGTATCATTATACAAGCGAATAAGCTTGGATTGAAAATATTGTGTTTTTTTCTTAGGCTGGAGGGTTGCATTGGATCCTAAGATCTAGGTGCAGTGCTCTTAAATCCAAGGCTTTTCACTGATGAAAGCCATAAGCTACAAACTAGTCCTGGAATATTGGAGGAGTAGGCACTAGATAGAGATTTTATGCACAAATCTTGCCTCTATTGATTATGAAGGTTTTCTAGTGGAATTACTATATGGAAAGTTTGCTACTGTTATTAACAGTATGTGTAAGCATATGAAATCGTGATCAAATCATGTTTTTCATGGTTTTATAATTATTTTATAACCTTTTTTAATAATTAGATTATAATTTACATAGTTGGCAAAATGGAATACATATAGAAAAACATGCATTTCTAAATATTACTTTCACCATGGATTTCCATGGTAATACATATTGCTTATAGCTGATATATGTGAAGATTTGGATTATTATCAGCATAAACTCATTGAAGTACAGACTTAAAAATGCATATGATTTAGGATTAATGTATTTGAATACAAGAAATATTACTTCTGATTTTTGGAAACTATGAGTAACCCCTTGGAAAGCTTTAATTTCAGACTAGACAAATGAGGTATTAGCAATGCATCCGCAATATCAAGTTTAATGAGCAGATTTTCATTATCATACTGGTAGAGTTTTAGACAGTTTACTAAAAGAATTTTTGTTCACAGCTTGATACGTCTTCAAATTGACTTTTTTTTTTTGCCTATGATCTTCACATAACCTAGATCTTTTCTTTCATTTTTAACTCTACTTGTATTTACTATCACCCCAATATTCTTGAGCTTAACTGCCACTTTTTTTAATCATGTTTTTTTTTCGTTTGTTTGTTTTTGAAAACAAATATTCCACAATGAATTTGAAAAATAAATTTTGCCTTTCCCAATTGTTTTCTTAACACCAAGTCTGATTCGTTTTTTTTTTTTTAATTATATTTATTACATGCTTTTCAAAGAAAATATTCTACTAATAAGATTTTAAAATAAGATTGAGTAATATAAAAATATATTTTACATTTATGAATATATATATATATATACATTTCGTATATAGCTTTTGGTATTGTTTGTAAATTGTTAGTTAGGCTATTTGCAAGATATTAAAATTTTTTAATATTATAGCTTAACATCATTAATTGAAGTCTTAGTGTATCTATATTTATATGTATATATAACTATTAAATGATATATATATATGTTATTAAAAAAGCAAAACTCTCTGTACGTATTGCCACTCAGTGCAAGCCAGAGTAATCAATGAAAAATGGTGATCATGTGATGTTTATTAATATATATATATATATATGTGGTGGAATGAATGTTTTCATGGGAGAAAGATGTTTTACGAAGCATGTTTTCGGGATTAACTATGTTTATTAGAATAAAGTAAATTTCTTATCAATGTTTTGATAGTACTTATCCTCAACTGAGTGAAAAAATATGTAAAGTAATAATTATGTGGATATAGTATATAGATTTGTTTCACATGGTGTTGTTATATCACATAGTTAGTGAATAGTCTGATTTATATTTAGCAATATTTTTTATTATTTATTTGTGTTAAGAAACTTTTTCAAATAGTTGGTAATATATTGTTTCATCATGTTTATTAACGCATTTTTTGTCTCTATAGCTTTTCTAAATACTCTTCGATCATGGTTATTGCATTTGGATATAATTTTGGTAATTTGGGAAGTGGTCAGTATCTAAAACATGCAAAGCAAATGCTGAAGTTGTTGGAGAATTTTTTTACTGCATTAATGTGTTCATCTCTTCTAGCCTTTATATATTGATTGCTTCTTCCTATGGGCATATGGCACATGGGATTTCATAGACTCCTTGGGCTTCTAGAAGGATTATATCCTTAGGTTTGATTAGAATATTATTAATGTTTTGCTTAGGAGAGAATGTTTTTATGTCATAGTGTTTTAGCATCTTTCTAATTTTATCTGGTTCTTTTTATATAAGGAATGCATATTCTATCAAGATTTTTTTCTTTTCTTTTTGTGGGGCTTTTGCTTTGTTTATAGTGGTGGTATTGTAATCATTCATTATTAAGACTTCATGTATATGTTTGATTTCTTTTCTTAATTCAGATGTATTTGGAAGTAAAAATGCTCTTGTAAAAAGTAATTTAGCCACAGAGAAAATTTAAGTTGGATGGTGTTATGATGATGTTTTTAAGTATCTATCAGTCTGTAAATTTCCTAAATATAGAAGATAATAATGTATTGTTCGTTTTAGAAACAAGTGTATCAAGAAAAGGGAGTTTTCCATCTTTTTCTATTTCCATAGTGAATTTAATTTAATGTAGATTGTTAATGTAAGTAAAGAAGGCATTTAGTTTTTCTTCTCCATGTGACCTCCATGAATAAATTGGCAAAAACATTGGAGATGGGAGATCCTATTGGGATTCTAATTATTTGTTTGTAAGATTGATTATTGTAAATAAAATAAGTATTATTGTAACAATCTTTGGCTAATGCGATGATATGATTTTGTAAATTACAACATTTAGAAACTATATCCAATATTTCATCGACTAGTATTTTTGTAAACAAAGAAATAACATCAAAGCTTACAAGGATGTATCATTTGATATTAATTTTAAATTATTAATAATAAATATAAAATGGGCTGTATTTTTATTATATAAGATTTCATGGAAGGAATAAATGATTGTATTGGATTTGCTAAGGCTTGAATGGGTGATCCTATGGCACTGACAATTAGATGGAGTGGAATGTCTTTTTTATGTATTTTTGGAAGACAATAGAAATTAGAACACATAGAGGATTTTTCTCTAGAGATGATTATATTTTTTCTGTTATTATTAATCAGTCATTTTATTAATAAGGGTTTTAGTTATCGTTTCAAGATAAGTAGTATGATCTCTTTTTGTTTTGATGTAAGTTTTATCATTTAATAGTTGTAGAATTTTATTTATATATATATATATCCTTATTCATGACGACAATAGCATGCCTTTTGTCTGCAGAAAGTATTTTTGAGAGGTAATTTTTCATCTTTGATTATATTACGTTTAGGAGGTGATGATTTTTAAAGAATATTGCAGATTTCATTTCTGGCAAGGTCATCTTTTGAAGGACAGTTGTTTCAATGTTATAAATAATTTTCTCAAAAGGAATGTGCGCTGGTGATAAAGCAAAGTTAAAATCCTTTTCGAATATTGAGAGTTTATTTTCTGAAATATTTCGTTTTGAAAAATTGAAAACAGTTTTTAAATTGGAAGGGGAGTTTTTATAATGAGAGAGCATAATTTTAGTTTTTGTTTACAAGTTGTTGATATTGAGTTTTTAATAGTTTTCTGGTGGAAAGATATCCCATAGTAATGGATGAATTTTATTACTAAGAAATAAACATAACTTTAATAATGTTTGATTGATAATATTAAGTTTGTTTTTACTTTTATTATTTTACACATTTTTTCACCAGTTGAGGATAAGTATTATCTTATCGAAAAGTTAGCAAGAAATTTATTTTATTCTAATAAACATGGTTAATCCCAAAAATGTGCTTCATAAAATTATACTGTTTCTTTATTTAAGGCACTTTTTTAACCAAGAAAATATCCTACAAGTCTTATGAAAGAATTTTTAAAACGATTGTCTGAGCATGGTGTATGTACATAAATTAAAAGTATTTTAATCTATAATAAAATGTAAAAAACTTTCTGAGAGAGAAAGAGTATATGGACAATTAATAAATAATAGTGATAAACTTTAATATATGTATGTTATAGCATATATACAGAAATTTGATTCAAATTATAATGTTAAACCTTTAATCCTTATTACTATACTCTTTAATTGTGATACTGAAGAAAACTAGAAGCTAAAATAGCAGAATTTTGATCAGATTATAGGGGATTTTTAGTTTGATGGATAAAATTTTGATGCTTAGTAACATTTATATATTTTTTAAAAAACTATTCCTAAATTATCAATATTTTTAAATTCTTTTTTTTTTTTTAGCTAGAATTTTTATGCCAATTATACCATAGATATTTTATTATTTTCACGGTTTCATTTCATTGAGATGTTTATCAAAAATCTTCCTTTACATTTCACCATCATAGCATAGTTCAGTGATATGCAGCTGTCTGGTGGTTTTTGATTTCATTGGAATCTTTTTAAATTTTATTTGACTATGATAATCACAGGGATTGATAATTTTTTCATATGATGTTCATTGTTTTTGGAGATGATTTGGTTTTTTTAACTCAAATTGTTATTAAAAATATCATAATTTATATTTTAAATATTTTTTTTAAATATTTCATCGAATATTTAGATATATCTTAGAACTTAAAATCTATTTAGATCTAGTATCCATGTTTTATAAACTTTAAACCAGGTTTCCTTGTTTGGGATTTTTTTTTCTTTTTAAAAAAAACAACAAATGTTTTGTAGAAAGAAAGTATCTAATTCATTTTTGTAAAAAAGTGTTACAGTATTTATTTAATTTTTGATAGAATTACAATTTGCACTTATATGTATTTATAACTACATAAAATGTTACTGAAAAAATTTGATTCGGTAAGAAATCTTGCTTTTCTGTAAGAAAACAACTTTTTTTTTTTGTTTTTACTCATGCCATCCTATTTGATGTTCAATTATAGACTTACTAATTCCCAAAAGTTTATCTTCATTTATCACATTTTCAAAGAAATTTAGCTTGCATAGATTCATTTTTAACATAAGTAGAAAGTGTAAATATAAAATTGTCAATTTTTTTTTTTTTAAATTTCATTGAATAGCCGATTCAGGTGATGTGGTGGCTAGTCAAGACAAAGATATCGACACACCATCTTTACTTGAGGAACAAAGTCCAACACTTTTACCAGCAAGTGTTCCTGTTGATTCACAAGAATCAACAAGTCAGGAAGATTTGACCAACACCGGTGAAAATCAAGAACAGGTGAGCTTATTTTCCTTATGTCCTAGTTTTTTTGTTTGATGTCCTTGACAGCTTTATAATTTAGACTTCATCATAGTGAAATTTAGCATCATTCTAGTATTATCTGAAAAAGTTTTCCTTAATCTTGTGACTCCCAATTACAAGTTTCTCATATAATCCTGGTCGAGTGGAATTGTTGCTATATCTACAGAAATGATAATATATTTTTTTGTTGTTCTGATATTAAGAAGAGCAATCCTTATCACTATTATTACAGCTTTGGGATCACTGTTTGTCAAAAAGAATTTGATTTGACAAATCTCAAACAATTATAGATTATTATTTAATAATTGAATAATTATTGTATCATTTATAGTATTTTGTCCCATGGACAGTCAAGAGAATAGTTGCATCATCAATTCATCCATTTTTCAATTCAATTCTCTACATTGCCCAGCTCTTCAATTCTACATAATTGTTTCCATCTCTTATATCATTTAACAATGTCAATCTTTCCCCCCTTTCTTCTTGCTTCCACTCACCATTCCCTCCAAAACATCTTTCATTAAACTGTATATTCTTAATATATGTCAAATCCAGTTTATCTTTCTAATTTCCTCAATCAATCTTCTTTTTTCATTTACTCTTTTCAAAACTTCTTTATTTGTTATTTTATTTATCGAACTGATTTTTTCCATTCTCCATTTCCGCATCTCAAAGACTTCCAATCTAAATTCTATTTACAGTTAATTAGCCAATGCTATTTTATTTTAAAATATTCCTTCTTATAATTCACCATCTTTCCATCATGCTATTGTTATAGAACTCAAAAGTTTCTCCTTTGTTTCTTATCTTTGAGAATCGAAGGTGGGAATCAATATTTATATTATTCAGATTATTTTACAAAAGTTATATAGTTCTGTTTTAGATTGTTCACAACTTTACTACATTAACTTTGCAGATTTTTAGGATTACTTGTAAAGCCAAAATGTAAGCAGTCATTTATTTATTTATAAATTGTATAATATTGTTAAGTGGTTTTGTTAACACCTCGATATTTTTCCACTATATTGTGATCTGGTAAGTAAGGATATTATTATAATCTTTGCAAACATTCAGCTTTTGGGATGAAAGGTTAAGCTATTTATTTTTGTAATATGAAATCTGCATCATTGATTCACATTTTTAATTTGCTATAAAATCGACAGACTACTCCAACAGATTCCAGTAGTAGATAAATTTCAGCACTCAATCACTGCTTCTTTAATAGCTTAGAACTCTAACGTTTTCATTTCCAATCATCATAGTCTTCACAATTTTTTAAATGTGTAGAAGTGATCTGTTTTAAAGTTTTGACTTATTATTAATCTCATATTCATTTTTCACACATTGCTTTGAACCACTATATTAGTATACACAATTATCTAGTCATTTTTTTAAAATTTTAACTATAATATATGTTTATTAAGTATATAATACATCATTATATATACCATATTATTAATTTTCATTTCATAGTGAAACAATAATGTAAAATAGTCCTAACTAAGTAACCTAGTTGATTAGAATGTCATTTTAAATTCAGTATTTATGAAAGTAAAGATGCCAGGTTCAATTCTTATGTTAGTACTTGTTATGTTGTAGTACGATTAATATTAAGAAAAATACATGTGAGACTGTGTGTACTCCAGAAGTTAAAAGTGTTAAATAATTACATGTGAAAGTAAACGAGTTGATTTAATTAAAACGAAAATTAGAAATTACAAATCGTTTTTCATATATATATTTTATAAAAAGCAAGGTGTAAAATAAGATGGAAGATCCGAATAAATAATTAATTAAATGAAGGATTAAAAATGTAAAGAACAATTTAATTAATTAGTTCAGAAATAATCCCAGAATACTTTTGCGAATAAAATTGATAAGGAATAAACAATAGAACAAAAAGTAGATACAATCTAGCGGGAAAAAGTCAAGTCAGCGTCAGTCCTGTTTTTCTGAGAGACTTATTTATGTGTAGCGTGAATTTCGGAACAGGACCAATGATAGGAGGAGAACCAGATATTCGGGTCTGAAGGTACTAAAGACCGTCCTAGGGTAATTATACAGACTATACCTGTCTTATTATTATTTTTGTAAGCCTTACAGGCGCTAGTAAACTACTGATAATCC
Organism: Epiperipatus broadwayi; assembly: GCA_028023455.1. Classification (NCBI taxonomy): domain Eukaryota; kingdom Metazoa; phylum Onychophora; class Udeonychophora; order Euonychophora; family Peripatidae; genus Epiperipatus; species Epiperipatus broadwayi. Next base: position 47,761 of record JAQFVV010000277.1, read on the forward strand.
TGTTTATAAATGCTTGTTAATCTTTATACTAATAAAATCTTGTATCTGTTAAGTGGGATATCTTAATTTCATGCAAGAGAGTAATAGTTACTTGAATTAGGTGTATTTAATTATTTCTCGTAAGTAACATTAAATCAAGTACATCACAGTACTATACCTGAAGAAAAGAGAAAAAGAATATTACAGGCAATGTTGTGCACCATTACTAATGGTTACATGTATTTGAAAAGTTTAAATAAGCTTTGAATTTTTCTAAAATTATTCCTAGATGCTGGAAGATATAGTCGTACATTTATAAATTTACTGAAGATGGTTTTTTTTTTTGTTTTATTAAATATTTAAACAGTTATATCATAGTAATCAAATAGCAAAAATTTATTTATTTTTTTCTCATTTCTTGTTCAAACTGCTTAATCAGTGATTTTTTTTCTCACTACTTTGCACTTAGATCTAATCTTTTTCAGAAATTATCAGCAACACATCTGTTGAAAAAGTTAAAATTATTCTTTAATGTAAATGAGTTTATTTAGAAGTTTATTTACTTCTACTCCCTTTAGCTGTTAGATTAAGTATTTTTTAAAGTTTAACTACAGAAAGTTTTTATTAAAGTTATTCAAAATCAAATCCCAACTGAAATAAGCTATTGTATAAAAAAATTAAAGGATGAACTTCAAGCCATTTAGTCTTATTAATTTGCAGGTATTTTTTTATTTTTTATTTTCAAATGTGTATGAATATATCATAATAAATTATTTACTATGTTTATTGCCTTTTTCTAATGTTTGTGTTTGAATATTAAATTTAAAAAAAATGTGTTGACCAACTTTTTATGAAAGAAATTGTTTAGTCTTTCTATGCTTTAGCGTTGACTTCCAAGTTGAGACTTTTCAAATGTCACATACTATGATTAAATCCAAAAATCAAGAAGGAAATACTTATTTTTAATTTTTACTTGCAAATTTGACTATTATGAACAAGTACACAGGTCTAATTTCAGGTGAATGCCTTTCATCAATTCTGGCAAGCCCTGCCATGACTAATTATATCAGGATAGGTTTGAATCTTATTAAGCGGATTTCACTTTTTTATTTCAAGGTGTGGAAGTTAAAACACACTGCCATAACTTGAATTATTATTAGCAAATATAATTATATTCTGGATAGACAGAAATTTTAATCTCAATTTCATTTTTTAAAAACTTTACCATTAATATATATGATATCTCTGCAGCTAATGCTTAAATAAACCAATAGAATATTAACAATTTGTCACCAAGATGACAGTCATTTTTTTAGGTAACAGATTTTTGACATTCCATTGGCTTATTTAAGCATTGATTGCAGTGATGTTATTTACATATGATAACTAGTTAACTGTTGTTATGGTTTATGTATATATAGTTAATATTTGACACACAAATAGAAAGTAATCTAGCCTGATGTGTGTTTGTGAATACAAATATATAAACTATAAAAGAGAAAAAGAGAAATAGCCTGCATAATTTGAGTTATGCAAATTAATTATATAACTAGAAAATGGGAGAAATTCATTGAAATAAAACAAGTATTGATTGTTATTTATGGTTATTTAAAACTAAAATGTTTGCTAATAAATGGATTGTTGATTGTGATTTCTTATGATTTTATTGTAAATTTATCTAAACAAAAGAAAACATACTACTTAACAGAAACTAAGAAACTCAGATATTAAATATTAACTTTAGTTAAGTTAGGTATAAAATATTAGCAGTAATTGTCTTGTTTGAAAAGCCTAATTTAAAGAAATAGAAATTTGTTGCTTGTTTTCTAACGAGGGAGAGGCTTAGAAGTAATTAAAGATATTCTTTTCTCTATCTAAGCTCAAGCTTGATATCATTGTTTTATTTTATTTTATTTAAGCATAATTGCTATATTGTTATTGTATGTTTGTTGGAAATGGGGAAATTATCCTGTTATTTTAATTGCTATTTTTATAAAAAGAAAGGCAAAACCCTCTTCATATTCTTAATTTTTAGTAACCCATTTAGATAATTCTACCCAACTATCTATAAAATACCAAGGCACATCTAAATAAAAAAAATGGGTTAATTGATTGAAGAACAGGTTCCTTGCTAATAAAAATCTATGATATATTCTCAGCTCCCAGAAAGCTTGAAGCTTTTTTATTCTCAATAAATGTTCTGTACAATATGCTTTTGCTAACCTACTTAGATTAATGATTGAAGCTCTTTTGAAGTTGTACCCATGTAGCTACTTGATGTAGATCCAAAAAACCCTTTGTCATATTTTTATTTATTGAAAAAATTGATTAACATAAGATTGTCTAATAATGAAGTAGTTATATCTATATAGGGGAAGATTGGTGAAATCAGTCATTTCCAGAAACAGAAAACACTCCAAATGATAAGATAAATGGCAGCATGGATTTCTCTACTTAAATTTTTTTTTTTTACTTTATATTAATAAAAGCTTGCTGCTTATTTCTAAAAAAAAAGTTGTGTCATAAGAAATTTGCAAAGAAAGGAAGAAATTCATTAGAATTAAATCTCGTCAATAAACTAATTTGATTTGAAATAGAAACATAATTCAAAGAAATGAATTGTGAAAATTTACAATCAAGCAGTTGATTTTGGGGGAGCAATAAATTTTAATGGTCTTTTCTTTTTATAAAACCATCAAAATATCACATTATCACCAATTCATACGCTTACACATGCTATTAATGAGTACCAAACTCCATACAGTAGTGCCACCAAGTGCAAGTCTTTGTAATCAATGGATGCAGGAAGGTTTGTGCATAAAATCCCTATCTAGTGCCTACTCTCCAACATCTCCAGATTAGTTTGTAGCTTGTGGCTTTCATCAGTGAGGAACCTTGGATTGAGAGCGCTGTACCTAGATCTTATGCTGTACTGAGTTCAGATCTATATGACTGTTGGGTTGGAAACATTATTGTGTTTTCATTTTGGGCTCCTAGCTTTATAGTTAATCAAGTAGGTAAAAGGCGGCTGCTGAAGGGTTGCATTAGATCATAAGATCTAGATGCAGTGCTCTCAATCCAAGGCTCCTCACTGATGAAGGCCACAAGCTATAAACTAGTCTGGGGATGTTGGATGAGTAGGCACTAGATAAGATTGGTGGCACTGTTGTATGAAGAGTTTGGTATTTCTTATATTTTTTGAAGCCAAAACTGAAGGAATTATCCTGATCTATCTACTATGATTAAAGGGAATAAAAGAAGCTTTAAAAAATAATTATTTTGATTACAGTAAAAAAAATTCTAAAATTTTCTTTAAACAGATTTTTTTTTTTTTAAATGTGTAATTTTATTCTAACCCTTAAATTTAAGAAAATCTTTTAAAATGATGTGTTAAGTGTTTCTAAGATTAATTTATGTATTATGTTTGATTTATTAAGAATAAATAATTGTCTATTTTTCATTATGGGCGAGTTATATTTGTAATAGCTAAGATATATATTAAATATATATATATTAAAATCAGTACAAAACTTCACCAATATTATTTTTTTTGTATGCAAAATGTAAACACAATTTAATATTTTCATTCCAAGAATAATTTCCGATGATAATTATAAAGGCTATTTAATGAATTTCGATGTTTACTTAATACACTTCTGGATTTTCATCCAATTATATTTGTATCTGAGTCTGTGGTAAAATGTATATGAAATCAAATTAAAGAAACACAATTATTGATTCTCCAAGTAATCCTTGTCATAATAAGATAAATTGCAATATTATTAATTTTTTTGAACCATCAATCGAGAACTGTATTCCTTAATCATTAAGATTAGCCTAATATTCATTTTATATTCAGAATTAATCAAGTGGTCTAATAGAAATTACAGATATGTAAGCAGTGTGTCTTAGTGAAAAGATAACTGGTTGTGCCATTTTTGAATTAATGGATATGTTATGTCATAGCATAGTTTAGTTATTCACCACAATAATTTTAAGATGCTAGCATGTCTGGATAAGTATTTATTCTTTAATTAATCAATTTATTGACTATTATTTTATTTTCTATTTGTATACATGTAATAAACTCTTATAATATATTATAACACAACAAATATGCAATCACTTTTTTTTAAAAATATATATGTTCTCCGATAACATCAACAAATTAAAAAATCCTTCCCCTTTTTCTTTTCGAAAACTTTATTTTTAATATATAATACAATCTTCAATGTTTCAACTGTTTTATATTCTTACAGTCATTTTCAAGGATCTGCAACAACAACAAGAAATACATATTTATAAATAAAACCTTAATTACATAAAACTTTTATCTTATATTAATATAAACAGTAACAAATATATTAATTATATATAATTATATTTTACTTACATCTCCCTCCTCTACTTAAATTATTACACTTTTTTTTACATTATATAATTACCAATCTTAAAATTAGGCAAGAAACTTTTTATATAAATTTAAAACCAACCCTAATTTCAAATTACTTCCCTCTTTTTTAAATCTTATCTTAAAAACCCATCTCAAAACCACATTCCTAAACTATATCTTTAAATGAATATGAAACAAATATAAACACCTTTTTTTAAAAAAAAAAACTTTAACAATTTACTTAAAAACCACATTCCTAAGCTTTATATTTAAATGTATATGAAACAAATATAAACATCTTTTTTTAAAAACTTTAACAATTTACTTAAACCAATGTAGAATACAGAGACGTTGACTCTAGAAAAGTCCGGTTTTACGAGAAGAGGGATGACCAAGATGGCGTAACATATAGCCACACGTGGAACCAAAGGTTATAACAAATTGTCATGGAACCATTTATTATCTACGGATAAATTTATGTTGAACCAACCAGAATTGTTCGGAGTAAATAGTGAATTTGAACTGTACAGAAAGAGGAAATAAATGGGACGTAAAAGTGACTCATGAGAAGAAAACATTTCGGGAGTTTTATTTTGCATTGCCGTGAGTAACCGAAGTTGTATTTCGAGAGACTTTAATTATATGTATATTTCTGAAGTTGTTGCTGTATTTTTTCTTATGCACATTTTATTATCTTAAACTTAGACATTTTTTTTTTGTATAATAACACAATGTATAACAAATAAATTGGCTTTAAGAAAGTAAAACGGTTTTCGACTCTAAATTAGTCAATTAGGTTTTCGGCTGAGATCGTTAACTTACCAAATACACTGCAACCTATTTAAACATTCCATTTTTAATTATACATTTTAAATTATAAATAATGTATAATTAAAAATGGAATATTAAGTAAATTGTTAAAGTTTTTTAAAAAAAGATGTTTATATTTGTTTCATATACATTTAAATATATAGTTTAGGAATATGGTTTTTAAGTAAATTGTTAAAGTTTTTTTTTAAAAAAAGATATTTATATTTGTTTTATATTCATTTAAAGATATAGTTTAGGAATGTGGTTTTGAGATGGGTTTTTTAGATTAGATTTAAAAAAGGGGGAAGTAATTTGAAATTAGAGTTTGTTTTAAATTTGTATAAAAAGTTTCTTGGATGATTTTAAGGTTGGTAATTATATAATGTAAAAGGAAGTGTAATAATATAAGTAGAGGAGGGAGATGTAAGTAAAATATAATTATATATAATTAATATGTCTGTTACTGTTTATGTTAATATAAGGTAAAATTTTCATGTAATTAAGGTTTTATTTATAAATATGTATTTCTTGTTGTTGCAGATCCTTGAAAATGACTGTAAGAATATAAAACAGTTGAAACATTGGAGATTGTATTATATATATATGTTCAGTATTAATATAAAAAGTTTTTGAAAAGAAAAAGGACAAGGATTTTTTAATTTGTTGATGTTAAACTCTTATAATTAATTTAATATATGTTTATATGTCTATTCTTTTGATTATATTCTTATCAGCCTCATTTGCACCCAATAGTGATTATGATTAGGTGAAAGTGCATAGATCCAGTATTGTTCTCTCAGAGAATTATACAGATGGTGCCTTAATATTAGACTAGATCTTGTTGGGATAATGGCTTCTAAGCATTGATAGGGAAACATTCACATTTTGGAATTTAGTTGTTCTAGGAATGATGGTACTACCTATTCCTATATATTTTAAGTATATATATTTGTTTTTTTTACATACATCTGTGAAATTTTTTTATATTAATTTTACAAAATTTATAGTTAATAAACATATACATATTCTTGTCAAGTAGAAACTGAATCAATTATGTAATTAGTATATTATAGAACTACATCTTATAATGCATTTAAGCCTCCTTTATTAGATCATTGTTTAATTAGGATATAAAATGTTGTATAATAACCAAGTTTTGTGGGAATCTCTTTCATGAATTATACCAAATCTCATCATCTTTAATCACAAATTAGAATAAATTTGAATCTTATCTGAACTAAGTAAACTTTGGTTGCTTTATTTTAAAGTGTGAAAGATGAAAGACACACAATTATTACATATCTTAAATAATTGATTAAGTTTGATTATATGATATATGTATTGAATGTTGTTAGGGGGTTTTGTATTCTCTACATTAAAATTTACAATAAAAAAATAAGCAATTATAATACTTTTCTATGACAAAAATTTAATCTGTTACCTCTGTTTCACAATATATAATAAAAAAAATAAAAATCTAATAAAAAAAAAAAGCTTAAAACTGGGGGGCGGGGGGATTGAAACAAGCATCAAAATAGATGACTCATTCTTTATAGTGAATTATATGTCTACTTTTGAAATTGTCTCTCCTCATCTTCTTTTTTCTATCTTCATAAAGCCTGTCAATAAACAATTTTTTTATATGCCATTGAGTCCATATTCTCCTGATTATTTTATTGAAAAAAGAATATTTAATATATGGAGTGTGTTTAGGAAAAGGTGGATGCTGTTTTTTTCTCGCAAACTCTCCCATATCATTTCTGAATTAAAACATGGTACATAGTGCCATAGTTTAGTTATATCACCACAAAAATTTTGAGGCGATAGTACATCTGGATTATTAATTACAACATAAATATAACAATATGTTTAACAATGCACTAACATTAAATTTGGTTTTCAGTGGGCAAAACTGCTACTGAAACATTTGAAGAGATTCCAACAATGTATTGCAATGAAGCAATGAATTGCAGGAAAATTTTTAAGTTGTTTTTAAAATTTTGTAATGGCAAGGAAAGTATTGAAGATGATTGATGAAGATACAAAACGTAATATTTTTATGTTGTAACTCGTGATCTAAACATATTAACATATTAAAATTTTTGTGGTGACTAATTAAATGATGTCATTACATAACACATGCATTGATTCGAGATAATGCTATAGAAAGTTTGAAGAGTGAACCAGTTATTTTTTCATTGGGACACGCTGTGCATATGATTGAATGAAAATTTCCATCTTCCTTAATGTTATGTCCTGACTTACTATAGTGCCGGACACCTTGTCTGCCAACTTAACCATTCCCAGACTTACTATTAGGTTGAGATTAAATGCAATTTAATAATTATACTCTTAGCAATTTCTAACTAAATGTTACAAATTATATATCATTATCAACCATTATCAATCCACTGCAGGATGAAGGTCTCTCCAAGTTTAATCCATCTTCTCCGATCTTTAGCTTCTCTTCTCCACATCACCCCTACACGTTTTCTTATTTCATCCATCCATCTTACATGTGGTCTCCTTCTGGGTCTTTTACAATCTCTTGGAATCCAGTTTAAAATTTCAATTGTCCATCTATTATCATCTCTTCTAGCAATATGTCCAGCCCAACTCCAATCTTTTAATTTTTTCAATGAGGTCAATAACACCTGTTTGTTCTCTTACCCATACATTGCGTTTTCGATCTCTTCTTGTTACTCCCAACATACATCTCTCCATACTTCTTTGAGTGGTCTGAAGTCTCTGTATTGATCTTCTATTAAGTGTCCAAGTCTCAGATCCATAAGTAAGAACTGGTAAAACACATTTGTTAAAAACCTTTCTTTTCAAACACATAGGCATATTTCCTTTTAATATCAAGTTATTTCTACCAAAAGCACTCCAACCAAGTTTAATTCTATGATTAATTTCCTCTATTATGTTTCCATCTGTATTAATAATCTGACCAAGGTATTTGTAACTCTTAACTTCTTCTAATTCATCATAATCAATCTTTATTTTCATATTTTGAGCAAATCGATTAAACATTACTTTAGTCTTTTTAACATTTATCTTTAGTCCTACTTTCTTACTTTCATCTGATAACTCCTGCAACATTTTCTGCAGCTCGGAAGCATTATTTGCAAAAACAACTACATCATCTGCGAAATCTAAATGACTTAAATAATCTCCATTTACTTTCACTCCTTTAGTTTCCCATTTTAATCCACAAAATACTTCTTGCAGCACTGCTGTAAAAAGTTTTGGAGATATGGAGTCACCTTGTCTTACACCTTTCTCAATGTTGACTTTCCCAGTATCATTATGTAATCTAATTGTTGCTGTTGCATTTTTATAAATATTCTTTAAAATATGACAATATCCTGGATCTATACCTTGATGATCCAATGCTTTAATCACTGAAGAAATGTTTATAAAATCAAATGCCTTTTCATAATCTACAAATCCAAAACATAATGACAACTCATATTCATTTGTCCTTTCTATAACTTCTCTCAATTCTTGAATATGATCTACTGTACTAAAACCACTTTTAAATCCAGCTTGTTCTCTTGGTTGGTGAAAATCCAAGGTTCTCTGTAGACGAGTTGTAATTATCTTGGTAAAAATTTTATATAAAACTGATAAAAGGCTGATAGGTCTGTAATTTCTAATATCTTCTTTATCACCTTTTTTAAATATTAATATTATTACTGCATTCTTCCAATCATCCGGTACATCTTTATCATTTAGACATTTGGTATATAACTTTGCTAATATTTTTTCTGTTTCTTCACCTGCTTCTTTTAATATATCAATTATAATTCCATCATTACCTGGAGCCTTTCCTTTTTTCATACATTTAATTGCATTTCTCACTTCTTCATTTAAAATTCTGGGCAATTCGGAAGATGTAATAGATATAGGAGGTACTTGTTCTTTATTACTATATAATTCTTGATAAAAATCTTCTACCAATTTCATAATGTCATCCCTCTTTTTAGTAATAATTCCATCTTTTTTCCTTATTGCAGATATAAATTTCCTACCAATACCAAAATGTTGTTTTACATTCTTAAGACTTTTATTTTCTTCTACAGCTTTTCTTGCTAGTTCACAGTTATACTTTCTTATATCATTTTCAACTCTTTTCCGCACCATTTTACAAAATTCGAGATATTCAATTCTTTTTAATGAGATCGGATTCTTCCGATCTTCTTCATATTCCTTCTTTTCTTCATAAATTCTCTAGTCTCAGTAGAAATTTTATTAGTCAATTGCTGCTTTTTTCTACCAGCTATCTTTGTTGCAGTTTTTAAAAGTGTATCAGTTATTTTCATATTAATTTCATTCAAATCTGAATCATGTTCAAAATCTACTAATACTTGAAACCGATTTGTAAGTTCTAATTTAAATTCATTAGAATGTTTCTGAAGATTAGGAATATCAACTGTAAATATAGTTTTTCTTAATAATTTTTGTCTCTCCAGTTTTACATTAACATGTATCTTACACCGTACTAATCGATGATCACTTCCTGTGTTAAATTTATTAAGAACATTACAATCTTGAAATATGTATTTCCTGTTAGTCAAAATATAATCCAATTCTGCTGTACCTTCATTTGGATGCTTCCATGTCCATTTCCTTCTAACATTTTTCTCAAAAAAAGAATTCATAATATAAAGTTTTTCCTTCTCTGCAAACTCCACAAGTCTATGTCCTCTCTCATTTCTATTACCATAACCAAAATTACCTACAACACTTTCATCTTTCATTTGTTTACCAATTCTAGCATTAAAATCTCCCATAACAATTTTAAAATGTTGTTTACTCTGATCAAAAGCCTTTTGTACATCCATATAAAAATCTTCTACTACTTCATCACTGTGAGAACTTGTTGGGGCATAAACCTGAATTATCTGCATTTGATATCTGCTATTAAGTTGTATAACTAATCTTGCCACTCTGTCTGATACACCATCAATCTCCACAATATTGTTCTTCCACTTTTTATTTATAATGAATCCTACTCCACTTGTATTTCCAATATTTGTGCCTTTATAATAGAGCATATGTCCACTTTTTAAATCAATTGTCTCTTCACCTTTTCTTCTAACTTCATAAAGTCCAATAATATCCCATTTAATATAAGAGAGTTCTTCTTCTAATTCTTGCAATCTTCCTTCACTTGAAAGTGATCTGCAGTTGTAAGTACTTAAATAAAAAGTCGTCATCAAATGGCAGCCTGGGTCCGCCTCCAGGATATTCTTAGCACCCTCCGCCTTCGGCCACCAACCGCTGCCTTGGTTGGTGACTTTACAGCATCCTGGGATCAAGGGCCATGCTTTATTTTTGTCTGTCATAATTGTATAATTGGGAAAAATCTTTATCATTTACACAAACATTCATTCTGCCTTATCAGCACTGAGAAGAAAGACCATGGTGTTTCTTGATCTTAAACTCAGAGGTAAAAAGCCAATAAACTCACCACGCTGGCTAATGCGTGTTGGTGAGCAGCCCATCCATGTTCGTATACTATATGAATAAACATATAGTAATAACAGCTGCAACGACAAGAACGTATGGAGTGGACATTAGGAATTTGCCCTGCTCGGTTCCTTTAAGGCCTCCAAGAGAAATCAAAGGGTCTCCTTTTAGTTAATAGCAAACTCCTTTCTGCAGCCTGTAGGTATAAAAAAATAATATTGAAGGTCAATACAATTTGTATGAATCCTAGCTGGCTCTTCACACATTCGGAGGCCAGCTCTTCATACTTGAAGTCCCTACCCATTTAGGTGACGTTCTGCACTCGCTTGTAAGTGCACAGGTGAAGCTCTAAGAATCAAGTGTTCTTCTCTTGATTCAATTTGCTTTGAGTCCATTTATTGTTTGATTCCCTAAAGCTGATTGGCTTGTATTCCCGTCCATTCGATTAGGTGATTCTTTTTTTCACTGTGCTCATATGGTGGATACAAGAATTTAACCATTATATCTCTGACTTTAATTAATGAGTTATTTTTTACTTACTGTTTATAATCATGAAGGAAATTTAAACTCTTAATTCCTTTAATTGTTCTATATCCTATTATCACTCTCATTAATTTAATTGCTTTTACTTTTAGAAAATAATCTTTTTCTAATCTTAACAAAGTTATAAATAACTTTTATTTCCTATTTTAAAAGGATCAGTCTTTTAATAGTCTTTAATTCCTTTATAATTTATTTATTTTCATTAGTAATTTACACCTTTATCCGTATATGCATTTAAGTATACACCTACATATCATTTAACTTTGTAATAACTATTACTAACATTAGTAACTAAATTATTATCGTTTGCATTAATGGATGCTAGACTTGTATTTAATTACTTTATGTACTGGATGTTAAGATTTAAAGTCCAAATTAATACTTTAAATCACAAAGTAATAAATTATTCTAAGAAGTCTAATGTGTATATTATTTCAGTTCTCTGTGTTAATTATTATACAAGATATTCCAAAGTCTCTATAATAAGAAAAATTGACAAACTCATATTTGATTTTTTCTTGTGGAGCTACATAAAAGCCATGGTTATGGATTATTTAAGGGAATGCATTCAAAATGGAATTACTTGCTTATTAATAACAGATATCTTGAAAGTAATACAATTTTCTTCTTCCTTTTCTTATGTATTGATTTCTATATTTATATATCATACTATTTCCAACTTTCTTATACACTTCAACAATACTATTTTTTATATATCACAACTTTATTCTTACAGTTTTGACTATTCTGCAGTCATCATCAAAGCTCTTTAAAATCCTATTTCTAAAAACCAACTATTGATTTCTATATTTACATATACCATTTCCAACTTTCTTATATACTTCAACAATACTACTTTTATATATCATAACTTTATTCTTACAGTTTCTACTGTCCTGCAGTCATCATCAGAGCTCTTTAAAATCCTATTTCTAAAGTTTGTTTTTAGAAATATGATTTTAAAGCTCTGATGATGATTACAAGACAGTCGAAATTGTAAGAATAAAATTGTGATATATAAAAAATAGTATTGTTGAAGTGTATAAGGAAGTTGGAAATGATATATGTAGATATCTTGGAACATGTTTGTCGTAAGTGGAGAGAAGACTTTGTATGTGTAGAAAGAGGTGATATGACCAATATGTAGAAAATATTTTATAAATTTTGTAAGAATATTTTGCAAATTAAGGTACATTTAGGTAAAAAAAATTTATTTTAAATATGGGGTCTATTAGGACATCGTGCATTTGATTGCTTTATTAATAAATATTATTTACATAAAATTAAATTTCTGATAAGTTGTTATTAAATTTCAAAATCCTTTAAGTCTGATCATTGTTTCATTCATAGATAAATTGTTTTCCTAGATTAAGCTCTGTCAATCTTACATAGATATGTTAGATAATGGAGTAGAAAGTATATTTCTCTTATTTCTTCTTTCATATGTTTTTAGTATGCATCATTACTCTTAAGTTTCTCTCTTTAGAAATGTATGTGCGTATGTACTTACATAAGAATTTTTCACTAAGTGAGTTTGTAAACTTTACTCCTAAAAAGAAACTCAGTTTTAAATTTGTTTATTCTATTACTACATCAACTTCTCAAAATTTCTGTAATTATGCTAGAATTGTGCATTTGTAGTCATGTGACAGTTGATCATCATATGACTTGTATGATTTTTATGCCATCCTTCATTGAATAAATATTTTATTACCCCTTTCATTCATGAGCTTTCTATAGATACATTTCTTTGTGAACCAAGCACCCATTTGTTACAATACTTGCTTATACTTTATATCTGAAAACATAAATGCTCTATCTGACTGTTGGCATTTCTAGCACTGAGACGAGTATAATGTTTTTCTTAAGCCAGTGATTTCCAAGCTTTTTGTGTCTGTGCCCTCCTTTTTTCTAGAAAAAATGATGCTGCACCCCCTAATTTTTAGAACATTGAAATTTATAAATACTGTCGTATTTACAATTTCATTTCAATAGATTATACAATTATCTACCCTATTTAGTATAGATATAGGTCTTATATAAAACAGTTTATTTTTATGACATAATAATTTTTAATACAATCAAATAAATTTTACAAAAAATCAAAAAACCAAAAGAATATTGATTAAAATTATAATGATATTTAATGCAATGGATGAGCCTGTTTATTAAAACCAAATCTGGATGTTCTTCTTCAATCACTAGACGAGTTCGACGTTTTGTTTTTAAAATAGGTTAACAGTGGAAAAACCAGTTTCACATAAATAAGATGTTGCAAATGGTAATAAAATGTCTAAAGCTTTGTTTGTTAAAGTAGGAAACTGTTTCTTCACTCATAACCAGAAAAGTACCAATATTTTCTTGTTCAAATATCTGTATTAATGTCATAAGATAAGTTAATTAACATTTCTTGCTCTGATCAAAAGACCAAATACATATGTGTTTTAATCACAGATGGGTTTCTTAACCATTCATATTTCAACATGTCAACATCTTAATAATAGAATTTTACTGTAGATTGGTCAAATAATTATTAATGAAAATTTTACTTCTATTTCATTTGCAGGATGTTTTTGAAATTGGGAAACATATCAGAAGCATTACTTTTCAAATTAATCATTCACAGCTCCATTTTTTTTTAAATGCAATAACTTTATCTTTCTACATCAAAGCATAAGATTGAAGTCCTTGCTTTGATTTATTTAAAGTGCCAAGTTTTTCAAAAATATTTTGTGTTATAAACAATTTTGCCTTATCTCTATTATTATCAGTCAAAAATATCATGATTTCTTCTTTTAGTTCAAACATTCTTTGAAGTATGTTGAATCGAGAAAGCCAACATGTTTCACAATAATATAAAAGAGCTCTGTTATGCACTCATATCATCACCCAATTTTGTGAATGGGCTGCTTTTAATAAAGTTTACAATAACTTTAAATATCATTAGCAAATCTTCACTCATACTTATTGAAGTGAGTGATTGTCTATGTATTATACAATGTGTTGAACTAGAACTTGTAAACCAGCATTTCGTCCTGCCATAGATCAGACCCTATCTGTACATATCCCAACAGAATTCTCCTAAAGAATGTTATTTTCATTTAAAAATGTATCAGTCACATTGAAAATTTCTTTTGCTATAGTATTGTTTTCAATAGGTTTACAGAATAATAAATCTTATTTAACATCAGTTTCTAGAGCATATCTCATATATGAAATCAAATAAGCATCTTCAATTACATCTGTTGCTTCATCCAATTGCAAAGTGTAATCTGACAATTTTAGTTTTTTTTATTAATTGATTGTGAAGATCTTCAGATATATCAAAAATTCTTCTTACTACCGTATTATCTGCAAGAGGAATTTGGTTAGCACATGATTCACCGAGCATTGTATCTACTATGTCGATGGCCATGATAGTACCAAAATTTCTCCTATTGAATGTGGTTTTTTGATGTTATAGGTTTGGTTTTTGAAAAAGTATTCTGTTGTTTTTTCAAAACATCTAATTTCTTTTAGAAAAATTTTTTTGGCTTGCCAGTCTGGCCTGCATGTAATTTTTCAAGATGATGTTTTAACTTATTTGGTTTCATGCTTTCTGCAGCTAAAATATTCATACAGATCAAATACATCATTCTTTCTTGTCCATTAATAATGATATTTGTAAATCCCAATGTTAAGTATAGCGAATCATATTTTCAAGATTTAACATTATTATTTTTTGTAGCTGTATTCATGTTTGTTAAACAACTTTGCTAGTATCTTCATCTGCTTTTCATTTCAATCCAATTACATATTTATCTATCTAAAAAGGATAAGCATTATTTTAAAATAATTAAAAAATATTATTATTAGATTTCGAACTTACCTCGGTATTTGTTAAGAATACCATTAATAAAAACACTATGCATAAACCACTAATTATTTCTGTTGTATTAAAATATACACTACACAGCACCTATTTAGCTCGTGTCATTAGCAGGACTGAGAGCTGCTGAGGACTTGTGCATTTTTGGATCATTTTCTTAGAAAACAATCATTGTTAGTAAGAATGGGGCAAAAATTCATTGAGTATAGATGAGTAATTTTCTTTAGACACTGATTTGAATTTGTATGCTTAGTAAAAGTTATGCACCCCCTTGCAAAAGTTTCATGACCCCCTAGGAAATTGCATCCCACAGTTTGGAAAATACCACCTTAAGCTCTTGTTGGAATATCAATAGTTGCAATTTATAGTAAAGCAAATAGTTGATTTAGTACATACAATTTATTTTTATTAAAGTTATTTTACTTTTCCTACTTAATTAAAGAGTTTATAAATTGGTTGACCTGCAGGCACATGTACTTAAATAATTTTATTTTTATGTATGTAAGCTAAATTTTCTACCTGAAATCAAATGAAGATTTCAAAAAAATGGTATACAATAATCAAACAGAACCACTTGAACATCATCACTGATAATTTAATTTTAACAAAGGACCCATATTGTAAATTTGGTTGTTTTCTCATCCCTGGTGTTCGCCTCGAGATGTCGCTATTTCTAGGTCAATTCCTAGAAATATACCGTTTCACCGGCATTCACCTAACAAAAGAGGAAATTTTCTACGTTATAAACGCAGAAAAGACTCCTCACGTTATGTTGGACAGAGGCGGTGGCGGCGACAGAAGCCAACACAAATGAGACTTCTTTCTATGATAAAACACAGAAAGAGTTCCCGACGGCTGCCGGTTATGGCTTTTTTTTTTTTTTCTATGCTAAAAGCAAAGAGAAAGAAATGCCTTGATTGGCTGCTGTAGTAGTTGATTTTGTTCATCATTTTCTCGTAATAGTAGAATATCTATTTTCTCTGTAGTTTCGTGTGAGAGTGTGTGTATTTGAAGCAGTCATAGTTTTTTAAAATTTGATAAGATGCCTATTTTTTTTAATGTGTTGTAACTTACTTTACTGTTGTAAGTTTAGTAATAATGTCCTGAAGATTCCATTACGATTGGTAACCCTCAAAAATTGCTTTTAAGGGTGCGGAACGGAAAATATTTCAAGGATCACGCGAAAAGTACCATTTTCGCGAGAATTCGTCCGTGACCAGTTACTTTTGCTATATATATATATATACGCACAAACAAAAACAACCCAGTGTCTAATTATTAGGAATTACTTGTCCAAAAAAGAAAATTAGTCGGGTATTATTATTTATTTTTTTTGTTACATTTATTATTTCAAAATAAGATTAGTTTTTATATCTACACACTAACAAAAACAACCCAGTTCCTGATTAATTACTGTCTTTAAAAAAAAAAAAAAGAAAGCAAATTCATCGGGGTTTGGTTTTTTCAATGGAGTATTTGAAGTACGTTTTTTTTTTTATATATATATACACAAGATTTACCAAAAAAAAAAAAGAAACCCACTTTCTGATTAATTACTGTCAAAAGAAACGCAAATTAGTCGGCTATCATTTTTAAATTTAGTATTTCAATAACGGTACCCTTTTTATATAGACAGAGTTAACAAAAACAACCCACTTTCTGATTCATTACTGTCCCCAAAAAAAAGAAAATGGAAATTAGTCGGGTATCATTTTTCAATTGAGTCTTTCAATGACGGTCCTTACTAATAGTAGTCGGGTATCAATTCTAAATTGTAGTATATAAATGACGTTACTTTTGATAGATTTAGAATTACGTATTGCTTTTTTAATAAAATGATTGATTTACTCTTGACCAAAAATACCGTAACTTTAAAAAAAGACACACATAAAGTCCAAAAAAAATGAGAAAAAGCCCCGTAACTTTAAAGACACACACACAAACTAAAAAACAATCTAAGATTAATAAACATTGACTTATTACATCTTGCTTTTGAATAAAAGTATTGATTTACTCTTGCAAAAAAAAAGACCGTAACTTTAAAAAGACACACATAAAGTCCAAAAAAAAAAGTTAGAAAAACACCGTAACATTAAAGACACACACACAAACTCAAAAACAAGATAAGATTAATAAACATTTACTTATTACGTCTTGCTTTTGAATAAAATGATTGATTTACTCTTGACCAAAAATACTGTAACTTTAAAAAGACACACATAAAGTTAGAAAAATACCGTAACTTTAAAGACACACACACACAAACTCAAAAACAAGATAAGATTAATAAACATTTACAAAAATGAAAAACTAACATCATATAATAGTATTAGTTAATAGAATATTTTATTACAAATCTAAGAAATCAGATCTTTATAGATCAAATCGATCATTTAGGTCCGGCCCCGGAATCGTTATATGTATATGTTTTTGATTAGCATCAACGCCATCCCGTGGCGAACACCAGGGATGAGAAAACAAACGTAAATTTTAATGAATCCTTTTAAATGCATTATATGGGTATAATAAAAGTAAAAAATAAACTGAATTAACTTACAATCAGTGATTAATATTGTATTATTTTTATAGTCTACTTCTGTTATTAAACATTTATTGAAATTTATTATATTTTTATTTCCTGCATTTCACCTATTTCTGCATAAGTTGCCTTCTGGGATGTTTTTTTGCACACAACCAGGATATATAAAATATGCATAGCTTAATTCATATGAAATTTAAATGGAATTAACCAACTTCCCCACAGATATGGATAAGTAACATTCCTATAGCAGTAAACAAAGAATGGAATGGACCTTTATTTCCCGCAACATCAGTAGATGAAAGTTTATAAACATCGACAGCTTAAAGAAACAGTAGTCTATTTATTACTTTAATCCATTCTAATCTTTATTGTTTCTTGATATAGAATGTTATTGTCTGTATTTTGCAGGGAAATTAATTACTGTCTTTAAATTTTATATACATTAAACTATGCATATTTGATATTTATATTTACAAACTGATATTTCATTAATGTTACGGTGTTATTAAAAATAAGACTCATCTTTACCATCTATCTGTTTAGTTATAATTTCAGAACAATTTGCGCAGGATTTAAACCAGGCTAATGTATAGTTTCCATTCTTCATTTTCAGTGATGTCAGTAAATGAAAGCTTATATCCATTGAAAGTATAAAGAATAAGTAGGCCATTTATTTTCTCCATTATATTCTTTATTGTTTACTGATGGGTATGAATGTTATTTATTCATAGCTTTCAGGGAAATTGGTTACTTTCATTTAAATTATATATAGAATGTATAAACAGTATATTATTTATATATATATAATTACAAATTGAAATACATAACTGACAGCCAATCAGATGTCAAGGATAGCCGTCTTTCAGTTTTCAACTATCGGCGCTTCGCAAATTAAAATATTAATTACAAATTATAAATATTACTTAAAACATTCTTAAAGTAATATTTCTAAATTAGTAATCTTCATTTGTAGCATTCTTTGCATATCAGATATTCTATAGATTATTTTAATAAATGATCAATCTACTAACCAGAAGAAAATTCAATTCATTTTCATCTAGTAGTCAAGATTTTACATGGGTAGCAGACTGTTGATATTTCATAGGAGTGAAGTCTTATATTAATGTAAAGTTTTACCCCTATGAAATAACACTGATTGATCTCTATCCATGTAACATCTTGGGGACTGGAAACAAATTCATCCATTTTTTATCTGGTTAGTAGATTATTTATAGATGTAAAAGCATAAGAGATTATTATAGAGGTTTTACAGCTAATATATATGTGTAAATATGATATGTATAAAAATACACCAAAGTTGACCTATGAGCCAAAATGTAAGACCTAATTTATGGAATAAAATAAATTTTAAAAAATGTTTTAATAGCAAAAATAACAAAAGTTCATCTATAAAAATAAAATAGAAATAAACCAAAGATTTACAAGTTAAAAAAAGATATTAAGCAGATAAATTAAGTATTGAAGCTATACATATATATACATGGAATATATATATATGTTTGCTTCACCATTCACTGTGGTTTAACTAAAGACCCTGAGTTCAACCACAATGAATGTAGACTAAATTTAAAGCAAGAAAAAAATTTACTGAATGTTCTTTTCAATTTTAGAAAATAAAATGAAAAGATTTTATTTTAAATAAAGAAATAAAATTTCCAGAACTCATTGGAGAAGAAAGATTAATTAGATAAAAAAAAAAAAGAAGAAATAATTAATTAAAAAAAAGATTGTAATTAAAAATAAGATAGAGAACAATGGGGATTCGAATGCAAGATAGCCAACAAGTTGTGTAGATAGAGAGAGAACAGTTAGTTTCTGCGCGGCCTTTGCTTGGCTCAGTTCAACCGCTAAGACTGAAAAATAGCACAAGATATTTTAGTGAAGAAGAAATATAGTTAACTGGTGGGTAAAAGCTCACACAAATAAGAGTATGTTAGCTCCCTGCTGTGGAGTTTGGAACCACAAACATTCAAAGAAACTTAAAGAATTTTAGGGTGCTATAATGGAAATGGCCGAGTAGATTTTTCTCTCTCTCTCTCGTCGGTTCTCCTGTTTTTGCTGGAGCTGGAAAGGTATAATATCACAATGTAAAGTTGGTGCTAGAACATTTTTCTCGCCTGACCAAATGCCTGCTGCCAGTCATGGATAATGAAGGACAAAAATCAAGATAAGCCGTTATTTGTGTAGTGCACTGGAATCTCCATACGACTATCTAATTAAAGACGTACACATTTCAAAGATTACCGGTAATATAAATTTTGTTAGTGTTTGGTTTATTTTAAAATATTATCATCAACAAAACATATACGTACATTTAGTTTTATATATATATTTGTGTGATTTAATTAGTTTTAAAACGTTTTTTATTAAAAAGCAG
The DNA here is from genome assembly GCA_028023455.1 of Epiperipatus broadwayi. Classification (NCBI taxonomy): domain Eukaryota; kingdom Metazoa; phylum Onychophora; class Udeonychophora; order Euonychophora; family Peripatidae; genus Epiperipatus; species Epiperipatus broadwayi. The sequence goes on from JAQFVV010000277.1 coordinate 67,769, forward strand.
AATAATAAAATATTCTCTTTTTTTTATTCTTATATACAAGGTATTTTTGCCTCGGCAGAAGCACAAAAGTCATTCTAAATTAAATTAATGTTTTTGTTTTATTTTGTTGTAAAGGAAATCAGTAGATCGTTCTTATTTCGGTTTACTTAAAGAAAAAAGCAAAATAATTGAAACTCAACTCCGCTTATAGTTTTCTTTTTTTTTCTTTTTTTAGTTTCACATTTTGCTTTTTCAATTCGAATTAGAATTTCACATGCGCATATATGTAGTCATCTAATTGGGGTAAAATGATTGGAATAACATGTATATTTAAGTGGGAGAGAGAGTGTTTATATAATCAAGAAACATTAAAGAAGTTTCATTAACAGAAGTGGGTAGAGTTGGTTAAATCGAGTTCTCATATCCTTTTTTATTAAGCCAGTATTAAACATATATATATTTAAATGATTATGTAAAGATCGATAATGTAAGAGGATTTCTTTTTAATCTAAATTCTTACTTTATTTTTGTGAGAGCTTTGTAGCATGAGAATTTAGATATTAGTATTTAATTTCAGGCTTGATTTTTTTTTTTTAAACGGATTATTATTCCGTCTTAATCTTTCGTGTGTTACTTGGGGAGTCGGAAATATCTTTATAAATTGTGTCTTATTTTAATCTCCATATTGGTGGGCTTATCTTACGGACGTCTTCGGATAAGATTCCGGAAGTCATTATACGTAAAACCTATTAGTGACTGGACATAAGCGTTATGCTCCGCTCTGAACTTGGATCACGCTCTGCAAACGAATTCCTTCTCACCCTACTATGTTTTAGGGTCGGAGCGCTATCCAGCCTTCACTTCATTCTACACTCCTCATAGAGAGAAATATCTCTGGAAAACTGTCTGCCAAGAAGAAGGAGAAAAACATCGAATCTCTGAGTAATACATTTAGTTAATATATTTGTTTTATTAAGCCTGACTATCTTCTATGCTCAAAGCACTGCACAGAAAACCTGATGATGTGTGTGACGTAAAAGGAAAAGAAAAAGGAGGGGGTTCAAATTTAAGTTATAGGCTGTGTTTTCATCATAGCTCAGAGAACATCTATTTAACTAGTAATTTGTTTGTTTTTTCCTTTTTTCTCTGCCACCTCTGAGTGATATCTTTACTCTCTCTTTCAAAAATCATTCATTCTATGTCAAATAAATAAAATGTAATTTGTGAACTAAAACCGATGTTTACTGCCCATTGGTAGTTATTGTCAGTCCATTGATGTTTCTCGGACCACCGAGAAATTATTGACCACCTCTTTAGATAGTGATCTTGCATTTTTCTTTTGTAAATAATAAACTAATTCTTTTGTGAACAATAAATCTTTCTTTACTTTTAATACATTCACATACCACTTATTCTTATTTGTAAATTCCTCCTTAAAATCATGTCTCTCCCTGACCATCGGGCATCTATTGAGAAGAAATTCTAGTGAGGTTTTGGGGAGTAAGTCGCTTAGTGGCAATTTGGAGGAGTAGGTGAGGTTCGAACCCCCTCGACCTGCATCTCTAGGTTGGGTTAAAGCAGCTCTATTTTTCATACCGTTACAGTATTGATGAAATAAATAAAGCTATTAAAGTAAAAGAAAGGATTGTTACCCAATATAAAAAAAAGTAATATTAATGAACATACCAAAATATCATCTTAATTGACAAATCATTTTGATAATTTATTTAAAAATAATAACTCATAAATAGGACCTTTAATTTGTCTCTATATCTTGTGGGGTTTAGCACAGAGGTCTGCATAGAAGTAAAGATTTCTAAATTAATTCTCAATTGAGTTAATTACAATCTCAATTTGGTTGAATGAATGGAATCGTTGTGCTTTGCTCAATCTGCAACTCAAGCAGTAACCAATATTTACTTGCCTATTAATTATATTCTATTTTATGCATATTAATTTATTAATAATATTTGTTTGTTATTTTTATGTAACATTGTAATAATATTTTTATTTTTAAATAGGAACAGCTAACAATTTTAAAGGTCTCAGAAACATCACAAGATTCTTTTGATACTATTCCATCTGATTCTCTGACTGTTTCATCTTCTTTTACATCATCATCAAACACACCGCCCAGACCTTTGATTGTGGCTCGAACTATAACTATTGCTCAACCAGTGGTAACCTTAACAAGTAATTTATCAGATAGCTCAGCTACAAGAACTCCAATTACCATAACATCCAAATCCAGTTTAACCCCTATTTCGCAATCATTTGCAGCAACCAAACCTAACCAATCATTAATAATCTCAACCGCATCAAGTGATGAATTAACAGAAGAAAATTTATCACAATCCACATCATTTTCTGGATCAATAAAAACAGTTGAAGCAATTTCATCAAATGAAAAGGCTTCCGATCAAATTTCTGATGAATTATCTGAAAATGCTGCTTCATTATCATCTGCCCAGTCTATTCTCAAATCAGAACCCAGCACACCCACTGAAGAAATTATGTCATTATCTCTTCAATCGGAAAATGTTGAGAATCTTTATCAAGGTGAACTGGATCCTCAAACAGGACTTTTTTATTCAGAGGATGAAAATAAAACAAGTATAGTCTTTGATTCAGATAATAATAAAATAATTGTAAAAAAGTCACAGATTTCTTCAGAATCTGAATCTTTAAATAAAGAACCCGAGAAACCTCTTGATATTTTCAGCACTGCAATTGCATCTGCTCAAATTGATTTAGATTCGTATCAAATTATGGACGATGATGTTTCACATTTCCAGGATGACTCTTCGATTCCTTCTGAAAGCATATCAACTCCAATGACAGTTGTAGTGTCAGTAACCGATCCACCTGACTCAAGTTTAGCATTAGATGGTTCTCAGAGTAGTGAAACACAGAGTGCTCCTGAAACATGTTTAGATGGTAAGAATATTAAAAATAGTAATATTAATTATGCATATGTTATTATTACAAGTACAGTTGAACTTTGGTTCATTGTTTTTCAAGTTAATGGAGAAAATAAAGTATAAATATGTGCAAACTCTAATATCGGGAACCCATAACAATTATGAATATCGTCAAAAATGGAAAGAAGTTTTATCCATTATGCTGCTTTTACATATATTTAAATAAATTAATAATATAATATAATATAAAATATCCTTATATAACAGCAATAATAATATTTATAATAATAATCATACACAAAAAAAGCTCTTTTCGGCAAATGTTAATTTTTTCCCTTTTCAATGTGCTTCAACTAATTCACAATTATGATCTTCATGCATGTGATATTTATTGGCTTATAATTATTGTTGTGTATGTTATATAAGGATATTTTATATTATATTATTGATTTATTTAAATTATGAATAAGAACAATTTTATTTATTGTTTAAGTGCATCTTTATTATTTCTTTTAAATGCTACCCAGATTTTACAAATAAAAGTATGCCACACCCATTCTTTGAAAATGTATGTATATTTAATATATATGTAATTTTAATATTAACTATGTCGGGAAAAAATCAGGATTAATATTAATTATAGTTATTAGATAAAGTTATAATCTCATTCATTTTTATTTAATTTTTACAAATAAGAGGCAATTTAAAATCTCTTATTTACGTTTGCTTTGTGTAAATTTCACAGCTCTTATTGGTTCATTTGGTGACAGTAACCAATATTATCTGAAAGCAGTCATATGTTAATTTAAGGCAATTAAAGCATAACTATGGAAAAGAATTGGGGGGGTCGAGCAGTTTTGTTTTGATTCTGAATATGATATTGCTACTGATTCTTCAAAAATATAAGTAAACTTCATCTAACTTTTTTTGCCAATAAGCTTTTTTTCAATATTTCAAAGATGCTAGATATAAAATAAATTTGAAAGGAATTTATTAGCAATGAAATCATTACAATTTTATTGGTAAATTGTATGATTCTTCTATTTCTAATTGTCTGATGCATATACCATAATAAAAATTCACAAGTCTCAAAGAATCATTTTAACAATCTTGCAAATACTATCCATTTTGTCATATATTAGTTAGAGACAAATTAATAGATTAGTATTGATATGAGAAATTGAATGTTATTTACAAATTTTTGAAATTGACCGAGTTTGATTTGTGAATTATTATTATGATATATGCATCAGAATCAGTTTTTCCGTAAAATATTATATTCTTAATATTAAATATTTAATAACTCTAATTTATTTACAGGCTTATGAGAATTTAATTCTCAGACCATTTATTCAGTAATAAACAAACTAATTTTATATATGTATATAGTAATATTTGTTTGTCATTTTAATTTGTTTTCAAATATCACAGATTTGAATAAGCAAAGGCAAGTTAATGTAATGAAATTGCACATATTTAAGACCTTAAACATCTAAATTATTATCTTTAATAATGTTTTTATAGCACTTATAAGAATAAGTAGAACAAACAAAAAAAATGGCTCGTATATACTTTCTTAAGATTTATTATAAACGAAGAAGTTCTTTTGAGAGATGATAAAATTTTTATAACTTTTTTTTTTTCTTTGTTTACTTGAGAAAAAAGTTATGGCCTCTTAATTAAACATTTTGTTAAATGTAAACTGAATGAATTTCTCTATTTTGATATTACATAGCTAAAATTTAAATGGGTGAATGAATAAAGTGGCCCAAGATGAATAATGTGAATGTTTAGTTAAAATATTTGAAAAATGTATTGAGAATCGATTATGATTTGTTTGCATAAAAGAATTAATTTGGTATTAACATGCTAATATAATAATAAAAGCCTGAGAATTCATGTGCATTCTAAAAGTTATATAAAAATATGAAATTTATTCAGTATGTAAGTTATCTATCATTTCAGCAGCAAATTCTTTCTTTCTCGCCATAATTATGCCATCCATTGTAAGCTTTAGTAATCAGTGGATGGGAGATGATAGTGCTTAATAAATCTCCATCCAGTGCTGTTCTATTCAATATTTCCAGACTAGTTTATAGCTTATGTCTTTCATCAGTGGTTCTTGGAGCAATGTACCTGACTTTTTGGATCTCCTAATACCCATTTTTTATTTCTTTGTTTTACTATCAAGCTAAATACCCCAGATTGAAAAACATACTAATGTTTTCAATTAAAGCCAACATGTGTGCATAGTTGTATAGATCTGATTCCAATAGAGAATCTACTGATTATGATGTCCTCAAGTTTTTAGCAATTATAGACAACTATAAAACCAATAAAATATCACATATCACTAATTTACAAAATGCTGTTTAGCAGCAAATTCTGCCTCTCTCACAACATTTATGACACTCAGTAGAATAGATATTATATGATAGTGCTTAGTAAATCTCTATTCAGTGCTGTTCTATCCAATATCCCAAGACTATTTCTAGCCATGTCATGTGATTTTTATTAGTTTTATACCAATGCTAACAAGGGAATAGAGGCTGTCTATAGTTAAAAAACCATGGACACCATAATATAGAAATACTAAACTGGATTTAGATCTATGAAACTATGCAAGCATGTTGGTTTTGATTGAAAACATTAATTAAGTTTTTCAATATGGATTTGTAGTTTGGTAGTAAAACAAAGAAGTAAAAGATGGCTGCTAGAAGAAAAGTGCATTAGATCCTAAAAGTCCAGCTAGGTGCACTGTTTAAGATCCATTGAAGAAAGCCATATGCTAGAAACTAGTCTGGGGATATTGGACAGTACATCATTAGATCCATCTGACATCTATTGATTACTAAAGATTATACTGGATAATATAACTGTGATGAGAAAGGAATTTGCAGCTGAACAGCATAGTTTAAGCTGGTATCATGATATTTTATTGGTCTTATCTATCATTTATAATTGCATTAATCTACTGATATGAATTAGAGATATATTATTGTTTATTATGAACAAATAAGTGGACATAAGAATATATATATTGAACCGGGTCTGTTTTTTTTATTATTACTCCCATTCCCATTGTGTTATTAGTATATTATTGTAGCAATTGCAATCTTTGAAGTCTCCAGAGTCAACTGAAATGAACTCTATAACCAGCATAAAAAGAACTATTTATGTGCAGGTTTAGTGTGATGAACAGATATTGATAGAACTTTCTTAAACATACAAATAACTTATGGTAAAATATATGTGTGTGATATAAGGTTTTAATGCTTGGTATTTATTTATGCTTTATGTTTATTGATAATATGTGTGCATGATATATAATGTTATGTATTATTATTTTGTTCAAAGAAGAAATGATGAATGAATTCATAAATTAGTTCTTAGTTAATTTTAAAATATTAAAATAAATTATTTTTGGAAATCAGTATTTGTCGGTCGATTCTTTTACTAATACCACTAATTAAAGCAGTTTATTATATTACTTTTCGATTGAGCTAGTTGGGATATTTCAAGTGCTGGATTATGGGTCTATTGCCCAGGCATGTTAGTTACTTCTTGTAATTAGCTGGTGCCTGAGGTTTACCTCTAAACAAATAAAATGCTTTGGATGGTAGAGGTTTGAATCTAGCAGTCGAGGTGGGCCACTGTCTGGAAATATGATTGTGTTATGCTTTGCATAGCACTGTCTGATTGTGGGTATCGTTTACAGTTATACTTTTTTGTATCATTAATTCTTTCTCATATCATTTTGCAAAACTCCATATATACAATTCTTTCTTATGAATCATTTTTAAAATTTTCCATTTTTTTTTTTTTATATTCTTTCTTGTCTCAGCAGAAAATTTCCTGATAAATGCTACTTTTTTGAGCTAGCTATATCATTTATCTTATTCGTTTCATTCAGGTCTGAACTATCTTCCAAAGTTTATTAATATTTTAAAACGATTTGCATGTTCTATTTTAAATTTATTGTAATATTTCTGAAGATTAGGAATATCAACTGTTAAAATTGACTTTCTTGATAGTTTTTGTCTCTAGTTTTGTATGATTGCTTATTTTGCATCTCATTAATTAGTGATCACTTTTTATATTACAATTATTAAGAACATTATAATTTTGAAAGCATGTTTTCTGTTAATTAAAATATAATCCAATTCTGCTGAATCTTCATTTGGATCCTTCAATGTCTATTTCTATTGAACATTTTAATCTATAAAAGAATTCATAATATATATATATATATATTTTATGAACTCCACATGTCTAGGTCTCTATCATTTTTATCATATCCAAATTTATTCCTGTACTATCGTCTTTTTATCATTTACCAGTTCTAGCATTTAGGTCTTCCATGACAATTTTAATTTGTTGTTTAATTCTATCACAAGCATTTTATACAGCCATATAAAAATCTATTTCATTTCAATGAGAATTTGTTGGGATATAAATCTGAATTACGGCATTTGGTATCTTCCATTAAGTTGAATAACTAATCTTGGACTTTGTCTGATATAGCATCAATCTCATCAATGTTGTTCTTCACTTTTTACTTATAATAAAGCCCATTCCATTTGTGTTTTTCATATTTGTGCTTGTTCGGTACGTCAACTGATTTTTCACTTTTTCTTCTAATTTCAAGCCCATCAATATTATGCAGTCTTCTTTCATTTGAAAGTGATTTTCAGTTGTAGGTACCTAAATAAAAGGTCATCATCAAATGGTTATTTGATCCAAAAGCATGATTCTTAACACTCTCTGCCTTAAGCTATCACCTACTGCCTTGGTTGATGACTTTACAATTTCTGGAAATAAGATCCATAATGTACTTTTGTCTGCCATGATTTTAAATATCTTAAAGAAAGATAGTTTATTTATACATACATTCATTTTGCCTTCGAAGAAACTCAACTGATATTTCAGTTAAGAATTATTAGGTAACTGAGAAAAAAGGCCATGATGTTTTTTGATCTTAACCTGAGAGGTAAAAAGCCAATATACCCCACCACACATGGGCTAATGCATGTTGATAACCAGCCCATCCATGTTCATTTACTATATGTAATAACAAGAATTTATGGAGTAGACATTAGGTAATTTATCCAGTTCAGTTTCTCTGAGGCTTCAAAAATGAATCAAAAGATCTTTTAGTTAAGAGAAAAAATGTTATTTAAGTAACTTGCAATTCAAGTAAAGTTGTTATATTTTAGAGAGATAAATTGTCAACATTATTGGGTCTGTCATTTGATAAGTAAGAGTATTCTAGATGTTTTAAAATGTTTCATTTTTGTAATTTAGTAACATTGAAGTTGTTATAATAATTTTAATATGGTAAATTTATTTTTTATAAGTAAATATCTTAAAGGAAGTAATTTTTTTCTCCGTTTACAAATTTGGAAATAGGTAATTGTTTACTGTGATTTTTATCGGAAGCAGCTTTATAATGTTCAAATCTATGATTATGCTACAGGAAAAGAAATCATTTTGTGACAGTTTTTAAAGAATGGAGGTGATGGTAGGGGATTTTAGTAATGTTTTAAAAGTCTGCTAAATATTATATGCATAATATTATAAGCAATAAGATTTCTTTTTTTTTTATTTATTTATTTAAATCATTATTATTTCTTTGTATGCTTATTTAGCAATTCGAGTAAAGGCTTTTCAGCATGGTTTGAGTTACGTTTTTGAACCCCAAAAAAATTCTGATATCTTAGTTGGACCAAAATTCTCTGAGTTTGTAAACTTCTAACAATTATTTTTATAATTTTATTTTTTTTGATGGTTAAAAAAGAACAAAGAGTTACTTCTTTATTTAATTGGAATATTTCTTGCCTGAGAAAGAATTATTTCTAAGGTAATCATCTGATGAGAGCCACCGAACAGTTGCTGAACATTATTGATGCCCTTTTTTGAATGAGGATATTATTTTGCAGATTTTGGTTAAATGACAATTTAGAAAGAAAATGATTTTTTTTTTTTTTTTAATGTATTTGATATATACTTTTGAATTAAAATGTTTTGTAGAATTTGGTTAAACAACAATCGGAAAGAAATAGTGATCTTTGGGGGTGGGGGGGGGTCCTCTTCGCTAGAAATCTCAAAAATAGTTATTAGTATTTGTTTATTACTTGCCCACTGTAATTTTGAGAACACACAGAAAGTTATTATTTTGATTGCATTTGTTTCAAAAACAACTATACTTAACACCTATTACCAGTTTATCTTTATGTCCCTTTGTAAAGAAAAAAAAAAACATTTGTCACTTTTACCATCTCTGGTGTACTGTTGTTTCAATTAAAACACTCACAGAAAATTATTACTGTCACTTTATTTTGATCAAACAACTGTCAAAAAGAAATTGATTCTTTTCCATTTTCTTTTCACCTCCATTGCTGCTAAAATTTTATAAAAACCCTCCATGTACCAATTTTCAATGCTCTCACCTGTATAAGTGCGAAAAAAATCTAGCTGATGCTTTATCTGAAATTAGTGACAAATCCTCAATAGAAAAATTGAGCAAAGCAGGTGCTTGATCTAACAAAAAAGTAGCTGTTATAAACCTTTTTAAAAAAGATCAATTCTACAAATAAAATCTAACAGTCACTTGTGAAAGTGATGAGAAATCCAAAAAAGAAAACTTCTACAAGCACTTCTACCATCAAGTAAAAAAAGAAATGAAGATAATTTATTTATTTATTAAAATTGTCTGAAGTTTTTTTTTGCCATCAGTTTAACAGAGTAGTTCATAGATCTTTTGTGTGTGTGATTTTTTTTTGTTAACAACAAAAAATATTAAAATTATTTGAAGTTTTTTGTAAACCACCTGTACTATTATTTTGCCAATAAATATCGCATGATCACCATTTTTTATGCTTGCTTATAACTGTTATTAAAACAGGCAAAACTCTCTATACGTATATTGGATGAGTAGGCACTAGATGAGGATTTTATGCACAAGCCTTCTGGCATCCATTGATTACTCTGGTTGGCACAGGGTGGCACTACTGTATGGAGAGTTTTGCCTGTTTTAATATTATTTTGATCACACATATAGAAAAATATTATTCTGACTTCGTTTAGTTTTCAAAAAAAAAAAAAGATCCACATGACATGCATTATCATTTTCTTCATTTTTGTTTGTAAACTCAAAACTTTGAAAAATATATATATATATTTCTTTAAAAATTCTCTAAAAGTTTTCAGTTTCAAAAAAAGTACTCAATACACATTTTTTTTTAACTTTTTTTTTAAACCAAAGCAAAAAAAAAATTATTGCTTAGTATTTTTAGTAGTAAAAAAATACTGATGGCTTCCAATTATGAAAAAAGATCCCAGAGTCCATACTAAATGATTACCTGTTTCTAATGTAGTTATTTTTTTTTTTTAATTTAAAGATATATATATATATGGTGATGAAGCTTGAATTAAAGTAAATTTTGAATAAATAATTAAAAATAATCATTTATAAGAAAAATTGAGCATTAAACTACTAATGGGGTCAGATACTTTTATAAGAAAAACAATTATGAACTGCTTTATTTTCATTATCAACGGCAAAGTGTGTTCCATGTAAAACTTCCTTCTTGATTGGAAAATGATATATTTTAAAGAGACAAATGTGATGCATCATATGTGTTTTATTTAATAAATATACAAATAGATTTGGAACCTAAATGTATTGCAAATAAAGAATTAAAAATAATCTTATGATAAATCTGCCATTTGTTTTCAAAAATGGCTATGTCAATTGCATTGTTAGTTTACGATATTTAAAGCAATTTTTGTAAATAAATTTTAAAAAATTGCATTTTAATTTTTCTGTTTCTCAATTTTCTTTGTAATGAGATGAATAAAACTTTGGTTATTATTTTTACTGTATTTTGTTTTTTCTCCTTAATGAAAAATAAGATATTTGAGTTTTACCTGATTGTTTGCAATTTACAGTTTCATTTCTAATTCATTTGTCCTCTCTCTGATCCCATAATTTTCACAAGGTAGCTTTATTCTTTTTTTTAAGGTCCCTTTATCATTTTAAAGACAATTCAATAATTGCTTTCTTTCTACTAAACTTTTTTTGTGTGTTTTAATTAACATCTTTATTTACAACTTATGTAAATCCTTTGTTATTCCTTTGAGTATATACTCAATTCAGCTTCTTTTTTTTTTTTTCATTCTTTATTCATTTAATTAAAGTCTTAATTTGTCTTTTCAACTTATATTCTTTTCTTTCTCTTATTGTATTTGTCTTATTTGATGTTGTGATTCTTATTAGTTAATTATGAAATGTAGTAACAGTGTAATATTCTTTCAGGAGATGCTAGCAGTGACATTGAAGCTGAAGAACCATCTAAAGAAGAACCCACAATTTGCAATATTATCATAAAACCAGATGAGAATCGTGATCATGTAACTGTTGACATCGGGCCTTCCTTTATTCCTATTCAGAATATGAAAAAACACAGTTATCCATCTATTAGTGTAATTATGAGAGATAAGGTAAGATTTTTGAAGGAGAAAATTTTTGATCAATCTCTCAGATTCAGTGGCCATAGCATTTTTATACACACACCTAAATATAGATATATAAGTCTGCACCTAAAGTAGTATATAGTATTTTAGAAACTAAAGATGTAAAAGTGGTAAATCAAGTTTTGTTAGATTACTTTTTTCTGACATGCTTTTTCATTGCCTTTTTTTTTGTAAAAATATGTCATACTTGCCTTAATTACGAAAATTTAGATGGTGATGAAGAATTGGAGTTGATTGGAAAACCAGAATTATTTTGTAGCATTTGCAGTTGGAAATTCATAATAATAATAAAAATTATTTCACTTTCTTCAAATAAATATAGTTGATTTTAGAAATAACAAATGAATAATTTCATAAGCACATGTTGGCACTAAACTTAATCGAATGGCTAGTATGCCAATGAAAACATTCGGCCATCAGAAGAGAGCTAAAGATTCAGAAATTTTTAACCTTCAAGTTCCTTTCTCTATCATTGTACTAATTGAATAGGGCATATTGATAAGATTAATAAGGATTTTTTTCAAAAGAAGCAGCCTGGTTAAAAAAAAAAAAGAAATTTTCAAAACAGTTGGGAAGAAAGAATCAAGATAAATGAGAAAAATTAAGAGATCACCAAATTTCTAAAGTATTGCAATATAGTCTGTGTATGTGGGGGGGGGGGGAGGTAATAATGGAGCTGATTGATAATTTTTGAAGTTAAGTTAAAATATAACAATTGATTTAAAATAGCTTTTGATGGTAAAAGCAATTCAGAGAGCAATCAGTTAAGAATAGATTTTAAAAGCATAACTATAAGAGGTCTATCTTCCGTTAGTTTGAAGATTAAATGCTAAACAATCGATATGTTCTTCAAATTTCTGGATGTAGTCCATTATTGTAAAATAAGACCATCATTGATTTGAATATATAAAACGAATGAATAATACAAGACTACCTAAAAGTGTGTTACATGATAAACTTGAACATGGTTTTTATGGGAGTAGATCCTGTCTGTTATAAGGATTATTTTTAAGACATTCTAAAGAACGGCAGTGTCACTTGTTTCTATTATTAAGATATGGTTGAGAATAGAATACATTGGAGAGCTACAATTGGACATGGTGTCAAAGTATTTCTAAAATTAAAAAACAATATAGTAAAATAGTAAGTAAACAGAAAAATGAACTAGCATGTTCAATATGTGGATGTTTTTATGGTTCATTATTGTAAAAATAATTTCTAGAGTAGTTTTTTTTTCTTTCTCTAAATCTCACCCCCCCCCCTTTTTTTTTTTTGGAGTTAGAACGGTCATAGTTGTTGATGAATGGCTGTTTATTACTTTATTATTAGTTTTTTTTGTGAGATTCAAGAAAATTAATAGGTATCAATTCTTTAAGATTATATGGCAAATAAAGTGACTGATAATAATATAAATAAAATGGAGTGTATATCATGATGCTAAGAAAGATGGAAGTTTCAACCTGTCAGTATAAGAATATTAATGCAGTTGAGCAAGAGTAATAGAAGGAAATTATTCAGTGACAGAAATACATCACATGAATTAGTTAAATTTGACTGGATTTGCACACATAGTAATTAATGATTCTCTTTACTAACTGCTAATATACTAGCATACCAATTTTTTGCATTAATTTAATACATTGAACCTGTGATCATAGAACCATTGTAATTTCCCAATTTATGTAAAACATACATATTAGCTCGAATACACCCAATATGGGATGATAATTTGAACTGATGCAACAACCTGTTTTTAATGTCTCTAATGAACTCAAAGACTGGCATGTCTTTTGAAAGAGGCTGAACATGGTAGAAATGGTACTCATGGCTAATGTTATCATAATATCCGAACAAATGCCCTTTAAGGAGAGCACATTTGTTACCAGTGATTATAGGAATGAATTGTGTTCAGGATAAAATGGTAGATGATGATGAAATTTTTTATAGATGAAATCATAGATTGAGTAATGGGATTGCATGCTAAACAGCACTTGTTTCCAACATTATTTAATGACTGCAATGGTGTTGTACTGAATTCCAATTCACTTGTTCATAATAAATATAAATATGTAGCAATCAAAAAGTAAGATCAAACATAATGTCAACTTCTTTTTATTGACAGAATTACAATTATATTATTTTGATCAGGCTACAAACCAACAGATGTAAATCGTAGTCTTAATTTGAGAAATGATTGATGTATATCTTATATAAGTCATTTGAAAGACAAATTTAGGGTGAGTAGAAACAGGATCGATAGAAAAGTGGCACCTAAAAGCAAGAATAATTTTCATATCAGTATAGTTGCTAACAGTTCTGCTACTATAGTTCAAATATAGTCTGTGTTTGAAAACAGGTCTCCTTGTTACATGAAACATGAATTTCCCACAATATTTATATTAAGGATAAATTGTGATTAATTTTTTAGAATTTTAAATAGTGGATGATTTAAAATCATTCACCTGATAAGATCTACTGGAGAGCAAGAAAAACAGCTTATGTGAAATGACTTGTATGTATTGCTTAGTTTTTGAAAGTTTGGAAAAAAAAAAATCTCTCATATTATATATTTAATAAACACAGCACTAGCCAATACATAGTTAAGCTAGTTAACCATTCCATTTTGGCCAGTAAATGGATATCTAGTTCCTCCTATCTATGAAGTAAAATAACTATGGAGAACTGCTCAAGTTTTTAATCATCTGATAATTGGCATATCTGGTGAGTACTGTTTTCTTCTTCACTTTTCAGAATGTACTATTTAAAGGTTATTTGATCTATTTATCTGGTGTTTTGCCACAAATTCATATGTCATAAAACACTTTTAAAATAGCTATTAAGAGCAGCTTTTTAAAATGTCACAAAACCCATTAATATTCAGAAGTGTAGACAACTTTCAGTTGCTTACATAATTGTTTGGGTAGTTATGTGATGACTAGTGTTTTGCTAGAATCAAAAGTATATTTGACTAGACACAAAGGTAGATGCATATGTGAGAAACATAACATTGATAGTTTTAATCCTAATTTAAACCTATTCACTGAACATCTATGCCACAAGCTGGATCTCCAAAGAATTAATATTTCAAACTGTAAGCTGGTTTGATTAATATAAAATAAAAATCGCTGCTAATAATAAGTTTCAGCCTTTATGAGTACCAATGTTTGATTTGTTTCTATATACGAGAGGGTCTTAAAAATATGCAAATAGTTGTCTGGTCTGTGCATATGTCTGCTGCTACATACCTCTTACTAGGACCCTTCTGCATCAATCTGCCAAAATGGCATCATCATGTGAAATGGTGGCGTAACATATTACATTTTTTTTTGTAAATTGCGTTCGCATATTTCTCAATTTATGTAATGGTTGAAAAGTTGGAAAAATACGAAATTCTGTTTTTTTTTTTTAGGGAAAATAATTATAATGCTTGAAACAGATTACAAGCAAACTGATCTCAGAAAATCACAAGTTTACGAATGGTTTAATGAAAGTGCCAAATTCATCATGTCCCTAAAAAGTGTGGGAAATGTATCAAGACAATGGTGTTTTTTTTTTTTTTTTTTGATGTCAGTAGCATTTTTTTTCTTCTTAGAATTAGTTTGTAATGGTCAGACGTTTTATCTGAAAGTTCTGATACGTTTACATGATGTAAAATTTAAATGTCCTGTTTTGTGGCAAAGCGAGGAATACAATCTTCACCACAACAGTGCCTGTGCACAAAGAATTGAGTGTGAAATAATTTTTAATCAAATTCAGCATAACCCAGCTTATATATCAGCCATATTCGCTCAATCTGTCTTTATGCAATTTTTTTTTTTTATTATTCTTTTGAATGAAAAAATGCCTCAAATTTTTTTTTTTGTGGACTTGGAAGTAGTGGGGGAAAAAATTCAGGCATTATAAGGCATCACTTTGCAAGTGTTTCCATACTACTTTGGAAAATGAAAAACACGTTTAGACCAATGTATTGCATTAAATGGACAGTAATTTAAAAGAAATTAAAATTATAACATTTAAAAATAAACAATTTTTATTATAAAATTCTGGAAACTTTTGAGTATCTTCTCATAACAAAGTTGAAGTCAGATAAAAGTGGTCATTTTTTATCTAACAAATAAATTCACATTGATATAAGTAAAGGTGTTATGTATAAATTCATTTAAATGATTCTTTGGAAATCTTGTTTGTGAATTATATAATAATGTTTTTGGACTTGGTTATTTCGTGAATAAGTTTACATTGTTAGCATTAAATATTTAATATAGTATGATTTATTTGCAGGCTTATTAAATTAGAATATTATAAATATATATAATAAAAAAGTTGTTTTTTAAAAAAATCTCAACTTTATAACTATCTGGGTTTTTTTTAAATTTTGTATTACTCTTTTTATAGGAACAAGATTCAACAGATACTTCTCCAACACCTAACTCTGTAGAATTAAAGTCTGCCACCATAGTGTCTTCCAATGCTAGTGTCCAAATTGAATCGAGTACCTTTGATCCGACCACAATGAAAATTGAAGATTTTACAAGCCAAAGGATAGATCAAGAGGATTTTCAGCAAGAAAGTACATTATCGGAAGAGTTCAATCCTCTTCCTGGCCCTGACTCTAACACACAGAATACAGAAGGTCAGTGTTGTATATTGGTAATAATTAAGGAATATTTATTATAAATGATGTTAGTTTTAATATTTCAAACAATAATGTATTTCAGCATTTAATACTCCTCACTTATGAAGTCCAAGGGTTAGAAACTAGCCTGCAGGTTTGAATTTTAACAGGATTATCTAACCTATTTATTCGTCAAGCTTAGAAACAGATGGCATTGGATTAGAGAAGAGAAAATGAGTTTACTGGTCATCATTCAGATCCTGTAATTAATCAGGAAAAGTGCCCATATGGTTTGATGTAGTGGTAGTGTGGCAGTTTGGAACTCAAAGTCCATGAATACACAATCTAACTGTCACTTCCAGTGTGCTCAAATTAAAATGATTTGATTATGTCATGAGAAGACTGCTTAATTAGGAAATTAGTAGTCGTGAACTATTTAATATAGGAATTGGTAGAATCAGAGCTAGGGGAAAAGAATGATATCATTGATACTATGAAGGAACTAGAATCGAATGTTGTACGTCAGGAGAGTATGGGAAGGAAAAATCCACATTAATTAAATTAATAGAACTGGAGAAGTAAATAATATATAATAAGGCTGTTAAACTATATGAGATGCAATATTTAATTTATTTATTGCAAGCTCATTGTTTATGAAACATATCTAAATAATCCCCATGAGCAAAATCTTACGATTTTTAAATTAATAATATAAATATCACTTATTAAAAAAAATGATTTGATGCAGTGGTAGAGTGATGGACTTTAGAATTCCAGGTCCATGGATTCCTGCTCTGTTGCTTTCAAAACTTGAATTTTATACAAACTCTTGAGCAACAAACCATTTGATTATATTTATTTATTAATTTATTCCCATGGCCTGTTTAATGTAGGTACTAAGCATGATAATGTCAGTGTATTGGGACTGCAAATTGTGGGTAGAATCGATTGTACTTCAGAATGAGGGCTGAATAAAATACAGAAAGAAAAAATTGAGGAAGGTGAACTAGGATAAAGTAGTGGACTTTCACTTTAGTCAGTAACTGATGAATAAGAAATTATTTCAAAAATTCTAAGCTAGCCATTCATGTCATATTTAGATGTGTTTTTGGTACGACTAGTACACAATCTTAAAATAAATTTTATAAAAATTATGTGTACAGTGTAGGAAAATACTGTATATTGTTTTTACAGGCACCAGTATCAGTAGTGGTAGTAGTTCTGATGGTCAGAGTGATGGACATACATCTAGCCATGGCAAGAGAAAACGCAAAGCTCCGGCATTTCCTGACGATAGTCCTCCTCAAGTTGCAGGATGGATGCGATCGGCTATTGGGTACATATTTGCTCTAATATATTTGAAATCTTATATAAAAAAGTTATTGCAGATTTAATTTTTATTATAATTTGTTTAATATGATTAAATAATTTTTTTTTTTTTATTATTGAGAATATTACTCTGCTTAAAAGGTTCTGGTTAAAGTTCTAAGAATTATCTAGAAAGTTTTTCAAATGTTGATTCAATAATTCTTTTTTTAATATATCATTTGACAATTGTTTTAGGAATGTATAAGTTTCAGTATTTAAGTAGGTTTTCAAAAGTCTGCTGCAAAGCGGTCTCTCCAATCTCCTTTCATAGAGCAACTGTGAAGGAGAAGATAGTACTTACTACACTTAAAACATGGGTTCATGGAATATTAGAAATTTTTGATATATCTTAAAAAAACTCACAGAACTCAAAAATTTTTTCCAGGAGGTCAGGGCATTCAGTCTTCTAGCTAAAGAGTGAAACAAAGAAGGAAAACTAAAAATTCTCACAAACCGACAGCTGACTTGTCAATCATTGTTATGTAGAAGAGCATTGAGATGGCCTTTTTGTTTAAATCAACATATATTATAACAGAACAAGTTTGATGGCAGCTCATATTAGTTATATTACAAAGCTGCATGGTCAAAATAAAAAAAGTTAAATAAAAAACTGATAGATTGTTTAGTAAATTTATATATTACCATGTGTGTGAGCATGCATATTAATGTATATGCCTAATTTAAATACACCGCTTTAAGAAAATAAAGGAAAATAGATGTATAAAGTTAATCATATTATTAAATATTTAATAAAAGAAAATTAGTCTATAGCTTTTATAATATATATTGAATAAAATATGTATTTTGTAAAATTATAATTTTACAAATGATAACTCGTAATAAAAAGCAAGAAACAAAAAACAGTTTTAATATGCACAAATGAATTTGATTTTTATAATTAAGATGATGTATCTGTTTTATATACTTTTATAGATTTTCCTGCTGGATGAGAGTTTAAAAAAATAATTTGCCCTTTCTTATAGTAAATGAATAGCAAATCTAATTACATTATTAAAAATTATAAAGTACTAAAATTGATAAAATTAGAGAATAAATTTCAAAGTTCGATCATGATTTTCCTTTATTCCTATTATTATCATAAATAAGTGAAAAATTATTTTTTTATTATATATATAATCATAAAATAATTTTACGAATGAAGAAAGTATAAGAAAACATGAGAAAAATATATATTAAATTAAGTCATTAATCGAGATAAAGATGTTTTTGATAAACATTCTGATATAAATATTGACTTAATTACATGTTAATTGTTAAAAAAACATGTTGTGAGAAGACATAAATAGATCTGAAAAGAAAAACGGCAATAGTCTAGTCTAACTCTTGACTTAAGAAAGCAGTGCAGAATAATCCGATGAAGATAGGAGAAACCACTGGTTAAAACAGTTCTTCAGATTAGTTTTGTATAGCTGTGCCTTGCTGATTGTTTTAAAGTATTTTTCAATATTCTATCTACATCAGCAACTATGATGATGTTAACTAGCCAAGGTCTATTTACTATGGGTGGCTAATACAAACAAAAGCACGCCAGTTGAAGTTGCATAGAATATATTACATGCTTTAAAGAAGAAAATCTGTATATAAAGAAATGGACTCTGGCTTAAGATCTACAGCCAAACAGAATAATCATAATCACTACTGAATTGCTAAAGATGTGAGCATATACAATAAATATATAATAATCTGCAGAAAATTATGGTTTAAAACATTATGTTTTTTTTTTATTATGATTATTATTTGTTTTTATTTTTAATATATTGCATTGTATTAATCTGGTAGCAGTTGAAAAGGTATAAGCAATGATTTCATATTTTATTAACCACTTTGGTTTGTTTTCACTTTTCAAACTCATTCTAAACATATGCTACTAATATCCACTAACTCTGGGGACATGCAAGGATAATGGTGATAATTTAAAATGTTGATGTTCAGGAATATTAAGATTTTCAGAAGTAAGCTTTCTATTTAGAAAGCTTGGCACATGAAGATTAATTGTAAATTGAATTCAGAAAAAGAAATTAAAAATTCTTTTGGAATAATTACATTTAACTTAATCTCCAGGGCTAGGTTATTTGATCATCATTGTTAGAGTATTGGTTGTATTAAATGTATATATTCAGTTTAACCATTTTATTAGAACTCTGTATATTCTTATTTGAATTTATATTTTCCACTAATTTTTGTCTGTTACAATATATATGTATAATATAATTAAATATATTGTTTTTTTTTCAACATTATATATAATTTGTGAGTTTGACTAGTTAGCCAGATGTTATTAGGTTGAATACTCAAAACTGGATATGTTAGAAAAATGCTGTATTTAATTATAATACAAATATTTGATTTACAATTCTTTATTTGCATGGTATTAAAATAAATAAGAAATGAATTTTTCTATGAAATTTAGAACTAAGTCTTAAATGAGACTGTGCTTACATCTGGGATATAATGAGTTTTATCCTTATTTGGAAATTTGCTGTTTCTTTTAATTCCTATATATATATATATCTGCAATAACTTTCGCAAATGGTCATTTTGCTTTGGCATAGTAATCTAGTAGATTCAAGAGTGCTGAAAGAGATTACAAACAGTATTTAGTTATTTAGTCAAGAAATTTCATGTGATATTGGAAAACTAATTATATTGCAAATATTTGACATAAAATTCTTCACTTGTATAGATTTAAAATGAGTAAGAAATAAACTCTTCTATGAAAGTTAGACCTAAGTCATATATAAATGAGGCTTTCTTTACAACTAGGTTCTAATGGATTTCAGCCTTGTTAAAAATTTGCTAGATCTGCTACTCCTTACACACATCTGGGTTTGCTGGTGCGAATAACCATGTAGTATTGGCATAGCATTCTAAAAGTATGAGAGTGTGGAAAAGTATATTAAGAGCATTTGTTGATTATTGGAAATTATATTTGAATGATTTACTAAATATGTAAGAATATTAAATAATATTGAATTAATTTATGACATCTATTAGAACTTTCTTTTTTTTAATGATTTTTTTCAAGCACAATGTTTGATGAAAAATCAGCCTATCTTTGCTGGATATATTTCTGTTCTAATCAGCCTTATTTCATTAAATATTGTTACTTAACAGATCATTGAGTAAACATTTTTTATAGATTTTCATAAGTTAATTTAACATTATATTATTGTAAATATATATGTATATTTATGTAATTATAATACCCATAAAAAATTTAAATATAAAATTTTAACTGCAAAATGTATGTAAACTTGAAGAATTGGATATATGAAGAACAGCATAAACCATATATTAGCATTATTTAATTTTATTATATATATATTTATGTATGTTTAATTAGATTGCTGCAAAAAGTATGTAAATTTCGAGGAACAGGGCGTACAAAGAGGGATTTAGCTGCAGCAGCGTGGTTTATAAGACCAGGTAAATAAAAATATCTTTAACTAAAAAAAATACATTTGTGATTATTATTTGATTTATTTCTATTTGATAAAAATTTTTTTTTTCGCTAAATTAATTTTGAAGTTTCAAACTACTCTCTCTTTTCTTAATAAAGTCTGATAAAAAAAATGAGTATTCGCTATAATGTGTAACTCTCTTTTCCCTAAGTCTAATCACCTAGGAACAGAGTTATTTCTAATTTATTTATTTTTCCGTAGCTAAAATTAACACAAATGGAAATTAACTCAAATGCAATGTGAAATGTTGAATTTCGCTTTAAGTCTTAGCCAATGACAGACATCTGAAGAATTTTATCATCATCCCAAAGATTATGACTGCATTTAGTTGATTTAACAAAAGATTTCAAAAGATAGGAAATGTTTGGATCGACTTTCTACAAGGTCATATGATGATAAATTTATTTGTTCTATTTCTGAGTATATTTCTTGTGAAAAATCAATTACACAACCAACAAGTAACTATTTAACACATATATGTTTATTAACTAAAATAATAAACTAATTCAACTAGAAGAAACAAATAGTTTACTCATTACATTGTAGTATCAAAGTTACAATAACTTATTAATGAGTCAAAACAATACAAGTATCCAGAAATTATAAAACAAAATCAAACTTGGGAAGCCAAAATCATTATAAATATACTCACAAATTATAACACAAAATATCAAATTTTATAGTTGTTAAATATATAATTTTACCTTTTGTGATTGTATTATCTATTTCTGTAAACTGTATACTTAACATTAATTTTATTATTATATAAATTTAATTTCTATAATGGAAATATTACTCAATTTTATTTGAACTCCCTAATATAGTTTATTATATTTTAATGTATTGCGTAACATGAGTGTGCACGAAATCATTTAATTCAAATATAAAAACATGAGAATGAGATCTTTAGATAAAGTTTGAAACTCTGACCAAAACATTTTGTTGTATTGTACATGTCGAGTTCAATAAAGCAACTTTATTATCAACGATAACATTAGAATTTATTATTATTATAACATTCATTCAAGTTCACTATGAAGAAGCAAATATAAGATATACATGTAAAATATACCAATTCAAGTAGTATTTAAATATAATCAGATGAATGAAACTAAAATACTTAACATCATTATTTCATAACAATATGCTTGACTGCCTTCAAGTACCTATCTGAATATAAAAGCCCCTAAGACATTATTATACAAATACATATTAAGAAGCAGTGAACTATTGTAAGCCAGAGTCTTCTCCCTCAATTTACTGGATATCATATATATATAAATGAAGGCATAAATATCATTATTCAACATGAAGTAGGAATGCATATTTACAGGCTTGCAAATCATTATAATAGTATGAGTAAGCAGGGATTTCGCATTTGCATTTTTTATACATTCAAGGCAGAACATTGTACACAAAATAATTTCAAATGTGGCATAATTTAATGTTTGCATGCCTGTTAATACTATTGATTTTATATATACACACACATCCCAAACTTAACATCTCCATAAATAAACAGCACATCCATGAATTCAAATTGATGAAGTTGCGTTATTATTTTATAATAAGATTCTGATAAGTTATAACAAGCGTTTAACATTTATTCATTCACCACGTATAAAATAAAATTCAGAAAATCATTTAAATTTAGGTCATTCACATCATCCAACAATTTTAAATAGTTTATTTAATATTGCCTTACATTCATCTATACAAATTTAACATTTTAAGCAAACTTATTTAAGTGGTAAAGAATTTATTCCTTTAATTAGCAATAATAACTAAATCTATGTATTAGCAAAACAAAATTTAAATAGTATATAAATGTAATATATTTAAATCATAAAAATAACTATCATAAATATGTGCCACGTATAAAACACTTTTAAAATATATAAATAACAATAAATAACCTAAGTACGATATTTTCATATCCAAAAGCTGTTAAATTTCCAATAATTTAACTCAAAGTTTATATAAATCAAATTATCAGAAATGTACATACAATGGTTAAATCAATCATTGATATTTAAATGGGATGAAATTTAAATTAGCAGCAGTTTTTGTAACTCGTTAATTAAATCAGATTACAGTTTCAAATTGTGAATAAATCTATGTCAATGATTAATTTATTCAATACATATGAAAATGTGATAGATAAGTAGGTATTTTTTATCAAATCGATAAATTAGCGTTGATTTGAAAAAATGGGCATTATTTGCGAATTTGTTAAAATGATTCTCGGACTAAATTGTTAATATAAATAGTATATTTAAACTTTGTAGATGAAGATTACATATTATCAGTACTACGTATTTAATAGCTATAATTTATATATGGGTTTATTAAAATTATTACATATACACATATATAAAAAGATTAGTTTTTTTAATTATTTTATATATTAGCCTCATTTTTTTTTTCATATTTAATTTTTTACTTATACACTGAATTTAATTAGTAATTTTTTTTTTGTTGTAGTTGATGAAACGGATGCTCCTGGATATTATGATATTGTGAAGCAGCCAATGGACTTCTCTACAATTCGAAAAAAAATTGAGGTGAGTAACTATGTACGTGCAAATTAATATTTTTATATTTTCTTATGTAAAAAATAAATATGTATATATTTCAAGTTTTACTTTATTTTAATAATACAAAATATTTATTACATTCTCGCTTTTAGAATGCTTTGTATAAAGATATTGTGGAATTTCATACGGATATGTTACTAATCAAGTCAAACTGTGAATTGTATAATCCGCCAGAACACAGCGCTCGTAAAGATTGTGAAGAAGTTTTCAGTTTTTATATTCAGGAATACAATAAACTCATAGAAAAATGGCAAAAGGTAAAACTTCATGCTTATTTTTATGTAAAACATCTGCACATGCATGAGAATGTAATCATCACCATATATATATAAACAGTATTTCCCAGTGAAAAGATGATTATCTTTCTCTAAACTGCCAACAATGCCATTGTGAATCAATGTTGTGTAATGGCACAATTCAGCTGTTCACTACAAATATTTTAAGATACTAACATGTCTGGATTATGAGTTACGATATGAAATGTGACAATGTGTTTCATATCTTAATCTATGATGGATTAGTGCGCTGTTGTTATTTTGTTTTAAATTGGCAAAACTGCCATTGAAATATTTAAAATAATCCAACTGTGCATGGCAGTGTGTTTTTAAGGGATTTGCAAGATTTTGTGTTGACAGGGAGAATGTTGATGGAGATACAAAATACACTTCCACATTTCATGTCACAATTTATGATCCAGACATAATAGTACTTAAAATTTCTTGTGGAGAATAGCTAAATATGTTGCTATATAACATATATTTTGATTCTGAGATAGTGGTGCAGACAGCTTGGAGAGAGATCTAGTCATCTCTTTAGTGGAATATACTGTGTATACAAGTATATGGAGGTATGAAAGTAAAAAAATTGAATTACAATTGGTCTAGCAAAACATGTATATTTGTTTATTACTTTACAAGATTATTTTTGATACAGAACTGCTCTGAATTTTTTTATCGTTAATGAAATTTATATGAAAAGGACTTGTATCTTGAAAAGGACTTGTATCTTTTTTTATACATATCGTAATGCAAAAAACTTTGCATTTCATATATATATATTGTGACAATAGGTTCGAACCCAGTCACAACTAATATCATAGGTAACGGTAATTACACATATATGCAGATAGTATATATATAGTTAATTTATTACACAGTGGTGGCTAAATAAATACACAGAACGAGGGGGGGGGTGCTCTGCCATTTTGAAATGATATATATGTGCGTGTGACAAATGTGTGTATAAATGGGTCTGGTGGTTGAAGAGATAGGAATGAGGTTTTTATTTCACATTATAAAAGCCTAGAAATTTCCAGCAGAAATGAATTTTGCTTTCTTTTGTTCACAAGCTTTCACACCTCAACTAAAATCTGGTTAGGCAGCAATTGGAAACAGGAAGTGAGATCGATAGAACCTTCTAGAATGAATGGAGGGGACTATAAAAGAAAGGGACCCAGAATGCTCCTGGTCTTGTTCCTGCAGAGCTTCAATCGTTGACAGCAGAATCGTTAAATTAAATTTTTAATTTACCTAATGGCGGACAAAAAGGAAATGTTGCGGTAAAAACCCAACGTATCGGGCTCGAACCCCTAATTCCCACTAACTGCAGCTGCTATATTCCACAATAACAAGATGCCTCTGGATTAAAACAACTACCAATATCGGAACTACAAAGTGGAGCCTCATCAAACGGAGGCCATGTGAGAAAACAAAGAACAGGAAACCTCGCAATGTATTCTATATTTAATTACCTGCGATGAGCGGAACTCTGAGAAGTAAGCAAAGAAATTCTTCCACAAATTCCCCGGGGATGTGCAGGTAAAGAATTTTTATGTCTTGATTTTAAAAAGAAAGACATTATTAACCGATTTCTTAAGTGCGCATGAGAATCCAATTAAAAAAAAAATAAAAGAAATCTTTTGTTAAATTCTTACTTGTGGACATTAATACTGCAATTAATATTGAGGTCACGTGGGAAATCTCTTTCTATCGACCTTCGCTACCTGACTTATTTATAATAGTGGTTGTTTTATAATAGCATGTTGAAACCGCCGGAGGGTGTGGTTTGTTTGTAAACAAAGAAATATAATGTTTCCGGGGCCGGGTTTCTTTTTTTTTTTTTTTGGCTTTGGTTTTTTGTTTATCACATTTATAAAAATAATATCAAGTCAATTTTTTAAACACAACCAACCAATTTACATGTAAAAGTACTTAATTTTTTTTTATATTCTTTTCATTATTTATATTTTCTAAAGGGGGCCGGGTTTTTTTTTTTTTGGTCTATGTATTTTTTTGTTGTTGTTGTTTATCACATTTAAAAAGTACAGCGGCTATCAAATCAATTTTGGCAACCCAAAAAAAAAAAAATAAATCAATTAAAAATGAATTTTAAAAAGTAGTTACCAATTTTTTTTTGTTTTTATTCTCATTAAACCCTTATATTTTCGGTTCAGTATTGTACGACAGAAAAATCAGACGATTCTTCTTCTTTTTTTTTGTTTGTTTGTTTTATTATTTTTATAAATTATAAATAAATCTATTGTCCATTTAACGGTAACATTTACAAGCCAAAGTCAAACTTTGGGAGAGGGGGGGAGGGTGTTTCCAATTGCTAACAGAACGGAATGCCAAAAACTCGAAGGTTGACAAAGTTTTGACGATAATTCCCAAAAACATCAATATATACGGCAATTAAAACCAACTTTTTGGGCTCTTCAGGAAAAAAACAGCAGGCATGCAGCTTCAAGCTGTTTTGTTTGATAACCCGGTTCCAGCAGTCAGAGAATTTGGTTCTTTCTTTGACATTCGTAAAGTTTCCTATTTCAGCCATTTGATTCAGCTGGCAGGTGTTCTCGCACGAAACGTGACTTAGAGCGTGATTTGATAGGAATCGCGCTTAAACCTATATTTGTCCAATTTTTTCAGCAGGAAATGGGGGCTAGGAAAGCATGAGACTCTGCTCATAATTGTTAGTAGACCTTCCTAAAACATGGGAGATAGAGGGGGAGGTGGTCTTAATGAATATTAAAATAGTTTTGACAATTGGAATTCCAGCCACCCTCAGACAATACTGTAACCAAAAGTGAAATGTGATCGCACATCCAAAATGCTTTGTCCCAAAATCTGAGCTGTAAGCTGACACGATAGCTTCTGCGGCAGTTTGGCAAATCTCATGTTTCTGTGCAGGCTTACGCATTAGAAATAGAACGTTCGATAGCGGCAGAGGCTGTCTAAACGGCATATTTCTGTGCGCTATCATAGAAATAACGCCCTCCGGCGGTTTCAACACGCTATTGTAAAACAAACGTTTACCATAATAGTAAATATTGGAAAGAATGCTGCGTGTGTGTGAATCAAAACTGGCAGACTTCTAATTATAGTTATGTTCAAAGGTTAAGGGTTAAATTATATTTGTTTTTTTTTATATGATCAAAAGAATAATAATTGTCTTTTGAAATAACTTAATAAAATTTGATTTGATAATGAAACCTTATATAAAAGTCTTGTTGTGATAATTCTTGATATGTATTTTATATATGTTTTAAAACTTTTACTCTCATTCGTGTCTACTCTCTGCCGTGACGCCACCTGACCTGAGTTTGAGCTAGCCGATGGTCAAAAACCTCTCACATTTCTTAAGACAGTGGCTATTGTTGGTAATATATTCTCTTAGCGTAATTCTTATATTCACATAGGATTGGCACTTGGAATCCTATGGATGACCATAAATATGTGTTGGGAATCTATTACAGTTACTGAGAGCGAATTCATAAGACATTCTTGTCAATAGTGATTAAGTCAATAATAGTTTTGGTTAAATATACATATGTAAGCATGTATCTTTAAGGTTAAAGGTGAAATAGGTGGAAATAAATATCTAGTGAGGAGGGAGTTTTGTTACAATATGTAATCATAAACTATTGTAAAAATATATCACTATATTCTTTTTTTTTTAATCAAATAATTTTATTCACATAACAGTAATAATTAATATTTTTGCCAAGCCCTATTAGCTTTCCTCCAAATTAACTACAAAAAGAATTTACAAATAAAAATTGGAAATAATGGTAATACATAATAATTTTATAAATAAATCCAAAAACCTTTTAACCATTAATATATTTAAATACATTCATTATTTAATATATCTATACAAAATATATAAATGAATACACAAATAGATATAAACTTCTATGTTTCTGTAAATTCTAATAACTTTAATAAACCAATAAATATATTATGGTTTATCAAATATATAATGTGATAATATGAACCTATTCACGGAATAAGGAAATTTGAATACTTTAGTACAATAATTCACTAGTTAAATTTCTAAAGAATCATTTAAATAAACATGCCCAACTAAAGCTGCTTTCTATCCATGTCAATCTATTCATCTGATGGATTGGCATTGATGCAAGAAAGTGGATGTTATTTGCATGTTTATTTAAATGATTCTTTGGGAATCTGATTGATAATTATTATAGTAACGTTTTCGAACTATGCTTCTAAGTTTACCAAATTTACCATTGATAGGTATGAATATATTTATACACATTTTGTGTATTTATTTGTTTATTTTGTTTAGATTATATTGATTGATGAAATACATTTAAATCTATTAATAGATAAAAATAATGCTTTTAGATTTATTTGAATACTTTAGTACAATAATTCACTAGTTAAATTTCTAAAGAATCATTTAAATAAACATGCCCAACTAAAGCTGCTTTCTATCCATGTCAATCTATTCATCTGATGGATTGGCATTGATGCAAGAAAGTGGATGTTATTTGCATGTTTATTTAAATGATTCTTTGGGAATCTGATTGATAATTATTATAGTAACGTTTTCGAACTATGCTTCTAAGTTTACCAAATTTACCATTGATAGGTATGAATATATTTATACACATTTTGTGTATTTATTTGTTTATTTTGTTTAGATTATATTGATTGATGAAATACATTTAAATCTATTAATAGATAAAAATAATGCTTTTAGATTTATTTATAGAATTATTATTTGTCATCTTCATTTTCAATTTTTTTTTTTTTTTTGTGGTTGCTTCTGAGAATGGCTAATGGAGTTTGATTAGAATATTAATTGTTGTTTTGTTAACAATATTCTTTAATTAATAAAGTAAAAGGATACAGTGGTTTGTTTTTATAAGAGTTTACGATTATTTGTAAATGGAAAAAATATAATATGGAAATTCGACTTATGGTGTGTATTTTTGTAGTTTATATATACAATTGAAAGGTGATCCGGTTCTCTCCAAACTGCTTGTTGCGACATCTCTGAATCAGTGTGTATATGTTATGTAGTGTTATAGTTCAGTTATGCACCGTGGTGCTAGTGTATGTAGCTCATGAGCTACCGCAAGAGTTGTAACTGGGTGTTTCATACCTTAATCTACAATACAACAATGTACTATTTTGTTTTAAATTGGGCAAAACTGCTATTGAAATATTACAAATGTGAAGTCATGAATTGCAAGAAAATTCATGTGGTATTGAAAGCATTGATGATGATCTATAAAAGTGCATAACACATTTCACGTTATCGCTTATGATCCAACATGCTAGCGCCTTAAAATTTTTGTAGGTAATTACTAAAGTATGTCACTATTTAACATATGAGTTGATTCAGAGATGGCACTGCAGACTACTTAAAGTGAGAAACAGTTGTCTTTTCATTAGGACATATTATATATAGTAAATGAATCTTCATTAAGAAAATAATATAAAACAAAGTATTTTGTATTAATCTAAATACATTCTTTTATTTTTTTTAAATATATATATATATATTTCAAATCTGCTATTTGTGCTATGGGAAAAATAGTTGTGTAAATTATTTGAAAATACTCCGAAGTTCATAAGTTTGAGAGCCTAGGCCATGAACTGTGAACCCTAGAGCTTCAGAGTCGGTGTCTCAATCACAGCATTGTGTAAATCAAACTGAAATTTATTTTTTTTGTAATTATTTTGAATTAAATCCAAAATCAGTAATTATGAGATTTTAGTTTAAAAATTATTGGAAGTACATTTAGCAAATGGTTTATCTCTGTTGCTATCGTTAATTAGGCTTAAAAGATATACTGTCAATCCACACTTATTAGGCAGTATATGCCATTCTACTAAAATTCTAAACGAGGAGTACTTTGAAATGTATAATCTTATGATTCTCTGACAATAGAAGGAATTTTTATATTTTAGCATTCTTTTTCAGCTTAAATTCTAAATTTCTGAATCTGTATATTTATATTCTATAATAGATTCTAATTTGTTTTAATTGAAATAATATATGAATAATAGGTTTGCACTAAAAACCAAGAAAATAACAAAGATAAAATAATAATAATCCAAAGACAATCGTCTATTTATGTAAATTTGAACTTTAGTAAACAATTCTTCTATTTAAGTAAATCAGACATATATGAACAATTATTCTACTTATATAAATTTGGATTTATGTAAATAATTCCTCTATTTATTCAAATTTGGACTTACTTACTTAAATAATTCCTCTATTAATGCAAATCATTTCTTTTATTTATGTAAATCTACACTTTCTTAAACATTTTTTTTATTCATGGAAATTTGGACTTACTTAAATAGTTTCTCTATGTGAATATGGTTTTAAATAAACAATTCCAAAAACTTAGTCCTCATTTCTTATACTGTGTTAGCATCATCATCGCTGCAACCACATCATTCTTATTTCTTTTGTATTTGTTCATTTCTCTTATGGTATAGTGATTATTTTCATTTTGTAAAATATTCCGTTAAAGATGCATTTGAATGAAAATCAATTAAGAAAGAAATTGCAACAAAATGCTTCACATGTTTAAATATAGGATTGTCTATTTATATAATAAAATATTAAATATTTAGAATTATTAAATATATATAATACACTTAAAAATATATATATGTAATCTAAGAGATGTCACAAGTCCATTAGTTTTCATTAGAAATAAAGTCTATAAAATATTTTGTTATTACATTTTAATAGGTTACTTATTTCATCTGATAATTGTACATAATTGTGCTTTTATTTGCATATAATTTTGTATAGTGAAAAATTTTATATGTTACTGTGACTTCAAACATATCATTTAGTATATTTAAATTTTATATAACCTGTAAGAGGAAACATTGACAAGCATAGAAAGTTTAGTTTCTGAAAGCAAATCAAAATTTAGTAAAATTTGCAGTAAATTTAAAATGCATTAATGATATAAATGTATAAGAAAAACTTTAAACAGCTATTCCAATAATTCACTTTTAGTACAATAATACTTTAATACATTAAAGATCAGCCTTTTCAAGCTATCGCGCATGCGCCCTTTACGAGTGCTTATTACCTGAAAATATTTAAAAAGAACTAACTTATTGTATTCCATACAATAATGAAAAAAAAAAAAACGATGGGTAACAATAATCTCTCATTAAATCATGAAAACTCTCTCATTGAAATGAAATATAAGTTTAATGCATTTTCGGCACCAAAAATGCATAAAAATTGTGTTCAATGTTCTTGATATTTTCTCTATGTAATTCTCTGTGTAAAAAGTACTGATATAACTATATAGCTTATTAATAATTTCTTATCAAAAACATAAATAAGTTGAATAAATCTTGATTATATTTAGTTCAAAAATTATAATTTGTTGTCATTATTTATACATATGTTTTGTCTGGATTAGATATATGATTTAATAATCACAGACTCATGTAAATACAAAGATGTATTAATATGTTTCTAATATTATATTTATTAGTAAAACATGAATACAAATATATACTCTTATTTACAATGGCTATACTCTGCCTGCTACTGTTCGTGAGGTATAGCTCCTAGTTCTGAAGTGAATTATGGAAGAAGGGACTGCACGTGCCCTTGTAGATTTCTCTACCATTTCCAACTGTATTTTGGCAGCCTGCCTCATCAGTATATACGGTGATACTTCCAACTGTACTATGACAGTTTGCCTCATGCCAATATTTGGTTCTAGCAGTTTCCAGTCCTGAAGATGGATTTGCCTCACTATGTCAAACGTTTAGCTTTGTTAGCTTTTGTCTGGAGAATATGAATATTGTCTTGCAAGTTTGACAGTAGTTCTTTGATCTTATCTTTAAAAAGACTGAATATTTATTGCCAAATCCCGATCTTTTATGAAAACATTTGGATTCAGTGAGCATCATTGCCTATTGGCCCGTTCTTACCATTGGCTATGTGTTATTCCCATCCTTAATGAAAACATTCGGATTCAGTAAGCATCACATCTATTGGCTCATTCCTGCCATAGGCTATGTGTTAGCTATCTATATACATATAGCTTAATGACAATAAATGCTCAGTCCAATCTAGATAAGACGGAATCTGGACTAGTATATTATTTGAAGGCACAGATATGACAATATACATTTTTTTTTGTACGTAAATGAACAAGATTTTAAATACAATACAAATAGCTAGAGGGAGTGAATTAAAGAGGAAGTTAAAAATAGCCACAGTTTATTATTTATGCATATGCTGACAATATTGGACATACAGAGCATGTAGTGGTTAAAAGAGATGCAATATTTGCTTTTTGTGTAGAATCTGTTTCTAATATGTAGTACTATAGCTTTTGATTATTTGAAAAGAAACTGTTTGGTCAGATGAAAATAATTTGTAGATCCTCTGCTTTTCCATTTCGCTGTATCAGAAAGTCAACTTATACAATTGTTTAGGAATTTGATTTCTAAACAAGTCTTTGATCACAGTAAAGTTGTATTCATTGAAAAGTTAGTTTTTATTATGATTGCTTTGTTACCAGTGAGGCAGCACTGTCATAAAAATGGTATGAATTAAACTTTGTCATTAAATGTACCTCTAATAATAAATTTAATCATAATGAAAAGATGACTACTTTATGTTATTTATTTCTTCTGGTTTTTTAATACTTTATTTTCTAATGTCGTCCCCCCCCCCCCCATTTCTCTTCTCAATTCATAAGTTGGCTGACAACATATCTCCATTATCAGATTTTTTTACAAATTTATAAGATCATTTTCTTTGTAATTCATATATTCAGTCCTAGGCCTTCCCTTTTCTGGCCTTCTCTCCAGTTGTAACAACATATTCCATTCCATTGTCTAATCCAGTGATCATCCATATTGTTTCTTCTTTGAACAATGATCTCTGAGATCAACATTTTCTTATGTTTTATCCTGGATACCATGTTGCACCAACTTCACATCTCGAGAGCTCTTTTAGTTTGTATCCAAAAAAAAATTTCCATTTTTTTGTGTATTTGATTTACTTGTATTGTTTCTATTATCTCATATTTATTCTTGTTTATTATTGGTAGGTGGCTGAATGAATCAACAGAAGTTTATAGGGGTTTTTTTTTTTTGTGTGTGTGTGTGTATACAGTATAACGATCGAAATGAAAGTGAAGATCGAATCTAACCGCAAACTACGATATCTGCTCTACAGAGCGCCATCTAGGCAGTTAAACCTAGAAAAATTTATAGAGTAGGCAGATACGCGCTGTTAAGATTCCACTTTATTTAAATATTCAGATCGTTAGCCCAAGTCACTAGCTCAGTGGAGACGCAGAGATAAAAATCTATATCTTAATTTATATCTTAAATATAAATAAATAAAAGCCACTGCCAGAAATTAACACATAAAAATATTTATTTACGCACATTTAAAATAACATTTAAATTTTGAGGAATAAATTGGAATAAGTTTAATATTTTAGATTTTTCTATTAATCTTTAGTTTTACAGTTAACTAAGTTTCAATGAGTTTAATATTTTATTTAGATAGTCGAGTATGAATAGACTACATAGATCTGCATTTGAAAAGAAAATATTCTTCCCTGATTTAACCTTAGGCAACAAATTTCGCAATCAAACCGGCGCCAATCCATCTGATACATTTATGTATTCAATGTAGCATGAAAATACGACAACACAAAATACTATACTGTCAGGAATGTACATCTGATCAGTAAGTAGAATTAGAGAAGACATTGTCTCTCCACCAACAGGAATGTTACATCTGTTGGCAAGTAGAACAATAAACATAAAACTCCATAGGAATGGACTGCGGTCCTTTGCCGTCTTACAAACCCATCCATAGGCAAACAGAAGGTGTGTGGCGTATATATATAATCCTGCCCATAGCGGATCTCATACTACATCTACAATTACACAAATATATCCAATCCATTGAACCAATTCAACTACGAAATGAATAACCTAAGATTACCCTCCCTTAATATAACTTTACAAAACTATATAGCCATTCACACCCGACTTAAATTTAACATTTAAATACGTTCGCACAGATTATTTTTATAAATTTGTTTTTAAAATGTTGAGTATAGATCGGCTGCACAGATTCCACGGTCAAAAACATCCAAATTAAACACAATCGATCAAAATACAAAATCATCGATAACGTCAATTGCAAAAGGGAATACACAAGGCCCCATGGCATTCATCGTAAGATGCCCGCATTAACATCGTTGACCTATATATTCTAATCAAATGTGAAAACTTCAACATAACTGCTAACGAATCTATGCAACGTCCATACCCAACCTAAATTTCATCATTTAAAATTTAAACAATAAATAATTTATACAATAAGAAAAAAATGGAAATGATTTTTATCAATCGGAAAACATATAAAATTAAACATTTATTAATTTGATTTTAAACTTAAAAAAGTCAGATAGAAGTTCATAAGCTTAAACGAAAGTTCTTAATTATTTTTAAATTTAGAGTTCATGTCAATATAGCTTACGGTAGAAGAGTCCAGGTTTCTGCTTTTAATTCCCGCGACGCCTCCATTGGAAGATAATGTTCTGGAGATGGCAATAGCTGGTTCAAGGTATCACAGTCTTTTCATTTTTTTTTTTTATAGAGAGTGTGGTATGTGCGTCCTACCACATCTCTCAAACACAAAACGCTGGAACTGTCAGAAAAAACTGTATTTCCCTTTTTATATTATCCACATGGATTCAATCAACAAAACGTCACTAATCCATCACTTTCGTTAGGGTCCGAGCCAAGGCTTAGTGCTTCCATTGGTCAAGCTAATTTCTCTTTATTTTCTTATCTATCTTTCATCAGATCATTTTAATTATACAAGAGCCCAAGGCTAGCTTGCTTTTCAAACAATTTATAAACAATCATTTCCATTTACAGATTACAAGAATTAATTAATACCTGTATTTATTTTTAAATCTTGTACTTTTTTTTTTTATAAAAAAGTACGTTCAAATACTTATTTATTTGTTTTTTAAAAAAAAATATTTTTAAAGTTTGGCATCTGTGCGAATGTATATACGTTTAACAAACATTTTAATTTTAGCGTTTAGTTTTTTACTTTTATTTGCGAACTTTTAAGTTTTTATTTTAAATTAATGTAATGACATATCGTTACAACAGACTAATTGGTTTACTACAATTCCTGATTGTTCAGATTTCATTGATGAATACCATCTTATCTACTTTTTATATTTTTGTTCTGATTCACAAATCAATTTTTTTTTTTTTAAATTCACTTTGAAATGATACAACTTAAGATTTAATGTGTCTGAATTTAGAATTATAGTTTATTATTCTTTGATATCCAATAACTTATCAATATTTTGTATTTTGTTATTTTAAACTTGAATATTCTGTGCAACTTTTGTTGTTCAGTACAATTAGAGTGTTATAATAATATATATTAGTAAAGTTTTCCAACATCTTTAAAATGCATTTTGTTATATTCATATCATACTTGAATATATTACAGATTTATTAACAAAAAGTGATTGGCCTCCAAAAATTTGACCCCCAACTCAGATAAGAGACACCGTAGCACCTTATTATCTGTTGGGAATAAAACTTTTATCAAATATAGCCCTTTTCTTTTTATTCAGTTGGTTGATTATTTTCATACTTTTCATATACTACTACAATGTGTCTGGCCATAAACAAAAAAAATGTTAGCCTTTTAAAGATAAAATTAAGATATTGATATATTTATTTATTTTTAATTTTAGAGTCATTTATTATCGCCAAGTCAAAAAAAGTTGAAAGCTGATAGTAAAAGTCCGAGTCGTAGCTAAGACTTTCCTTCGGCTGCTGCACTTTTAAGAAAAAGCGGCTGAACAAGAAAAAGTAAAACAGCTTTAAAGTTCCTATTCATCAAGTGCCAAGATAAATCAGGGATGTATGTCTTATCCTTTTCACTGCCATCCTTGCTACTGTGTTTACGAGAAATAATTCCGATAGAATTAAAAAAATCTCAAGGTTGGATAAGCACTTTTTTTAAAAAAAGAAAAGTGAATTGGCAAAGTATGTACAGTATTTTTTTTTTTAGGTTTGTATATATTTGAGAATTTTTGTTTTTAATAAATGAAAGAATATTCAAAGTTATTGCGCACACACACACACACACATATATATACGTACTTACGTATATATTTTAATTACTTGTATATGGTATACAAACGTGTTTGTATTTATATGTATGGTTTTAAATAAGGTTAACTTTTTTTTTTTTTTAATTTTAAATAATAACTCATGGACTCATACATATATAAGAATTCATCTTATTTGCGTGTATACAATATAAAATGTGTGTTTGTATATGTATAAATACATATGCATTGCATATATATGCATGTTTACATGCATATGGAACTGTACATATGTAATTTCTCAAAACATTTATTTGAACTGTCTCACTTGTAAATCTTTTTTTTTTCTATGAATATAGCTCTTATTGTACATTGTGAACTTCCTAATTTTCTGTTTTTTTATGAATATTGTCACATCTGAAATTGAACACTAAGCAAAACGGAAACAAAGAAATGTCAATGATTTAATTTTTTCTTTTTTAAATGTAAATAGAATCTTGTGTTCTTCACGTAAAATATGGCTGAAAAAAAAAAAAATCAAACAGTGTCATCTTTTATTGGATTTGAAGACATAAATTAATATAGATGTAAATCGATAGATCAGTTTATAGGCCCTAAAGTGTAATTGGAAGATTAGGGCTCCTCTGGTTTAACATTTCCCTCTCTTAAGAGAGTATAGTTTCCACTATATTATTTATTAGCAGGGGCCCTCTCAGTGAGAAAGCTATTTGTTAAAAATGGGAGATTTATTATAGTATGAGTAGAAGAAATTAATTTGTTCAATAGTTTGTCCCATTAATCAACCACCCATTAGGGAAGTTATTTATTATTTACATTATTATATACTTCTTCATTAGTTAAAATTTTAATTAATATTGACAGTACAATACTTATATGCAGCCCAAAACATTTAGTTAATTTAATCGTTTGAGGCAGCTAGTTTAAAACCATATATTCTGAACTAATATTAAGTGCTATTCAATATAGAATTGTTGTTTAAGAGGTAATCTGATGAATCAAAACACCATCAGCTTAACGTAGATTAAAATCTGCATAAACAATGATAATACATTTTACTCCTTTAGAGCCACCTACATAACTGAGATTAATCAATAGATACTACATGGTAGCCCCAACCATATCTCCAGATGAGTTTCTGTTATTGGTTTAAATCAGCAATTGCACCTATTGACCCAGCAGTCACCTGTACTTCTATTATTATTAGTGAAGTTAATATTTGTTGAATTGCTCATGCTTTTATAATTGGTGCTGAAGTGGAATGATGGAAGATAGATAAATGCTATTAATACAAATCGTATGAATGTTGCAAAGTGTAAACTATATCAAGAACAAATGAAACTTAAGATATTTATAAAAATCTTAAAGTTTATCCATATTAAAATCACCGCAAAAAAAAAAAAATAAATCTGTTATTAAAAGAAGTTTTGAATGTAGCAAATCTAAATACATTTCTCCAAATATTCTTTTTTTTTTCTGAATTTCATTAATGTATTAATATTTCCGTTACCAAATTTTGTAATACTTTGGCATCTTTTTAAATCCCGATTTTGGAATGGGATTTAATTTCGTTTACATTTTATTTAATCTGACCTGTTTATTTTTTTACAAATTTAAACGTTTCATTTTTATTTCTGCTTTAAAAAGACATGCACACACGTGCTTACATGAACACAAGAACTTATATCGAGAACATCTCTTGTAATAGTTTTGTATTTTTATAATCGTAACACAAAAAAAAAAGAATTCAAAATTTGACATCGTTTTCATTAAAAATGTTACATCTCAATTTTAGAGTCAAACTATTGGTTACTGATAGTTGAAATGTCAGTATCAAAATTATTAAAGTAAATAAATGTGTTAGCCTCAAGGTTGAATACATCCATTGAAGTATATGAATGAAATTTTTCAGAAGTGGATTCAAAATTGAAATTTTATGGAGATTAGTGACAGACCTTTACAAGGAACAAAAAATAACCCTCCCCCCAACACACACAAAATCACAATTTAACAAGTTATTGCAGAGATCCATGTGTTTGAATATTTCAATACTTTCCTAAATAATCCACTATAAAGTTCGCAAGCAAAATTTTTGGATCAAAAGCTATTGATTTCTGACATTGTATATTATGAAGCAGAAGTGGCATTATCACCCACGGAAACTGGACTTTGAATGAGTAGAAGCATGTATATAACAAGATGAATCACTGAATAAAAGCCTATTAACTAGGCAACTGTCATTCAGGAAGCTGTATAATGGTATTCTTTTGATCTGGTTATTGCTCTGCAAACTATTTGAACTATTTTATGAACAAAGTTCATTCTGTGGTGAGAAAGTAGTTTCCAAACAGTAGTCATTTTTTAAAATTACCATACTTCAACATATTGGTTTGATTAACAAATGTGAACATAAGTTACATATAACTAATTTAAATCTCTCCTTATATACATGTGTATGTATATATACACATAATATATGTATGTGTTAAATATTGTAGTACACGTTTATTCTATTATGTAAGTGAGGAAAATTTGCATAATTATTTTTTTATAATAACTTGATATGTATTGTTTACAATATTTATGTATTCGCATATTTATCTTTGATATAAGATTTTTCGGTTCTTTTTTCTTTATTTCTCTGCTGATTTATAAGCTTGCTTTATATGGTCAATATATCATCTTAATGTAATTTTTAATAATTATTACTAGCATCTGTAACTGACCCTCATTTTTCTTTCTTTCATAATTATCTTAGTGTTGTCAGTCTCATGCGGGTAGTCATTTCTGTACGGTAAGATAATGGGATTGTATTTTTGTGTGCACATCTTTTCATTCTTTAATTCCACAGCTGTTCTCACCCAAATTTTTTTCTTTCTATTCTTGTTTTTTATTCTGAAGTTAAGATAAATCGCATTCATGTTGTGGAGATGGCAGCATCCGAGTTGAAGAGAATATAATAATTGGAAAACTTTTCTTCGTAAGCCTGGGATATTAAAAATAATGAAAATATTTCAGCAATAAATAGTATGGCACAAATCACTGGCATAAAATACATCTCAAAATTTTACAACGTAGCCATCTTTAAAAGCTAGAATAAATTTTGTTGCAGAAATGGCAAGCGAAACAAATTACACCTTTAATAACCAAGCATTAAGTTAGGTTGTAAGTAGATTTTGATATACAAGTAGGGTATCATTATAATAATCAATTTGATTTAAAAAAAATTGTTTTGAATAGAATTGTATCGATATTTATCTCATTTACTTCCATCTTTAAAGGGTTATTTATCTATCATGGAAGTGTTGATTCAGCTTTATAGATTTACATTTGCAATTGTAGTATGCTGTAGAAAATTTATTACACAGCTTAAGTACTTTTTAGCAATCAATCAAAATGTGCATGTTCTCTTTTGGAGGATTTTTTTTTTGTGTTATGAATTCTCTATTTCTGAAAGATCATTGGTCAAGATATTTTAAAAAAAAAACAGATTTTCTGGAAATGATTCTGTAAGATTTTGTCAACTATGTTGATGTCTAACATGATTTCATGCATTTAATAAATTTTAAAGAAATTTTTTAAATGAATAACATTTTCCAAACAATGTAAGCTGCTTTTAGCCTCATGGTTTATTTTAAAAGTCCTTTTTTGCTTCGAGTAGTTAACTATCAAACTTTATTCTAGGAATTTGAACTCCAGCCTTTTCCAAGGTAGATTGTTTTCAACCGTTGGGATAATTTTTTTTTTTAAAAACTATTTTTTCAAAGAGACACCCTGGGTGATATTTTTTTTGATCATTGATAAGTTTATTAGATCTTAAGATTGATATAATTTTGTTTTCATGCTGAATTTTTGAAAGTATTTATGTATAGATAAATGTTGATGAATAGTTTTGTTAACTATGCTTTGCCTTTAGATTCTAAGTTTTTCAAAAGCTCTGAAAGTACACTATCCATGACTAGGGCTTTTTTTGAGTTAAATCAGTCAAAAAGCAATGATTAGGTTAGAAGAGAAGCCAGTAATTCTGCTCTACTAACATTTATTTGTATTCTGTCAATGTTAGGTTTGTACATATAAAATTAGCGATCTTATTGGCAGTGATGATAGTTTTTTTAAAGAGGCAACCAAATATATATAGAAGTGACCAAGCATTTTGACTGCATTCCTAGTTAAGTTTTTTTTTTTATATGTCTACTGGTTTTGGTAAGTAGCATCAAAAAGCTTATAAATCTATTATAATAAAAAAGATACGGATGGGATTCTATTAATAGTCTTTTCAGAATAATTAGTATATTGATTTCAGTCAGCTTTCCTTAAATTCCATTTGTTTTCTGTATGGTTTTCAAAATATTAGGATGCAAGTATGACTTGGTTTATGTTTCCTGTGAAGGAAAGAATTCTATATTAATAAATTAGTAAGCAATAGTGAATCATCATTTGTTGAAACAAAATAAGGATTCTTTTGTGTACCATCAATCTAAACTGAATGTTCTTTCTTGGCATTGGATCAGAGCAGCTACTAGGAATATATAAATATTTGTCTAACAAGGATGCTAATTCTTACAATGCCTAAATGGATTTCTCTAAAAATATAAACATTATTTTCTGGTCCAGCAAATTTAGAATTGAAAATGAATCTTGTGAAAATGTTTACAACAAGGGCACTTTAGAAAAATAGGAAGAGCAGTTGGAAGCTTTGTAAAACATGATAGTGTAAAAAAAATGGGAGATAGTGCTTGAGTTGATAATATTAGATATATTGATATGTAGTAGATGAGGAAATAACATTTCATCTCTTGACATATTCCCTATACTCTTTCAAGGACATAACTCTCCAGTTGAAAAATTATTATTTTTCCTAGACATGTTAAATTCTCTTGAATTGAGGTTTTACATTTCCTCAATGTTTCCCTCTCTTTAATCATTAAGTTGACTCATTGCTATCTACCTTTTTCACTTTAAAATTTTTTTAGACAAGCTCTTTTTCCTTATTTTGCAGACTTTGAACATGGGTTTATTTCACAACTTCTCTTATCCTCAGCATCAACTACAATGTAACATTAGTTATTGGTATTTTATTTTCACTTCTGATTGATGTATCATTTCCCAATGCCATATTAACAACCAAAACTTTAAAAAGTTTGTTGTAACCCATGGGATACCTAAGATTCTAGTTCCAGGTAGTGTTGCAATGAGATTAATTTAAATCTTTTTGCAGTAAAAATAACATCAAGTAAATATTAGAATAATGGCCATACGGAACGAATGGTGCAAAAAACCAAATAAAGTGTATCCAGCTTCCATTTTACAAATGTGATAGCTGTCTTCCATGGGAAATTCCATTTGTCACGTGAGAGAAATTATGCAATTCAAAGAAAATTAAAGGCAGATTTTTGCATTTCCCTTGAGAAACTATCTTGCT
Organism: Epiperipatus broadwayi; assembly: GCA_028023455.1. Taxonomy (NCBI): domain Eukaryota; kingdom Metazoa; phylum Onychophora; class Udeonychophora; order Euonychophora; family Peripatidae; genus Epiperipatus; species Epiperipatus broadwayi. The sequence continues at coordinate 109,130 of JAQFVV010000277.1, forward strand.
CAGAACCTCCATTAGAATCATGTTTAAACATCTCTTCCATTTTTTATTATAGGTGGTAAGAATCTTTATGTTCAGTTTTTATCCCAAAATCTGCATATATTTCTGTTTTCATCTCAATTAAAACATGAGTCACAAAATTGTCATATTTAATCCTATCTTCACAAAGTTTCTACCATTTCTTCAGATAGTGAATTGGTCAATAACTATTAGTAGAAACTTATTTCCGCTTCTTCATACAAAGAAAAGTTCATTATCCAAGTAACTACCCTTTGCATCTGTCGGAAAGATTGAATAATCTCGTAATAAAAAAATTTTTATTTTCTCTCTGAAAATCAATGCACTTTGTGTATATGTTTACGTTTATCGTGCTTCATTTTGTTCTGAGTAAAATTTTCTTTTATCATGCTAGCATATATGAGCTTCCCATTGTCCTAATTCTGCTACTCATGACGTTTCCTTTTTCTCAGGCTCATTAGTGTTTAATTCTCAAATGCTTCATTCTTTCTAGACTAATCTTACACTGCCTTTTTTTCTGCAGGCAATGAGATTTTTCTCTGATATCTGCATATCGGGTTTTTGCACCTTTAATTTATCTATCTTTAATGCTTATTGTCATCACTATTTCTGATCTATGCAATAAATCCACTATCATAGTTTCACTCCACCTTTCTTTCTTTTTCTTTTTTGGCATTGAATTTTGGATTTTTAGCATCCTCTTAATGCTGATTTTTATTTTTTAGGTTATTCAGTACGAATAAAAGATTATTATTTGATGAGAGTCACATTATGTATCACAACACTATTTCTAAAATATTGAACAAACTAAATACTCCTTCCCTCTATTCAAGGAGTTGAGTCCTGCTTCTTAAAGCATTCTCCTCCTATGGACAACAGACTTATTTTCCAACTGTTCCTGTTTAAGAATATATTTTCATTTGCATGCACCTATCTTCATTAAGAATGATAGATTCTTGCTAAAGTGACCTGTAAGATCCCCCCCCCCCCCGGCTCACTATTTTGATCCCATGGAAACTATCTACATTTTTTAAACCACTGGAACACTTTTTTTTTAAATCATTTTTTAATTTGTAAAGAAAAGAGAACAAATTAATTAAGTTTGGTACAAAATTTCTTTAAAAAAAATGGTATTTTTATAAAATATTTGACCTCTTTTTTTGGTTATTTTCTATTCTGTCTCCACTTTTATATTTAATGGTTTCTTGAAATAATTTCATTTTACTGAGTTTTATCTAAGCCCTAAATGCTAAAACAACTAAAATAATGTTCAATGATTTTTTTTACAGAAGGAGGAGGTAAAAATTGAAAATTGTGCTTACTGTAGCCACTATATTTAAAATAAATAAATAATTGAATGGTTTATTGCTTGGGAGTTTATATGAAGTTCAAACAGTGGCTATTTATGATAATTTTTTATGTTTTTCATTTCAATCTTGCAGCCAAAATATCGTCTTTCCCCATCTTTCAAATTTTGAATTTTCTAAATCTAATTATGACACAGGGAATAGGTAAATATCTTTTTGTAAATTTCATCTTATTTTTCACTTCCCAATTGCTTGCTGAAATAGTGTTCTCATCATTAAGATAGCTGCTTACTCAGCATTATTTTTCACTTAATTTATGATTTCACTGTCATTTTTCTCCTACTTATCTCTTTAATTCAGACTACAGAACTTTTTCCAAAATCTTTTACATTTAGAAATTGGTTTTTAATCTTTTCGAATTCTGGTTATATTCCCACAATAATCCTTTCATGACTAATTTCCTCTGAACTATGCGGCTCATTCTCCCAACTATTGCCTAATTCCTGTACTCTTGTATTGAATTGATTAACCATCTCACTTTATACTCAGCCACCAAATTTTTTCATCCATCCTATTTCAATTTTTGGTTTAAAGTTAACTGTAATAAATTTTATTTAACATAACTTCATCACCACAAAACTCATTTCTAATTTGTCCAGATCAATTATATGTTTATACTGCCATTCTTCATAAAAAAATTAAAAATTTTTATGACCGTGTTTTCCATCTCCTACTAATCTATTCAGAACATTTATTTTCCTGCTTTTTGAATCTAAATTCTGTCACAAATATTTATTAAGCTAAGGATTCCACGTGTATGATTTCATTTCACACACACAGTATGTAATATTATCTAACCTTTACTAACTCAAAATTCAGATTCATGCATATATAATTTTACCATATTAAATTTCATAAATTAAGATCATTTAATGAGATAATCTACTCATTAAATTAGTCATTTTCTTTAAATATTCTAAAATTGATTTTACATATAGCATAATAATGTTTATATTACAATTAGCCAAATTATTATTTTTATAATTAAAAAAAAAATGTACATATATTTTCCTAACTGATCAAATATGACAAAAATCAGCACAGTATATATGATTAATGAATTTAATATGTTGATTTTAATATCAATTATTAAAAAAATCATATATATATGTTTGAGCAAACAAAAAAATTACAATCAACCATGAGTGATACAAATAATACAATTCTTTGTTCTGTTTATATAAACTTATTTTTAAATCCTTGAATATCTAGTAACAAATTATATGTTGCTAATAATCAAAGTAGCACACATCCAAACTCATTACTACATACTGTTCTAATTGTATGTAGTCCAATTTTGATTTCATGTCATGTCTACTTTTCCTCATAGACAATCTTTTTATCCATAAAAGAAAAAATGTAAAAATATTCAACAAGTAACTAAGATTCCTAAGAAATCATTTTTTAATAAACTTATAAACTAACTCGACCTTCTCTCATTACCAACCATTGATCAGATAAAAGATCTTCTGAATAAATTACTGCTATTTAATAATTGTTATATATCACACATCTTCACGACAGTTCATTTATGCACTTCCATAGGCGAAGTTTTCTATTAAATGTTGTTTGTTTACTGAGATTCTACTATAATTTAAAAGCTCTTTACATTTTATCACTGCATAGATTGTTGAATTAATCCCATTTTGGCAATGGATGAATATATAAATAGATTATTGATTACCGCAATGTTTTTGCCATCATCTGAATACCCACATTCTAAACTTCTTTTTATTCTCTTCTTCCCATTATAAGTGTTTTACTGTTACTGAATGTATTATTGACTTCCCTAAATGTTGATTTTTTAATTAATGCTAAACTTCAAAAGAATGCTCATCACAAACACTTTAGTTAGGCAAAAGTAAGCCAAAAGGAATATAACCAACTAGTATATTTTCTCTTCAAAATTACAAAATAATTAATTTAAAACATGCATAATCAAAACTTAATTGCTCATCCAAATTAGCAATCATAGCATGTTTTTAATTTTTAAAAGAAAGGCAATTTTTTATTTAATCATTTCTAGTTTTAAAATCTTCAGAATAAAATTACACACTCGTTTCTAAATATATATACCTATAAATTTTACACCACTATTTAAATTTACTTAGCTTAGATTTTATATTCATACACACTATTTTTTTTAATTTTATTTATTATACTTAAATATAAATTTGGGCTACTGTTTTGATCTTAATGCTCAATGTTCAAATCCTATAGCAACATCTTAATAACTGAAACACAGGTTTATTCTATACCTGTGTCTATATATGTAATATATAGGGTATATGAGCACCGACTTTCAGATGACCCATCACTCTCCACTCTATCTAATAACACTGATACACTCAAGCACATATATGCTGAAAAGATAAATAATCACCAATATACGTATTTCATGCTAAACCAGCAATCATCAGTTGGTCCAGATTGGATGGACGGTTGAAGAGTTGGAGTGTGTAGTAGATTGGAGCCTGTCCATTAAAGTATGAAGATTGTCTATCTTAATATATAGCTGAACACTTATAGTATATATGTGTGGGAGATGATAATCTGGATCAACTGATGATTGCTGGTTTAGTATGAAATACGTATATTGGTGATTATTTATCTTTTCAGCATATATGTGCTTGAGTGTATCAGTGTTATTAGATAGAGTGGAGAGTGATGGGTTATCTGAAAGTCTGTGCTCATATACCCTATATATTAGCAACATCTTGTAAAGATCATTATATCAGAAATATATGTGTAGTAGGAGAGGAATAGTCTAAACTTTCAGGTTAGATAGTTTTGCAATCTTCTAAGTAGTCATCTAATAGGGACTTTGCTCTAAATCCACTCTGATCGGTTGTGAATATATGTGTTTTTAAATTCTTTCCAGTGCAGCCCTTTGTCTCAAACTTTACTCTACATACAGAAAATGTCTAAGTATAATTTGGGTTAATTAATATGAATTTCATGAAAAAGTACACAATGATTTTTTTTACTATTTTTCATTTATATAAAAAAAAGATTAAGAAAAGTAGTGTACTAATAAAAATGTGGATTAATTTTGATATGTTTTTAAGTAAAGTCTTAACAATTGACAATTCTCTTTTGGCTTTGTAAATCATGATTATGAAGTATTGTTCAAATCTTGATAGAACTTAAGTTTTTTTTAGATAGTTTTTGAAACAGGAAACTTAGCTTAGTGATAAAGAAATTTCCATGCAATCTGCATTAAGCAGGTAAGTGACAGTATGCAGAATGTAAAAAAAAACAATCCATGTTTTGCAATTAATGAAAAATAACCTATGGGTGTCAAGATTGTGATTAGCTTTTACTGTGTTATGTTTGGTTTTGTAGTAAGCCAGATAGTTTTGAAGTTTTGTATTCTATAAAATTGTCCACTGGTAGAATAAGTAGGCAGTAAACGTGGTCTTAGGAGCAAGCAATTAACACTTAATCATCATCAGCACTTACTTTAGTTTATTTTAGCATTTTGATTTTAGTATTTCTTTGTATGGATAAGAATATATTCTGTCTAAACATCGACTGTTTTTGAATTTTCAAGGAATATAATTTGCAATAAATGGTGCAATTGAGAATTCCCACATTCATTTTTAAATTTTTCTAAGGTACATTTGTCAAGTCCTCTTTGGATGGTAGAAAATAATTAACATCCGAAATATCTTTTTTTTAAATGGCAACATCTGAAATTTTGGCAAATTTCTAGAGTATTTGTTACATATACTTCACATCCTTTAAATTCTTTTCTCACAGTTGGGTGTTTACATTTAAACTTTAAAAAAGAGTGGCTTTTATCCATCATCTCTACATTTTAATGGCTAAATATCATTCTCCTCTTTTCGAGGAGAACTATCTTTTAAGTCTGAATGTTTGGAATTCTTGTGGATCACCTGTTTCAAGACTTCTTTAGGAAATTGTAATTGTTTACTTCATGAAGATATGATATTCTTGCTGAAGCATCTAAATCAGATGGAGAGTGATTCGTATGTAAAGCTGATTTGATGTTAATAAATCCTAACGCAAATTATTTCTAAGTAAATAATTAATGAAAGTCATCTAATGAAAAAACTGATTCTGTTAATAATCAAATATTATCCCAAATCCAGTTAATAATAGTGGACTTTAAAAATAAAACTGTTATTAGGTCAAAAGATCATTTCTTTAATAGATTTTTTTTAAAAAAAAAGATATTAAACTCAGGAGTATCAGAGAATTATCTTGAGCCTTACAGGTGCAAACTCATGAATTAAGCATATTACCAAAATAATAAATAATTCGTACTTGTATGGTTTAGTGCAATGACAGAGTGACACTCTAGAGCCAAACAATACACAGATCATAGTCACTTTCACTATCAGCACTTTAATATCTTCTGGCCTTCTGAGCAAGTTTCTATTATTATTGTGCAGAAGACTTTAAAGTAGCATTTTTTTATTTTTCTGACTTTTTCAGCAGCTTTCGCAAGATGAGAATGAAAGGGACAGTTTAAACACTTAGTTGATGAACAATGAAAATCTATGTTATTTAATCTACCTTAGCATTTTTGATATCTGTAACAGATTTTGAAAATAGGATGCACAAAGAGCATCACATTATTTTTTAGCATAACATTTTGTTGTGCTATTGTCCACAGAGGGCCTATATTTCATCATCATTATCAATCCACTGCATGATGAAGGTCTCTCCAAGTTTAATCCATCTTCTCCGATCTTTAGCTTCTCTTCTCCACATCACCCCTGCATACTTTCTTATTTCATCCATCCATCTCACATGTGGTCTCTTTCTGGGTCTTTTACAATCTCTTGGAATCTAGTTTAAAATTTCAATTGTCCATCTATTATCATCTCTTCTAGCAATATGTCCAGCCCAACTCCACTTCAATCTTTTCAATGAGGTCAGTAACACCTGTTTGTTCTCTTACCCATACATACATTGCGTTTTTAATCTCTTTTTTCACTATCTTTTATTTCTGTCAACTTTCAGATCTCAGCAAGACTATCTTTGTAGCTTTGATAGCAGCCAATTATTAATCATTTTACTATGGACATATCTTTCCTAATAATTAGGTGATTGTCTAAACATGCTAAAAGTGCTTTGACTGCTAAATTGAAAATAGCTGACGCTAGTGAAATTATATGCTAGAAAGTATACAGTATTTGCTGAAATAGTAACCTGCTTCCGCCAGTGTCCAAGATGCAGCTGATCAAATTTTCTGTATATTTTTTATTAAACAAAAATAGATCATTTATGAATTGTTGAATACCATGCATCACTTAATACTTTTAAGATCATTGTAGTTCATGTTATCATATCAACTTTACATCTTATGGATCATTATTTTCAAAGAGCTAATTAATACATATCCTTGTGGACTGAAATTTTTGAAGCTATTCAGTAAAATGACTTCTTTATTGAATAGCTATTGTGTAACCCTACAAATTATTTGCATTTTCCAAATAAATGGTGTGTGGTTTCTTTCATTTATGTAGGTGTGGTGAATTGATGTTTTGCAGTGATTTGCCAAAAGACAATTTAATTATAATTTTTTGAAAAATTTAATTTTTTACAATCTATTATTTATTTAGAATTTTGTAATTTTTTGCTGTATTTTTTTTATTTTTATTGCGAGTATTTTTAATTCCAAGATTTTCACATGAAGACTCACTATGTAATAAAATTCATTTAATATGTTGTATGTTGACAACAATAATTTGTTAATACATATATGTGAATTTGTATACATATATATTCATAGTTCAATAATATATTAAGCAGGATTATATGTATACACATATCTATCCACACACAAACTGAATCAAAAAATGGTATATTAATCTAGATTTATCCTTATGGTTGTCTTTAAGAGCAATTCCTTTCTTAATTCTTAAATTTTAAACTTTGCTAGAAAGCTTTTTCAGTTCAGTCATATTTTCCAGGACTCCAAAAACATTTTTTAGATTGCTTGCATCGTTGTAAATATAGCTTTTAGTTCTACCATCCGAGTTTTAAAAGATATGCAGAAAACTTATGGAGTGAGCATTTTGCAAAATGATAATCCCTCTGGTGTTAAGAGATTGAAATACTTAAATGTGAATTATTTCAGCGTTATTTGCTTATCACAATTGCAAACCCACACATTATTTTCAATTACTTACATGAGGGTATATCATTCTTGAATTGTCCTTATATAGGTTCAGATGGTCGATCTGAATTTTTTGAGGGGGATTTTGCTTGATTATTATTACTTTGAGTATGAAGTAAAAATAGCATTTAGACCCGATTCCTTTAGATTGAGCTTTGCGTGTGCATTTATTTACATATATATATAAAGTAAAACAAGTTAACTTTATAAAATTTATTATATTAATATTTATTTATAAAATTAATATTAGTATAGTAAAATTTTATATAATTAATTTCTATATTTTATTACATCTATTTGATATATAAATATTTAAATTTATTACGTACATATAAATACATTTATGTATATCTACAATATGTATCTTCAAACAAATACATGTAAATACACCTTATGCATATATAATATACATTATATAAAATATGCTATTATTTAATGTTATATATTTTCTCCTATGGAGATTTTTATGTTTCTGTGTAAATATTGTAAGAAAAAAAGTTACAAAATTAAGTAACTGTAAATTTTTAGGATCTAGAATTCCCCTATATCTTTGTAGTATTTCTATTTGTTCAATGAATTTTTTTTTATAATGTATTTATAATTGTATTTATTCAGCCATGTTTAATAAATTTCAATCCAGTGGAGAACACAGTCGTCCCCCCCCTCTTTTTGTTTATATAAAATAAACATATATTTTATCATTATAGCAATTTATTTTGTTTTAAAAATAGATCTCATTGTGATGTATCGGTACAAAAGAAAAATTTTTTATTGTATAATAAAAATGTAAGTTGTTTATAATATATATTTTTTATTGTATAATAAAAATATAATGTATTTATACTTTTTGTGGCGTTCTTTTTTGTTTCATATTTATCACTACATAACTTTAGTGTGTAATTTTCTTCTGAAAATATGTATATAAAGTGAGATTTCCATTCTTCCTGAAGGATTGGTTCAAGAAAAGAACAGAGCGTCAATTCCTATTATGTTTAATTGTTTATAAACAAGGCAAAACTCTCCATACAGTAGTGCCACCCTGTGCTAGTATAAGAGGTTGTGATCATGTGATGCTTAATGATTATGTTTAATTGTTACAGTAACCCCGGTGAAACTATTGTATTTACTTTTATTTGTTAACAATAATACATATTCACAATGTATTAGTATTTTATTTAATTGTATATTATTTAGGTTGCAGAAGTGAGTTTAGTGATAACTGAAAAGAGATTCTTTGGTTCCTCTTTGCAGCCTTAAAGGAACCAAGCAGGATAAATTTCTAATGTTCACTCCCTACATTCTTGTTGCAATTGTTATTACTTTGTGTTTTTTCATGCAGTAAACAGAATAATCATGAACTTCTCTCCAACATGCATCAGGCAGGGTTGTTTCTTACGTTTATCAGGATCTTCTCAATTGCCTGTAATAGTTCTTAACTAAATTATGGCCCTTATTTTCAGGAGGCTATAAACTCACCTACCCAAGGCATCAGATAGCAGATAAAGATGGAGAGAACTGTACTAAGAATCCTGATTGCAGATCCAGGTTATCATATGATAATTTGGTAGTTTTCTCTTAGCATGTGAAAACCGTGAAAGGGCGTACTTTCTATGTAAACAAATATAATGTTACCGGGCCTTTTTTTATTTTCAACTTTAACATTATTTTCTAAAATTTGAGCGCGTCGAGACATTTTGCAAACTATTTTAAAACAATTTACGAACCAACATTAATTTCTAAAATACAATAATTACATTTTGAAATTAGATTAGACATGTCATCATGTAGTGCTGGAATATGTGGGAGAGGGTTTGCCAGTCCGAAGGATCGGCCAAAAGATGCAGTACTTTGATCAAACCAAGATTATGATTTGCAAAACAACATGCAATCTCCGACATTTTATTTGTCTTATATTTGTTATTAATCTGGCCAAAGGATGCAGTACTGTGATGAAATCAAGCTTATGATTTCCAAAACAACATGCAACCTCAGCCGTTTTATTTGCCTTGTAGCTGTTCTTGCGCAAACGTCTTTTCACGGGACTTCTGTGAAATGGTGCTTACCCCTACCCATTTGCAATTGTTTTCACATTCCATACTGTGTAGGGAAGCGTGATGGACTTACAATTATTAGTATGCAATACTACATCAGGTTGGGTGTAAAATCACTATTTCGAAGGCATATTACAACAATTATGGCCAGTTAAATTCTATACACCGTCACATGATACGGTAGCGATTTTTTAAGTGTGTGCATTTGCATAGTGTCACAAAGCAAATCAGCGGGCCATAATATTTGTGTGCCTGCAATGGCTAATATGAATAACTGTTCTGTAGGCCATAACTTTCTATGCAAAAGCACAGAAATATTGGGCCGCGTAAACAGCATATTTCGGTGCGTTTGCATAGAAAGTACCCACTCTCGCTGTTTCAACATGCTAAGAGAAAATACCGATAATTTTTTATTTAGATATCTACAACTGAAGATCATTTTTAAGTGAAGAAATATTGCATGAATTGGAAGAACTTTCTACTATTAAATGGAATATTGTTGTGCTTTGTGAAGTTAGAAGAAAAGATGAAGAGACAATTGATTCAAAAAGAGGATATGTTCTTCAATACAAAGATATATGTTGGAAGCACAAATAGAATTGGATTTATTATAAATAAAAAATGGAATATCAGACAGAGTGGTTAAGATATCAAATGCAGATGATTAGGTATATGCCTATTTGATGAAGTAGAGTGCTTTTAGTACAAAATGCATTTGATCAGATCAAACATTTTAAAATTGCCACGAGACACCTTAATGCTATAATTAATAAACAATTGAAAATGCTATGGATAAATTTAATTATATTGAAAATGAGAGAACACAGATTTGTGAAGTTCACAGAAAAACTATATATTATGATTTTCAGAAAAATATTAAATGGATATGGAATCATCCAAATGAAGGTAGAGCAAAATTGGATTATATTTTGATTAATAAAAAATTTATATTTCAAGATTGTAATGTTCTTAATAGATTCAACACAGGAAGTGATTGTAAATTACAGGTTAATGCAAAGTTAAAGAGAGAAATTTTTTTTAAGAAAGACATAATTATCAGCAGACATTCTTAACTTTCAGAAACATTCCAATGAATTTAAATTAGAATTTGCAAATTGTTTCAAAATATAAGCTGACTTTGAAGATGGTTTGGATTTGACTGAAATCAACAAGAAGCTAGCTGATATGGTATTAAGAACCGCAAGAACGATAGCTGATACAAAAAAGCTGCAATAAATTTTTAAACATCCATTTAGAAGAACTGAATATTTAGAGATGTAGAATAAGTGTCAAAAGTATATTAAAAAAACTATCTTAGTATTGGAAGGAAAAAATTATTTCTGTAGTAAGAAGAAATGATCAAATTATTATTAAAAAGAGAGATTGTATCATAAAATGTATGGGAAGAGTTCTATAAATAATTACGTAATAATGAAGAATCAGAAAACAAGTATTTCTTACAATTGTTACATCTTTTGAATTGCCCAGCCTTCTAAGTAAAGAAATGAGAGATGCAATTAAATGTATGAAGAAGGAAAAAGTTTCAGGAAATAATGGAATTGTTATTGATATCTTAAAAGCAGGTGAAGAATTGTGACCTTGAATTCTAGAGTCTGTCCATCACTACTATTGCTCGTAACCATGCAGGATATTCAAGTATTACTTTATCAGAACCAGTCAACATGGATAAGGATAAAGAGAAAACTTTTACGTACAAATATGAGTTATCAATAGAAGCAAAGAAATCAGGTGATATCTCAAAACACTACAGACATTAAACAAGGCAAAACTCTCCATACAGTAGTGCCACCCTGTGCCAACCAGACATTATTCGTTAAGTAAGATTTAAAGTGTATATTTGAACTAGGGATAATCTAATTTAATAGATGATTAATAATAATTACTAATGTATTTACATGAAGTGGTTTACGTCCATGTTGTAAATGCAGAAAGTTTGACACTTGTTATCAAAGTATAGTAATTTGCTATCCATATAATAATAAATGATGAAGATATGTATAAGAAATTATGGGCCAACATATGAATGCTGGGTCAATATGAAATGCGCATTTTGGGAATCATTTTTTGACATATCTTTGGTCATATGTTTCAGGAATGTATATCTTGCTCACCTGAAAAAGTGAAGTAGTTTCAAAATGTATCTACAGTAAGAGAAATTAGTCTGACTTTTGGACTAATGGATGGTTGGGATTCGGCTAAGATGAAAGATGTACTGATAAGAACAAAAACTTAAAAATATTATATGACAGGATAATATAAATAAAATCTAATTCTGCAAATATTTATATATAAATACATTATCACTTTCTTCACTAAAATATTGCAAAAAATGTAGTATCCAATAAAATTCACATAATGACAATCTCCGTTATGTGACCCTTTGTTAAACTCATCTATACAAATCTTATGCAGTGAACTTTTTCTGCACCAACATTCTTCGGCTCCATTATTACTGCCATTTAAAAATTAGATCCAAAAAAATCTTGGTTTCCATACACTTTCTTATACTTCTTTAATTAAAAAATAATTCTAACCATCATTTTCTTTAAAAATCTTTTTTATTGCTTAACTAATTAAAATCATGAAATTAAAAATCATCCCAATGTAATAACTATTATATATTTATTTTCAAAGGGTATCTGAAGATTCATTAAAATATATCACATTATCAACTTGTCAAAAAAATAGTGGAATGCTATAATGAATATTTCTGTGGAGTAATTTTCACTGTACCACTCTTTTGCAAGGTAGGGAATGGTTTTATCTCTTAACACCTTGTGTTCATTATTGGATAATATCTAGTCTAATAAATGACTAATAAAAATTATTAATGGAATGCTATATTTTGTTCTTGTATATAACTCACATTTTGTTAATAAGCTTTGTTTACAATAGAGTATTGTTTATAGAACTGTGAATATACAGTACTTTTCAACACATGTTATGTGTAGCATACATTTTTATATGTATAGAATACATATATAAATTAAATTTATAGCATAAATAAAATTTCAAAAAATATAGTTAATAGTAAATTGAGAAGGCACATTATTTGTGTTCATTCATTCCCAAATTCACCAAAAAATAAAAGTCTACCATCTATTTTTTTCAAATAAAATGAACAAAATTCTAATTAATTGCAATTAAATATGCCCTGAGTGATATCCTGTTTCTTCAATAACTTTTTTCCTATGGAAATATAATAGGAATCTTGTTATCATTAGTCTATGCCCTCTCCAATTAATTTGTTTTTAAATATTTATTGACCGTACAAATGTTCTTAAATTTTGTAAAACTTTTAGCATTGTGATTAAAAAACATTTTATTATGCAAAATACTGTACATTAAATTACGAAAGGATAATAAATTGAAGAATGAAATGTATATGCTTTCAACATAAACCAAGGAAGCATTAACAAACAAGATTATGTATAACATTTCAAGATACAAAAATTAGTTTGCTGTATTAATACATTGTACAGGCTTAAACCTGCATTTATATATGTAATATATTCGGGATTCGAACTCAGACTTTCACACGACCCACTACTCAGTGCCATCTCATATTGCTGACCCACCTGATCACACACATGTTGAAAAGATAAATAATCACGAATATGTGTATTTCATGCTAAACCAGCAATCATCAGTTGGTCCAGATTACTATCCTTACACATATATACAATCAGTGCTCAGCTTTATATTAAGATAGCCAATCTTCATACTTTAATGGACAGGCTTCAAACTATTCTAACTCCCAACTCTTCCGCCTTCCATTTCATTGAAAATCTGATGATGGAACGTTCAAAGCCCTTGTTAGTGCCAAGGTTGTCATACTACCCATGTGGTTCAACATGTGTGTGATCAGGTGGGTCAGCAATATGAGATGGCACTGAGAGTAGTGGGACGTGTTTGTTGTATTGTAAAATTTATTAAATTTACAAATTTTAATTTTTTTTTTGGATAGTGTATAATTGAAAAAGTGCATAGTAATATATATCATAGCTTCATAGTACTATAAAACAATATAACAAAATGTTTTAAAAAAAAATAAGTTGCCTTTTTCCAAGCTACATTTTTGGAAAAAAAAATTCCCAAAACTTTCTATTTATGTCTTCAAAATACAATTTATCTTTTTTAATCTTATGTCTATTTTTAATATTTTTTTTTCTTTTTACAAAAATCAATTAAAAACAAAAAAATTGACAAAGATAGGCATGAGATTAAAAAGATAAATTGTTTTTTGAAATTATGTAGTTTTTTTTTTTTGGGGGGTGGGGAAGGGGTATTTGCTTTCAAAAATATAGATTGACAGAATTGGGTAAAAAAAAATATTTTTTTTAAATGTTATATTGTTTTGTACTTTTTTTTGACATGGTAGTAATATATAACATTTATTTTTTCCCCCAGTGTTTGAACATTTTATATTTGTTTAAATCTTTGAAAAATATCATAATAGTTGAAGCGGGATGATCTGTAACTTATGAAACTTGCATATTAGTCCGGCAGTGAAATTTTAGTCTTTATTACCTATGATTATTTATGATTGCTAAATATTTGATAGTATTTAATTAAGTAAATTTAACTTACAAAGATTTAAAGAACCATTTTTAACAAAATTGTAAATAACTTCACTTTCTGTATTAATGTCTATTTAGTGGCAAAAGGTGGCTATCTTTAAAGCATAAGTAGATTAGTGGCAGCTAGAAGTTAATAAAGAATGTATAGTAGATATAAAAATAGTCTAGACATCTTCAACAACTTATCTTTAAAAGTTAAATTTACTTAGTTAATTAATTACTGTCAAATATTTAGCAATCATAGATAATCATAATGATTTTAATGAAAACTAAAATTTCACTGCCGGACTAATACGTAAGTACCCTTTTATTTATTTTTTATTCATTATGCAATAAAAAAAAAAGATTCAAAGAAGACTTATTGGAAGTTTATTTTTTTAATTACCAACCCATCTAAATCTACATTAAGCAAAAAAGAAATTGATATCTTTGCTGAATAATGTCTCATAAATTACAGAAAGCAAATCTAATAATCACTACCGATTCTTAAAAATTTTTCCCTCTTAGTTTTTAATAAATTCAATCAGAATCTCATCAATTTCTTTTATTCATTTTTCACCTTAATTAAAGCTTTTACAACTCCATTCATTAACAAAGAAAAAAATCATTTAAATATGAAATAATCTCATCTTTTCAATGCTTCTACTTTATAAAAATTTTAATTTGTGTTCTTCAGTAGAAAACATAAACCAAGCTTCATAGAGAGTATTAAGCAATAATTATAAAATGTTATTAAAATTAAATATTATATTAATAATGTTTTTAAAAAATGGAATTATCATTTTGGTCTTTGCAATATTTACTACTAGTGGATTTATTTTTTATAACACAATGCATTTAATAGTATGATTAATAATACCATTTGCACTTTGAAATAAGTAGCCGGATGTTTCAAGTTGCATATAGAAGAAATTTAGTTGAGGTTTTTAGTTAAAACCAGTGATTCCATGTACTTTTGCTGCAATTTTACTTTCCAATAGTTGATTATAACCATTTAGAACATTATATTTAGTTACATATAGGATTTTATTAATTCGCATTACAATTATCAAAATTAAATACATAGTTATATTATTAAGTGCTGTTAAATCCATTGATTGAATAGCATTCTCCCTTTTAGTAAAACAATTAACTTGATATACACCACAATAGTTTGCGATTAGTTTCTCCAGTGGAGTTTGAAATTATTATCCTATACCATTAGTTATTATTAATAAAAGATATTTTACAAAAGACCTTATAAAGGAATATTGGTGGAAGCAATAAGATATAAATTACACAATTTATACGTTATGGCATTTTGGATATATTTAAATTTTGGCATAGCTGTCATGAACAAAGTAATGCTTGTAGTTCCTTTTGATTGTCAGTTGTTAAAGGAAGGTGTTAAATAAATAAATACCTTTATAATTTAATCAATGACTTAATATTTTTCTTACTAATCGCTCCCGTATACTTTAGATTATAATGATCTTCACTATGCAATCTACTAAAAAATACAGAAACTTTTTGTTAGAAATAAGAAAATGTTCTTGAATTTATAAAATTAATTTCAATTAGTTAATAAATTTTATAATATTTATTTTTATTATTATTTTATATCTTCAAAAAATATTAAAGTCTGTGAAGGTCTTTTTTTGAATTTTATGTAAGGGACTAAAAATTCTAGCTATGCCATTGATTTAGATGTAAAAAAAAAAATCAGTGATTTATTTCTAGATTGTTAATTTTTATTCCTCATTTATTATTTTAAAAATCATAAATTGTAACATCTGGCTTAAAAAAAACAGAAGTTACAATTTTAAAGCTTATTTGACTTTTCTTTTAAAATACTAATATCCTTCTTAAACTTAAGCTAATGATAAAATTATATCAAAGATAATATGACAATAAGAATTAGCAAAAGTTTATATAAATATTAAAAATTGGTTTAATCTGTTATGAGAAAAGAATAATGAAAAAATAGGAAAATAAGTATTTAACAAAATTTTAACCTAAATATATAATATAAATAAGACATTTAAAATACAGTATGAAAGGATACACAAACTTTATTTAGGATGTATACATGGTAAAAACTTTTTTTAAATTGTGTGTGTGCTTTTTTAAATGAGATTCTTATGCACTTACAATTGTTACAGAACTTTAAAAAAAATAACTTACACCTTCAATTTTAAATAGTTTGATATTTATAAACAATTTCATAATTGTCGGATAAGAATTTCACTACTTGGCTTTGGCTAACTTGTTTTGAACAGTCTTTAAGTATTCCTTAATATTTGTCCGAGATGGACTTAGCGCCAATGCTTCATTATATGCTTCAGCTGCCAAATGCCACTTTTCCCAACGATGATATAATACTCCTATAAGTATATAATATTAGACAATAATATACAATAGACAAAACACTGGAATTAATTCTACAATTTTCAATAAATCATAACATAAATTACCCCATAGCTAGTTTGCCGCATAATTACCATTTCCAATAGTATTTACAATTAAAATTCAAAATCTCATTAAAATTATTCTCAAGATTAATATTTCATTGTATATGCAACTTTCCATAATTTGTATATATATAATATAGTTGTATAAATACACTACAAATTATGGAAAGTTGGACATTCATATTGAAAAGTTAATATATGAGTGATTTGACTAACATTTTGATTTTTTAATTGTAAATGTTACTGGAGATGACAATCATAACGTAAGCTAGCTATAAATGATATTTATAAATTGGTATATTGAAAATATTTATTATTTTATTTATATATTGTTATGCATTAAAAGATGGATTGAATTTGGGGAGACCATTCTGCAAAGGGTCGTTAATGATTGAAAATGATGATGTTGAAAATGGTTAGAATTCCATTTTTTATTATTATATATAATTCAATATATTGCATTGAATATAATGTAAAAAATATATTCCATCTATAGTGTCACTAAGCCATCAGACTGCAATATTTATAATAAATTTTGTATTTTCATGGAAATTCTACACTATAAGCAAATTGCAAATTTTTGATTTAATAACTGCCAAAACATATTATAAATATCTTGTCATTTTTTTAAGGGTTTATACTCTGTTTTATATGTAATCCTATATTAGTCTATGGGATAATTAAATGTGTTACTTATTCAATACCTTCATCCATTCAATTATGTGATAAAATTTTTATATTTCTAAGATCTCCAGATTTCTATTTGTTTATGAAGTTTTGATTATTTGATTTACTTGTAACTGATAAGAGTTTTCATTGAAGTGCAAATCCTTTATTGTGAACTTCACAAGGCAGTTCACTAATGATATTCATTACTTATTATTACAAGCATAGTCAATAAATAATTACGTTATTTATGGTATATATAAATATAAGCAAATATTACAATTGAAAATACACATGCATATATATATATATTAAAGACTAATGCTTCAATACTGGGTGATTAATAGACTAATAAATTTAACCTGCAATAACTACAATGTGATTTACACACGTACAGACTATAAGCAGTATCTCATGGGTTCTAAGAAGAGTATTTGTTTTATATAAATATTGTTTCAAATTTGATTTTTTTTTTTTTATTATAAGCATAATTTACGATAATAAAATATTCACATAAAAAAATATAGTCATAAAATTGTGAAAATGGAGAAATAAAATTTTGTTTAATTGGATTCAATTGATTGATTCCTTGCAATGGATTATAATGACATAAAATTTCTTTTTATTATTGTAGTCATTAGTTATAGAAATCTATTATAACGCGCTGAAAACTTTGAAATTATTCAAATGGGAATCAATTTCTGATAATGCGCTATTTCTTAAATATTATAAATTTTTGTGCACTCGCCCGCTGGTAAGAATTTAAAAAACTTAAGTGAATCACTTAAGTTTAGAGCATATATTCTATATATACCAACTCTTACTGGTGGGCGAGTGCATGAAAATTTATAATATTTAAGAAATAGCGCATTATTGGAGATTGACTTTCGTTTGAATAATTTCAAAGTTTTCAACACTTTATAATAATAGATTTATAAGTCACATTTGTCTAATCATAGGTGGCTAAAAATGAGATACTGTCTCCCCCCTGCGATGGATTAAATAGATTTATACAATTGAATATTTAATTATAACATCAGACACACAATAGACTCGAGCCCTGATTTAACCCTTAAACCGCTAATTATATTATTGGTTGTATGAGGTAAAAATCAAATCTTTTAATTGGCCAACTCACAAACTGAAGACAAAGCCTATTGTTAAAACATATTTGCCTATAATATTAAATTCAACTCAGATACGTTTATAAAAAGTATATTACTAATTTTTCAGGTTGTGAAAGAGAACGAAAGTTCTTTCAAAAATAAATTGCTATTTATTTATTATAAAATATATTCAATTTCGGCAAATATAAAGCGAATGTCTAAACAAAAAAGTGCCGACGCAAACGCTTTTTTTCAATTTTACGTTATCGAAAAGTAAAGATTTCTTTTTGCTAAATCTTAAATATTTTTACTAAAATCTTCAATATTTTTCGAAAATAATTTTGTTTTTTTGGTATATTTTTTAAAAAACTAGTTTAATTTCTCAAATTATATTTTTTTAATACTTAAATTGCATTCGAAATCTCAGCGTTTTTCTTTGATCAGACGGTTTCTTTGTTCTTTCCAGCCAATCAGAATGTCTTTTTCGGCCGAGAGTCGGCTGACAGCGAATCACTGACAAGGTTCTTTCTTTGTTTAGTTTAAAATGCGTTTTTTTTGATTTTTTACTTGTAAAATAATTCGGAAGAGGGCACCATCTTACAGAACTTTTAAAAACCTAATCAATACCTGTCAAATGAATATTTTAGCATAAGAACTAGCAGAGTTAGAGTGACGTCAGATGTCAATGAGATGCCTCGTAAGAGGCGGTTGAAGAATTAAGCATGGTAAAGAATTGGTGTTTATAAAATGTACACTCTAAACTTAAGTGATTCATTTAAGTTTTTTAAATTTACCGGTGGGCAAATGTGTGAAAATTTTTAATATTTAAGAAATAGCGCATTATTGGAGATTGACTTCTGTTTGAATAATTTCATTAGTTGATAAGTTTTATAATATTTGTCATTAAAAAGTAGAATAAAAAAAAAGAAGTCACTTGAAACAAAAATGAAAAAAAAATTTTTCAGCTATTTAGACTATAAGCAATATGAGATACCACTAAATCAGAAAAAGGGAGCCAAGATAAATTTAAACTAATTTGATTTAATCAAAATAAATACATACTTAGGAAGGTATTAAGGTGGACATTTACTCAATTTAAAAAATAATATAAAATTAAAGCATTTGAATATTGAGAGAATACTGTTTGTAGCTATTGCGGGTTAAATAAAATTTCCAAATTAAATGGTAAGTATTAAAGATGCTGCTACACAAAGGAATTAAGATAAATAATGATCAGAATTATAGAACTTGTTTGGATAATTCCCATAATTATCAAACATTATATATATGTTTCTGGAATTTCATGTC
This sequence comes from Epiperipatus broadwayi, assembly GCA_028023455.1. Lineage (NCBI taxonomy): Eukaryota > Metazoa > Onychophora > Udeonychophora > Euonychophora > Peripatidae > Epiperipatus > Epiperipatus broadwayi. The sequence continues at coordinate 128,845 of JAQFVV010000277.1, forward strand.
ATACTATTTACAAATGCTTTTCCTCTTTTTTGGCAACAATAAATGCCAATATGGCCAGATAGGTCAATCGTTATATCATTATATTTAAAACTTGTTGAATAAGTAATTCTGAAAAATATACAGGCTGATCAGTCACTTGTTAAACTTTCACAAAATGTAACATTCTCATGATATCAGATGATAAAGAAAGACACCATCTAAATAACTACATAAGTTCCCAATACTTGCTCAGATGATTATTTAATGTAGATGGAATCCAATAGCACAATCACTGTTTGGTGTCGGACTTGCTCTAAAATACAGATTTCAATAATGCTTGTTGCAGTATTTTAATACAATTTGTTTATTGTGTTGCATCTGGGGGAATCACACTTAAATAAAAAGGTAAAATTGATTCTGCTACTGCCTGTAATAGCTTCTAAAGTGTGTAATAAATATGACCGAACTTTATTATCATATTTTGGAATATTGTTATCAACTGTTTTTCTGTTTGTGCATTTCTACGCTTGAGAATCCTTGGTCAGCAAATTAGATTTTCTATACCCACTCATGCTAAAGACAGAAATACAATTTGCCATTTCCTCACATATATGAACACTTGCAAGGCATAGCTTTTATATAAACTTTGAATGCATTCCAAGAATAAATTTCTTGGCTATTTATCTACACATTTGCCTCAGTTTAATTTTTCTGATATTGTAATTTTTATAAGCCAGAAGTATATAATATTTTTGTGAATTACTGAAGTACATATTAGGTAACATTAAAACAATGGTGAGTTCCTGGCAACTATTAATGAAATTTTCTCTAGAATGATTAATCATGTGTTTGGGTTTTTCAGCAATTTCATGACATTGCCTAGTTGTCCATGTATTATTTGATTGACCTTCCAAATAGAATTTCTCAAATGAGTTAGATTATTTCATGATGACCAAAATAAAAATATTTATCCTGGTTTGATTGTGTTTCAAAAATTCTAACCTGATTATATATTTAATTATTGCTTTCAATATATTTTCAAAAGAGTTTGTCAACATTTATTCAAAAGCATCAGGCTAATTATAATGCAACCCTATCCAGAATCAGTCTAACAAATCTTTTAATTGCCGTTTCATTACGATAATCTGTCTTTCTTATTTATCCATATCTGCCAAATTTTCACTCTGTTCTTTAACTTTCCAATAAGTATCTTAAGTAGTTTCCATTTTCAGCTTTAAGAGAGGTATCAGTATATGAAAGACTGATTGTTTCTTCCATTAATTTTTTATCTTCATTCAATCTGGCTTTCATCATTACATATTTAGTATTAGGTGAAGTAGTTTTGATTAACTATGTTGTGCGATTACATTTGGACACCCAGAATAACGATTCTGATACATACATTTTCCATGATATTAATTTAAAAGAGTGTATTTTAAGCACTTTCTATTAGCTCATTATTTTATGGAGATATGACTTCATATACATCTGGGTCTCGTTTTACGTGATAGATAGGTTCCTCAGAAAACGCGCAAAAGAAATCGCACAAAAAAGGGGGGCTACGGACTGTGATTTTTCAAAAATCGCATAAAAGCAAAGCACCAACGTAAAATTACTTTAATTTCGCACAAACAAAAAATAAGGAAATAAAATATAACTGATAAAAAATTTCAAATTTGAAAAAAATTGATACAAGACAAACTTTTTTTAACTATAATATTTAATTTTATTCAAAACAATATATTTTTATGCATAATTTACAGTAATTTACATTTTTTTATACACATTTTAATTGTTATTGCTATTTGCTGATAAACAGGTTCGTTTGCAAACTGGTAAAAAATCAGATTCTTCACAAGAGGAAATACAACTAGCACCAACTTCACTCTCATGTTGTGTTAATGGTTTTCTGGTGACAACGTAATTAGTAATTAATCTAACAACTAAAAATTAAATTCTTATTTTTGTCTTTAATTTTTTAATTTTCAATTCCGTTTAAAAATCAAATTTCGTTTCACATCACATTAATTTCAGGTCGCCTTAAGTAATTTTTAAATTGTTAATTACAATTGAAAATCAGATTTTAATTTTTAATTGTCAAATTTAATTGCGCCCACTGCTATTACTCACCTTTTAAAAATAAACTTGCAGACACTAAATGATTAATAATTGATTACGTTCTTTTTTAAAGAGCAAAAACAGAATGTGATTTAAAATGCAAAATTAACATGCACAATGTTTGAACAAATTTATATTATAATCTTGTAAAATTTAATGTGGGTATACATAAAATGTGGAAATCATGATTTTGATTTCATTATTGCATAAAATCTTACTATTATAAAGCATTGAAAATATTGAAATTACTAAGATGAAAGTCGAATTCCAATAATGTGCTATTACTTTCAATATGACGTAAGTGCTAGAAATTTATTATTTAAAGTAATAGCGCATTATCGGAGTTCGATTTCCGAAAAAACATGAATCGCGTAACTTCAAAATCGCGTTAAATAAATCCACGTAAAACGAGACCCAGGTATATTAGTTAAATGATGCACTCATTCATACTAATATTATAAGATGTATATTAATTACATAATGAAGCAATGGATCCGGAAGTCCAATCCATGCTTCACAGTCTTATATAAACTTAACTAATATTGTAGACCTGAATTAAGTTTATAGTCCAGTATCAGCAGGGTTTTGCATTAAAACTAAAATTAATACGTTCATTTTGTTTACTTAACGGTGTTTAAGTTTGTTGTTGTGTTAAAATATTTCTTTAAAATAAATTCCGTTAAGATTAAATTACTATGAAAATTTACTTTTAAAATTTATTAATCAAACATATATACACGTCAAGCATATATATATGATTTAATGCAAAATTCTGTTGAACTAAAAGGTTATTTTATTAAAAAGAAATAAGATATTTTTCTTTTAATTTTGTCATTTTAATTTTGTTAAAATGGCGTATGATTTTATTTTAAGATAAGCCTGCCAACATTTCTAAAGGAATGGTATGTTTAATTAGTTAGTCCAATTAAGGCAATTAAAGATGGTCTTTTTAATTAAATAAAATTCAAATTTAAATGCACGATTTGATAAAAAGAAATTGAAAGTTTATTTTTTAGTAAAAACTTACTTCAAAACAAAGGAGTGGGGGGGGGGGGCTTATCAAGATCTAAAGTCATATGCAAAACAATAGAAGGGTAGCTCTTAGAAAGGTATAAAAAGGAGAGGAGAACAAAAGACTTGGTCTTTCTCTGATTCTTTTGCTGATTCATGCAGATCCTGTGCTTTGCTTTGATAAGAAATCTTACTTCTAAAAGCAGTTAAATATTGTTCCTGAATTAGGCAGATTTTGCTGTTCAACTGATTCATATTTTGTTCCGAACTTATTCAGATTTTGTGTGTGAAGATCAGAGTCGGTGCTTTAAAGTGATCCTGGTTTTGCGGAAAAATTCCTATTCTAAGTTTCAACATGCAACGAGTTAAAAGCTATATTAATTTGATGGATGGGACTATGATTGGCGGCTAGGCACCACAGCTATGCCTGCCGTCGGGGTCCTAGGTCCATCAAAATGCCTAACGTGCCCAACCATCTATAAATGCGAACTGTCAGCCATGTGTGTGCCTTTAGTCTTAAAATGCTGCCTACTTCAAATTCATTTGTCTGGATAAATATCTCTCTACAGACGTATCAAGCCACAAACGTCGAGGGAACTGGACCAAGGAAACCAGACGGGTAACCGTATGTCTCCTCGTGAACTATTTATTACTTTACCTTTTGATAAATACCTTTCTTAACTGTTTCATTTAATGATATATATAATGTAACTGTTTTCTACTATACTAATATTAGATGTATAATTAATTTGTGTGTGATCATCTATTTATATTTAACCATTTTTTTCCATTCGCTATTCCTCATTTAAAATGCATATAAATGTTTTCTTGTTTCATCTATTTATATTTAAATTATTTTTTTCCATTTAAAACTTTCCAATGTGAAATAATCTCCGTCATTTTAAATAATAAAGTTTCCTTTTATCTGCCAACTTGGTCTCCTCGATAACACCTACTTCGTTTACATTTATTCCAGTTAAATAATGGTTATGAAAATGTCTTTAAATGTTTTAAAATTACGTATCAGGCACAAAGCCATTAGAATGCTTTGTGAAATATTATCTTACTTTGCTTTATCGAGGGGACATGAGTTAACCTGGGAAGGTAATATTTGAACCGCAAAATGTTATGTAATTGCCCTCCGCCTTATTGTAACGTCATATATATAATCAATCGGGGAATAGTGAAGATAATTAAAATCATTCAAATGTTTACAATTTACATTTTATTAAATTATATTATTGAATCTAAAAGCTTAAGTCTTATAATATTATTTCAATTTCTTATTAGCTTAATCTTTTATTTTACTTATCCAATGATCCAGGCACGCACAAACACATATTTCATATATGTTTTTTATGCACATTTAACTTAGTTAGTCCCGTAAGGGTTCTCGTCCATGGCTCTCCCTGATGCTAAGCTTTGGGCCGGGTAAGAATAATTTATGCAGGTCTCAGATAATGTTGTTGGTTCGTAATTAGACTCGAGAATAGGCGAATAGGGCAGAGGTCATAGTATTCTTGATTTAATATCTTGTGTATGGGTGATCTCAAGGTACTTTCGCCTAGTATTCGAACTGCGTTAAACCAACATACATCTGACCAGTACAATAATTGATTAAATTATTTTTGTATGACTATTTATAGATAAATATGATCAACTGAGTCAAAGGCTTTGTTATAATCAATAAAGCATATGTTGATTTCTTTCTTATAATCCCTGGTCATTTCAGTTTTGCTATTTAGATAAACATTGAAGTCTTGTTCTTCAATTTTTCTGGATCCCATTCAATATATAAGTTCAATCTGGACAGAATTGTTGTATATATTAAATAATTTGTGCAATATCAAGATTTCTTATTTGGATAAGAATATAAATTTATTTTTGGTAGGTCAGATTTTTTGTAAATTTTTCCATTTTTAGTAAAATTTCTTAAGCAATTCTGTCAATTCCAATGATTGTTACTTGACATTTATTACTTCAATTATAATTTTTCTAATGCCTTTTTAGTAAAATTGTTCAACATTCAGACTTTTTCTGATCTTGTGAATTTCTTGAATGACTGCTTTTATTTTTGCAAGTTTCTGATTTTTCCTGAATGCGCTTAGCGAACTTCTGTCCATCTTCTCAAAAAATCTTTTATCATTTTGAATTAATGTTTACAGCTTTTAGGAGCAGTAATTTATTCCAAAACCATCTATTGTGAGCTTGAATAATCAATGAACATTAAATGTTATATTAACAACATCGATATATTAAGATTAACTTCAAACTTTTGGCCTCAAGTTTACAATTGATGGCTCTGGAGTAGAATAAATAGTGAATTGCTGCTTTCAAAATCATTTGCTGAATTCAAAAACAGAAAGTTATATGATGCTTTCAAGTCTCATTTCAACTTCATATCACAACCATCCACCACTGTACAAACATCTCTCAATATGCTTGCATTTCATGAAAAACTTGTGTCATCAGGTGAATTAGAAATATCAAATACCTCAGTCAACCATGTTCATCCTAACAGCTCAATATTTTTCCATTACATCACTTTTCCAGAAGATAGATGATTTCTATTTTTAATAATTTGTGGAAGAATGAATAATTATTGTAGGCTATCCTCTGAAGTTTTGTTAAATCTAGGATTGATGATCAGGCTTTCCCTCACAGTTCATTCCTGGTGACTTTTTTTATATTAAAATAGATGTCACTTATGCATATCATCTGATATTTCTGGATTCCATTTGATGGTGCTCATGGATTTGTCGGGTGATACACTAACTGAAAAATCTATTTGCAAAACATGCAATGTCATGATGTTTGAAATACATGAATAAGTTAATTATATATAAAGATATGTGTAAATGAGGCATTTATTTTATATAGCGCTATGTTTATAAAGTGTAATAAACTAAAGATCAGCCTTTCAAGCTAATTCCTTATAATTATGTTATTATTATATACTAAGAATGAATAATTAAACACAAGCAAAATGCTGATTTACATTATACATCGGGGCTGTTCAAAACATGACCTGTGGGCTGCATGCAGTCTGCAATGAGGGTTTGTTTGACTCACAAGTTTTGATTTTTTTCAAATGAAAAAACAATTTGAATTAAATGCTTAGATATTTTAATTCTATCAATAATCTTTATGTTGATATTATTATGTGGTATTTTTACATTGCTGTACAAATGAAAGGAGACCCTTTGATTCTTCTTGGAGACCTTAAAGGAACCAAGCAGGGCAAATTCCTAATGCCCACTCCAGATGTTCTTGTCATTGCAGCTGTTGTTACTGTGTGATTATTCATATAGTATACGAACATGGAAGGGCTTCTCACCAACATGCATTATCCAGCATGATGAGTTTATTAGCTTTTTACCTCTGAGTTTAAATTAAGAAACACCATGGTCTTTTTTCACTTGGGTGATAAGGCAGATGTGTGAATGAAAAATATTTTTCTAATAGATATATACAATCATGACAGACAAAAATAAATATTGGCGCTTATTCCCAGGAGGCTTCAAAATCATCAGCCAAGGGAGTGGTTGGTGGCTGAAGGCAGAGGGTGCTAAGAATCTCCTGATTGCAAACCCAGTCTGCCATTTGAGGATGACTTTTTATTTAGGTACTTACAACTGAAGATCACTTTCAAGTGAAGGAAGATTGGAAAAAGAACTGTCTTATATTAAATGAGACATTATTAGACTTTGTGAAGTTAGAAGAAAAGCTGAAGAGACAATTGATTTAAAAAGTGGATGTATTCTACCACAAAGGCACAAATATTGGAAGTACAAGTGGAGTAGGATACATTATAAATAAAAAATTGAAGAACAACATTGTGGAGATTGATGATTTATCAGATAAAGTGGCAAGATTAGTTATTCAACTTAATAGCAGATACCAAATGCAGATAATTCAAGTTTATTCTCCAACAAGTTCTCATAGTGATGAAGTAGTAGAAGATTTTTATGTTGATGTACAAAAGGCTTTTGATCAGAGTAAACGTTTTAAAATTGTTATGGGAGACTTTAATTCTAGGATTGGTAAACAAATGAAAGTGCTGTAGATAAATTTGGTTATGATAATAGAAATAAGAAAGGACATAGACTTGTGAATTTGCAGAAAAAGAAAAACTATTATGAATTCTTTTTTTAAGAAAAATGTTAAAAGGAAATGGACATGGAAGCATCCAAATGAAGATACAGCAGAATTGGATTATATTTTGACTAACAGAAAATGCTGTAATGCTGGTGAGATAAATGTATAAAACTCACATATTTCTCGGTTACATATGTCATAATTTAAAAAAATTATGATCAAATTTATTTGTAAAAATAAAAAAAAGATTGCATTATATATATATTTTTAAAGAGAATAAATCTTTATTAAAAGCAAATGAGGAAAGGAATTAGAAGAAAAAAATTTAAAGAAAACTTTTTATAAATTAAAAAAAAATAAGTTAAAAGATTATGTGTGTAAAAATAAATCATAGTGAAAAAATCTAAAATAAAGATTAATTAATTAGTGACAGTAAACTTTTGAAATATCAATAAGATTTCTGATTGATAATAAAACCGAATTCAATAGTTGAATAAATTAAAAAAACTATATAAGCTATCAATTCAGTAAATGTAAAGAGATAAAAGATTAATCTAGAAAAATATTAGATAAAATCAAATGTAAAAATTAATTTAAAAAAAACATTCAAGTTACAATCAAAATTAATAATAATGATAAGAAATTAAAACAATGGGAGAGAAAAAAAGTATAAAAATTGCAACCTTCTATTGTTATTTTTATTCTGCTCTTGAGTCTGTAAATTATTTCTGTATTCATGCCGTTATTAATTCATTGTGTTATTCATTGCTTCAGAGATTCAGAAATCTAAGGACAGAATAGTCATTACCGCTGTGGAAAATATTGCAGAACTAGCAACATGCATTGCTAAACCACCTTAGAAATGTTTGTCTGGGCTTCAGGCCCCAAAATCCTCTACCAAAAATAAACTGTCCATGCCTGGAAACAACACCTGGAACCAATGCTTAAATCATAAGATAGATGCTGCCACTACTCTCTCATCAATAAGCCAAGGAATGGAAGACAAGCCCCGAAACCATAGATGGAGACTCAAAATCCAACCAGTTGGAAAGTAACACTAATGCAAACCAAAACTCAAATGAACTGTGTCACCTAATATTATGAAAACCTAGGTAATATATTTTTCCATAATAATTGTCTATAGTCACTTATTTTTAAATGAAATGAACTTTAACAAAGGACTATGATAAAATTTAGCCTGATAAATCATTTATATTTTTTTCTTATGTAAATTTTCATATTATTATGTTATATTACAATGTGTGTGCTTGAATAAATACTAAGGTTTGCTTAAGTATTATTTGGTCTATTCTCTCTCTTTCTTGTCACTGTGTCACCATTTATTTAAAAAGATGAATGTTTGTGTTAATGTGCTGGACCCCCTGATTAAGAGTATGAGCTAGCCTGGGATATGTCAAGCACTGGATTGCGTGCATGTTGTCCAAGCATGCTGGCTATATGACAAATGGCCAGCTGGCACCTGAGTTTGATCCCCAAAACAAATAAAATGCTTTGGATGCAGGGTTTTGTTCCAGCAGTTGAGGTGAGCCATGGTCAGGAAATGTGTTATGCTTTGCATAGTTCAATCTGGCTGTGGGTTTCATTGATGGTCATGCAAATGGTATTCTCCCCTCTGCTTGAAGGGCTGGTCCATTCCCGCAGTATTAAATATAAAATAATAGTTACCAAGAAGTTATGTATTGAGCTTATTAAAGTTTAGATATTAAACTTAGTTAAATGCAAGATATTAAAAGTTATTAAAATGAAAAGATATTAAAGTTATGTTTAATTTATAAGTATTTAAATCCAGGAAGAATAAGTTTTATTCAGAGGGACCGGTTCAATACATATTTCAAGATTAGTAAGATATAAGATAAGTATTATTGCAAAACTAGAGAGACAAAAATTAATAAGAAAAACAATATTTACAGTTGATATTCCTAATCTTATACAGAAACATTTTAATGAGTTTAAATTAGAACTGGAAAATCAGTTTCAAATATTCGTAGATTTTGAACATGATTCAGATTTGAATTAAATTATTAGGAAAATAGCTGATACACTTTTAAAAAACTACAACAAAGATAGCTAGTAGAAGCAATAATTGACCAATAAAATTTCTACAGAGACTAGAGAATTTATGAAGAAAAGAAGGAATATGAAGATATATAAAAATGATGCTTAAAAAGGGATTGAATATCTCAAATTTTGTAAATGGTGCGAAAAAGAGTTGATAATGATATAAGAAAGTATAACTGTGAAATAGCAAGGAAAGCTGTAGAAGAAAATAAAAGTCTGAAGACTGTAAAACAACATTTTGGTATTGACAGGAAGCTTATATCTGCAATAAGAAAAAAAGATGGAACTATTACTAAAAAGAGAGATAATATCATGAAATGGGTAGAAGAGTTCTATCAAGAATTATATAGTAAGAGAGAACAAGTACCTCCTACATCTATTATATCTTCTGTATTGCCAGAATTTTAAATGAAGAAGTGACACAGATAAAACTACAGGTAATAATGAAATTATAATCAATATCTTAAAAGAAGCATGTGAAGAAATAGAAAAAAAAATTGGCAAAGTTATATACCAAATTGTCTAAATGATAAAGATATACCAGTTGATTGAAAGAATACAGTATTAATATTTAAAAAGGTGATAAAGAAGATATTAGAAATTACAGACCTATCAACCTTTTATCAGTTTTATACAAATTTTTTACCAAAATGATTACAGCTGATCTACAGAGAACATTGGATTTTCATCAACCAAGAAAACAAGCTGGATTTAAAAATGTATTTAGTATGGTAGATCATATTCAAGTATTGAGAAAAGACCAATGAATATGAGTTTCCATTATGTTTTGGATTTGTAGATTATAAAAATGCATTTGATTCAGTGATTAAAGCATTGGATCATCAATGTATAGACCCAGAATATTATCATATTCTGAAGAATATTTATAAAAATGTAACAGCAACAATTAGATTACATAATGATACTAGAAAGGTTAACATTGAGAACGGTACTGTAAGACAGGATGACTCCACATCTCCAAAACTTTTTACAGCAGTGCTGCAAGAAGTATTTTGTGGATTAATATGGAAGCTAAAGGAGTAAAAGTAAATGGAGATTATTTAAGCCATTTAGATTTTGCAAATGACGTAGTTGTTTTTGCAAATAATGCTTTATAGCTTCATGAAAGGTTGCAGGAGTTATCAGATGAAAGGAAAATGTTAAAAACATTAAAGCAATGTTCAATGGATTTTTTCAAAAGATTGATTATGATGAGTTAAAAGAAGTTAACAACTACAAATACTTTGTCAAATTATTACTACAGATGGAAACATAATGGATCAAATTAATCATAGAAATAAACTTATTTGGAGAGCTTTTGGTAGAAATAACTTAACACTAAAAGGAAATATGCCTATGTGTTTGAAAAGGAAGGTTTTTAATAAATGGGTTTTTCCTAGTTTTTACTTATGGATCTGAGATTTGGACACTTAATAGAAGAGCAATACAGAGACTTCAAACCACTCAAAGAAGTATGGAAAATGAATGTTAGAAGTAACAAGAGATCGAAAATGCAAGATATGGATAAGAGAACAAACAGGTGTTACTGACATCATTGAAAGAATTAAAAGACTGAAGTGGAGTTGGGCTGGACATATTTCTGGAAGAGATGATAATAGATGGACAATTGAAATCTCAAACTGGATTCCAAGAGATTGTAAAAGACCCAGAAAGAGACTACATATGAGATGGATGGATAAAATAAGAAAGTATGTGTGGGTGATGTAGAGAAGAGAGGCTAGATATCGGAGAAGATGCATTGAAGTTAGAGAGACCATCCTGCAGTGGATTGATAATAGTTGACAACAATGATGATGATGATATCCATCAAATATGTAACACATTAGAGAAGTGATCTTGCACTGTTTTGATCCATTGTATTCTAGCATTCATGATGTTTGTGCAGTGATTAGTGTTGATTAGTTCTGATAAACTATAGTTTGTCCATACCATTATGTTTGTCCTTACTGTTGCTCAAATATGCATTGTGGTTTATTTTCATGTTATCTTTAATAATTTGCTTCTACTTAAAATTTTTTTTTACAACATATCATCAAACAAGCATGCCTAATAAGAGAAGAAAAATTAAAAATGAAAAGCGAGCGTATCAAAACTAATGACTAGATTTATTATTTTAAATGCAGACCTCAGATTTTTTTTTTTTTTTAATATGGTCTTAAAATTTTTTAAGGTTGCATATCCTTATTCTACATAATAGGACTAATTAGAAAATACTATTAACATTTTAATTAATAATTCTGATGGTAGAAATAATACTGTACCTAAATTTGAAAAGTAGATTGATTGATGTGGATCCAGAGAAATTGCTCGAAGAAAATAATACTCGGATTTCTCATACTTTCCCAACTTCCCTAATATGTTCGCTAGGTTAAAATGCAGAGAGGCATCCTCTACAATCTTTACACCTTTTATGGCGATTTCTTCAGCTTTGTCATATTCCTCTAAAAAAAATATAAACAAACAATAATATATAACTAAATGTAAAAACTAAACCCAATAATAAATAATTATATATATTTTTTGTATATCTTATAATAGCAGTTTGGATGCTAAATAGTTCACTATCTTTTTTTTATAGTATGCATTGAAGCCTTCTATGACATTTTCCCTTTTAAAACAGGCAAAACTCTCCATAGGTAGTGCCACTCAGTTCAGTTCAAGACAGAGTAATCAATGGATGCCAGAAGGCTTGTGCATAAAATCCTTATCTAGTGCCTACTTATCCAAAGTCCCCAGATTAGTTTCTAGTTTGTGGCTTTCATCAGTGAGGAGCCTTGGATCTGAAAGCACTGCAACTACCCTTCTGGCATTCATTGATTATTCTGGCTTGTACTGAGTGGCACTACTATATGGAGAGTTTTGCCTGTTTTAATAGCAGTTATGAGCAAGCATAAGAAATAGTGATCATGTGATGTTTAGTGGTTTAATACCTATTCTGCCTAATAGGATAGTGGTGCCTATGATTATTAAAGAACCAAAGACACAAAAATGTATGGGTACTGAACTGAGTTCAGACCTGTATGACTATATAAGCTAATGAGCTTGGATTGAAAATATTCTGTTTACAATTTTATTCTCAGTATGTAGTTAAATATAGATAAAAGGTGGCTGCTGGAGGGTTGTATTAGATCCTAAGATCTGGTGCAGTGCTCTCAGATCCATTGCCACCAGCTAGAAACTAGTCTGGGGATATTGGATGAGTAAATACTAGATAAGGATTTTATGCACAAGCCTTCGGGCATCGATTGATTACTCTGGCTTAAACTGAGTGGCACTATTGTATGGAGAGCTTTGCCTGTTTTATGAAAACAGTTATGAGCAAGCATAAGAAATGGTTATCATGTGATGTTTAGTGACTCCCTTTTGAAAGACATTCAAATGAATTTATTTCCACTTATTTTTTTTATACAACAAAATTTAATATTTCTAGTCCTTTACAAATTTGATGAGCTTTGAGTATAGCAAAACCTCTTACCATGAGCATAATCATTTAAATCTGGTTATTACTTGGTAATTTTTTTAAATAGCTTCTTTTGCTTCACATGCATAGTTACTCCAGCTAATTATACACTGGTCAGTAAATGCTACCTAACTAGAGATACCAAAGAAGTTTTTGTTTTGGCAATGTCCATTAAGATTATTTTATTATTACCTATAAACTAACTATACCCAAACTATCTTTTATATTTTCTCACATCTTGTATTGTCAGTAACTGTACTTTTTAGTATTTTATTAGTTTTGTCTGCATCAGGTGCAAATATTAATGAAAAGTGAAATTATCATTGTCAGAAGGCATAAGTTAGAGATCTATTTTTTGGAGATCATTACTAATAGTAATATTTGGATATCTAAAAAGCTCAGTATCAAAAATATGATGGAAAAAACAATGACAAGCTCTCCGTAATAGTAGTGCCATCCAGTGCAAGCCATAGTCATCAATGGATGCAAGAAGTTTTATATATGAAATGCCTATTCATCCAATACCAACGCTTAATATACAATTTTTTATCATTATAGTTCAGTCTTAAAGTTATTACTTATGAATGCATGGCCATAAAGGCATAAATTAAAAACATAATAAAGCCAGTGTGACCTATATATCAGTGATGGAGTGCCTGCGTTTTCTACCGTCCTTCTTGCACTCGGTCATTTAGAATCTTCATGTAAACATGACCAGCTCCAATAATGGAACTGTATAAAATAGATCCCGATTCCCCTTATCTGTGAGCTTTTATATCTGTCTGGTGATAGTGGAATGTTCTAGAACATAATTAATTGTTAGTGTTCCTTATCTTTTTAAGTAATGATTTTCTAATCCGAAACTCCTTATCAATATTTTAATCTTTAACATTCATAACTTCATATTACTATATTTCTTTTAATTTTAGCATGCATTTTATTTCTAATTACATTATCTCTTTACATTCTAAATATATTGTAACTGGACCCCCGTACAACCCTTTATTACCTCGGTTGTAACAATTTCCTGATGAGCATGTTGCAGGAAGGAACTATCGATTGGCCTTCCCCAATGCAGATGTTATTCCCCCCCACAACAATATTTCCTGCTCATCAGAGGATGTAGCACCATAGAGACTGGAAGCATCTAGAAATTTGTGTTTGGTTTCCCAAACGGCACCACTAGAGTTCCATCTCACTACAACCTGACTTACCTAGGTCTAGTTATGCCAGACATAGCTCAGGAGGCATGAAATTCTTGTGAACAAGTGCAATGAATAACAAGTGATGCAACATGAACAACTGGATAACTAAAATTAATTTTAAGTAACAACAATTTTATTTAACAACAATTCATTTGCAAATCCTTCTAATAAAGTTCCTTCATATCCATGTGAAGATTCATTTTCAGTTCAATTATGAGAAGTTTAGAAGCACTTTATTTATCAATAATTCATTTGCAAGTCCTTCCAATAAAGTTCATTCATATGCATGTGAAGATTCATTTTAATTTATCTTGTCTCTTGGTATACATCCAATAATAGTACAATATGAATAAAAGAATGCAAGTTCTTTAACAATTTACATCTTTATTATTTAGTTAATTCACAAAGAGAAGTGCAATATATGAAGACAACAGAGATAATAATGAAGACAACTGATAGCATTTAATTCAGAATTCCACTTAATTGAGACATATTTCATTTTAAGGTCCATTGTGTCTCTTGGTATACATCCAATAATAGTACAATATGAATTAAAGAATTGCAAAGTTCTTTAACAATTTACATCTTTAGTTATTTAGTTAATTCACAGAGAGGAGTGCAATATATGAAGACAACAGAGATAATAATGAAGATAACTGATAGCATTTTATTTAATTCAGAGTTTCACTTAATTCTGATTTGTAGTCTTTTAGGTAGTTGTCACATGTAATGTGGCTTAAATTAACTCATGTATGAAGATATTCTTTACAGACAAGAGCATTTCTATTATTCCAGTTAATTTTAAGTGAGTCAAAGCATAATAAATATATTTCTATTCATTGTTATCCAAATCCAGGTTTGAATCCATAATATAAGCACATTTATCCTAGGTTCATTGGTTATCCATTTCAGGGTTTGAATCGGTCAATATAAGCACATTTATATCCATTGGTTATTCAGGTAAAATATAAGTGTATGTATTTCCATCTGTCCAGATATCAATTCATCTTGCAAATGCATTTATTTGGTATTTCCAATTTCATAAGACATATATATATATATAACCTATACACATCAATAACTCTAGGTATATCATTGTACATTTAACCGTGACACATTGTTTTGGTATTCTTACTTCTCAACTCGTATATATAACATGTTTTAATTCCGTGTTTATATTACTTTTCTCAGAGTTTTCAAATAATAAATAAAATTTAAAAAAAAAAAAAAGATTTTCTTAATCTTTCAACTTATTTAAGTATGTGGTTCATTATATGCATATAACCATTAACTTTTATTGATGTACTAATTCATATTTAAATGTTTGAATTTATTCATAATATAGTATAAATTTACTAAATACATTCATTTTGTATAAATACATTCATTTTGTATATTTTCTAATTTTATCTGGGTTATAAACACGTTATTATAATTTAGTTAGTTATAGTTATATGTAATAGCTCAGCATTTCTAATTCTTCCAGGTATACTTATTTGTATATCAGTAATATAAATAGTTATAAGTATTCATTTTTATTTTATTTTAATTCAGATGTATCTGCATATAAGAAGTTAATCATTTATGATTTACCTTATTAAAAATGCCTTTTGATTATAGATATTTAAGACATTTACATATTTATAATTTATCATTAATAAAACGTATTTTCACATAGCTATAATTATTCATAATTTAATTTAAGAAAGACTTTTTTTTTTTTATAAACACATATAAGTATTGAATATTTCATGAAATTGTTATCTTCATTTTATCCAGTTTGTTCCTTCACTTCAGATTACTACTGCATTCAAAAA
Source organism: Epiperipatus broadwayi (assembly GCA_028023455.1). Taxonomy (NCBI): domain Eukaryota; kingdom Metazoa; phylum Onychophora; class Udeonychophora; order Euonychophora; family Peripatidae; genus Epiperipatus; species Epiperipatus broadwayi. The sequence continues at coordinate 144,633 of JAQFVV010000277.1, forward strand.
GGGGTCATTTTATTTAAGCTGAATGGCATTATTTACTTTCTATGATGTTCACTCAGGCGAATCTTGGAGAATCATGACTGTGGACAAAGAGAGGAAGCTATTACGATTAGCCTTCCATTCTTATGATTTCCTTATTAATACTTTCTTTTTTCATCATTAGCAGTGTGACTGTAAATATTATATTCCAAGGTGACTAAAATCAGTTTCAACTAAACAGTTAAGCAACACTTAGATAAAACTTTTTAACTTTTTTTAACTCTTTCACTTTTCTTACTTTTTGACTGCTCTTAAAATCTTTTTTTAAAAAAAATCTCCTCTGAACTTCAAACTCAACTATTTATACCCTGATCTCTGGATTGATTCAGCAACACTCCCACTACATCTGATTTGTTACACAGCTTTCATTTAAGCCCGAGTGCTTTTCCATTCTTAAGGATTGGACACTATTTTTAGCAGGACAGATAAGGAATCATAAGAATTAAGCCATGTTTTTCAATTTGATAACTTTGCCTCAAGCGAATATTATATTTTGTACAACATCGTTTCAAAAATTAAAATATAATATTTTAATAAATGCCAGCTTTTATTTATATCATAATTTAAAATTATAAAATCGATAATGAAGGTTTATCTTTTTTTTTTCTCAGTTATAGAAAATAATAATTTTCTTTTAACTCTAAACTTTTTGCTTTATTTTTTTTAAAAAAATAGGATCAACTTCTTCATATACATCTGCCTTTTTTTAGGGGGGGGGGGATAAAATAGCTCTTAGAATACATACACACGTGAAACAGAGTTTCTGTTTCAATATATATATATATAGCACTAAATATCTATTTAGAACAGCCTCCACTTCAGAAATTACAATTTCTGAAATCTCACATAGTCTTTCAGATAGCTCAGTTCCTTCTTGGTTCTTTGGGATCTACATAGGGTTGTTTTCTTTTCATTGGTAATGTCCTTGTCTATTTTATGCTCTTTGTTTACTTCAGGGAAGTCTGATTTCTCTAGATAGTTTAGAATGTTCGGCACTTTATTCTTTCCAGTTCATTCAATTTCTTTCCAATATCTGACATGATTTACATGTTTTCGTGTAAGATGTTTTTTAATTATGCCTTTTACCCAGTACTTTCTGAAAACATTTCTCAACCAGACTTTTTCTCCCTCTGTGCTACTCGAAAAATTTTGATCTGGGAGAATTAGCCATAATTTTGTGTGGATTTTTCATCCGAATATCACCCACATTACTTATCGACTACTGTGCTGATACAATAAAAGAGAATACAATGTTTTTTGTATATTTGCAGTACCTTTGTTTTGTAGCATTTGCTTTAGTATTTGTACTGCCTTTTCTGCAATACATGGTGGTGTGGCTATATGTCTAATTCCCCATTCTTTAAGAAAATCCTCAAATTTAATGGACGTGAAACTAGTTCCATGGTTGTTTTTTCTGATTTTTTTCTTCAGTACTTGCATTTTTTACAATTGCTATATTCAGTCCACTTTGAGTACGAGTCGATCACTACTAAAAAAATATAGCTGTGAAATGGTATGTGAATACATCTCACTCGCTTTTTCAACTACAGTCCAGATGATATAATTTGTCTTTGGAACATTTGCATTCACTTGGCAATTCTCGCAGGCTTTCTTGAATTGTTCTATCTAAAAATTAACTCTGAACCACCATACATAATTTCAAGCAAATGTTTTAGCCCATACAATACCAGGATGGCCTTGATGAATAAGGTGAAAAATCTGATAATGATTACTACTGGATATTATTGTCCATTAACATGAATCCCTTATTTGTAGACAGTTTTTCTCTTACATCCCATATAGCTTTATGAAGTCTCTTATGCTGACTTTTGGGTCAGTCTTTACTGATCCACTTGATCAATAGTTTATAACCATGCTCAGTTTTTGTCCAACCCACTGTCTTTTTACTGTTTATTACTACAATTGTCTTTGTAGTTAATGATTGGATTAAGTTCCTATGGAGCTGATTTAATTGGGACCCTCACAGTGTCTGTATGCTTAATGACATTTCCTTTTTTAAAAATTTAGCTCAAAATCATAACCTGCTAATAAATTTAACCAACATAACATTCTAGGGCTCAAAGTATCTGATGCAGTTTTATTTTTAGCCAATATTCATAACAGCAGCTTATGATCAGTAAAATCTTGAATGATCAACGATATAAGTATTGATGAAATATCTTCACTGCAAATATAACAGCTAACACCTCTTTATCTAACTGACTGTAGTTTTGCACTTCTTTGATAGAAATGTAGAAGCAAAGACTATTGCTCACTCATCCTCAGCTACTGTATAACTTAAAACCATGCCGACTCCAAAATCTAATGCATCAGTGTTAGTATCTGCTTAAAGTTATTGTCATAGTATGCCAATAAACTATCTGACATCAGCAATTCCTTTGTAACACAAGGCTTTTTCTTGGGCTTAATCCCAATGGGTTTTTGGTCTTTTCTAAATAAATTATATAACAGTCATGCTATGTGTGCTTCCCTCTTTTCAGAATAATTAAGGAGGCCCAGGAAAGCCTATATTTCTCATAAATTTTTGGGTCTTGTGGCTTCTTTTATGACTACGATATTCTGAGGGTCAGGCCTCTTTCCCTTGCTTGAAATTTATTTTGGTTATCATTCATACAATTTTCTGGGATTATTTTAGCTCTATAACTAGATAACTTATCGCAAACTTTTAAAAGTTGCTCATATAATTTCTCTTCTGAATTAGAAAATATTAAAATATCATTGAAATAGGGTCTATACTATCCATTTGTTGGAACAGCATGTCCATTTTGGTTTGGAAGATATTTGGTTCAACAGTAATTCTCAACAGAAATTCACATGATCACCATTTTTTATGCTTGCTCGTAATTGTTGTTAAAACAGGCAAAACTCCATACAGTAGTGTCACCCAGTGCAAGCCAGAGTAATCAATGGCTGCCAAAAATAATTAAACAATTGCTTGTGAGTAATGATCGTTAACAGTTCAGAAGTGTATTTAGAAACTAGAATCTGATGAAATGCAGCCCTCAAATCAATTTTAGTGAAATGGCTTGCTTTTTCCATATTAGCTAATATTTCTCTGATGTTAGGCACTGGATTCTGATTCTTTGTAAGGTTCTTATTTACTGTAGTATAGTAATCTCAAATGCAAATTTGTCCATTTGGTAAAATATCACTATAATCGAAGTGGCCGATTTAGTGTTCTTGACTGGTGTCAATACTTCTTTACTAACTAAATCATTTAACTCTTGTTCCACCTTAGCATGTAGTGCAAAAGGAATTTTCCTAGGCATGCAAATGACAGGGATTTCTCAATCTTGAAACACTACATCTAATTGAATAATAATGATTTGGTTCTTCGCATTTTTAAATAAACGTGTATTTATTTCTTCCTCAATAGCATCTTGTTAACCATACATATTTCTATTCCCAGAGCATCAAACCATTCCCTACCTGTAATAGAATTAAGATCACCTTGCACTATATACAATGGTAATCTATGGACTTTTTTTAAAAATTTCTGCACACGTCTACTTTCCCTAATATCCTCCTAATATTACCACCAGCATCTTTCACTCTCAAGCTAATTCTCATTGATATAGGGGGTTCATACAATTTTTTGTTACGTTATTCCAGTCTTTGATTGCCATCATTGACACACTCGATCTGCTATCAAATTTCCATTTGCAAATTTGCATTTAATAATTTCACTGATATCATGAATTGATTGAAATGATCACTCCGCTTATTTCTCTTTGGAAAAGTTGGTGAGAAACTATGATCTTTGTCCCCATTAGCCCTACATGCTTTCTCTAAATGATCTACTTTGCTACAGGCTCTATAACCTTTTTTGTTAAATCTACGCTTCCTTGCTATGTGGGATTTTTTTGCACAATACTAGCAAACAATTTCCTTTATCTTACTCTTTTCAGTTTTTCATATAAATGCAGTACATTTATTATTATTAGTGAAATTCTTTCGATTGGTCAAACACGATCTCATGAGCTACTCCCATTTAGATTGTAGTTTATAACATTCAAATTAATAAATATGACTGAATACTTATTTATTTATTATTATATAAATTTAACTTGTGCGTGCGTACTTGCACTATTTAGCATTAGTAGGATCAATTCTCCCTTATTATAATTTTTATTTAATTGCTCCATATTATGAGTATGCAGCCAATGAGAATGCAGCTAATGACCTATAGCCTTAATGAACATATGACTTCAAAATTTTGCTCAGATTCTCATAAGAATAGTTTGTTGAAAGTCTGAAAGATTGATTCAAATAAATAAATATAATGCTGATAATTAATTATGTGGCAACTTATTTATTATATTCCAAAATAATGCTTAGCACAGCGACAATTCTTAAAATACGTAGAAATAATCATGATGATCTTTTGAGCAATCAAGTAGCAGGATTAGCATAATTCCATTTAGTCGATTGTTGCCGATAAATGATTAAAAAAACCTCTTACCTTTCAAGTCTACCACTCTGCCAATGCATTTTTGAGATTGGGATAAACTGCCGTTTTTTCCCTAGAAAGTTCATTTGTCAAGAAATTCTTATTTTATTTAGAATTTAATGTCACCAGTAATGAATGCATGTATATATCTCTGTATATAAACTTCAATTAGAAATGATGTATGTCTTATTGTAAAGTATTTTAAACAGGTTCTGTTGTTCACGTGGTTTCAGCTATCTGCCAGTTTCAATTTGTCATGGTTACATCATAATTGAAATATTTATCTGGGTTATTATATGGACCATCTGCATTTAATTTTTACATCTGTAAGTCCACAAAAATCTTCAATATATAATTTTACACCTTATCAAATATATAATGCCAAAAATATAAATCCATTCAAAGAAGTGTTTTCAGACTTCTTTGATTCATGAATAGTTTTGTATAATATGTATATATTATATGATGTAAACAAGAACTGCTCTTTTTGTGTTTATATATCATTACATTTTGAATTACAAATGTCAAACTTACTACACCCACAAATTTGACACTAACCATTCTAGATAAATACAGTAATGATTACACATGATTAAAGAATATACTTTTTATATAATATTTTTTAAAAAAAAAAAAAAAATTTATAGCGTATAATATTATCAACTTTAGAAGAAAATATCTTTAACTGTTACTCACCAATAGTATCTAACATGATTACCATATTATTCCATGCATGAATGTGAGTGGGTTTCAAATGCACTGCATTTTCCCAAGCAGTTAATGCCTCCTGGTGGCGTTTTTGATCTAAAAACTAAAATGAGATTTTTATGTGTATGAATATATGACTTTAATATAGTAAATTTATAAATTATTTCTCCCCCCCCCCTCTTTAAATAAAACTACTGAGATTGAAATAATTATACCCATCCCACAGTCTTACCCTCTTAAACCAACTTAACTAATTATTTCTTAAACTAAATGAATGTCATATATGCAATTAGGTTTTCCCTCTATTAAACAGGTCCCAAAATATGCAATATTAATGCCTATCACGCTCCAGGCGATAACAGCTATATTTATTGCATTGTAAAATCCAGAGTGGTGGTCATTACAATATTTAAAACATTATAATTAAATCTTAACTTGATAGCATTCTATAATAACAATAGATTAACTTTTAATACATATAAAACTGCAGCAACCTTACAGGCAGGGCCGGATTTAGATGAAAAGAAGCCCTAGGCTATTCCATTTATGAGGCCCTTCGCCTTCCATATACATCATTACTGTGATATATATCAATATGTTAAATGAAACATGTTATTGGTAGACCCATCTTGATCTTGAGGCCCTAGGCTGAAGTCTAGTTAGCCTATAGGAAAATCCGGCCCTGCTTACAGGGATCTGCTTTAAATACATCTACCAATATTTAATCATTCCTCTAACCCAGTGAGCAGAGATGTTATAATAAATGAATTTAAATTAATGAAAAATATCCCTCGAATGACTGGGATTTAGAATACTAAGAATCATGGCACTCGTGAGGCTGAGTAAGATTGGCATATAATTACATATTAAAAATAAAATACATAAAACAGAAAATAAATATATCAATAAAATTCTACCGCACTAAACTAGAGATAGAAATAAGAATGTGAAATGGATTTAGACAAGTACATAAAGATTTGATAAGGTTATAGAGAGCCATAATAATAGGTTAGTTACAAGTATATAAATGGCATTTAACTACCAGCAGATAAACAGTCAAAATACATTTTAAGAGTTAAATAGGGTTTAATAAAGGAATAGAGCAAGTGAAAATGAATCTTTAAGATGGTAGTGTAGATTATCTTCTGATTTACTGGCATGATGGCTTGAAAGATACATGTTCCTTGGGAGGCATTTCATGTTGGAGCATGGCAGTTCATATTTCATTAAAATGGAGGTAGCATTTTTTTTCTAAATCATTTCACTATAGCATTATAAGCATTCCATTTTGTTTGAGATCGGAGGATGGCATTGAGGCAATCTTAGAAAATATCAGGAGAGGTGGATTCGATCCCTACTACTCAACGGTCATGTTGGAAAATTGATGAGCATGGAATTGGCTTAGCAACCAAATTTAAAATCAACTGGCCTCCTTTTCAGTAGAAAAATAAGCCCTATTTATACTCATTTACATTTTCTACAGGAATGCTTTTAGAGAATCACCCAAGACAATGTGGATAACTTGTGTGATCTCTATCAGCAGGAAACATACCTTTGTTTTTTGTGCAACCAAAGATGCAAAATCTTGATAAAATCCTCGAAGTTATTGTTTTTAATCTATTTCAAATTTAGAAATAGGTTCGCCTAGTTGTAATTTCAATTAAAATATTTTAAAACTAAACTTAATTCAATAGAGTGAATTTCTAATTTTCGCTAATGGATTTCTCTATTGTTTGATAAATTTTACATTTACTTAAAGTGGCTTCGAGAATGTTCTCAAGTATTGCATCATTCTTCGTAGCCAAATATATAATAACAATATTAAATAAATGATATTTACTTCACATATATGTACCCGCTGCATATATGTGAACACACATACACAACTCTATATATGATTTAGAGGATATTAATAATAATTAAAATATCAAATCTTCAATAATACTTATGTAAATAGTTAAGGAGTGTCAGAAAGAGTTATGCGGACATGCGGTACTCTCTATACAGTCTAGGTACATGGAGAAGTGGGTTTGAACCCCACTTTGTGGTTAAATAGGTTGAAGGCCCATGAAGCATGAATCTGGATTATAGATTCACCGCTTCATTACAGATGTTTCATTTTTTGGAATTCTCTTAAAATTTATGTAGAGATATTAGTCATTTAATTCTTGATCACATATTAAAAGACATTTTGATAATTATATCATGATTTCACTTGAATATCCTATTCCTGGTTATATGACAAATTTACATATTTTATTTTTTTTCACAGCTCATGAGATGATAAATGAATTTTGGACAGTTTAGAATAGAAAAGAATATCCTAATCTTATCTGTTTGTAAGTCACAAGCCATTTAGGAAATGACACAATTCCTTGATAAACTAATAATATTATAGTGTTTTCCAGAAGGTTAGTGATAATGGGGCTTTAGTTGTATTTTTCCATTGGACTATTTCCATCATCTAATATAAGTATTGAATGTCTTTAGAAAAAATTCAATTTAGATTTAAATATTCCAAGTACATTCAACAGTGCACAGGTTAGTATGTGCACAATATTTCGAGAGGTATTATTCTTCCCTCTTTTTCAGGTATTGCTGGCTGACCAGTGACAATATCAGCATGGGAATCAGACCTGGACCCTTGCATTCTTGAATATTAAATTTTAAGGTAATGCTCTAACAAACAGCCATCCTGCCAAAGACAACAGTCAATATAAATTTCATATACTTATCTATGAGTTTATCCTCATTTTCCCACTTTTTCCCATGAGCAAAGTTGATTAGTGGTTTCCATATATTACATATAATCACACTAAGTTGACTATGGGATTGTTTGCCATTGTCATGTGAGCAGTTTCTTTAATTTTTTTTCTTTGTACTTGTATTCTCTATCCATATTTTTATATTTTCCCAATTGAATATATGTTCATTGGTACATACATGGTCTGCTACCTTAGACACCTGTTTTCTCACTTCTTATCATCAGTTTGAGTTCTTGCAGGCAATTTTCAATGGGATGACTGGTCTTACCAATGTACATTCTTCCACATCCACACGATACTTCATAGATGCAGTTTTTGTTGTTCAGCATTTCAAATTTAGGCTTTGTGGATGTTAAAATTCCTCATAGTGGGATATGGAAAGATGTTCCAATGTTATACTGATTGCAAATTTTCCTTAATTTGTCTGATATTTTTGGTATGTATGGATACACTACAGTACCAATAATTATTTTTTTCTTTTGATGGTTCTTTTTGTTGTCTATTTAAGATTTTCTTAATAACAGCTGATGAATAATTGTTTTTCATAAGAGTTATAGATCTTTTCTTTTTCCAAATTGCTGGTTTCTGAACAAACATCTTTTGCTCTGTTCCATAGTGATAGTATAACTCCATGTTTTGTGTTTCTGGTGTGATTGGATGTATAGGCTAGGTATTTTCTTGTATGTGTAGATTTTCAGAAAACTGCAGTTTTGATTGATTTTGCCATGAGGGATTCTTGTCACAAGAACATCTAAGAATGCCAATTTTTGTTCTTATTCTGATTCTATTGTAAATTTAATTAAAGAAGATACAGTGTTGATGTGTTTTGAAGTAGTACTTCATCATGTGACATACAACAAATGTATCATCTACATAGTGAAGCCAAACTTTAGGTGGATATGGAGTCATTTTTATGGCTGTGGTTTCAAGTTTTTCCATGTAAATATTACTAATCAGGAGTGAGAAGGGTGAGCCCATAGCCATTCCTTGATTTTGTTGGAAGAATTCTGTGTTATATTGAAAGTAGGTTGTTTTTATGCAGACTGTTAATAGTTCCATTATACTATCAATAGAGTTGTTCTAGTTTGAAAGCTATTATTATCATTTAATCTTTTCCTTACAATAGAAAGGCTTCTTCACATGGTACATTTGTGAATAAACTTTCCTCATCAAAGCTTACCAGTAAGTCAGTTCTTTCAATTTTCATTTTCTTGATTAATTCTGCAAAGTGTCTAGAATCCCTGACAAAGGACTGGATCTTGTATGCCAAAAGATTAAGAACTTTGAGAAGAAATCTTGACAAATTTTGGCATGGTGAATTTCTAAAACTAACAATAGGTCGTAATGGAACATGATCCTTATGGATTTTAGGTAGACCATAAAGATGAGGAATTTTGCTGAAATATGATATTATTTTACTTTTTTCTGAATCACTGAAATACCTGTGATGCTTTCTGAGTAATGCTTGTAACTTTGTTTCCGTACTCAGTATCAGATTTTTTGTCATTTTTCTATATTGGCTGCTATCAGGAGTTCTTATATTTTGTTGTCATAATCAGTTGTATCTATTACAACTGTTATTTTGCCTTTGTCAGCAGGGAGAATAATTGTAGATTTATCTACTTCAAAAGATTTAATTGCTTTTCTCTCTCCATGGTATATGTTTGACTTCAATTTTTGTTGCTTATCAAGTGTTCTTTTTATTCTCCAGCATAATTCAGCTGCTTCTAAAGGCAATTTTTGAGAGACTTCCTTGATGGCTACCATTACATATAATAAAGGGATATTAAACAATGTTATGGTAAAGTTTATACAAAAGAATTGATTGATTCCATAAAGGAATGTAAGTCTATTTTTTTCCTCGAAAGGAAAGGGATCTGAGAATATTTGTTTAATACTTTATTAATAATACACCCATATGAGTTTCACTATTATTTAAACTTTGCTTAAATATTTTCTTTAATTAAATCGTCTACTTTTAAATGTTAAATATTTTTATATGTTTAAGGTTCATTTGCTTTATTTCTTATAAATGTAATTGAAATTTGTGTTTTCTATTTTATAAAAAGAGTTACATATATGAAAACATATTCATTTTTCTATTCACGAGTAAAACCAATTAATTAAAATGTTTACTGTTATTATAAGTAGGAACAAATCCCTATAAGAACATGAAAACATTTTAAAAACAGTTTAAAAATATTTCTTGGTAAACAAGAACTGATAAGCAGGTTAAAATCTATATATCCTATAACATGTGGAATCATCATATTCATCATTGTCAATCATTATCAATCCACTGCAGGATGAAGGTCTCTCCAAGTTGAATCCATCTTCTCCAATCTTTAGCTTTTCTTCTCCACATCACCCCTGCACATTTTCTTATTTCATCCATCCATCTCACATGTGGTCTCTTTCTGGATCTTTTACAATCTCTTGGAATCCAGTTTAAGATTTCAATTGCCCATCTATTATCATCTCTTCTAGCAATATGTCCAGCCTAATTCTACTTGTCTTTTAATTCTTTCAATGATGTCAATAACACCTGTTTGTTCTCTTACCCATATATTACATTTTCGATGTCTTCTTATTACTCCTAACATGCATTTCTCCAGATAGTTGGATTCAGTAATAATTGAGCAGAACTTCATGGCATAGCAAAATAATTCTATTGGATGAAATTTTTGTTTATGACGAGGTGATGGAAGCAAGGTAACATTCTATATATTTATATTTTTCTTTTTTCAAATAATCTAGCTATTACTGTATCTACCAATACATCCACACACATTTTAGACAATGCATTTATTTACAAAAGATAACATAAACACATATTTTAGTTTTGTCACCATTTAAAAAATTATTACCAAGTTTCCCAAATTATAATAACAGTCCGGATAATTTCTCCGATGCTGAAGCGCCATCAAATAACTTTTCTCGGCTAACTCACTTTTTTTTAAATTCGCCTGCACAATTCCCAGATTCATCCATGCTGCAGCAAAAGTTGGTCTGTGCAAAAATATTAAAACACAGTATTTAATAACTATAAAATATATACTTCAAAAATAAATGTTTTAAAAAATACCTGAGTTTAAACAGAAAACAAGATTTACTATATGATTAATATAAAAAGCAATCACGATTATTTAATAATACTTCAAACATCAACATCCATTATAAGACAATGATGATATTATAATAGCATTCAGTAAAAGAGAACAGACCATTGCCTTCCACTAAAGACTAGCAAAGCAAAAAAGAAATGACTCCCCAAACCAGTTATATGACAGATACTGTTGTTCTTTTATTATTTTCCTTCATTGTTTAATTTCCTAACTAAGAATAGATTAGTACTTAATTTCCACTCATTAATTTAATGCTATGGATTGCCCATCTGAAAAAAAAACGTCTCGGCTGTATGAAAAAAACTTCCCAAGTTCTGCCCAAATTCATTTACCAGATTAAAATCATAGCAGGTATTTGCTATAACTACTATACAATGAGATCCTCATACAATAATATGAACACAAAGACAATGAGATCCTCATACAATAATATGAACACAAAGACATGATGTGAATCCATCTTATAAGTATAATGATAAGATATGAAGCACGAAGACATGTTGTGAATCCATCTTATAAGTATAATGATAAGATAGGAAGCATGAATGGTGAATAAGTTGAGATTCACAGAAGTTACATAGCACTTTGAAATTGCCTGGGAGTCTATAAGAAGTTTGAACTCCAATAGTAACATAAATGTGATGCAATCCATGGACTTTGAAATCTATAGTCTGCTACTCTATATCCCACTAATCCATACAAAGCAATAATTTCATTTATTAAAATAGTAGTCATAGTGACTAAAACTGGTTCTGTTAAAGAATAGTTTTTTCCATTAAGCCCTTCACATTTTTATTATTGATTGAATGTTTCAAATGTCTGCCACTATACTTTTGGATGACTAATGTAGGCATTAAATTGTATGGGATATCTCTGATAGAATGACCAGATACATACTATTTCATAATTGGAATATTCATGTTTCATAATAATAAGGCATGAATATAGTAATCAGCAGTTATCAACCTCTCTAGGTTACTAAATTATCTATCCTACCAAATGACAGCCAGACAAATACACCGTCATACACGTGGCATAGCCCAAAAACTTTATTAGCACTTCTGTCTAATAAAAATCATTATTTTAAATTATATGTGGGCACACACACAATATATATATAAGAACAAAAAAAGACTTATAAATCCAGGAAATAATATAATATTTCAACCAGAGGACTGGTTGAAATATTATATTATTTCTTGAATTTATAAGTCTTTTTTTGTTTTTATATGGATTTTCCGTTGGTTAGTTATATATATATGATACCAGAAGATCCTCATAATGACTTGGATTCAAATCTGGGCAATTAGCTGGGAAGTTTTTTTAACAAGCTTGGAACTTTTTGTTATGACCAATTACTTGAGGATATAATTTATCTATATATCCAATAGAACAAAACAGTTCTCCAGTGTGAGTTTGAATAATCACTGATTACCAGAATCATATAAAAATTTCTATCCCAGGTATTTAAATCCCCATTCTCAGACCAGTTTTTGACATTCACCTTTATCAACGAGGCTTCAGATTCAAAGTTGGAAGAAGCGCAGACAGGCATCTAACAAACATCTTCAATTGCATTTTATCTCTCAATTGAAATTCAAATCAGACCTATATTTTGAACTTAAATCAATATGCTTGAACTGTTATATAGATCTGAAAGCAATTTAGGAAATATATATTTTATTTTCTTCAATTTTTCATTAACATTGAATTTGAAGTTTTCAGCATGAAGAGAAAAAATGGAATTAAAGTTGAATCTTGTCTGCATTCCTTCCAACTTTGAATCCTAAAGCCAATAGATAATGACAAAAATTCAGAAACCAACCTGAGAATGGGAATTTAAATATTTAGGATAGACACTAATGTGAAAAACTGCTCTAAAGGACGTGTACAAGAGTGGGTAAACAGATGGGGATTAAATTTAGTGAAGAAAAGTCAAAAGTAATGATGATTAATACTGAGGAAAGAGAAGACAAAGAATTTTTATTGGAGGATATAAAGTTAAGTTTGGTGAATAGGTATAACTATTTGGGAATCATCTTAAGTAATCAGAAAAATTGTTTGAATGAATGGGAGACAAAATTGATAAAGGAAGCAAAGAAAAGAAAGGGACTGATAACGAAATTAGCAATGTTTTCATATAATAAATATGATGTAGCTATAGTAAAGATGTGTTATGTATAAATAAAGGTGTGTTAGATTATTTAGAAAAAATACAAAGAGAAGTAGGGAAGACATGCATTAAGATGCAGATGTGTGGATAGCAAAGGAGGCAATTCAAGGATAAATGGGATGGTCAAGATTTTATATGAGAGATACAAAAACCAAAATGTTTGGTAGATTGCAGTTTATGGATAATAGAAGAATAGCAAAAATAGTATTTAATTGGGTTTTGAGTAAAGGGCAGGCAACAACATAGATGAGAAAGTCGCACAGTAAGCAAAAGATCTGGATAAAGAATTTATGATAGAATACTTATACAAAAGGTGGAATGATTATGTTAGGAGGATTGTTGAGTGTTATAGTGGTAAGGAATGGGGTAAAAGAATAGATTCATTAATAAAGAATAGGAAGTTGGTGAGATAGAAAACTAGTATCGAGAGTAAAAATGAAATATATATAAAAGTAAACAGAATACTGGGTGCAAGTTAATTTATGATAATAACAAGGAAAATAGTTTACTGTTTAAGGCTCAAACAGGATCTTTAGCAACAAGGGAATATACACATAAATGAAAAAATGTGAGCGACTTAGTCTGCAATTTGTGTAAGAAAGGCATAGAAAATATTAAGCATCTGTTAATTGAATGTAAATACTTGTAAATAGAAAGGTCACAAACAATGAAGATATGGGAAAATATAAACAAAGTAATTATATAGAAAATGAGTTCTTGGTTTTTATGCTGGGTTTGGATAAAGATAAGGGGGATTTAGATATAAAGGCCATGGAGTTGAAAAAGATTATGTTGTGGAAATGGGATGGAGCAGGATATGGGAAAAACTTAGGGCAGGGAATGAAAAGGGAAGGTAAAATGGCTAACAGATTTCTCTGGACATGGTCGCTGAGAGATTTCTGATTCCAAAAAAAGGAGAAGTCACAGAGCATCTCATCTCATCATCATCAGTTTTATATTAAGACAAAGTGTTTGGTGATTTGCCTATCCAAGATTTGTTGGAGAGTAAGCATGTTTAGTCTCAAGTAGAGAATCGTACAAGATTTATAATTGCTCCAACTCTTGCCACTCATATCTTGGCAAACTTTCTCCATCTTTGTCTTTTTAAGAAAAACTATTGGAGAGATCTTTGCCCTGGAGGAGATAATTTAAAACTGTTTTATCTATATCTCTTTATATATATATATATATATAAGATGGAAAAAGATTACAATCTAATTTTTGCTAGGTTGGCCATCACAAGAATATAATAGTAAAATGACTAACAATAGATACATTGGTCATGTGTTCCATTAATCTATTAGCAATTTCATCAAGTTGTCTAATCTTATATCCATAAGCTCTTTTCAAAACCTTTATGTTTGCATTGCAAGATTTGCATACTGCACAAATCTTTATCATAATTATTCATTACTGAGAGCATCATATTTTTCTAGAATCCAACTCTTAGTTTGATCCATATCTTTATAAAATCTATGAATTTCATGTATATTTCCTAATTGGTTGGATCATTTTTGTGTCAATTCTTGAAGGCATGTCCATAGTCAATTAAGTCTTTAATTTGGGTACTTTTAAAAGCAACTTTAGTTTGTCTATGCTAACTATTCTTGCTATTATCTCATTCATTTGCATCAAGAAAACCTCATTAGCTTCTAGATCTGTTTCAAAGTCATAAAATTTCTTTCATAGTACCTGTACATGTTTGTAATATTATCCTAATTGTTAAATGATTATATTAGCTTTCTTATCTCTGACCCAAGTATGCTTTATTATGGTTGTTGGCTAATTCTTATCACAGTTGGTTGCCAAACATTGCTTTACTCCAACTTGTTAATTAATCTTTATTGTGAGTGATTGCTTTTACACATGTAAGCTTAGTTCTTTGCTTGAAGGCAGGTAAAAAACCTAGTCAGTTAACCCCCTTACATCACCGAGAAGCTTAAGATATTTGCAGGCTAATCATTTACCCACTCATAAAGAAATATTTAAAAACTTGCATCTACAATCAGGTAAGTAGCCACACCAGGCCATCATAGTTGTTCCAGTGAAAGTCTTTAATATGACTTAAAAGCCTCAGCATACACATGAAAAATACTGACAATGGAAGATAAAGCAATGCAGGCAATAAAAGACCATATTTGCTTGAGATAAGTATTTCATTTGCAGCAGACTGTGATCATAAAGTTACAACTTCGCTGGTACTGCTGATCAAGATATCACTCCACTCTGGAGCAGATGGGCCAGTGCCCTACTGCAAGTAGATATACACAATATTTAGAAAATTAGATACACAGATCATACTTAATGAGGAGATAGTTTGTTTTAGAAATCAATTCAGATTTTTTCAGTCATCAAAATAATAATAATCATAAAAAATAAAATAGATCGAGTTCCATCTGCTTATCCAGTCATCCTCTATTTCTAAAGTAGTTAGTTGCTCAAGAGGTCACATAATACATAAGGGCCAAAAATGCTAAGTTGAGTCTCAATATAAGGAGCTTTAACATTTAAGTATTTCACTTTATTGTTGAACTAAATGATACAGAAAGCCATAATCATCATCATTAGTTATTATTCTTATTATATATTTTTGCCTTTTAGCTGATGATTAATAATGATGGAATTAGCATATTTGCATAAATTTAAACGTAAGCAAGCTATGATTATGAAGGCAAGATCCTTTGAAAGCGCTCAGCTGTTTTAATATTTTTAGTTAGCCATTTGTATTTGTATTACAGCTTTTGGGAGCAGTTGCGCCGCACATGCACTTGTGCTTGAATGATCAATGATCTGTTGAAATACTCACATAGCAAAGCATACAAACAAATTTTTCTATTCTTTGCAACACTCCTTAAATAATCATTAATTATTCTTAAAATTATTAAATTATTTTTATCATTTATTTTTAATATCCGAAGTTATTTTCAGCATATCTATTATTTCAAACAAATAATATGAGGCCCTGAGAAAAACTGGTAGAAAGTCAAAATGTTGCAAAGGCAGCCATTGATAAGAAATAAAAGAATGTAACAGTTGGAACTAAGATCTCAAAATTTTGAAATCCAGAATCTGTTACATTACTATTGCATTAACGTAAACAACATAGAGCAAAAAATAATTAAATGGTTTATTGCTCAGATGTTCTTAAAAATTTTGAGCATGAAATATGAGTGCTGTAGCCGTAATGCATAGACCTTAAATTTCAGAGTTCACAGCTCTACCTCTCTCTAAATTATATAGGGCTAAAAATAATCAAATTGCTTGGGAGTTCTAGAAATTTGAGTACTGAAGTGACAGGTGGAATCACAGTCCATAGACCATGAATTCCAGAGTTTACCAATGCATTAAACTACACAGTATTCCATCTATAAAGCATGTTAAAAATAAGTTAAAGAACTGTGCAAAACAATATACCTTGCCACTCATAACTGTAGCAGGGAGAGAAGATATTCGAAGAGTAACAAAGAAATAATTTCTTCAACAATATGTAAATACAATCTGATAGCATCGTTGCATATTTAAAATAATCTTCAACTTTATCCCAATTCATTCTTTCATTGCAAATGCTTGATATATAATTTAATTCTAAAGGAATACATCTTTGATTGAAGTGAGTTCTTAAATAGATCTAAGAATAACAAAATAAAATCAAGGAAAGACAAATAAAAGGAAAGATTATGGTAAGTTTTCAAGATTATATATATATAGTGAAGATGCAATGTATTATATTTTGTTCCAAGCCCCACCCCCCCCCATGTACATTGCATATAATAACTGATCTTTATTGATAAGCACTGATTATAATAGAATATGTATTATTTATTGAACCGCAAGTATACAGTATTTTTCAGCACAAGTACATTTATATAACAGTAATGCTTTTTTGTTTATAGTATGCATATATAAATTAAGATTATAGCATAAACAAAATAATAATGTAGTTTTTAATAAGAAATTGAGGAAGCATCTTTATTTTTTTTTAAATAAAATAGTAAAGTGTCAGATTTTCATTGCAATATGAACACTTGGTGGGGATGATTTCCTTCAATAATCCCTAACCTCAATAGTAGTGTCATTATCAGGAGACAATGGCTTTTCTAGTTGTTTTGATGTTTTACATCTGTATTAGCTTCAGAATTTATGCAATTATCCCTATTTGCTATTATATAGTTCAGATTCTGTTTAATACTTCAAATCTGACACAATTCACAAATATTTTATAATTCTTATTTTTTTGACATTAACTTTCTTTTTATCACTTAAGAAAGATCCTTTATGAATTTCATAAATTTTTTAGCTTTACTCTTAGAAAACATTTTATTACGTGAATACTATATACCATATCAAAATGAATAATAAAATGTATGTAATTTCAATTTAAGTTATAGAAATATTATTAATAATCATAATTGTGTAAAATGCTCAGAGACAGAAAAATGATTATGCATGTTGTAAAATTTATGAATTTTAAGGTTTTTATTTTTTTGTTTATTTACAATTTGGGATTGGTGGGGAGTAATATAAAAATAGTGAATATTAGTACAGTTTATGCAGCTTCACTGTATAAAGATATCAAGAATTGTTTGTACCTCAGTGTGATAGCTTTATTGAGTAAGCTTTCTGCTTCAAGCAGCTCTCCCCTCTCTCGTAAAATATTAGCGAGATTATTCATAGCTTGATCATAATCAGGATTCAATCTGCAAAAAAATATCATTAAAGAAAAAATTTATTATTTCTATATATAAAAAAATTTAAAGTTATAATTTTTACAAATATAATTTAATTACTGGCTTACTATTAATTAGATCCATGGCTATAAAAATATAATAAAATATTATATGAATTTTGTTGTGGTGAGTTTTTGGAATACAGAAACACAAATTTGAACATTCACACACAGAGTGTTCCAGGAAAAGATAACTGGTTCTCTCTTCGAACTGCCAGTAGTGCTGTCTTTAAATTAGTGCATGACATAGTCCAGTTATTAATCATAAAAATTTTGTGCTCTCTGCATCATGAATTATGATGTGAATTGACTTTCTAGCACTGGGATGCTATGATAAGAAAAGTTTAGCGTGTACATAAATTTTAATTGTGCTTAGTGTTTTGATATCCTCTTGGTATCAAATTCATAGCACTATGGTTCATACCTTAATTCACAATGGAACAAAATGCTAAAGTTACAATTTACTTTTAATTTACACTGAAGTTGTCAGAATGTTTTCAAATGATCTGCAGGATTTCGTTAATGAAAGAATATTGAAAATGATTTGTAAAGATGTTAATCACACAGTCATCTTTTACACTATAACTCCTGATTCAGACACGCTGGAGCCTTAAAATTTTTGTAATGAATAACATAAGCTATTTTCTTTACAATACATGTGTTGATCTACAAAAAGCTTAGAGAACCAGTTACTTTTTCACTGAGACATATTGTATATATAACAGATAATCATCAAAAATGAATGCTGTTTTATTTGCAATAATTAATTAAATTAAAATAGGTGCTTAATATTTAAAAAGGGCACAAAACTATGTGACAAAAAAAAAGGCTTTCTATGAGTAGTTAATATTAATATATAATATAACAGAAGGTGGTGCTGAATTTCTTAACCATGTGGGGTGATTTAATATTTGAATACAGCTGTTGTATATCATTTTTTTTTAATTATTTATTACAACAGATAATGCACTAATATTAATATGTCTTAATAAGTTAATAAATCTCTCTTATAGATATTTAAACTCAAATGCATCTTCAGTGTTGACTGAGTTGATCAGAACATTTTATTACATATAGGTTTCTCATTAATATTCAGTTTAAGTATTTAATCAACTTTTAATGAAATGCTATCTTTTGTTTATAATGCTTTCAGTATTGATAGTATATAAAGCATTTTTATTCTCTTTTTCTATCATCAAATTCCTAATTGATGAGCTTAACATTTTCAGGGTCAAACATGTATCCATGTTCTTATTCATAATCTGTAAGTACTCTGTATACAAATATAAGGCAATGGAAATGAATATCTTTTCTATGTGCTACTAATATCATGGTACCACTTCTCTTTGTCAGAATGCCTTTAAGTACAAAATGATTGTTTATATTTGCCATCTCACATATTAAAGAGACTGTCTTTCTCACAAGTAATATTATTAAGAGTCAAATTTAAATTTATACCAGATGCAAATAGAGCTTCATTTAATATAAACAACAAATAACACAAGGCAAGAGCCATTTCTTCTTATTTTAAAAATCTTATGATTAATGAACATTATGTCAAATAATTTGAAAACCCTACATTTATAAATAATTATGTATGTACACAGTGTATCATTGTGAAAATGTAGCTTCCTGCAGCACCATTTCTGAAATGAATATATTATTTACCTTCTGGCATCCATTGATTACTCTGGTTGGCATTGAGTGGCACTACTGTATGGAGAGTTTTGCCCATTTTAATAACAGTAATGTGCTAGCATAAGAAATAGTGACCATGTGAATATATAATATAATTATGCCATTATTAGCTGCTTACAAATAGTGTACTCAATATAAAGTAAGGTTGCATGCTTGTCAGAAAAACATGGCTGCAGATTTTAAATATAATATTTTTTAAATAAATTTTTAATTATAAAAAAATCCATGTGCTTTTTCCAAATATGTAATTAAACGCAAAAAAAATTTGACTGTGTATTTTGCAAGTGATAATTAAAGAGAAATTTATTTTTGAAAGAAGTTTTTATTCAAAGTAAGTTTATTTAGATTTTAACTCACAAATGTTTGAGAATCTTATTAATAATTTATTAAATTTTATAAAAATATTTAAAAACAATTTCAATAAACTAAAAACAACAACTGATGATCATGTGACATTTACAGTCTCAAATTAGTTATGACATTTACAGTCTCAAATTAGTTACTTTGCAAATCAACAATTAAAAATATTTTTCATGTACATTTACAATTAAAAAATAACACAATTATTATTTTTTAATAAGTATAAAATAATTATAAACAAGAGTCATGTGTTATATTCTTTTATCATAGCTCAAGGATATTTGCAATTAGCTTTACATACTTTTTTACTTAGTTTCAGATCCATATAGAGTTAGACAAGTAATTAGCCTTAATTCAAATTCTAAGACTATTTAACTTTCAGATAATTATTCTGACAGCATATTAAAAATAAAAATACCAATATTGATTATTTAATGTGTATGCATGTGCACAGTATTTATAAAATAAACATGAATCAGTCTAAGGTTTTTTCATCTAAATTTTGCTATTTGGGGTTCGTATATGCAAGGATTGTAAAAGACCCAGAAAGAGACCATATATGAGATGGATGGATGAAATAAGAAAGTGTGCAGGGGTGATGTGGAGAAGAGAAGCTAAAGATCAGAGAAGATGGCTTAAACTTGGAGAGACTTTTATCCTGCAGTGAATTGATAATGGTTGATGATGATGATGTTGATATGCAAAAGAAAATCTGGGTATATTATTTCACTAATTTATAATAAAATTGTGTTATGCTGCTCTTCAAAGATCTACACCATACATATGCATAGTATCAGTCTTAGTATTTCTTGCACTTTGGCCACGTGGACCTTGGGAACTCTTTCAAGTATAGTTTTACCAAATTTATAAATGACTTATAGCGTAGTTATAGTAAATTATATATTAAAAAAAAATTATTATAATCAATTATTCATTTAATTTTCATTTGCAAACAGAGATTCTTATTATCACATATCCAAGACAGGTTCTCTTTAGAAATTAAGGCTCTGGAATGCCGGTATCTTTGAAAATTACAATTTCTTTCATTATATCAAATTAAGCAGATACTTGTTATAATTATTAAAAAAATTAAGACTATTAAGGATTCCTGCATAAGCATTGATTTTTGACGTGAGAAATAGTTTTAGAAAATTATCACACTCATACCCCCAAGAAAAAAAGTCCCTCATATAACCTCCAGTGTATGCAATGCTTAACAGGAGCTAATTCTATTATTTATATTCTATTAAATTTCATCTATTGCAAGTTTGGATAATCAATAGATCCATGCACTCTATATCCAGATCCAAGATTGTCACTGATACAAGTGGTAGGTTAGGAATAAAGAATAAATAATCAGATAACTTTATTGCTTGGAAATCCATAACTCAATGGAAGTATTTAGAACAAGAATCAATCTGGGGACTTTATGCTTTAGAATCTAACACTCTACAATTGCACTAAACCACGTGCATCAGAAATTAGTCAGGGAATATGAATAGGGGCAGCCCTAATAATGTAAGTTTATAATAGATGGCAGCAATAGAGTAGGAAAAAATAGAATTTGCTCTTGTTATTGGCCAAAATAAAATAAAATAATACCGTATATGAAATATCCACAACTTCTGTTGGCGATTTTAATAAACTGTATCAGAAAAAAAAATTCCTATATGAAGGTTACAATCATTTTCTGCCCTCAAACAAATTTAAGCCCCAGAGATAATATAATACCATGACTTGTGTGCAGCCATTACCCATCATTTTCCTATTTGAGTTATAAAAAGTCAATTGCATTTCTCTGTTGAGCAGTATTAGAAAAACACAAAAATAGAATATAACATAAATAATCTTGCCTTTAGTTGCTCAGATCATATTGAATTCAAACATCCATATGTTAGATGGCAGCACCGATGCTCCAATCAGCTGATCAAGTCAATTATTTTTTACTCTTCTGGTAATTGACTCAGAAATCTTTATCTTGCAAGTGCTCTATACCATTGTGTTAAACTGCCCAGAGCTAACAAATAAATAATCAAATGGTTTCTCTCTTAGGAATCTATAAGAAGTTTGCACACCAGAAGTGACAGATTGGCTCACAATCTCTTTGGTCTCCCATTCTACCATTACGCTAAATATATACAGGACAATAAAAAGAATAATTTGTAATAAATAAAATTACCTTATAGCTTCCCGATATTGTTCCATTGCTTCTGAAACCTTTCCAGTATCCCCTAAGGTTTTTGCTACATTATAATGAACCTAAAATTTATATGCATATATAAAGCTTGAGTTTAATTCACTTGTAGTGACTGTTGCTCAGATAATTGAACTGCTCTCAATTGTGGCCATTCTTTCTTTATTACAACCTATAATGTTATATAGACGATTGTCTTGAAAAACTTCAGGTAAAGGAGTGACTTTTAAACCAGTAGAGACAATTGTCTATATAACAATATAGAGGGCAATAAAGAATAACCATTCTTTTATTGCACCCATTGTCAAATTCTATAATGGAGGGCAGATCAAATATTCATAGCAACAGTAACTTCAAATTAATTAATCTTAAGTGTTATATACAATTAACACTATAATTATTTATTTTTAAGCATATATCTATATTTGTATCATTTTCTGGTTCAAAGCCATCCTATTGTTACCTGAGAGGTCAGCACAGTCGCCTTGCAAGCAAGAATTTGTTTGCAGCAGATTGTTGCGGGTTCGCTTCCCAGCTGATGTCATGGCATATGGAGAAAAAAAAGCCACCCTGTTGAATAATGCTGTTGAAATATTCACTTAAAGTATATCTTGAAATAAATTTATCATTGGTTTGTTGGGAGCAATAAGAAAACATTAAAATCAATGACTAGTAAAACAATAGATATCATTGACAACATTAAAAAATTTAAGAGACTGCAATGGAACTGATCTGGACACATGTATTAGGTGAATCTTAAACTGGATTCCAGAACAGATTGTATAAAACCTAAAATAAAAGCAAGATGTTGATGTATAAAAATTTGTGAAGTGATATGGAGAAGATGACAACCAATAACAGTTGAACTTCTGATGATGATGATTTGGCAGATGAATGATCTAAAAGATACTTTATGTACATACTTAATGATAGTACAGCAGAAAATAGTAGTCGGTGGCTGATATTTTGGTACTGGTGTAAAACAATTATTCAGAGCTAAATTCAGAAATAAAATTAATTCTCAAACTGCACTATATGTGGCTCTAAAAAACATGCTCATGAGATTACCAAAACATCAATTATATATTATTTTTATGTCATGTATTACATACTTACAGAAGAAAAACATTTTTAAGAATTTGAGCATTCAAACAGATCATGCGTAGATACATATATCAGCAGGTAAATATTGCAAATGAATGACTCTTTCAAGAGGTATTACTAGGAACAATACTATTTGACAAAATTTATTACCATTTAGGAAATGTTTCACTATTAGAAACAAATATAATTTTGAGTCACATAACATTCACCTATATAAGTAACTGTGAAAATCAAAGTGAAATCAATAAATAAGACCACTTATTTGCCTGATATTTCAAACACGAATCTACTCCTCTTCAGGGATACAAATTTAAAACTATATCATAAACTATATGTATTATATGCTAAAAGATATGGATTTTTAGATAGCAATATTTAGATATATTTTTAAGCAAATAAATTTTTTTATAAATATTTAATTATGATTTGGAATTGCGAATAATTATTTAGAATATTAATTTTTTATATTCTCCAAAAAAATATATGTCAACAATTCTAAATTGTGACATTACTAATATAATTAAATAAATAAAATTAAAAAGATTTAATGATAACAAATATTGTATTATTTAACAGAAAAGTTTCTTTCAGCAATGATTTTCTGCCTTCCTCAGGATAACTGATATACTATTGTTAATATTTAGTGACATCTATAATTATATATATATCCAAGAGCAGCTGAAAAAAAGAATTTGTTGTTAACTGAAAGGGGGCCTTTAATTTCTCTTGGAGACCTTAAAGGAGTAGGATGAATTCCTAATGTCCACTCCATATGGTCTAGTCATTACAGCTGTTATTAATATATGGTTATTCATATAGTATATTAACATGGATGGGCTGCTCACCAACACGCATTAGTCAGTGGGATAATTTTACTGCCTTTTTACCTCTGAGTTTAAGATTAAGGAACACCATGGTCTTTCCTCTCAGTTGCCTGATAGCTCTTAATTCATATCAGTTGAATGAATCTGTGTGTGAATGCTTTTTTTTGTAACAGATATTTATAATCATGGCAGACAAAAATAAATCATGGCCCAAAACTGTAAAATTACTAGCCAAGGCAGCAGTTGGCAGCCTAAGGCATAAGGTGCTAAGAATCTCCTTATTGCAGACCCAGGCTGCCATTTGATGACAACTTTTTATTTATTTACTTACAACTGAATATTACTTTCTAATGAAGAAGGATTATAAGAATTGTCTATTATTAAATGGGACATTAATGGATTTTGTGATGATAAAAGAAAAAGTGAAGAGACAATTGATTTAAGAAATGAACATGTACTCTATTACAAAGACACAAACATTGGAAGTACAGTAGAATAGGATTCGTTATAAATAAAAATGTGGAAGAATAATATTGTGGAGAATGATGATGTATTTGACAGAGTGGCAAAATTAGTTATTCAACTTAATACCAGATATAAAATGCAAATAATTCAAGCTTATGCCCCAAATATTCTCATAGTGATGAATTAATAGAGGATTTTTATATGGATTTTCAAAAGGCTTTTGATCAGAGTAAACAACATTTTAAAATTGTCATGGGAGAATTTAATGCTATAATTGATAAACAATTGAAAGATGAAAGTGCTCTAGATAAACTTGGTTATGATGGTAGAAATGAGAGGGGAAATAGACTCAGCGAGTTTGCAGAAAAGGAAACACTTTATATTATGAATTTTTTTTTGAGAAAAATGTTAAACAGAAGTGAACATGGAAGCATCCAAATAAAGGTACAGCAGAATTGGATTACATTTTGACTGACAGAAAATATGTATTGTAAGAATGTAATGTTTTTGACAAATCGTTTTCAGATATTAACATAATTTGAACATGATTCAGATTTGAATGAATTCAATAGGAAGATAACTGATACATTTTTAAAAACTGCAACAAAGACAGCTGTAATTTACCAGCAAAATTTTTACTGTGACAAAACGATTTATGAAGAAAATAAGAAATATGAAAAAAATATATAATGATGCATTAAGAAGGAATGAATATCTTGAATTTGTAAAATGGTATCTATAGAAAAAAAAGCCTTAAGAGTGTAAAATAACATTTTGGTATTAGTAAAAAACATATCTGCAATAAGAAAAAAAGATGGAACTATTATTAAAAAAAAGAGATGACATCATGAAATGGGTAAAAGAGTTCTATCAAGGATTATATAATAATAAAAAACAACTACCTCCTACATCTATTATATCTTCTGAATTGCCCAGGATTTTAAATGAGGAAGTGAGACATACAATTAAATTTATGAGGAAAGGATAGGCTCGAGGTAATGATGGAATTATAATTGAAGAAATAGAATTTTTTTTAGCAAAGTTATATACCAAATGTCCAAATGATAAAGATGATTAGAATAATGCAGTCTTAATATTAATATTTAAAAAAAGTGATAAAGAAGATATTATAAATTATAGAGCTATCAGTCTTTTATCAGTTTTATACAAAATTTTTATCAAAAGTTACAACTCGTCTACAGCGAAGTTTAGATTTTAACCAACCAAACAACAAGCTGGATTTAAAAGTGGTTTTTGTACAGTACATCATATCCAAGTATTGAGAAAAGTTATAGAAAGGACCAATGAATATGAGTTGCCATTATGCTTTGGATTTGTAGATTATAAAAAGGCATTTGATTTTATAAGCATCTCTTCAGTGATTAAAGCATTGGATCATCAAGATATAGACCCATGATATTCTCATATTCTGAAGAATATTTATAAAAATGCAACAGCAGAAATTAGATTACATAATGATACTAGGAAGGTTAACATTAAGAAGGGTACTGTAAGACAGGGTTACTCCACATCTCCAAAAATTTTTACAGCAGTGCTGCAAGAAGTATTTTGTGGATTAATATGGGAAGCTAAAGGAGTCAAAGTAAATGGAGATTATTTAAATCATTTAGATTTTGCTGATGATGTAATTGTTTTTGCAAATAATGCTTTAGAAATTCAGGAAATATTCCAGGAGGTGTCAGATGAAAGTAAGAAAGTAGGACTAAAGATGAATGTTAAAACGACTAATGTTCAATCGATTTTCTCAAAAGATGAAAATAAAGATTGATTATGATGAGTTAGAAGAAGTTTACAATTACCTTGATCAGATTATTACAACAGATGGAAACATAATGGATGAAACTAATCATAGAATTAAATTTACTTGAGTACTTTTGGTAGAAATAACTTAATATTAAAAGGAAATAAGCCTATGTGTTCAAAAGGAAGTTTTTTTTAATAAATGTTCTACCAGTTTTTACTTATGGATCTGAGATACAGAGGAGCAATACAGAGATTCAGACCACTCAATGAAGTATGGAGATATATATGTTAGGAATAACAAGCAGATAGAAATTTAAATACATGGGTAAGAGAACAAACAGGTGTTACTGACAACATTGAGAGAGTTAAGAGACTGGAATGGAGTTGGTCTGGACATATTAAACTGGTTTCCAAGAGATTGTAAAAGACCCAGAAAGAAACCACATGTGAGATGGATGAATGAAATAAAAAGGGCTGGGTGATGTGAAGAAGAGAAGCTAGAGATTGGAGAAGATGGATTGAACTTGGAGAGACCTTCATCCTGCAGTGGATTGATAATGATTGAAAGTGATGATGATGGTATCCAAGTGCAACAAAGAAAAATGATTATTATACATGATAAGGGTAATAAAGCAGTGCTGAAAGAAGCTTTTTTAGGTTAAGCATTACAACATTTGTTGTTACATATTCTTTTTTTGAGTTTTATTTTTATGAAAATATATATAATGATTATATTTATTTCCATTTCATGATGAGATAATTAAATACTTAAAAAATTTGAGTTATTTAAAAAACTATCCATATAATTTGTTAATGCATAATCCACTCACTTACATAATCATTCTTCCAAATTTCTGACTTTGAAGAACAGCAGACTATTGTTTAAAATAAGCACAGTTAAGTTTTATTACTTTTTTTAAAATTTTGTTTAATTATTATTATATTTTGATTTTTATTTCTTTATAATGACTTCCTATCAGTTTGAATTCTTGTTTGAAGATTACAGTAACATATGTCAACATGTTATTTTATTCATGGTTTTGGACTTTTCCACGTATAAAAATGAGCACAACAAAATATCATTCAACCATAAAATCAATTAATAGGGGAATGGTCAAATCATTATTATGGCTGTTTGAAACTGCCTTGAAGAAAAACAATAGTTCTTTGTATAAGCATAACTACAATAATTAACTTGTATCCAGCCATTAGTCTATACCAACATAAATTGTCTTTTACCTGCCTTTACCCATAGGAACACATGCAAAGAACATTTAACACACCCATATGCTACATTCACTTGTGAACATTTTGATAATAATCTTTTCATAATTCTAAAATGCTAATTAGAATAATATTAATCAATTTGCAAAGAAATACATTATTTTAATTGTCAATTAAAATTACAGAACATCAAAATTTAAATAAATAAATAATATTTACAGATTTTAGAATGCTGATTAGTGCACCCTCCCTCTCAAACTTTATTATATAGCTATTATTGCTCAGAATAAATATTTAAACCATCTCTTCTCATTATCAGTGCATTTTGTGAACCATCACTGCTCTACAGATTAGGCATTAAACATATGGACTTTTAACTTTATACTGACAGTGATTGTTTTTTTTTATATGTCAAAGCGTTGACCTGGAAGCGAACCGGGACCATCTGCTTGGAAGGCAGCTATGCTAACCGCTAGACCACCAACGCTTGACTGTGATTATTTTTGTTCTTAAAAATATACAACATTATAATTGTAGTAACCTTACCAAAAAAAGGATTACTACAATAAAAAGTATGTATATATATATATATATGT
Organism: Epiperipatus broadwayi; assembly: GCA_028023455.1. NCBI lineage: Eukaryota > Metazoa > Onychophora > Udeonychophora > Euonychophora > Peripatidae > Epiperipatus > Epiperipatus broadwayi. The sequence continues at coordinate 172,866 of JAQFVV010000277.1, forward strand.
TCACAGACTGCAAAGAACAATTTAAACTATACATACAACATGACAAAGACAAAATACTAATTTTTTAAATGATAGTAAAACAAATGTTAACTTTAATCATACTAATATTTAATTGCATATATTATTTTCCACGTTTTAATAGACAATCTTCAATTTAATGACACAGACTTCCTCACAACCATTCTTAATATCACTGATTTCTGGAAAAGAATCCACAATAGATTGATATAAAACATCATGTGATCACCATTTCCTATATTTAAACAAGCTGTTAAAGCAGTAGCATACTTTCCATACAGTAGTGCCACCTAGTGAAACCCTTAGTAATCAATAGATGCAAGATTTGTGCATAAAATTCCAGACTATATACTCAAACCTTCTTGCATCCATTGATTACCAAGACTTACTACTATATGGGGAGTTTGCTATTGTAATAATAGATTGCTTGACTGAAGTCTTAATCATAAAATTTGCAAAATTATTTGATGTTACATTGAATCAGAACTAACCCTTGGTGATTCCATGTATAAAAGGTTTTCATTTTTTTCTAGTCCACATGATGTGATGAAATTTTGCAGATGCATCCTTACAATCTTCCATTATTTTCATAAATGGATATCCTTGCTTCCAATTAAGCTTGAATTTTACAATCATAAGTAGTTCATCCAACAAATTATTCAGTCACATAACAGGTCCAGCATATGACAATTTATTCTGGCTTCCCCAAAGCAGTGAGACTTAACTAGTCTTTTTTACTCTTTAAAAAACTTTAAGCAATCTTCTCTAAACTCATAGTTTGGTAATATTCATTTTCAAGAAGTAATATATATCTATGTAATAGTAAGAAAATCAAGTCATATATCACGTAACTTACTAAGCTTGTACTACAAATATAATGTAATGAACATGCTAATAGCTCCAAGTAAGCGTTTCAAATAAAGGCTGGATGTAAATATTAAAAATGTTGGTCAAGTAATAGTAAATCTATGTGTATATATAGATATAACAAAATAGAATTAACATATGTTTATATATAAAATAATGTTATGCAATTATATTTTATAACTGAAGAAGACTGCTAAACAGTCGAAACTATAAAATAATTCTATTAAATAAAGCATTGTAAAGAATACAAAGAAGAAGTATAATTTTGCAAAGATTTTTCTTTTATTTATACATGAAGTCCAACTTTCAAAATCATAGATTAACAATGTAAAGACTTATGTTTGGGCAATTCTTAATGGAGAATCCTCTCTACTACTGGAACTAAAAGTCAAAGAACAACTATCCAATCACAAATCTACATCACTTTTCTTTGATGTTGTTTTAATTGTTGTGAATGATAGACCTTAAAAAGATAAGAATCATCCATTACTTATACCTTTGCACTACTTGTAATTGAATTTCTTTTATCTTATGAATTTATGTAATTTCCATACTTTTTTGATATTTAAAATAACCCCTCTAGTTCACTGAAATATTTCAAATCTTCACTTTCAGGTATCAATAAAGTGTCATCAACATGTTCAAATTGTTACCAAACACTAATATGCTCATAAAAATTATGGGTGGCTCTTACCAATAAACAGCTTGGTCCAAAAGTCTAGGCCCATGGATTATTTACCTTACTTTTTTCCTTTTCTATGTAAATTAATTACCTTTTTTTTTAAAAAAAAAAGTCTTGAATTACCCAAACCTCCAAATATATCTCCCTTTGATTTTTTTTTTGTATGTCATCTGGAATCAGAGATCTACATAAACCAATCTAAAACTATTGATATCCTTAGAGATACAATCATATGGATTAAAAGACAACATATTCAGAGTGTTCCAAGTCAATGACCACCATTTTGAACATTTTCTGAAAATAATGACTTCAAAGGTATTGCATGGTTTGATGTAATGGCAGACGCTGGAACTTAGGATCATTATGTCCAGCATTGTCATTTCTGACACTCAAATTTCTTATAAACTCATGAACAATGAAGCCATTTGATAATTTATTTTTATTATTTCAAAGTATATTATATAAGTTATTTATCTATCACTATAGACTTTTAGGCTAGCTTGTATATAAACATTGATCATTAATATTAATGACCAATCTTTTTCATTATTTTTTTTTAAAAGACAAAAATCAATTACCTTTGCATTAAGAGGACAAATTTTCAATCCAGACTGGAATAAAGTTTCCTCCATTTTCCATTCTTTACTTCTCTAAATTAAAATATAAATGTCATTATAATAAAAAGAGTAGAAATCACAATAAACTATCTATTATCTATTGATTGGAATAGTATAAATAGATTTTGCTCCTGAAAAGTGTTGTATGTAATGTTCTTTGCTTATACAATAATAATGTTACTATTACTACAAAGAGTTTCAAAAGTAAAAAAATAAAAATAAATAAATAATTTGTATATATTATATTTCTGAAGAAGACTATTGGTAAATCAAAATTGTCAGCAATTTTTGGAAAAATAAAATATATTTATATTATGTAAAATGCATAGAAAGTGTGTTCTTATGTTTGTTGATATAAGTATGAATATCTTTTTGTATAAATATGGATGTGCTAAAAAATTTGGAAATTTTAAAAATATGGTTTCAACCATTCATAATGAAGTTGTTCATTATTTTAAAGAATGGACTTCACCAGAAAAAACATCACATGATTAAGGAATTCAGTTTAGTGATAATCATGGGGCTTAATAGCTAGAAGTTCCAAGACTGTACAAAACGAAATCTGACTCCTTAACTTAAGGGTTGTACTAAATATACTACTTTGGTCCTCAAATATCATGATCATCTTGGAAACTGACCACACTTTTTATTTTGCATTAATGGTTTAATGGCAAAATGCCTTTCTGTTGCACTCATTTTTTCCTAGTTGATAAAATATTTATGTTTGTTCTCAACTGAAAAGAATACCTTAAAGAAAAACTTATTTAGTCAGCTGTCAACTGTTCATTTTGATCACAAATTCCGTTTAGCTTCTCAAATAATTAAAGACATCTAATATACAAAATAATTGTTGACTATGTTACAACTATTTTTAAGGTTAGGCAATAACACATGCCACCAGAGGGCATGAGCTAATTTAAAAATATATTCATTATCTTCTTGACACATTAGAACAAGTCTACAGCAAGTATGAAAATCAAATAGTGCAGACTGAATAATCCAGTTATTTATCTCTGTACTTCCTGAAGCAAAAACAACATCCTTGCTTGTAACTTTTATCATTGTAGCCACAGATTTGTATGCTTTTTTCAATATTTTCTCTAGCTACAATACCTGAACTGTTATCAATTCCTGTCAGCTTTATGATTGTTCAATGACCATTTATCATCTATTTATCCAAACATCTTCTACATCAATTTTTTAAACATGCAACTGCAGATCTTGAATTTCAATCCATGTGTACAATGAACATAAAATAAGGTAAAACTGAAATGCTGGCATTTACATTTTCTTTCAATTTTTTATTCTACTATTTCTTTTAAAAAATATTTTTGAATGTGAATTATGCTAAACATAATTTCAAAAACCATCAGGAAAGTATAAATTCTTTGGAATGTTAAACATCCTTTAAAGCATACTGAGAAACCTAAACTTTTCGGATGATTTTTTGATTTATTTTTAATATAATCCACACTTAAGAATGTTTTGTCAGGGAAGTAATCAAATAAAAAAAATTAAGTCCAGATACAGTTTGTATGGAGTGTTTGTTTTTTTAATTTTAAAAAGTATACATTTTAAAATATTTATTAATAAATATTTCAAAATATATACTTTTTAAAATAAAAGAAAACTCTATACAACTTGGACCATGTGCAATATTTAATTTAATTACAGCCAAACAACATATGAACAAATTTATCCCTAATTAAATACAATATAGAAAATTTACATATAAGCATGCATTGGACTTAATAAAATTATTATATCCTAAAGTAATCAGATTTATGCAAAAACTGAACTGATATAAAGTTGTCTGTGTGTAAAAAATGTTAGTAAAACAGGCAAAACTCTCCATACAGTAGTGCCATTCAATGCAAGCCAGAGTAATCAATGAATGCCAGAAGGTTTGTGCATAAAATCCCTATCTAGTGCACTACTGCATGGAGAGTTTTACCTGTTTTAATAGCAATTATGAGCAAACACAAGAAATGGTGATCACAGGATGTTTAGTGGTAAAAAATGTTAGTAAAGATAACACACATAACTAAGAACAATGTTTGCTAAGCACACATAAAAAAAATTATGTTTGTTATGAGTGAATAAACTCTTATTAAAACTTTCTTTGTTTTTGATATTTTCATTCATTTAAATGTATCGATGCTATCCAGATGGTACTGTAAATAATACCCTGGGAATACAGCAGATTATCTCAGTCAACCGTAGAAAAAGACTGATGCAGTAAGATAGTTTTTAAAAACTTTGTGAAAATGGATGCAGATGAATCTGTAAAGAAGTAAATTAATACACTGAATTAGAAAGTGAAGAGAAATTTGTTTAGGAGCAGTATATTACCTTATTCACTATTGTTGTCTACAAAAGGAATGCTGTGGTTGAACTTCAACAAGTAAAATGGCAGTGAACAATAGTTTTATAGATGAATTTGATACAAATAACCCAGCGGGTTGGTGTATGTATGTGGAACATGTAGAGAATGCATGTTGAATAATAGCCGAGACAAGGACAAGTTGAAAGTAATTTATGTGACTGTCTGAGAAAGAGGGCTTTCGAAAACTGACTCTGTGAACTGAAATCTCTCAAAGAAGGACCATATCAAGAATCACTCCAGCATACATTTTGAATCCACATGCATAAAAACTAATGGTACCTTTAAGAATTAGAAATCAGGCATGCCTAGATATACCAAGATTATGACATGGCATTAAGAACATTAGTTAAAGAATCTAACTTTAATGCTGATCTGGATGGCATACTCCTTGATTAACTATTATGGGGAATGACTGACAGTAAGTTAAGGCAAGTTCTACTGAGTGAGTAGGTGATGACATATAACATAAAGTTGACAAATATACATTCCATGAATTAGTTATGGAAAATGCTGCATAATTTTAAACAGTAAAGATGCTTCAAAATTTCCAATGATGGTAAACAAAATAGAAGCTGAAACTTCAAATAAAGCTCATATATATTATTGCTGTGGAGAAAAAGGCCTTCTGAAGAAAAGCTGCATGTTTAAAAATGAAAAATATCATGCTTGCAGAATAATTGGACACTTATCATGCATTGAAATAAAGACAAAAACAATAAATCTGAGTTACATTTGGACTCTAAATCATAGAGAGGAAGTGTCAAGAAAAAACTGGTATTAAAAAGATAAATGGCATAAATAACAATCATATTTTGATGGATATGTTTATATGTGAGCAAAAAATTATCATGGAGAGAAATAGCAGCACAGGGTTATCATTAATATCACAGAGTAATTGGATAAATATAGTTTGGGGGGGGGGAGGATATTACACTTGAGAGAACAAATATGGCGGCAATCGATGTGAATGGCAACAGAATAGAGATATGCAGCAAAGTAATTGTACCTCTTAAGGGGAATTTTAGAATAAGACTTCAACTTCTTTATATTGTTAAGCATGACCTCAGTCCTATTTTGGGAATCAAAAATAAATAAAAAACAAAATATACATCAATAAATTCAACATTTTTTGAAATGCCACATTTTAAATAAAAAATATGCCATGTATAACTAAATCTGTTAAAAATTAAAACCTCCATGAAACCATGTAATTATAATAAATGTCGTAAAAGTAATGTTTAGGTGTTAATATGCCACATAAATGGAAAAACAAAATAGTGATATTGTGAAAATGCAAATAAGAGAACATAGTCTTCTATTAGTTCTAAGTAAAATCTTTACCAAGACTATTACAAAATATTTACAAAGAACTTTAAATTCAAGATAGTCAAAAGAACAAACTGGATTTAAAAGTGGTTAAGATACAGAAGAGTCAAATGAGTATGAATTATTATATTTCATACTGGTTTTATAGATTTATAAAAAGACATTTGGTTCTGTAAGCATTTCTGCTGTGATTAAAGTTTTGTAACATCATGATACAGTACTGTCACAGCACTGAACTTAATAAACAATGGCAGAGATTAAATTATACAATGAGGCAAAAAAGATCAGTGCTGATAGATTATATGTGATTTCATCTCTGCAAAGCTTTTCACAGTAAAAGTATTGCATTGCTTAAAGTAGAAAGGAAAAGAATAAAAATAAGGGAGTTAAATTAAGTTATTTAGATTTTTTTTCCATATGTCATAGCATCTGCCGGAATGCGAACCCACAACCGACTGCAACCAACTACTTGCTTGCAAGGCGGTTGCGATGACCTCTCAGCTAACAATGCTTGACAAGTTATTTAGATTTTGATAGATAAAAAGATTGTTTTCACAAATATAAAAGTACATATATCATACAGTAATTCCATAAAAATCAGACCCTTATATTAAAATGAAATTCATTATTAAATAAATTAGACTTTGTTTTTCAATTCACAAATGCATAAAGTAACAATCACACATAATATTATACAAGATGGGTCAAAACCTACTGTAATTGAATATTATTATATTAACATGATTATAACTCATTAATAATTATATTTTATTAACCAACTTAAATCCATTTAAAATATCACCAGCCCCATTTTCAACCATTATCAATTCCCTGCAAATCTCCAACTTCAGACCATCTTTTTCAATCTCTAGCCTCTTTCTCCATATCAACTCTGGCTACTTCCTTATTTCATCCATCTCACATGTGGTCTTTTTCAATCTCTTGAAATCCAGTTTAAGATTTCAACTGTTGATCTATTATTATCTCTTCTAGTAATAAGTCAAGCCAAACTCCACTTCAGTCTATTAATTGTTTCAATGATGACAGTAACTACTTGTTTGCTCTCACAGCCATGTATTTCATTTCTGATCTCTTTGTTCTTAAAAATGTTTATATATATAAACATATGCATGTGTAATAAAATCTTCAGTATTAATATCAATAATTAAAAACTTTATCGATAAAAATAATGTTCTTACTATAACACTACTTTTATCTAATTTTTGATATGTCAGCTAATTGTTAAAGACAGCCAAAAAAATTTTATGATTTCAATATGATTATCCACTGGCCTCCATCTTATTCATTTTCTGACAGTGAGAACATAAGGCAATTTAAACCCAAGTTGATCATTACTTACTATTCCTAATATGTGCTTTAATGGTTGTAGGACATTTGATTTTACTTCTAAATTAATGACCCATTGATTCTTCTTTGATTTTTCTATAAGCTTACTTTTGGAGCTTTTAGGGACTATATCACATCGAATATTTAATAAAATATATTAAAACACAAGATAAGAAATACAATCAATAAAAACTACAGGATATGATTTGATACTAAGTACTAGCATCTTATACTCTATTGAGACTAGAAAAATATATGTCATAAAGGACTTTTTTCATAAAAAATAGAGAATAACAATAATATATTATAGTTTCAATTATATCTATGTATTACATTATAAGTTAGATATATACTGCATCCCATTATATGATTTGCAGCACAATTTGTTTATTTTAGCCCCTCCCTCCCCAACATGTCGAATGCCTAACAAGTGACTAATATTAATGATCATCTCTGAACACTTTCTTAAGTTCTTATGGGAATCTTAAACATTTCTGCAGTTAGATGTTATTCAAAAGGACATACATTGATGGATGAATATATATATATTAAATATTTTTATAACATTATTATATATACACACCTAATTCTGCTTTTACGTGAGCATTTTTTAAATGATTTTGATTTAACATGATTTAAAAATAATAATTCTCTTTTTACACGAGTTGTTTTGAAATAACACAATCAATCAAAAACCTAAGAAAATTAATTTATGTGTGTTATTATCATTTCATTTGATAAAAAAATGTTTTCATGTCTTTATTTCCCATTATTTTTCAAAAATTTTCTTTCTCTACAATATTTCTGCAAATGGGGAAATTTTCTTGTCTGCATTTTAATATTTTGTTTTAAAAAGTAAGTACGAATTGATGTTTTTGTTTGCTTGATAACGATTTTGACATTAAGTTTTTTAAAAAATTATATCTTGTTGGTGTTGATGTTAAAAAAAATTAATAAAAATTAAAGCAAGATTTGATTTATTAATTTTTTTGTTGAAATTTAATAGATGGTAAGCATGCATATTTTCAAATCTACGTTTTGTTAATTAAATCTAAAATATTTTTCAATGGCCTCCACATAATGTCAAATAATCTACCTACAAAAAAGAATAAAGTGATTTCTTTGGATACTAAAATTCAAATTTTAGATCATTTTGTAACCAGGGAAGGAGCAATGTCTGTAGGAAAGCATTTTGATTTACATGATATTCTGCCCACTTTTTATATTCGTTAATTCTTTACATTTTTTTGTTTTTCAAATGAAATTTATGTTTCTATAATTCATTTTTATTTATGTGCAATGTTTCTGAAAAAAAATTTGATAGGTCACAAAAAAGATAAGATGCTAACAAGTTTCTTATATGGTTTATTTCTTTATTTTCATTGGTCTCTTAGGATCAAAACCAATCTTCTAATATTTTATATATACAATATTTTTTTACATGATTTTTTTACACATAATTTTCGAGGACTAATCTATTTAAATTGTTATCATTAATATCTGAATTTAATTCACACAGGAAATAGAAAGGGTGTGATTTCCCACACATTATATACTTCACTATTAGCTCACAGTCACCTTATTATAAAATCTCTCAATTCATTTACAAGAATTGCCTCTTTAAACAGATTTCAAGATGTCGTAGCATTTTAATACTGAAATATGCACTGCTTGGAAAATCTGTGACATTTTCTATTTCCTCTCTAAATAAATTCAGTTGATAAAGATTATGATTTAATTAATTGAAATACTTCTATATCAGAAGATTATGCGTTATCATTATTCGTTTATAACAATTTAAAATAATTACATATATTACATGGAAAAATTTAATGGTTATTTCAATAATTTTTATACACATACACAAACATTATAGTTGATTAAATGTAATTAATAATTCAAGTTATTTTTTATTATAGTTTTATATAAAAATACATTAAATTTGGATTAAAAAATACCTGTATTGATTTTCCAATAAATAATAAGAATAGTACATAAATTCCAAATGTTGCTACCTGTAAAAAAAACAAACATTCAATATCAATGTTTTTTTAATCAAATGCCTCACACCAAACTATAGCAAGTATAATCACCTTACCTCTTCTTATTCACATATGAAAGCATAATTAGAAAAAAAATTAGAATTTCTATCATATTATTAATAATAATAATGATTATAGAGATAATGCTTAAATTTACATTTAAACTATGTTTCAACAAACCTTTTGAGTCATTTTATACTGACATAGTTGCCGGAATCCCACAACGACTGTAATTGAGAAGCCTGCACAAGGAAGATAGAGAACTCGCTCTGCAATAACAAAGCCTACACGAAAAAAAAGATTTGCTGCAGGCAAAAATGGAATGATTAGTAAAGAAAGCCCCATTATTAAATACCTGAAAAAAAAAAGAAAAAAGAAAATCAAAATTGTAATATGATAAGAAAGATATTTATAATAATTTTAAGAAAAATTTCAAAATCATTTTTGCATCCTTTAAAATTAAGAAAATGCGACTTATTATGGGTCCTGTTCACTTTGATTAGACTCTAAGAACATAAAGATGTCATTAATAATATAAAAAAGATATGTAAATAGGTAGTTTTCTGTCTAAGTCTGTAAGAAGTTCAAGCGCAGGAAGTAGCAGAGCTGGGCTGTAATCCATAGACCTTGACTTCCAGAGTCTGCCTCTCTACCACTACAGCAAAGCATTCTGGGAACTCAGAAAAAATATAGTAATTGAACAGCTCATTATTCAGGAGTTCAAAAGAAATTCATACATCAGAAGTGGCAGGGCTGAGCTTCAATCCATGGACCTTGAATTCTGAGTCTGGGACTCTGTTATTGCATCAAACTATGTAGAAAATTGATGATATAAAGAATGGCAAGAGAACAGAAAAACTTATTGTATTAATTAAAATAATAATTGAATAGATGTCTATCAAAATATTAAGTCATTATTCAATAAAGCCTCAAATTCTCTGAAAGATATTGATTAGAGACCTCTGATCAATCTTGTCAGTGTTTTTGTTTCAAGAAAAAAAAAAACAAAGTCCAATTCTGTAAATCAGACAAGTATTGATTTAGAAAGAAAATAATCCAACCAAACTCAATTGCTTGTAAATCATTTAAAATGAATGTATAATTATAACTTCAATAGATGAATCAAACACAAATGACTAAATATATAAACATAAAATGATTACAAATTTGATAAGGTATTAAATATTATTTGATAAATTTTGAGAGAACAATAAATCGCTATTATAAGTTAATGAGAAAACTTGTTTAGCCTCAGGGATTGTCAATTAGTAGGAATTGATAGTTTCTTAGCAACATCAAAAACTAAAAAAGTTATCTGTTTACATGGATATAATCTCTCATTTTGAAAATATTTAATTACAACACACACATATATATATATCATGAATGGAATTCAAAGCCATATTGTATCTTTGATTACTTATGGCTATCTGGTTTTGCCCATAGGCTTACAAAAAAGATGGTTGAGATAAAACTTTCTTCCCTGGATGTTTTGTCACATTAGAAAGCAAATAGCTCCTGTATTCTTGCTGATGATCAATTTATTAGGTCATCTGCTCTTCATATTCCACAGTACCTCTATTTAGAAAATTCTGGAAGATTGCTTAGGTTGGATCAGCACAATTTTTTAAATGCTAGCTGATTGTTATTATTCTGAAGTAATCCTTTAATTTTGAAATATTTTCTTAATTATTTTTAATATAACATTCAGGGTGGAACAAATTAACTTTAATTTGTTATCCAGACTTTTTTTTTATTTATCCACAAAATTCCGGTATAAAATTAAAACATTCTTTTTAATATATCCAGGGCCAACTAGTCAACTGGTAGCTGGATAATTTTTGGTATTAAATAAAGAAGACCATAACAAAGTTTAATAACAATTGCAAGAGTTTATTTTACTCTGAATAATGATGATACTATTAGTAAAATTGAGTAATTCAACTGGCTATTTTCTAGTTGAAAATAGAATCACCTTACAGTTCATATCTCTGTAGAGATGTAATATACACGAATGCCTCTTTAACTTTGTAATTTTATAAGCACATAATTGCTCACACATATATTTCTGAGGGAGTTGAATTAGAGAGTTGACTAGAGCTCCTCTTTACTAATTTCCAGAACAGAACTTCCCACTGAACCTAACTTAAACTCAGTATTTGGTACACCATTTGGTGCACTTCTTTTGCATTGATTAATTTTGAACTTCCTTTTTTGCAATTCTTTTGCAGATTTTTTACCAACTTTGCCAATTTGCATAAACACAGATATTTAGTAACATGAAAATTAGCTTCTTGCAGTTACTGAAATGTTTTTCTGCATATTAATTAGTTATTTCTTTTCTTGATTATTTTAGCAATATCAGATTTTCAAAATCTGTACACACACATTTATTTACACTTGAATAAAATATACATGTGGAGATACATCACTTTTCTAAATGTAAATTAATTACAATAACAAAATTGCAGGATTGCTTATGCTTAATCATAGTTATTTTCTAAGAGTATGTGATGTGATGTACTGTGACTTCTCCTTAAACGGAGTCAGGAATCTCTTAGCAGCTATGCCCAGAGAAACCTGTTAGCCAGTTTATCTTCCTTTTCCATTGTCCACACTAAGTTTTCCCATAATCTGCTCCATCCCATTTCCACAACATAATCTTTGTCAACTCCATGATCTTCATATCTAAATCCCCCTTATTTTTTCCCAAACCTAGCATAAAAACCAGTAACTCACTTTCTGTATAATCACTTTGTTCATATTTCACCTTCCATAACTTCATTATTTGTACCCTTTCTGCTTCCAAACATTTACATTGAAGTAACAAATGCCTAATATTTTCTATGCCTTCCTTACACAATTTGCAGACTAAATCACCCATATTTTTCCATTTCACTCTACTCAAGAGTCATCTACCAGCAGTTTGAATAATCGATGAAAACCTAATGGTATAGCATTATATAATCTCCATCTCCAGACACAGCAGTTTCTGGCTGTTTACTTCATCAGTAAAGACCAGGATTCAAATATGGAATTAATGTACATATGCATGTAGCAGCTAATATTCTGAAATTAAAAAAAAAATATAAAGTTTTAAATCCAGGCTAATGCACTTGCATAGCTATGTAGATATGGCACCAGGTTATTTCTACAAGTTGTAATACAACTAAGATCTTAAAAATCTATGGAAACTGTGTCAGATCTATGCAGCTATGCAAGTCAGTTAACCTGGGTTTGAATTCCTGTTCTTTTTAACTTTAGGTTATTAGCTTGAATAGTATAAAATATTTTAAAAGATGACTTCAAGATGCATAAAAGTATTATAAATCCTAATCTTCATCAATGAAGGGAAAATCCAGAAGCCTATCTAAAAAATATTAAATAATATTTTAAACTGAAAAGCAATGTTCAAGTTAAATGAAGTTAAATAAACATAGACTCGTGTATATATTAATTAAATGAGTAGATCTTATAAATTAGCTTATATGGAAATGAATTCCTAAAACACTAATTAATTGTATAGATCTAAAACCTTACCATGTGTATGGAAATAAATTCCCAAGAGAAATTTCATTGTGCGAGAACAAAGCAGAAATAAAAATACTTCAGAAAAAGGTAAGAAAACAAAAGGAGAGATTATAAATTGATAGGAAAAAAGAACTGGGAACTATTTCTGTGATTTCTGCTACTGTCACTGTTCCATAAATAGTAGAGTAGCAGATCATTATTGGAGGACTTCATTACCAAGATCCGGCTTCTGTAGGTCACTAAACCAACTAGTAATTTTGACAGACCTTGATCTTATTATTATTTTGAATGCCTCAAGAGGCTTTTAAATAGTTGTGTTATAATGATGATAGGCATTAGTGAAGGCAAAGTGGATAATAGCTTATCTAAACTGTATAAACATTATTTGCTATTCAGTAATTAACCTGTGAATTTGGCTCATGCAAATGCAGACTATATTTATGTTAAAGATTAGTGTAGTAATTCTTTTTCTTAATTATTAATAATTTATTATTTCTAAATATATATGTGTTGTTATCTGTAGAGTTTATTGGATATTTGTAAGCTGGTCACCGAATCATAGTTGGGGACACAACAAATTAGTGGCGCAGTCACAAGTCATTCAAACCTAGGGGGAAAGGAGACAGTTAAAGCCAGTCACATCGAACCTGTGAATAGCGAATAAGTTAAAAAGCCAAATTATTGGCAGTCATTGTTGTTCGAACCTAAGTGTTTAAGCCATTAGTAAACTTCTGACATTCAGGTTTTCAAATTTAGGGAGAAAAGTACAGAATTATAGTCATTAAAGTTAGTAGTAAGGCTAATTGTTCAATAATCAGTCATGAGTGCTTTTGGGCAAAATAGTATACCTGAATTTGAGGTTAGCAATGCATTTGAATGGCCATGTGACTTCAAGATGCATATAACTATTATAAATTCTAATCTTCACTAAAGAAGGGAAAAATCCAGAAGCCTATTTGACTGATAACAGGAATTTTATAGCACTACAAAATATACCTGGATTTTTGAATGGTCATTGTTTTGATATGTGAATTTGACAGCAAACAAAAGATTTAAATATTATATAAATACATGTGAGAAATGAACATGGTCTGTCGTTTTTGTAATTTAATTTTTTTTGTTTGATTTTGCAATTGCAAAATTTGAACAGCATTTTTATACTAATTTTTTTAATTGGTTGCCTATGAAAAGGACATCATTTTTTTAAAGTGATTGCTTTAACAATTTTTTTTTAATATTTAATGTAAATTAAACAAAAATTTTATAATTATATAAATAAATGTGAGAAATGTACTTGATCTGAAAGACAGTCATTACCTGTATGTGAATTTGAAAGCATTAAATACAACTACAAATAATAAGATTATTTACTGGAGCACCCTCTGAATAAAAAAAAACAAAGTCCTGAAAGGCTATCATTTTTTAATATTATTATTTACTGGATGTGAATATGGTGCTAGAGCATCTATCCCCCACTAAATATCATATTTCAAACATGAATTGATATACTGTAATCGCATTTTCTTCATGATTTAAATACTATACCTATTCAGTTCTAGTTAAAGGCATTTGTACTGATTTTTTTCCTTCAAAAAGTTTTACTTCTTTACATAAAATAGCTCATAAGAAAATTCTTATGCTTTAATGATAGAACAAATAATAATTTTTTTCATAGAAAAATACTTCTTGTTATGAATTTGACATGTGACATTGGATAAACATTAATACATTCACCCATCAGATAACAGAAAACAGGGATTTTATATATAAAATACAATCTGTTTTCCATTGATGAAACTTACAGTTGGTTCTAGAATAGTGTGAAGACAATTGTTTTTAAAAATATTTTGATTTTCTAAATTTATATAAATTTTCCATTAATTAATACTAATTTAATCCATATAAGATAAATATTCACCTCTTATTTCTTCAAGAATTAAGAAGCTCAGTAATATTTAAATTTGGTGATTATGCAAATCATGAAAGATATGTGACCACTTCCTATATTTTTCAAAATCAGTTTGTCGGAGTGAGAATTATCAACTCATAAGAATAACAGTATTTTCTGGAAAGTATGTTTGCATTATGAAGCAGATGATTTCTCAATATATATAAAGCAGTGATAATTTCCCAAATCATGCCAGTTCCACCAGCAAGTTTCAGAGCTCATAGAGGGCAGGATGATTGTTACATTTTCTTTGGTGATCATGTGATGTAACCTTTTAATACATGAAAAAAGTAAACTTTTTATCTAATAGTAGAATATGCTTTCAGTTATTTATTGCCTTGCATAGTCTTGTTTAATGGTAGAGGGACAGAGACTAGAACTCATGGACTACAGCTCAGCCCATCACTTCCGGTGGTCAAATTTCCGAACTCATGAGCATTAAAACCATTCAGTTATTTTTTTGATTAATCTAAAATTCAATTCTAATTCTTGACTACTGCTTCAAATATCATAACTATACTATAAAAGTCATCAGATTTAAAATGCAAGTTTAGTTAACATCTCCACTTGTGAAATTTACGATGGATTTCATAATTTGTTATTTAGTCATCGTACGATGAAGTTTGGTTTCTGAATAGAGATATTGACTTCATATGCATCAACATGCTACTTACATTTATACTGCAGAATGTTGTCATCCATCCATACATCAATGGGCTGCTTTCATAGATGAGTGAGGCTCAGTAGTAAAGTTGCTGATTTGAGAGTCAAAGATACCTGGATCATAGCTTAGTCTGTCACTTTTGGTGCTTCAACATGATATAATCTCTCTTAATCTCTCAAACAACAAAACATTTTTTTTGTATATGAGGGATCAGATGAATGCTGATGAACTGATCTTAAAACGAAAATGAAATTTATTATGATGCAGCCTTTCGCTATAGGTAAAAGTATCATACTTTTACAGATACTGAGCCTGAAGTTATCTTATTGTATCAACACAGATATATTTAATAATACATATGCTCTTTTTAAGACAGATTTCTCTTGGCACCCTGGATCTAAATTAATTTGGGCAAATGCTTTTGCAAACACATCTTTTCTTACAGTATATCTATGGTTCATAAATAATAATCAGTTTCACTTCTTCAAACATTTCTTTTTATATTCTTGATGAGGGACATTAACTGTCATTTTTTTTACTCGAACATTAGATATTTTTAAAGAGTCCATCTTAATTATCATCTTTATAAAGTTACTATCTTGTGTCGGAGTTTGAGAGGCCCTCTATAATAAAAAAAAAAAGACATATATATTGCTTATAATAACTTCTTTTATGTACACTTTAATGCAAAAAAAAAATTCTTTAATAAAACTTCTTTATTTTCCTGATTCGACTGTCCAGCAGTCTTCATCAGAGCTTTTTCAAAGTTCCTATTTGAAAAAGGTCTGATGAAGATTGCTGGACAATTGAAACTGTCAGGAAAATAAAGAAGTTTTATTAAAGATTTTTTTTCCATTAAATTGTATATGAAAGAAGTTATTATAAGCAGTATATATATGAAGAAATGCAAAGAAAGTAAAGGAGAAGAATAAGAGTATATACTTAAAAAAAAAGACATTGATGAAGACTACTGGACAGTCGAAACTGTCAGGAAAATAAAGAAGTTTTATTAAAGTTTTTTTTTTTTCATTAAAGTGTATGTGAAAGAAGTTACTATAAGCAATAGATATGAAGAAATGCAAAGAAAATAAAGAAGAAGAATAAGAGTATATACTTAAAAAAAAAGACATTGCTTGACTATTATAAATGTTCAAAATGCATATGATAAAAGTTAAAGCCTTTTTCTAAAAGTATTTACATCCTTCCTATACATTTAATTAATAATCACAACTTTACATTAACCAATTCTTTATTAACTCAATTTTATTATATGAAGTAAATAATTTCAATTATATACTTTTTTTGTTAAAATCAACAACAACTTTAATAGATAAAAAAAATATATATTCAGAAAAAGTTTAAGTGTTGCAAAACTCTAATTAATGCATTTAATATAAAACTGATTAATAAAAGCATCATATGTCAAGCATTGGTGGTCGAGAGGTCAGCGACAGTTGCTTTACAAGCAGTTGTCCCAGGTTAGCGGGTTCGCTTCCCGGCTGATACTATGACACATAAGAAAAAAAAAAGTATTACTTTTTTTAAAATAAAACTTTATTACTTAGATAAACACAAGTCAATGTTTCATACATATATTTATATACTTGTGGCTTTGCATATAAATACTCTTCAAAAATTTTTTTTGTCTTCAAAAAAGGGCTCATGAGCACACACACCCTCATGAAGGGTGATGAAAAATATAGTAAATATATATTGTAATAATTTTAACAAGTCTACAATTTTTTATCCAATGAAAAGACTGGCATAGAAACAAGAAAGTGGGCTTATTTGCACGTTTATTTAATGATTCTTTGCAAAGTTGATTTGTAATGTTTTCAGTCTTAGTTGTTTCATGAGTAAAAACAGAGATTAATGCAAATATTAGCATAATAAATATTAAAAATTAATATAAATGTTAATCATACCTATGTATATTTTTTGAAGATTCAACAAAACAATGAGTGATCAACACCCACATTGTCATCCAAAATACCCCAACAGCCAAAATTCGGCTGTCTAAAATAGACTGAATAAGAGGAACACAACCCATTGACCAATCAAAACAAAGCCACCATGGATGGACTAACAACCATGCATTTAAAGTATAGATGTAATTATAGTTGATCACCTAAAATAAAAAACAAAAATTATACCAAAATGTGTATATACATTATATAAATATTTATGCATGATGTATTTGCTAAGGTTTATTGATCTAAATAAAGTTTGGTGACAATTATCAGACAGGAAGTGAGTGAGACCTCTAAATAATCTGATGAAGCAGAACTGGTGGAATATTCACAAACTGAATACTTTTAATACAAACTAAGAAAATATTTATAGCAATCAGCAACAACTGTTATAGTTATTTGTTTGAAAAAATATTTCATCTTTATATACTGCATATTGTCTGCATACATATGCAATCATACACATATACACATCAAGCAAACACTTTTAAGACTAAAATGCTTTGAATTAAATTTAGACTTTTAGTTTGCAGTGAAAATGCAGTCTTGTTATACAATTAGATACAACACTGGAAGAAGAGGCGTCAACGCTCTTGTACAAAATAGTAATTAGTGTTCTCCCTCTCTCAAAAAAGAAAACAAATTGTACACGATTTTATATACATTCTAATGTTTTATTAATTGCTGATAATAAAAAAAATTACTATTATGTAACTATATATTTAATTATTTCTATATGCACATGAATCTACATCTTGCAACTCGTACATACTTTTTTAACATTACCAGGTGCTGTTATAATGTAGTGCATTGATATATTAATATATGACATGAATAATAATAGTGAAAGAGACTGTTCCATTTTCGCTTCATATATTCATATGATGTGAAATACAGATCGTGTAAACTCAGAACAAGACAAAATTAAGACTATCATAAGAGAAAAGCAGACCACAGAAAATCACAATTGACAAATTGCATTTCAAGAAGTGATTGTTTATTTTAATATGTTTATATTTCCTTATTTTATAAAAATACTGAATCAAGTCATAACAACAAAATGTATTTTTAATTTTGCACCATTTTAATACCCTCTTGTATCGGTGCTCTCATGCCTGATTATCGCCTTCACTGACTCTGGGTTAGATGTTTATTAAAGTCAGACATTAATTGGATAAGACTTCCTTAAAAGAGTGTTTTATGATAAACTTAAGCATGGTTTTCAAGGGAGAGTTAAATCCTATTTATGTTATAAGAATAATCTCAAAGAGATTCTAAAGAAGTGCAATTTTGATTGTTTCCATTGGGTCCATTAAATGTGGCAGAGGATAGAATATAGTGGAGACTTCCAATTGGATATGGTGTTGACTTATTTCAGACAAAAAGTTTTCTGCAGAAGAAGATAAAAGATAGCATTGCAAAATATCAAATAAACAAAAATGGACCTGCATGTTTGTATAATGAAGTATTCATGGCTACCATATTGTTTTGTAGAGTCACTATAAAATTCATCTCTAAAATAATTCTTTACCTTTTTTTGGTTATTTCTGGAATTAAAATAGCCATAATTCTTTACAAGTATCTGCTGCTACTGATGATGATGATAATAATAATATATCAATATTTATAAATATGTGATTAAACAGATTTTCAATGTCATACCTCAGAAAAAGTTTCTAACTGAAAATCTTGAAAAAATCTAGATAAAAATCCAGCTTAATTACATATATGCATCCATTTTTATAAAAATTAAAAGCAAAAATCAAAATTATAAAATATTTGGAAAACTGAATTCTAACTAATATGTGACCAGACTTGACCTCTGTTAAAAATACTTACCCTTTGATGAACTGATTAAACACACTCACTTGTTATTTCATGCATGGATTTTTTTAAAGACAGCATAACTATTAACAAAATTATATAAAGAAACATAAAAAGATTCCAAATAGGAAAAAGATTAATTAACGGCTTTATTTAGTTCTTCAATTCTGTTCAGTAGCCATAGTCATTAACTACATGATTCGTGGTTTGTTTATTCCCACTTACATAAATTAGTCACTGATATATTCCATTTATGAAGGGGATAGTCCCAATGATCATGGTTTATCCTGAATTTGTGGATGAGATTCCAGTTATGTTTAGGAAGATCAAATTCAACTGGCTTTATATATGGGTCTGGATAAATAAATTTATTTGAAATATTGTAAGAAGTCCATATGTTATGGCATAATTATTTCTTCGTAGATTCTTGGTAGAGCATCAGAAAAAGTATTTTGATTTTGGACAAATCTTTGATAGTGAAACCATATCTACTTAATGGTAATGGTGATCTACTTTACATCTTTATGATTTTCTAATATTTAGAGACGGAATACATAAAAAAAATAGGACACCATTGCAAAGGAATAGAGTGTAGAATAATATTTCTATTTACCCATTTAAATATGTAAAAGGTCCATTTAAAAGTCATAACTAGTCCACTTCTGGGCAATTGTCTCTTCAAATTCCCTCCAAAAAAAATAGTGTCAATGCTTATCAGGTTGCTCTGCTATCAGATGAGGTTTTTTGATTTTTATTTCATATTCTAGTTAGTGACAGCTAAATGCCCAATTACTGGTCAATAATTGAATGGTTAACTGGGTATTTGCAAAAAATTCTAAGCCTATTTAGATATTGGATTTAACCCCCAAGTTTTAACCATTATAGATAGATGTATGGTAACTTTATATACAGTATATATATAACAATTTTAAATTTGAACTATAGAAAAAAAATTACAGTTCAAACATTTTTAAAAAAATGAGACTCCATTACTTTTAGCCTTGTCTGATGATAGTAGCAACTGAAATGGTTAAATTTTTATCGACTAAAAGCTTGTTATTGGTCACAATTGTATGTTATATTATTTAATTAAAACTGATGATTGCTGGTTTAGCATGAAATACATATATTGGTGACTATTTATCTTTTCAACATGTGTATGATCAGGGGTGTCAGCAATATGAGATGGCATACAGAGCTGAGGGTCATGTGAAAGTCAGAGTTCGAATCCCTTATATATTATCTGATATTGTATTAATCACTACAATGTTCTTCCATTTTTTATTTATAATGAATGTCAACCCATATGTGCTTCCAACCTTTATGTCTTTGACATGCCCACTTTTTAAAGCAATTGAGATCACAAGTCCAATAACATCCCATTTAATATTAAACAATTCCTTCACTTAAACGTGATATGCAATTGTAGTTATCTAACTAAAAAGTTAGCACATGGTAGCTTGGGTCCACAATGAGAGGATTATTAACGTTTTCTTCTAGTGGCCACTAACACTGTATAATCTCTGGAAATAAAAGCATAGATTACTTTGTCTGTGATCGTAAATATCTATTTTAAAAAAAATGTTCACACTACATTCATTCTGGTTTCAAGAATATTTAATATTTTAATTAAAAATTATCAGACAAGTGAGAAAAAATACCATGATGTTACTCAGAAATAAAAGTCAGTGATCTCGCCATGATAGTTGATTTACGTTCCTTAACTATATAAATAATCACATCGTAATAACAGCTACAGTAACAAGAACATAGGATTGG
The DNA here is from genome assembly GCA_028023455.1 of Epiperipatus broadwayi. Taxonomy (NCBI): domain Eukaryota; kingdom Metazoa; phylum Onychophora; class Udeonychophora; order Euonychophora; family Peripatidae; genus Epiperipatus; species Epiperipatus broadwayi. The sequence continues at coordinate 193,867 of JAQFVV010000277.1, forward strand.
ACATTTAGAATTTGCTCTACTTAGTTCTTTTACTAGATGAATCAAAAGGGCTCCTTTCAGTTAATAGCAAACTTCTTTCTGCAGCTTATTCAGTGCAAGACTTTTCTAGACTGCGATATAAACAGTTGAAGAACTTTTAATTATTATTATTATAATCGTTACATGGTGGACTCTAGGAGTTCAAAGTTCATGGAACGCTACCACTCGTCACTTCCGGTCCTCAAACTTTTAGTAATCTCAGAATAATAAATACATAATTCTAGTATTATTTTTTTGATAAATGACATACAGTATTTTTATTTTTTTAAAAAAATATATATAAAATAATATTATTCACTATTGTTTTTGTTTAGGAAAAAAGTTAATTCAAATGAATAGAAAAAAAAAAAATAGTTGAAAACATATATTTTATTTACAATTATTATTTCTTTTTCTCAAGCAAATTACTTTTCATCATTCACTGTTATATTTCATGATAACGTACAGCGCTTAGGGAAAACTCTTTCTTATTATAAAAGCTTTTAGCTTTTCGAATACCTCGCACTTGGCGATTTGAACTTTTAATTACTTTTCGTTAAATTCCTTAGCTGCTATAAAAGCGAAAGGTTTAACCGAAACAATAATTCAGATGAACTCTCTGCCAATTTAATGGATTTTCTCTTTTCATGCCAACAATTAATTTAAATGCAACTCGTAAATTTCCGTAATATGTGAAAGTTTTTATTTAAAAACTCACATCTCACTTCTCAAATAATTTTTATCTCTTTCTTCTGGCTAATATGTTATTGATTTATTTCTTCTACGCTTTGAAAATAATTTTATTATATATGTATTGCTGTTAATGAAGCCACGTGGTGCAGTAGTTGAGTATTCGATTACCATCTCCAAAATCTGAAGTTCAAATTCTAAGCCAATAAACAGCACATGATCACTATTTCTTATGTTTGCTCTTAACTGTTATTAAAACAGGCAAAACTCTCTATATATATTGCCATTCAGTGCAAGCCAGAGTAATCAATGGATGCCAGAAGGCTTGTGCATAAAATTCCCATCTAGTGCCTACTCATCCAATATCCCCTGACTAGTTTCTGGCTTGTGGCCTTCATCAGTAAGGAGCCTTGGATCTGAGAGCACTGCACCTAAATCTTAGGATCTAGGCGATTTTATGCACAGGCATTCTGACATTTCATTGATTACTTTGGCTTGCACCGAGTGGCACTATGTATAGAGAGATTTGCCTGTTTTAATAAAAGTTCAAATTCTGGAGAAACTTAGCTAGGATTTATTTTTCTGGGTACCATTTTAAAGTATCTAATTATTAGAGATCAATAAAGAGATGTCTAGTACTCATAACTGGAATATAAAGATTCCAGGTTGACTGATCAACCGCTACTCTAATCATAACATAAAAATATGATTATAATAAGATGGAATCTTGTCCATGGTTTACTTTTTTTGTTAATGTTAAATAAAGCCTGTTATATATTGAAAAATTCATTCAATGTTTTTTAAAGAGGGTAAAAAATCCTAGCAATGTGGCCACCTTTATGTGGTTTTCCTTAACAAGAAAAAAATTGTCTACATGTTTGATGTATAGTGACCAGTTGGTAGGGTTCTCAACATCAAATTCTCATATTGGCATTTGGAACATGGCGGCCACTGCTGATTATGTTTAACGTGTTTCTTTTGTTTCTGCAGGTTCTGTTCTTGACTGCACCAAATTGGTTTGTTTAATTGCCGAGGCTAATCAGTGTATTTTATTGCCAACTTTAAAATGTCCAACTGGCTATGAAACTAGATATGTTCACTCTCTATTTCAACAATTAATCTATAATAATAGTCGATAGTTCTTGGCGTAAGCCTTCAAGTTAATAATCCAGTATGCTTAATTCAATTACATGCGAGTACGTAAGACTTATCGTTATGAATCAATTTATGTTAGCAACAACAAATACTCCAACGATTATTATTGTTGTAAGTACTAATAATTTTACAGCTGATCTCTAGCAAATAATTATTTGACAGTGAATAAGGTTACCAAATACCTCATCAGCCGATGTATGTACCAGGAATGAATATATCCCATCCCATCTGCACACATCCATTGTTCTGGGTAGTATCTCATGTCAGGTTGTAATTAGCCAATAGTCTTCTAGTATATCACAATAATATAATCATTTTATATATAAATAATGTACAAAATCAGTCTTTAAATACCTCACTGTAGGGTAAAGAATTTTTATAGTGATTCCTCAAGACATCATACTCATATTTTTCACAGTAAACTTAAATATTTTTTAATTAATAATGCATAAGTTAAAAATAACAAGAAGACAAGACAGCAACTAGGATAATCAAACCCTGTGCATCACTTGCGGCAATTTTAATCAGAGAATATTAAATGGTGCTGCCATCTTGCCTAAAGTTAGCATATCAAATCACATAGCTATTGCTCAAGAAAATTAACTTTTGTTCAAATTCTAGGTTTTGAAACTTTAAAGTCATTTGTAGTGATGAAATTGGCAAACTGGAGGCCTGGAGACCAAAATTCTGAATAGACTTTTACATAAACATTATCCAGTAATAATATTAAAGGAATTTATGAATGACTTATAATTATAGAGAATTTTAACAAATTCATTAAAATTTACAATCATTAATATTTGACACAACTGCAATAAGTTGTAAAAACACGAAATGATGGATACAAAATATTCAATTTAAAGATCATTTATGTTATTTATTTAAAGTCAATCAGGAAATAATAAAATTTGGTAGATATTTATATCATCAGTGATGTGATGTGATGTGATGTACCGTGACTTCTCCTTAAACAGAGCCAGGAATCTCTCAGCAATCATGCACAAAGAAACCTGTTAGCCACTTTACTTTCCTCTTCCATTCCCCACCCTAAGCTTTCCATAATCTACTCCAACCACAACATAATCTTTGTCAACTCTATAGCCTTTATATCTAAATCCCTCTTATCTTTTCCCAAACCCAGCATAGAAACCAATAACCCACTTTCTGTATAATCACTTTGTTCATATTTATTCTCCCATAACTTCATTATTTGTACCCTTTCTGCTTTCAAGCATTTACATTCAATCAACTAATGCCTAATATTTTCTTACACAATTTGCAGACTAAATCACCCATATTTTTGGAAAAGGTTGTAACATTAAGACACCTAGCGGGGAAAAAGAGAACTTATTTGATTCCCCAATATATAAAAATAACAAACATAAACTGTTTTTTAATACTTGATATTTTTAATCCTGGTAATGTTACTTTTAAGATCAGAGAGTTCTTCCTACTACCACGATTCACACTAGTCAAATAACTAATCATTAGCTTGAAGAACATTATTTGAATGAAGACCAGTTAACAAAATGTAACAAAGTTTTTTGTCATTGTAAACTAACAGTTAAAAATCCTGTGTTAATTCAAAATTTAAATAAATAATCACACAGTTCATTGCTCAAGAGTTCGTAAAAGATTCAAGAACCAAAAATGACAAAGCTGTATTGTATTCCATAAACCATGTGATCTAGAATCTGTTATACCACCACTGCATCAAACCACACAAGACTATGAGGTTTAAATAAATTAGAGCAATAAAAATTAAAATACAATATACAAATTATTATCAAGAGAAGGATAGTATAAAACAAAATGGCTTAGAATTTTTTCCTAGTCAATTCACGGTCATTATATATATAGACAACTATTGGTAAGGCAGTAAATATTTAACTAATCTCACTTGGAGGCTAAGATTCAACAGGTTACTATAATCCAAATAGTAACATATTTTTAATAATTTCTGAAGCATCTCCTGAAAAACTCATTGTGAAATAAAATATTATCATTAATCTAATAGTTAACTACTGAATTATAAACTATATAATACAAAGATCAAAACAATAATTTAGTGAACATTTCAAAAAAGATTTTTTACCATTTTGAAAAATTCGTAATCATTTATTTTAAGTTTCAGCTCCTTACTATATTAATTTATACATAATGAAACTTATAAACTCAATATAATCTTAAAACATATGGATAAAGACAAATGTAAATAGCAAAATGATCTCCAAGATACATTTTTGGAAGAACTAGCCTTAATCTCCATTGGCCCAGATCCTGATCTACATGTATATTTGTCATCATAGTTTAATATATAAAGGCATATGAACAAGAATCTGGGTCAATATGAAGGCAGTTTCTTCCAGAGCTGTATGATGAAGTCGAGTGTGGACAAGAAACTTGACCATCTGATGATGCAGATTCTTCCAGAAATTCATCTTGGGGTGATCATTTGCCCTTTACATATGCCTTTATATACCCTTTAAGAATTAGAAGTTTTATTATGTATTGAAATACCCAATGCATAACTAGGAAAAAAAAAAGATGTTAAATAAATAATATTCATGTTGAGATTTAAAAGTTGATATGGTGATCTTTAATTGAATTCAAAGTTTATGTCAAATTAAACAATAATAAAATAATTAGTAAATAATCTTTGATATTTATCTTAGACGATGAAAAAAAATGATTGCATTCATACAATGTTACATTTGCAAACAGAATTGTAATATAATAACTTATACAACTGATTAGTACTCTTCAATTATCAACTCCAGCTCGTACAACTGATATACATGACCACACACATGTGAAGAAAAAAAAGATCTCCAATATACGTATTTCACACTGAACCAGCACTCATCAGTTGGTCCAGACCATTATCTCCCATACACACATATATAATTAGTGCTTGGTTTATGTTAAAATAGCAAATCTTCAATACCAAAATCCTTTGTAGATGCCAATATTACTGTGATGCTCATGTGGACCTTAAGTCATCCTGATCCCTCATGTAAAGGACTTTGTCCATTTAAATGCACAGAAGAGGGGTGAGCAGAATACAGGCTGAAATCTGTAATATTAGAATACAAGTATAATTTAATATATTTGGAAATTAGATATAATTGTAAAAGATTTGAACAGACTTTCAAGCATCCTTCAGCTCTCGAATCTATCTCACACAACCAATACACAAAATCCTATACATGAAAAGTCAGAGTAACTTAAGGTCAACATGGGCATTACAATAATATTGGCATCAACAAAGGATGTGGTCATTGAAGATTTGCTATCTTAATATAAACTGAGCACTGATTATATACATGTGTAGGAGATAATGATCTGGACCAACTGATGAGTGCTGGTTCAGCATGAAATACATATATTGGAAATCATTTATCTTTTCCATGGTTGTATGAGATAGAGTTGATTGCTGAATGGTGCTTGAAAGTCTGCACTCAAATCCTCTACAATTACATCTAATTTCCAAGTATATTCAATTATACTTGTATTTTAATATAATTGATTAGTAGTAAACTGTTTGCCATAACGGTTTACTAGTTGAACTCTGGGATGTATTTCTATTATTAGTTGTCAGACTTTTCTCGTTAGGTTTGCAGGGAATCAAATGAGAGAGAAAAGAAAGAAGAGGATTTAATAGTTTTAATAATTAAAGAGGAAAAACATTGGAAAGTTTTTAATATATAAGTTTAAAAAAAGCCTACAATAGTACAAATATTTTTAAATAAAGAAGATAGAATTAAAAAGAAATTACATTAGAAGAAAAGAAGGTTCGAGTAGATAATCTATAATAATAGTAAATCATTGGTAAAAGCTTACCCGGATCCAAAAATTATTAGAAAAGGAAGCAGGATTATCAAGTTTCTGAAAGGTGGGAGGGGCAGTCCCCATCACCTGAAGTCGCACAACCAGCATTAAAACAGTGCTAAATAATAAAATTAAATGACGTAATATAACAGCTTTGATCCATTCTGCAACATCCTGTAAAAAAAAAAATAGACAATAATTTACAAACTCAAACTCAGTCTATTTACATATATATATATATAATTATCAATCCTATAATAATTATTCAAAATTTCCTGAAGGTTTGTGATGATAGTGTTCTAGTTGTATTTTTATATTGGACTATTTTCATCATTGTAACGGTCAGATTCGTATGATTCGTTAACATAGTGCAGAATTTGTCCACCACACAGAACTGCAGTACCATCTAGGTAGCAAAGCCACCCGTAGTACTGAGTTCGAACATAGTATATCGGTTCCACAATACAATCTATGAAACAACGCATCTGAGGCTACATTAGTAAATATTTCTTTAGGCACGGTGGTCATGGAAATGCAAGAGATTCAAGACGTTATTTTCGAGTTAGCCAATAATAACATTAATGAAAATGGATTACAGAATTAACTCTATAATTCATTATGTATTATAAATGAAGTTTTGTTTTAAACAATAAGTTTTTCTTTATTTATTCCATTAATAATTTAGATTTTTGTCAAAATCAGAAAGAAATTAAAATAAATTACACCTTTACCCCACTTAGCGATTGTCTATTTAAATACATTTTACCCAAAAGCAAAAGTACATTCAGTATTTTGATTATAAAATGTATAAACTTAAAATATATATATAATTACTGAATCTATAATTACTGAATCTATAATACCGTATACATATGTGTTGAATGTCTTGAGAAAAATTAAATTTTATTTAAATATAATGTACAGTACTTGGATTATTTAAGTAAAATTTAATTTTTCTAGACATTCAACACTTATACCATCATCACAAACTTTCAGGAAAATACTAATATTAAATTGTGTGTGTGTGTTCCTTAAGTGGTTTCAAATCAAAAGAAAAACATTTTTAAAAAAAAAGTTTAAAAAGAAAAACAGATTGCATTTAAAATTAAGTGTTAATAAATAATCTTTCTACATGAATGGGGGGGGGGAGGCACTATTACATTACTAAAAATATACAGTAAGAAAAATAAACTTGACATATGTGTTAGGAAATTAAAACAATTAGATTTGTTTTCTTTTAAAATAAGTTGATTTTTTTTCTAAAGTTGACTGATTTACTTTATGATAAGCATTAAGCCTTTTGTTACTCTGGAGTACAGTAATGAATCTATATGTTCAATCAAATAATTTATTAATTAAACATTGTTTGTTAATTTGAATAATTTCACATAAGTAATAAACATAAATGTACAATAATATGTACTGTAATACAAAATTTAAAAAAATGCACTTCAGTATGGATTTTTTTCATTACGATGAATATAAAAACTCTTAAATTCAAATTTAGTTTCACTTTCTCCTTCTTTTTGCTGTATTGTACTTTTTAAACAGTGAAAATATGCATTTTTTCCCCTAGTGATATAAAAATTTTCTTTTTGGATACGATATTTAGTCATCATTGCAATGAAAAAATCAAAAAAATCTTTGAGCTTGGAAATCAATGTGGATATTTTATGTCGACTGGAACCGACCAATTTTTTTCCCATAGACCCCCATTAGAAATACATATTTTGTATATGATATTCTTACTTAATGATGAGTTTTGGAAAACCAATTGCCATCGCTAAGCGGGGTAAAGGTGTACTTGTAATAAAAACCCTTTTTATACACCTGGGTCTCATTTTATGTGGTAGATAGGTTCCTCAGAAATTGCGCACAAAAGAAATCACATAAAAATAGATTTAACTTACTTTGAAAAATGGGGGATACATACTGTAATTTTCGAAAATCGCATAAAAGCAAAGCAACAACATAAAATTACTTTAAAATTTGCATAAAAAAAAGGAAATAAAATATGACTAATAAAAAATTTCTAATTTGAAAAAAATTGATAAAAGACAAACTTTTTTTACTTTTTTTTTTATTAACTACAGTATTTAGTTTTATTCAAAACAATATATTTTTATGCATAATTTGCCATATTTTACATTTTTCATACATGTACAGTATTTTAATCATTATCGCTATTTGAAAATATGCAAGTTCGTTTGTGAACTAATAAGACAGCAGATTCATCACAAGAGGAAATACAACTAGCACCAACTTCATTTTTTTTAATTGCTCTTACAGTACACTCGTCCAAATTAAAATGTTTTCCAATGTCTGTTGATCCTTTCCATGTCACTAACTGATCTAAAATTGAAACTTTTGTTTCCAAAGAAATTCATTTTCTTGGGTGTTTTTTCCTTTCCATTAGGGTAAACTAAAAGTTTAAAATAAAAATAAGAACTTAGATTTATGATAATAAAAAGACACCTACTCACCACTGTTGGGAAAATTTAATTAAAACTAATAATTAAAAATTAAATTATTTTTGTCTTTTTTTAATTTTCAATTCCGTTTAAAAATCAAATTTCGTTGTTTCACAATTTCAGATCTCATTACATAATTTTTAAATTGTTAATTATAATTAAAAATCAGATTTTAATTTTTAATTGTCAAATTTAATTGTGCCCACCGCTGTTACTCACCTTTTAAAAATAAACTTGCTGACACTAAATGATTAATTGATTATGTATTTTTTTTTAAAAAGCAAAAATAGAATGTGATTTAAAATGCAAAAACAACATGCATAGTAAGCACATCTATAACGTTTGAACAGATTTACATTATAATCTTGTAAAATTTATTACTTGCAGACACTAAATGATTAATTGATTACATACTCTTTTTTTTAAAAAAGCAAAAATAGAATATGATTTAAAATGCAAAAACAACAACATGCATAGTATAGGCATCTATAACATTTGAACAAATTTACATTATAATCTTGTAAAATTTAATGTGTGTATATAAAATGGGGAAATCCTGATTTTAAGTGAATTATGAACTTCTTTATTGCATAAAATCTATTACAGTACTATTATAAAGTGCTGAAAATATTGAAATTATTAGATGGAAGTCGAACTCCGATAATCCGCGATTACTTTAAATATGATGTGTGAGTGCGCAAAATTTATAATATTTAAAGTAATAGCACATTATCGGAGCTTGACTTCTGATCTAATAATTTTTATCGCGTAAAAGAAAACCGCAAACATGAATCGCATTTAAAAAATTTGCAGAAAATGAGTCCCAGGTGTATTTCATTTTAAATCATGTACAATATTTCAAAAATGTCAAAAAATATTATTATTTAATCAATATATCAGTTATTCCAGAATTTATTTTAAATAATTTTACATGTAAATTTTGTCTGTATTCATACATTTTAAGCTTTAAATATATGCACAACACACAGCATGCTATTTGCCATGAGATCAATCTGTCACAACATACATGTAACAATAGTACATCCAACTTCTAGACTTATGACCTGAAATAAAATCTGCATTGAATAAACTTTTGTCAGTAGATTAGGGGCTTTGTTTTAATAAGGAATTACTTCACTGAGCATAGCTAATAAATGAGAATCTAGCTATTCTTATCTAAATGATAATAATGAATGGAAAACCATTCAAATAGTCAATATCTGGCAAACAATAAGTCTGGTGAATAATGCATTTTTCTCACTGTTCTTCAATGACAGATTGTTGAAAAGGGTTTTGCATTGTTCATGCATATAGTTGTTGATTATTACTACTACAATACCAACATTTGGCTTGATCACTCCTACTGAAAAGTTAGTGCCATTGTAAGTAATGACAAGTGGATGAATCTGAAAACTGTAGTTATATTTTTGTCCTGTGAAAATCATTTTAACACATACACTTATACATACAAATTATTTAACTCCCATGCCACAAAGTGTGATTAGAGTCTATCCAGGTAACATGCAGGTAATGAGACCATAGGTATTTCAACTAGTCATCCCTTATCTACCTAAATTGGAGAGACATTTCAAGTAAATCTTGATGGACCTTACGAGTTCTGATAAATGTAAAAATAGAAAAAACAGTATGAGGCAAGATAACTATCGCAGAGCTATGGGTCATCACCAAGGATTATCTCAACATCAATGTAAACATATCTAATGTGGTTTACATTGGTATTTCACAATGAGTTAATAGAGGGTACTTAATTGCAATAATTTATAATAATACTGCCCTACATGGTGCAGTGGTAGAATGTGAGACTATGGAATGTAATAATCTTGGATCGATTCCACTTAACTTTTTATACATTTCCAAGCGATGAAATCATTTTTGAGTTGGAGGAATGACAGCCTTCCCATGTTCCACTGCCATAGTATATGAAACTAAGGTCTCCATGTAGAAATCAGATTTCTTCTTAATAAACTTCTGGTTAAGATAGTACATTAAGAAAATAATAATATAGATATACATATTATACATATGTCACGATGTTTCTATACCATTTATACATTTCTATCATTATTTATATTTTTTAATATTTCTTAATTTTAATCCTACATTCAAGAGAAAGCACAGATGAATATTACAAAAAACAAAAAGTTATTTTTTTAAAAAATCCAATTATAAATGATGATCAGTAATTACATTGACAGAACCACTAAACATCACATGATCACTATCTCATACTAGCACATAATTGTTATTAAACAAGGCAAAACTTTCTCCATACAGTAGTGCCACCCTGTGCCAATCAGAGTAATCAAAAGATGCACAAGCCTTCTGGCATCCATTGATTACTCTGATTGGCACAGGGTGGCACTACTGTATGGAGAAAGTTTTGCCTTGTTTAATACATTGACAGAATCAATTTATTTAAAGTTTCTCTATATATATATATAAAAAAGGAAGTTGCCTTGACAACAGATTGAGATTGTGATTGATACTGGGATTATCTGTCTAAGTATTGGCTGATTTCAATCATATATATATATATAACAATTCACATACATAAACTTTAAAATCATGGATTTTAAAAAATATAATTAACGTATGTTTAAAGGTTACATTTTAATATTAGCAGATACACAACATGGAGTTTATCAACTTAAATTTAAAAGGAAGCATAAAATAACGTCATTATTATGAAATCTATAACACTATAACTATTTGGTTAGCCCAGCAGTGGTAAAATAGTCGACTCAGGAAATAAAGTCCCATGGATTGTAGCCCAGCTTTATCATTTCCAGTGCTCAAGATTGTTATGAAATCATGACCAATAAATGATTATTTATTTTGCCCTATATTGTTTGATGCAGTGGCAAAATGACAAACTCAAAACCTCAGGGCCCACCCATAATTGGGGCCCAGTACTATTATTCAATTGTTTTTTTAATTTATTATTTGGGTATACCTTTGGCTCAAAAAAAAAAAGGCACTATAAATGATCTTCTAAATGTGACCACTAACAACTGCAATAAAATTCGATATATCCCCAATAAAATAACATATTACTCAATTTCATCATCTATATTCTATTTATTTGAAAGCCATCTATTGTAAGATGAAGCAATCACCTAGTATTATGATAATGCCCTTTCTAAATCTGCACTTTTATTGCCTTTAAAAGCTTTCCAACTCATTTAACTTGTTTTTATAATCATAGAGATATATCATTAGGTAAACAGCTATTGAATAATTATTCCAAATTACAATAGATGGCTCTGAAGTAAGTAGAATTATTGCTCTTAATAAAGTTGTTCCAAAGAAAATCATTACTGATTCTTTGAGAGCATGACATGTAGTGTACAAGGCCTCACATAACTTCCTTCTTTTATTTCCAAGGAATGCATTACTCACTCTGTATATTCTACAAATTTAAAATCACTATGCAAACTTTTTTGATATAATCATATATAACTCTAGAAGTACAGATTTTACATGTTCAAACAAGAAAAATTCTGGTCAGAGCACTACAGAAATCACTATTAAATCCAAAAACTTGTAACAATGTTAGTCATGGATAATCTAATGCAGAAAAACCGGATGGTACTTTCCAAAGTATGTAAAACAATTAAAAAGAGATATTGCATGATCTAAAACAGGGGTGGGCAATTGTTTTGGCTCGAGGACCACAGAGGTTGGTGGAGGGCCACATTGGCGGCCACTTTGTGGAAGCAAAGGTTACCAAAGGGCCACACCTTTTTTCATGACACAATAAACACACTGCTTTATTCTCTGTATTACCAAAGAAATATTTGTTTGACCATTCTTCATTAAACACATGACATTTATCACTGATTTTACATTTTTCGGAAGGTTCATGGTTTCACTAAAGTTGGAAATGTATATATTTGCTAATGTAAAGACAAAATTGAAATTAACCAGATCAACTGGAAAAGCATTGCACATGTGTATTGACATGGCCATTCTACTGGAAAATACGAGGCGAATCTTCGGTTGCACATGGAAAGGAAATCTCAGTTCAATGCAGATTTTTCCGATTGTCTTGGTGGACCACATAAAAACTCTTAGCAGGTTGCATGTGGCCCTCGGGCCATTATTTGCCCACCCCTGATCTAAAAGATTTGTCTATGAATTGCATTAAACAAACTTCCAAAACTAAAAGGGTTATGAGTAGCAGGTTATTATACAACTGCCAAAGCAGTGCAATATTGTATTGTTTTGGCAATCGTATTTACTCTATTAAGCATTTTAGTGAGACTCTTGGGTTAATTTGTTTTGTTTAATTCTAGAATCTTAAGCTTCTTTTGAGTTGAGAAGTAGATAACAGTCATAAACCAGGCATCTTATGAAACGGAAGTTTCAATGTTCAGTTTAACTTTATTCTTATATTCTGACTTACTTGGTCTATTACTTTTATCTATTTGGGGAAAGATAGTAGTATGAAGCATTCCATTTCTATTAAATCACATATCAATAAAACAGTAAAAAGCAAAGTCGACTTACCTTGTTCTTAGATTTAATGTCGGAGACAGGGTAAGAATTATTATTGCAAAAGGTATTCTGTTTCAGATAATTTTTCAAGATAATTAAAGGAGAGATTCTACAAATCACAAATATGTCGTAGATACTGCAGAGACCCTGAAAACAAATTATACAATCAATACAAAGTGTCTATGTGTGTGCGAATCATTTAAAAATTCAATAAAAGAAAAAATGAACAACATGGACCATTTATAAAGTAAACTTTATAGCAACATATAGGTAAATTAGAAAATTTGACAAAAAATAACGTAGATTGGTGACTAAAGTTCAAACAAACAGCTACATCTTACAATGACAGTTATCCCTTGCTCTTTACATAACATCGATACAGCACAAAAGCATAAACAAATGAGTAACAATCCCGGTGAGAAAGAACTTGGACGGAAACTAACGCCATCTAGAAATTAAAGAAACAAATTACTAAATTCAAAACTGGAAAAAAGAGTAATAGGGCTAATATATAGTTAAATTATTTTCAGAATAAAATGATAAATAATTACATATCATAATTAAGATTTATAAAGTATCTCTAATTATTAAGACATTAGAATAAAAACGCGTTTAGTAGCGGTAAATAATGACGAATTACTTAGCGATGATCAAATATTACCATTTAGTAGTAATACTCTGTTTGCCTAACGATCTTTATTTGCTCTCAAGATGATGGTTACTTTTTTAAGCAAATAGTGATTAGTATAAACCGTCTTCATTAGAAAACATAAGAGGCAGTATAAAAAGATAATATGTACTTTTATTAAAAAGCCTTAAAATATACGTAGTACAAAATTTAAAAGCTAAGCACTTTATTCATTATTGTTTATGTGTGTAGGCACATTTGGGTATCTGGACAAACACACATATACATAAAAGTCGCATAATCGTTGGGGGGGGGGGGATAATATTGCAATATTTTAAATATACCTATATCCCCTTTCTATACCTTTAGCAGGGATTATACTGGGTAATTACGGCAAGGTTAAAGTCCACACAGCTTCCAGGTGCATGTTGATACCAAAACAAGACTATTTAATTAGCTCGCAGGTATTTATAGTCCACATACAGTCCTTGGAGAAAACCTTTATTTTCCATTATTGGCCCGTTTCTGTATGCTTTCTTATTGGTCATCAATAATTGCTTGCTTAATCCATTTCTATTAATCTGGTTTAATTGCCTTCCTTAACCCTTACTGTTTTGAACGTGCACACACGCACACACAACAATTATATATGTGATTTGATGTAAACTGGCTTCTTAAACGAAGTCAGAAATTTCTATGCATAGGTTACAGGACTTTTTTCTTTACCCTATAGACGAATTAAACATTCATTTCTGCAAACTTCTTACATAATTTAATAAGTTCGTGTATTTCTTATTTTTAAATACACAATTATTTATCTAACTCTGGTTCATTTCGTGTATCCTTCAATCCCATTTTAATAAAAGCTACTTTTAGAGTTGCACTATCCTGACCCAATATTCTTCAATTTCATTAAGAAGATATAAACAATAAAAGAATGAGAAATTCGCTATCTCTTTCATTCGGTTTTACCTGCAAATTGCTCTCACTTGTCATACAATTTAACCTGATTCTCTTTCAATATCCTTCACTCTAAAAATAAATGTTCAATACCCTATCTCTCATCTCCACATAAATTACATCTACAAACCGAATCTTTATTTCATTTTTGATTTTTTCCCTAATATCTAAAGCTTCTATCTTAGCGCCATAAGCATAAACTTCTATTTGTGTTATATATTCTTTCATATTTTACACAATTGTTATTCTTATAATCTTCAAAGTATTTTTTTTTTAATTGAGATTCATTTTCCACAACTTTAATTCTTTTTCACTAACCAACTTATCTATCTTCTTTTCCCACCATGTTCAATGGATTTCCCAAAAGAAGAAAATAAAGATTAATAATAATGAGCTAGAAGTTATGGATTACAAATATCTTGGTCAGGTTACTACTGCAGATGGAAATATAATGGATAAAATTAATCATAGATTTAAACTTGGAGTGCTTTTGGTAAAAATAACTTGATACTAAAAGGAAATATACCAATGTGTTTGAAAAAAAAGGTTTTTAATAAATGTGTTTTACCAGTTCTTACTTATAGATCTGAAACTTGGACACATAACAGAAAAGGAATGCAGAAACTACAGATCACTCAATGAAGTATGAAGAGATGTATATTAAGAGTATTAAGAAGAGATAGAAAATTTCCGGATAAGAGAATAAATATGTATTAGTGTCACCATTGAAAGAATTAAGGGATTGAAGTGAAATTGGGCTGGACATATTGTTAGAAGGGATGATAATAGATGGACAATTGAAAACTTAAACTTAATTCCAAGAGATTGAAAAAGACCTAGAAAAAGATGACACATGAAATGGATAGATAAAATAAGAAGTATGCTGGGATAATGTGGAGAAGAAAGGCTACAGATTGGAGAAGATGGGTTGGACATGGAGAGATCTTCATATTGCAATGGATTGATAATGAATGAAAATGATGATAATGACAAACACATTCTGTACATATTTATCCCATTTCTTAAATAAATATATGAAAATAAATTGCCAACTATTTACTTTAAATTTTATAAAATTATTTTTACTCAAAGTATTTTCCAACCTTCTACAAAATATTAGTAAACACTATTTTTATTCACACATTGAAACCTTCTAAAATTTTTTAATAAAAATTATGTCTGCCTTCATCATCATCATCATCATCAACCATTATCAATCCACTGCTGGATGAAGGTCTCTCCAAGTTCAATCTATCTTCTCTGATCTCTAGCTTCTCTTCTCTGCATCACTACTGCACACTTCCTTATTTCATCGATCTATCTCACATGTAGTCTTTTTATGGGTCTTTTACAATCTCTTGAAATCCAATTTAAGATTTCAATTGTCCATCTATTATCTCTTCTAGCAATATGTCTAGCCCAACTCCACTTCAGTCTTTAAATTTTTTCAATGTGGTCAGTAACAACTGTTTGTTCTCTTACCCATATATTGTATTTTCGATCTCTTCTTGTTACTACCAACATGCACCTCTCCATAGGCTTCTTTGAGTGGTCTGAAGTCTCTGTGTTGCTCTTCTATTAAGTGTCCAAGTCTCAGATCCATAAGTAAGAACTGGTAAAATACATTTATTATAAAAACCTTCCTTTTTAAACATATAAGTATATTTATTTTTAATATTGTTATTTCTACCAAAAGCCCTCCGACCAAATTTAATTCTATGATTATTTTCATCCATTATGTTTCCATCTGTAGTAATAATCTGACCTTTCACTCTATCTACATCTTATATTTTATTTAAAAATTTTTGTATTCTCTGGCCAATGTAAAGTGCATCATTTCCAAATGTTAAGGAAACATCATCACTCTTTTCCAAATAATAGATATCTCATATTTATTTTACAACAAACACACCAATTTTTAAATTAATTCCATTCTATTTTTTCACCTGCAATTTCCAACTATCTGTGTAATTCTTTTTTCCATCATAAAACACTATGAAAAAAATTATAAATTAATATCAACATAACACTTTTTTTTAGATTATTAAATTCCAATTACAGTTAATTATTAAAGTTACAATAAAAATGGATTTATAAAGGCAGTGTTTCTTAGCAGAAGTAACAAAGGATTACACCATCAAAAACATTGTCCTATGTGACTGTTCTTTTTTTAAATTTCCAAGAATTGAATTGTAATAAGAATTCAATAACTAAACTTTTTAACAAAACAAATAAAATCACACATAAACATATATATATTGTAAAGTGCACTGTGACTTCTCCTTAAACGGAGTGAGGAATCTCTCAGTAACTATGCCCAGAGAAACCTGTTAGTTACATTAAATTGATTAGGGCGCCACCTGATATCAAACATCACAACATATATATTTAAAAAATATTTGAACATATTTTCTTTAATATAGTGATGATGTTCATTTCACGGCCATGATTTACAATACCTGACTAGATCATGGAGAACATAAGTTACACCCAATGAAATGGACATATGATAAATATGCAGAACAAACAATATTACATATAAAGAAATTAACACATTATTTAGAAAAATAATAGTTTATTACAAAATATTATAACTGTCAGTTCATAATATAATGTTCTTTTTCTTAAATAAGATATTTCTCCAATCTTTCATTATTATTATTTTTTAGTTCACATTCACAGTGGAAAACAATGATTATTTATAAAGTATCCAAGGTTTACTTTGATTAATTTTAAAGCATTAATCTTTCAATTAAATCTTATAATGCAACTTAGTTTTACGATTGAGCACATTTTTTGACTTTCAACAGACTTTGGATGTTATCCTATGTAATGTCGACTATTACAAAATATAGTGCCACTAGAGTATTGCAATATCGATAATATACCCCAGAATGTGAACTAAGGTCAAAGGCAGCTCAATATTTGTAGAGCATGAAAGAATCGCTGGCCACACCTTTCATCCAGCTTCACCGAGATAACGTAAAATGCAAAGTGAAGAGGCTTGGTTTTATCGCAGATGATCCCAAAGCAATCAACCAAAGAGATGCCTACTTTACTATTTCTAAGAAGAAGTGGGCCATTTAAACATTATTGAATAAATTTGTATACATTACTGTGGCATTTAGAATTCCCAAAAGTGCTTACCTTATCAATTGTTATGAATAATTTCATTAATTTTGTATAAAACACAAGCTTAGTATTATAATACACTTATTTATATCAGAAGCTTTGTAGCATAGTCACGCACACTTATCTAATAGAGAGGGGCCATTTTAGGTCAGCCTGATTTAACAATAACAAGCTAATTATGTGACATGATTTTTTGAATCCAATCCCAATTTATTTGAGAATACCATGAATAAATTCGCCGTATAGATATAGTGTACAATAACCATTCAACAGTGATTTAACAATTGCATGTATATAATGTTCGAACATACATAAAACCTAATGCAAATAGGAGAATTTAAATGGAATAGATCAAATTGCAGAATAAACATTTATCTTAAAATACCAATAATTATATTACATTCAGCACTTTTTTTTTTTTTAACACTTAGACACTTTAAATATTTTGCTTAAAAAAACTGTTAACAAATCATAACTTATATGAGAGTGATTTTTTTTTTAATATATAAATATTTTCTTTCTTTTTTTTTTAACTTGAGTTATTTTAAAATGCATGTAATAATTAATTTAATTTTCATTTCCTGCTTTAAACAATCGATAATATAAAATATAGTTTGTTAGAATTAAATATACACTAAAATAAAACTTAAAAATTGTTAATAAGTAGGATAATAGCAGACATTAACTGATACCATTTGGTAGGTTGCCATAATGTCCTTTCCTTTAGAAAGATCCTGTCATTGAGATGTGAAGTTTAGGTCTCGTTTCTTCATTTGGATTATAGATTCCTTCGCACACAGTACTGTCAGGTCCAATGTCAGAGATCCAAGCTAAATTTCAGAAGTTGGTAGTTTTTTCTTTTTTCTACAAATCAAAATCTGATGCAGTTTAAGTAAATAAAGTCAGAATCCAGACATTAATTTCAAGAAAAACTGATGATATATAGATTTTAATAGTTGTTTCTAACACCCTTGGATTTTGTTTTTCACCTTTATTTTAATAGTTGTTTCTAACACCCTTGGATTTTGTTTTTCACCTTTGATCTTATTTTTAACACCTTTAATAATATCTTATTTTTTGACACCTTATGACCTGTTTTTATATTAATTACAAAAATTTTAAAAATACTTTCATTATTTAATTGAATAAACTTGCAAAGCTCGATAATTATTAAATTGTTTGAATTTTCCCCTTGTTTTCGAATCTCATATCTCAAAACAGGATTACTCTTTGTTTTATTAACTTATTTTTACTTTAATTATTTAAAATCAATTTTTTTAAACACTAGTATACATAAATGATTATTTTGCGTGACATTCCATACATTCTTTTAATCTTTGATAAAAGCAACAATTTCAACACAGTTCATATAACTTACTACTTTCTCTTAAATTTAAACTTTTTTTTTAAATATAGGGGATTTGAACTAAGACTTTCAAGCAACCTTCAACTATCCACACTATCTCATACTACTGATACACATATATGCATTTCATGCTGAACCAGCACTCATCAGTTGGTCCAGATTATCATCTTCAACACACATATATAATCAGTGCTCAGTTTATATTAAGATAGCAAATTCCTATACTTTAATGGACAGGCTTCAATATACTCCAATCTCCAACTCTTCAGCCACCCATACCATTGAAAATCTGATGATAACAGATCTACTACATTACTTAATATTATTTTACAATATGACATTTAATAATTTATTCTAATATTTATTATTGTTACATTTACTATTTTATTTTAAACCATTTAATCTATTTTATGTAATACTATTAAAAACACTTTTGAATGTTATATTTAATTGTTATCCCTCATAACACTGAAAACAACTCACAACTATGTAGAAGAAACCATAGCTGACAGTGCAACAAATTATATTTAATTGTTATCCCTCATAACACTGAAAACAACTCACAACTATGTAGAAGAAACCATAACTGACAGTGCAACAAATAAGATATTATTCATTTCAATAGATATATATATATATCGATCAGATATACCCAGTCTTTTGAAAGGCTATCCTTTTGATATGTAAATTTGATAGCATTAGTTCCTTCACACTAAATTCTTCACAATAAAAATTATGTATTATTAAATATAATATTTATAACTTTTTTTTTAATTGGTTGTTTTAACAATTGTGATTAAACACCTGTAGAGGTCCCTACTATCACATTTTACACGCATATGCTCGAGGTTATAGCCTCAGTAAATATTACTTAAGATTTAATATAAATTAAACAAAATATTTTAATATTATATAAATAAATTTTAGAAAAGTATCCTTCAGGGCGTCTTTGTTTTTGTAATAGTTTTTTTTAATTGGTTGCTTTAAGACCTTTTTTTAAGATTTAATGTAAATTAAACAAAAGATTTTAATATTATATAAATAAATGTGAGAAATGTAGCCTGCTTGAAAGGCCATCAAAGTCTGTTACATTTGATATGGGAATTTGACAGTGTTATGACAGTTTATTAATGGCATAACAGGTTTCTTTTTAAGTGATTGTGAATTTGACATGTGACAGCTTTGTGGATAAACATACACAGACAAAATACCTTCACCATTCAGACAATAGAGAAAATAGGAATTTTATCTATAGGGATATGGACTCTGATGGCACACAAGACAGCAAATGTATAACTTTGATAGTATGTACAAGCATAAGAAATGGTGATCATGTGATATATATATATTTAAAGTATTTAAAAGAAAAGAAGAAATGAACACAGATAAGAATTACATTAAATAATTAAAATAATGCCAAGACTGATTTAAATATTGATTAATTGAATAATAACAATTCTTGGTATTTTCTAAATATGATAAGTGATTTAAAGTATAAAATGTTGTGACAGTTAAAATGGATTATTATTTAATTCATATACATTTTTAATTTAACAAAAAGAAAATGGTTTATATAAGCAAAAAGAAATATAATTGTATAAATTATTTTCAATATATTTATGTTTAAAAAAGATTAAAGAAATATACATACAAGAAATACAATTTTTATAAAAGAGGGAAATGAGACTTTTAATTGTTTGAAATATTTTAATTAAGCAACTATTTTTAAGCCTAGTTTTGATGTAAGTTAACCAACAACTACAGCATTATATTATAATCTTATTTATATTAATTAAATAAATATATCTAACTTTAATTATTTCCCCTGTTTATAAATCTAAATAAACCTCTTCATCATCATCATCATTATCAACCATTATCAATCCACTGCAGGATGAAGGTCTCTCCAAGTTTAATCCATCTCCGATCTTTAGCTTCTCTTCTCCATATCACCCCTGCACCCTTTCTTATTTCATCCATCCATCTCACATGTGGTCTCTTTCTGGGTCTTTTACAATCTCTTGGAATCCAGTTTAAAATAAATACTAATATTTTTTAAAACTGAAATAATCAGAATAAAACATTTTTAGCCATCTCTATGCAGTCTGAGTTTGGAGCTCCCAATAAATATGCACAGTGCTCCTGTGATGACGTAATGCAATGTATATATAGCAGAAACCATTTGCTGTATCTGAAATGCCGAGATTATGAAAGTTAATTACGAATTATAAACTGTAAAAGGTTGAATAATCTATTCTGATTAACCAAGATGTTTCTTTAAAGCTATCTATATACAAGGCATGCCTACTAATATCTACATAAGATGAATGCAACAGCATAATATTATCCATGCAGGAAATCCATTATACATATGAATATAAACACAAACAGAATAAATTATCAATGACAGAGAAATCATCCAGCAGTTACATATACAGCAACAGATTATTTTGAATGACTGCATCCAGGCTTAAGTTCCTCAGTCACATATTTAATTTTAATTATTTACTTTTTTTTTTCAATCATTATTTAATAGGAAAATATAAGAAAAATCATTTCTGAGTCTAACAAATATGTAATCAAAGAAAAAAGTCCATTTTTTATTATCAAATGAGGAATTTTAATAAGGGTAATACACTTTTTATGATTGCAAAAATGATTTAGCAAAAATATTTCACTTTTTAATTATAATGAGTTTCATCTTTACTTTTTTCTTTCTTTCTAATTTCAAAATTTAAAGAAAAAAATAAAAAATAAAAACCTTTTTTTTTTTCATATGTCATAGCATCAGCTGGGAAGCGACCCCGCTAACCCGGGATAATTGACCTCTCGACCACCAATGTTTATAACTTACAAGCTTAAGAGAATAGGGTCATGTGATCTATGACTCTTATTTTGACTATTTAAAGAAAAAAAGTTTGTTAAAGTTTTTATAAATTGGGTTAAATGTCGTTTCCAAGTTTTACATTTTGGAAATAATAATATTAGCACTGAATAATACCCATCCATTTCCCATTAAAATGGATCAAACAAAAAAATTTACCTCACTTTTATTATGCATTAAAAATATTTCCTTTTTTTTTTTGTTATTCATCTTGGGTTATGACAATAAAAATAAAGCTACTAGAAATTAATACTGTAGTGTTTTGTAAAATGGCAGACATGTTTGTGCACTCCAGAAAAAACTAGAATTTATTCATAAGGCTGTTTTTAGATTGCGCTCTGATAGCTGAGGAATTTAATTAGTGCATTGACGTAATGGCGATCAACAATTCCTAGAAATATTTGCTAATTACAAATGTTTCTAGATAAGAGACGTTACCTTATTGGTCAGTGCATTGATTGGTCATTGCAGTTGTCAGAGAGCGATAAGAAGACTGGGTAACATCTAGCAGTGTAACATAGAGAGCAGTCAAGCAGTATTGAGTAAGCAGTATTTAAGTAGAGATATCTCACATCAGTGCTGGTGGTTAATGATCAGCGCTCAGTGGAAATGTAGTTCACAGGTGTAGCTGAAAGAGACCACACCGGAGACATTGAGAGTATTCGTTGGAGAGCTTCATTGCAGACCAATTCATTGGAGAGCTTTATTGCAGACCAATTCGTTTGGAGAGCTTCGTGGCAGACCAATTCGTTGGAGAGCATTCGTTGCAGACCAATTCAGCGGAGAGATTGCAGACCAATTCGTTAGAGAGCTTTGTTGCTGACCAATTCATTGGAGAGCATTCATTGCAGACCAATTCGTTGGAGAGCTTCATTGCAGACCGATTCGTTGGAGAGCACTCGTTGGAAACGAACAGTGTGGGAATTGTATAACGTTAATGGCTGACCGCACAGTATGACTTGCAGATATAACATTGGCACAGTCGTAAGTGCGGATATAACAAATACATGCACCAAATATTTCACAGATTAAATATGCCTGATATATAACTATACCTGCAACAACATAATGGGGAAATAACAATTGATCAATATGCCACGAAAAGAATAATGACTCAATAAGCATTCCCTAAGAACTTTAAGGTTACAGCTTGGCCATCACAACAGACATTTTTAAAATGCTTTGAGGTATATTCTGATGTTCACAACACCACATAGTCAACTCTGTTTTAGATGATTCACCACTTAGCATTTAAGAGATCTATCTCAAAACTAAATAATACATTTATTTATTTTTTGTTTCATAAGTAAAGCACTAGGTGATATGCAATATAACAATATGCTTGCATTTTGCTATAATTTTTTCCATGTGCAATCATTATTGTTGAGAAAATACCTGCAAATTATATGGAGATATATTATTAGTCTCAATTGAAAATCATATCAACTTAAATTTGGAAATGGTTTTGCATTTTAATGTTATGGATTTATTTTTTAAAAAACTATATCTAAAATCAAATTTAATATATAAATTCATTAAAATAAAATTATTAGAAGTTGTTACTCTTTTTCTTATCTTGTTTGTAATTAGTTACTGAAAACCTTTCTTTATGTTGGCTAAGGCAAATATTTATTGTGTCTTTTTAGCCAAAAGTGCGCTTAGCTATTGTTAATAAATAAAGAGACTGAATAAACCTTTTTTAAAGCTAATGTTAGAAACGTTATCAGCAACTAATTAAAATAAACTTACTGTAGCAACAAGCTTTGGTATAAGCTATGAATGCTGCAAAAAAAAATAAGGCTGACAAAAGATCGGCCCTGCCAACCGTAGCTGCAACCTACACAAAATCAAAAAAGAAAGAATAATTAAATTGAACGCAAAGATAAATAATAAAATTTATGAAGATTTTCTATTAATAAAAGAGTTTAATATTTTGACATTATTTTAGATTTCTTCCAATGTGTTTTGTTTTTATTCCTAAACAGTGGTCGAGTTATTGTAAAGCAAATGCAGATATACCCTTGTATCTTAGGAGTTCTTTCACTACTAAACATTAAAATAAAGGATAATAGTAAATAAATAGCCTATACTTTGGTCTAATAAGTATTCCTGGCAATTAGCTAATAAAATTTATTCAGTATTAATTGTTGTTCAAAAAATATTCAAATATATGTCATGAGTATTAAGGTCCTTTTTTGAAATTTTGCATATGGGTCTAAAAAATTTAGCTGCAACACCATGCTTTAAAGTTTATATTTTTTTCACATAAACATTGCAATACCCATTGTTTTTCCAAATCTTGTTTACTCTCAATCTGTATGAATATACATCTTTTTTTTAAATTTTATATCCTCTTTGTTTCATCCATAATTTTATGGTCATCATCAGTTGTTTTATTTTCAAAGTATTTAAAATTATATCAATAAATAGCTTTTTTATTTTATATTCACTGTGTTTCAACCATATTTTATGGTCATCATCATTAGATTTTTATTTACAAAATATTAAAAATATATGAAGGGAAAGAACATTTAAAATGCATACCTTATACATAACTTATAGAATATAGTGAATAGAAATTTTTGGGCTAATAACTATTAGGCACAGTATGTGCATATTTCACTATTGAAAGATTAGCTTGGAAAGTACATTTCTCTCAGGTCTCAGCTCATATTCTTGAAAGCCCATTTCATACAGAAGTTTTGAATAGATTAACATTAGCACTGAAAAGATCTTTTTAGCTATATTACTTCTTTATTAAACCACTAAACTTCACATGATCACCATTTCTTATGCTTTCTCATAAATATTATTAAAACAGGCAAAACTTCCCATACAGTAGTGCCACTTAGTGCAAGCCAGAGTAATCAATGAATACCAGAAGGCTTGTGCATAAAATCCCTATCTAGTGCCTATTCCTCCAATATCCCCAATCTAGTTTCTAGCTTGTGACTTTTGGCAGTGAGGAACCTTGGATCTGAGAGCCCTGCACTAGATTTTAGGATCTAATGCAACACTCCAGCAGCCATATTTTATCTCTACTTAACTACAAAACTATGAGAATAAAATTGAAAACACAATATTTTCAATCCAAGGTCATCAGCGTATATATTATAGGTCTGAACTCAGTTCACTACTGTACAGAGAGTTTTGCCTGTTTTAATAAGTTATGAGCAAGTATAAGAAATGGTGATCATGTGATGTTTAGTGGTTTAATACCAGTCCTGCCTAATAGGATAGTGGTGGCTATGGTTATTAAAGAACCAAAGACACCAAAATGTATGGGTATTGAACTGAGTTCAGACCTATATGACTATATAAGCTGATGAGCTCGGATTGAAAATATTGTGTTTTCAATTTTAGACTCATAGTTTTGCAGTTAAATAGAGATTAAAAGGTGAGTGCTGGAGGATTGCATTAGATCCTAAGATCTAGATGCAGTGCTCTCAGATCCAAGGCTCCTCACTGATGAAAGCTACAAGCTAGAAACTAGTCTGGAGAT
Organism: Epiperipatus broadwayi; assembly: GCA_028023455.1. Classification (NCBI taxonomy): domain Eukaryota; kingdom Metazoa; phylum Onychophora; class Udeonychophora; order Euonychophora; family Peripatidae; genus Epiperipatus; species Epiperipatus broadwayi. The sequence goes on from JAQFVV010000277.1 coordinate 219,022, forward strand.
GTTGGATGAGTAGGTACTAGATAGGGATTTTATGAACAAGATTTTTGGAATCCATTGATTACTCTGGCTTGCCCTGAGTGGCACTACTGTATGGAGAGTTTTGTCTGTTTTAATGATTTCTTTATATGAATAATTACTATCAAGGTGCTGTTATATTCTGTGCTTAATATGTATTCCCTTCTTTTCTAACTCCAGCTTAGTACTGCCCTGTGATCAAACTTAGCCAATTCAATTTATTCTGTCTAAGTATGAACGAATGAATGCTTACATGTCAATGAATCTATGAAAGAATATCTCAGATTCCTGATGTCTGGCAAAAGTATGTTTATCTAATTCTCAAGGAACCACTATTACTTATTAAAATATGTTTTTAATGCTAATTCTATAGTGTTTTTCAAATTTTTTAAAATCCAAAACACATTAGCAGATAATTACCAAATCTTAATTAAATATAATTAATTATATATTTTTAATTAATATATATTTTTATTTTTTATTTAATAATATACAAACTGAAATTTTCAGAATAGATTTATATATATGAGCATACTGACAACTTGGAATTTATTCGTATGTTTTTGAATTACACATTTTTACATTTAATTTTATTAAACATAGTTTTACCTTTCATTATTCTACACAAACATACAAAATTTTTAAATCTATTATATCTATGAGCTGGAAATTAAGAATGTATCGGTATAAGATCCTCTGGATTTGAAATACAACACATACATTGATTATACATCGGACAATTCCATCATCTAATATTAATTATTAAATGTCTTTAGAAAAACTCAAAATTTATTTTAATTGTTTAAATACTTTAACGATTCACAAATTAGTATATAACACAACATTTAAAATATTATTTTCTTCTTTTCTTCAGGTACAGATGGTCTGACCAGTGACAATACTAGCTTGAGATCAAACCTGGATCTTAGATTTGTAAATATTGAATGAAGATAACATTCTAATCAACTAAGTTATTCTGTAAAAGGTTAGTTGGTTGGAGCATCACCTTAAATTCAATATTCATAAATCTAAAGGTCCAGGTTTAATTTCTATATTATTACTATCACTAGTCAGGTCAACAATATTCGAAGAAGACAGGAAAATAATTCCACTTGAAACTTTGTGTCATCTACTAGCATGTGCGCTATTATTAACGATTAAAGAGATTTGAAAGTTTAAATGAAATCTGTAATTTTCTAAAGACATTTAACAATTAATATTAGATGATAAAAATAGTCCAACATCTAACTACAACTATAATACTATCACGCAAACTTTTAAACCAAAACCAAAACAACTGTATGTCTTAAATATTAGATGCTTTTTACATAAAACAATATCAAATATTTATTACTATATAACCTTGCTGTAATCATCATCAATTGAATCACTTTATTTAATTTTAGGTTCTCAATTATTTTACTTACGTTATTTATATTTTTTAACTACTTAGCTTACAGTTTTTAATTATTTTAGACTCTATTAAACTCTTTGCGATTTTGAGTGACTTCCATTATTGAATGAGTTTGTACTGTCACAATATGTTAACACATGCATAACTATTATTACATATACATGTGCACACACACAGATCCTATTCATTTAATTATACAAAAGTTTGCTTTTTAAAATAGGTTATCAAACCAACCTTACTACTGTTACATAGTAATTAACATTTCCTGCTTATATTGTCCAAATTTTCGATTTTATTTTGTAGTAACTCTTTCATATAGTAGTCATTGATTACTATGACTAGCACTAGGTGTCACTACTATATGGAAAGAGTTGCTACTGTTTTAATAGATTGTGATATAAGAAATGGTGGTCAAGTTTATGTTTTAGTGACTTTTTTTAAAAACTGCTTTCATTCTAACATTTGTTGTATTTTTTTTTAATTTCTTTTAAATACTTAATTCCTAAAATATCTTCAAATATATTTTTTATTTGTATTAATGCAATGAAATAAAAAATGATAGAAAAAAACAATTTTCCAAAAAAAAACCAAAAAAAAAAAAAAAAACCATCGAACTCCGTATTAGAATAAAAAATTTTCTTATAATCACCTCCACACCGCCAATTCTTCAAATACTCCTATCATTCAAACGATAACCACTGCTTCTTACCATCCTATCATTTCCCAAACCCTTTTACCAATGTAATAACTTCTTCAAGAAGAAACTGAATGAATCCCACCACGATCCTTATCATCTTAACTGTTAATCCAGCGTTTTAATACTACTCTCATAATCACAACTAGTACAATATTTTTCTTCAGTATCTATTTAAAAACTACAACAACCATGCTTACAACTATTACTGCAGACATTGTGATTACTACCATCTCTTCAATACCAAGCACCATTTGCACCACAACAAAACAAAATCATTTTTATACATGTTTCTTCCAAGCCGTAGGTAGGTCCAAAAAATAGGACATGTTATCCATAGTGATAGAATGGCAAGTACTGGAGTTCAAGATCTATATATCATGATACATTTTTGACATTTTCAATGCTTCAACTTCTAATGACTCTGATACTACGACAATCAGATAAATGATAACATTCAATTACCATGTTTAATATAGCTTGTCACCTCCTTACAAAGATCCTTGTAGTATCCCTTATAAGTTAAAATGTTTCTTAAATCCTACTTTATGCATTGATCTGCATCATGTAGAAATGTGAGCTTGTAAGATTACTAAGATGTATAATATTTACAAGGTACTAATAAAAATACTCAAGATAGATCATTCATATCAGAACATAAATATATAAGACAAAGCAGATATAGCATTAATCTTTTTCTTAATATTCTGTAACATTCTATAAAGAATTCAGATTCCCAATCAACACCTATCTATCCATAAATCCCACACATTTCTTCTTCTAATTTCTCTATCTATTCCTTTTTTCAAATTCTCATTTGGACACTTTTTATTTTTCTCAGTATTATCCAGTTAATGTTTGTTTTGGCAATCTTTCCTTAGATGTTTTCTGAGCATGTCCATACCATTCCAAATGCTTTGTGTTCATATTCATTACTTCTTGAATTCTTTTACTACTTATTCACTCTTTCCTTAAGCTTCCTGTTGATCTTCATCAGTAATCCATTTCTGCAGTCATCGATTCTCTTTCTGTTCTTTCTAGCAATTGCCTCACTTCCATACATAATGGTTTTTCACTATTCTGTCATATATTAATCCTTTACTAATTTTTTTATATATTCTGATCCCACAATATTTCTTTTTATCATTACTATAGTTTATCTATTCGGTACATTTCTTTCCCTTATAGATTCACCTGCAGTTTCCTTGGATAGTATTCATGCCGAAGTATTTATATTGTTCACATTTCCTAATCCATTATCCAATTTTTCTTAATGTATTCTTCCAATGCACATCCGCATAAACATATACTGGCAAAAAAATTGGTGATTTTTTATATAAACATAAAGAAAGAATATTTTTGGAACACCAAGGAGTTTATGAAATTCCATGTTTACACTCTCAAGAATCTATGTGGGTCAGTCTAATAGATGAATAAATGTCAGAATTAAGGAACAATATAAATACTTTTAATCAAAAAATTAGCGCATCAGTTTTTACTTCCCATTTTTTAGAAATTGGTCACAAACCTGATTTTGACAATACAAAAATAATTGCTAATTTGGAAAGATATGATTTAAGAACCATGAGAGAGACAACTGAAATATTAAAGAGACCTATTGATTTAAATAAGGCTGACAAAGCACAACGTATTCCAGCTATGTGAAACCTCTCATTTTATCTAATATTAACATAAAATTAATAGGTGAAAAAACTGAGGGAAATAAACATTTTGATAAGCCTCATATTGTGAATGCTGAACTACTTCAAGTTGAATCTCATTTCTCATCTTGCACTGAGCCACATTATTGTTTGAGATCTAACGATTGTTCTTTCAAAAGTTAACCTTGATAATGGCGATTGCTAGTCCATCGAAATATCGGATTGTAATGCAAAATAATACACGGTTTATTCTCAAAAATAATAATTCATCATACAACCGTGAAAACATTAAATATAATATATATATGCATATTGTTTATTTTAAATCTCTATCTTCTGTATTCCTCTTTTAATTTTCTAGTTATATAACTGAAGCCATTACGACCTTGAATCAAAACGATGTAATATTTAATACTTGTGCTAATTATGTGGAGTAAATAAATACAGACTTTTTGATGATTAGTTTAATGCATTTTTGGTGCAATGGTTTATAATCATGATAGTTTCATAACTAAAGTCAAGGTTCGATATAAACTAACAAAACATCACATGACTTACCACATGTTTTCAGTTTAAATATTTCTATTTCAGTAGTATACTTTTCAATCTTCCTTCAACACTGAATGCAAGCTTTAGAAAGCAATGATAGTTGCTGGATAACAATAATTAATAAATCCCTATCCTGTGATTTGCTATCCAAAACCATAAGCTAAAACTAGTCTGGGATTTGGGATAGAAAACCACAGGATCAGGATGTATTAAGGATTTTCATCTGCCAACTGTCATTGCTTTCTAAAGCTTGCATTAAGGGTCAAAAAGGTGAAAAAGAATGCTACTGAAATAGCAATATTTAAACTGAAAACATGTGATAGGTCATGTGATGTCTTATTAATTATGACACTATTAAACTATTCTATATTATCAAGGACACCTTACATCTTCCTGTGTATTCTTATTTATATATTACTTTCTCCATTTTTCAACACATTACCAAAATTGATGATAAACCAGGCATCTCTAATTGGATTCCATCTTTACTGTTAAAATGACATTGTTTTGACAACAGTTTGAGATTGTTGATTGATATTGTCTAAGTGTTGACTTGTTTTAATGATTACTTATAAACCCATTTAGCCTTGAGGATTACTACACTTATTATTTAAGTAATACTTTGGGTGCAATTTGAAAATTATAATTGCAGTTTATAATGTTATAATTGAGTATTTATTAGTCTGTATTCAAAACAGGTTATATTTTGAAGGAGGTTTATTCAAATGTCTTAATATCAATAATTTCAATTTCTGTCGTAAAGTTGCAATCTTTAGTGTCTATATAAATATATTGGACCATAAATAAAGGTGGGATTCCACCATTATTGTTAAAAGGAGGTTGCCTTGATAACAGTTTGGGATTGTTGATTATTATTTACATCGGGATTAACTGGTTTTATTGATTAATTGTAATTACATGTTTGATTATTGCCATCATATAGAGTTAATTGTTAAATATCTTTAAAAAAATTCAAACTTTATTTAAACTTTACAAATACATCCAGGTATTACTAATAGCATACAAGTTAGTACATACTCAATGTTTTGAGGAGTATTTTTTTTTTCTTCTTCAGATATTGCTGGCTGGAATGGTGATAATACAAACATGGGAATCGAACTAGGAAATATTATATTCATGAAATTCTGCATTTAGGTGATTCTCTAACCACCTGACAGAAGTCACTCTAGCCAGATGACAAAGCTGAGTTAATTACATCACTTTAAATTCGTTATTTACAAATCTAAAGGTTATCAGTTCAATTCTTATGCTAGTAGTGTTATTAGTCAACATTGAAAAAGAGAATACTACTACTAAAAATATTCTATCATAATACGTGTGTTCTTACTACAATTGAAAGTTGGAATTTTCCTAAAAACATTCATCAATTAATTCTAGATGATAGAAATAGTCCAACATATAATTACAACAATACGCCACCATCACAAATTTTCCAAACAAACGCTGACTTCTTTAATCAGCATCTTTCTTCAGCTGTATTCAGTGCATAACAATGACCTTGAAAATGTCAAAACAAAGTCCATTTTATGTTTTATTTTTCAACAAAAAGTATTGTAATATGATGATTACAGTGTACCCCACCCAAAAATCATCAAGATAGCTATTAAAAACATTGAAATCTTTCATTCTACATAAGTGTAAATGTTAATTCTATAATTGATATTACAGATATATGTGAAAAAATATATTATATAAACAAAAGGTAAATAATTTTAAACAATCCATCATAGAAATGCATCTACAGTATACCTCCACAGAGATCTACTGAAAAAGATGATATGAGGATCTTCCTATTCATTTTTCTTTGTTTTATTCTCTATTAATAACAGCCAATACTAGTTCCTTGATAAATAATTGGCTTGATTGCTGATTTGTCTATGGAATAATTATCAGAAAAAATCATGTTTGCTTGAAAATTAGAAGTTCCATGGTGTTTCATTCACAGATCATTAAAACATCAGACATGTGGATGGTCAAAACAGTAGAATATGAGAATTCTTACTTATATAAATTTAAGAGATGTTAGCTCAAATCAACATGTATAATATATTTACATGATTGCCAACTTTCAGAAAAAAAATAACAAATCACTCTGCAATATGCATATATTTCAGGACTAACTTCTTTCATCAGTCACTTTGGAGATGATATTAATACTATAATAATGTCTGACTTAGAATCAGAGTGAATAATTAATTTAATGATTGTGTTTCATAAATTAACTCTTTCATATGTTGATGCCATATTGGTAGCCATTACAAGTCAGATGATTGTTACATTTGCATGGATTTTTTGTAGAACTCCAAGGCAGTTGATAAAGGAAGTTATTCTTGGAATGTAAGTATACTCCAGAGTGATTCCCAATTTTTCATGTGGTATGGTAACTGTAGGTAAATATTAAGCACGATGATCAGAGCTAACATCTATCCAGATTTATTTGCATCTATTTCATGGTATGCTTGTCTATTTATTATAAATATATATTAAACCATAACTTGTCAATAACTGATTTCCAAATGTAATTCACAACACAAGAAACAAAACCAATAAAATATTTATAATTATTGTCCAGGTAAAATACACTGGTCATTTTCAAAACTTATTGGATGAATCAATAAATGTTTTACATTAAATCATCAATAGTTAAATAAAAAAATCATATCAAAATTTTGTTCAAAATGCATTGGGTTATACTGGTTAGGTTTAGTAATAATAATTCATTCTACTAATGCAGAAGCTATCAATGGATTCTAGATAGCAATACTATATAAATATCTTCAGACTTAATAACTTTGTCAGGGAGGAACTTTAGATTTTTGCACCTATGCATCAACAGTGGCCATTTTTATTCTTTTACATTCTTAAACTAATAGTTAAAATTAAAAACAATCCAGGAGGTTAATAATGGCTGCTGAATATTTAATGGAAATGTCATCTGAGTTCGAGGATATAGCACTAATGGCTACTGTTCATTAGTTACTCAAATTTATTATAGATGTCTCTGGAATAAATAGTATAAATTACTGTTTCTAAAAATTTATGTTAAATGTAAGATGAGAAAGCCACGAGATGTTTTAATGGTTGCATTATTTTACTTTAAAAAAGCCAGAGTTTTCTTCCCTTGTATAAAACAATATGAAAATTTGAGCACCATCTTGAGGTAAAAGTATTAAAATTATGTATGTATAATTAGACATAAATAATGTTTTTGTTTTTTCCTCACTTTTGTAATTGTAAAGAACTTATCAAAAACTTAGAAAACAATTTTATTAGGAATGTAATTTACAAATTTACATTTAAACCTAAATTTAAAAAAGATAGGATCACTTAATGTACATATAATTGTAGGAACAATGAATTTTCTCTTAAAATTTTACATTAACAGGCTGCCCCAACCATACAAAGTGTGCTGTGAATGATTTAATAAAACAAACAAACAAAAAACCATGATATGATCTTAGTTTACACAATTTTTTTCAGGAGAACATATTTATTTGCAATCTATAGCAAGTATGAGTAATAAATAAATATTAATGCTTAAGAAATGTCTTACAAGTACTGTCTGAGACATATTTTCTTCCTAGTTCTATCTTATAATCTTTATCAATAAGGAATTTTGGATTTGGATCCATTGGACTTTTTGACTTTGATTCAAAATATTAAGAAGTTTTTGAATTTCAGGCTAGGTAACTTGATATTAAAAAAAAGAAGAATAAGAACTAAAAAGGATTATAAATTCAAGTGCCACTACTTCCAGATCCCAAGATCTTCTCTTATAAAGGCCATAAGACAGAAACTTGTCAGGGAAACATAGATAGGATAGCTCTGGTTATGGTTTAATAAGCTACCATCGATTAATTACTCAAGCTTATACTAGATGGCAGAACTGTGGTAAGACCGGTGGCTGAAAAGCACTGTGCGATGTGCTGTTTTGTTGGTTTTAGTTGATGATGGAAATATAGTGGCACCAATATATTAAAATTAAAACTGCACTGGATATAACAAAACAACACTGGATATACAGGATTAAAAATTATTTTAATGCCACTAAAAATTAAATTAAAGGATCAATAATTATTTTCATGACCATAAAAAATAAAAAATAAAAGCAGACCATTTATATGTTTTATCATGTGGAGAAACATAAATAATTAGGAAAAGAAATAACTAGAGACTGTTGAGATGTTGATTTGGAAGAGAATTGATGAGATATGCCAGAAGAAGAGAATTAAAATCCTGATTTATTCAGTAATTAGAAGAGAATTGGGCTAAACATTTATTTAAAAGTTGAGAAACCATAAAAATTCCTGCACTGGAGCAGTAAAAAGAAAGAGCATAAAAGAAGTGAATTGATAATCTAGCAGAATGATAGTAGCTACGTTTTTGAAGATGTAGATAAAAAGATAGCAATTAATTGGAGAAGTCAGGTTGGTGTATGGGTCCTGCAAGTCAGTAAGTAACTAATAATGATGTTAATAAACTCTATCTCCAGCTTGCCCATTTTACATCAAAGAGCATGTGTGTGTGTGTGTGTGTATCCATGCTTTAGTAAAAGATTTGTTGATTTTTTTTTTTTTAAGACACAACATCACAACTAATTGTAGATCAATTCATGATGATAAATGAATGTTAACTCTCAGTTAAAGAACCATATGAAAAAGTTGTATCTTTTGGATAGAAAATATGCAGACGGGGGCAATTCTAGGATACAAGTAGCAATGTTTGAAAGGATAATTCCCAAAATAACTTGGAATCTTTTCCAAGATTTTCAAACAAGTAGATTATTCTCACGTATCCAAATTATAGTAAAATATTAGCACTGAATAAGTGATTCAATAAAGGAATATTTATTTATTTTAGTTACTCTTAGAAAAGGTATAAAAGAAGATAAACTGTCAAAATCCTCACAACTGGCAGATAATTATTCACATAAATATTTTATCTCTATAACACCTATTATTAAAAAGAGTTAAATGGAGCTTTTATATATATAATCGAGGTCAGACGCTCAAAATGACGATATGAGATTCGAAAACAATAGTTTCATCTGATCAAACTCATTTTCTTACCTCTCTTTAACTGACAGTTGATTCAACCAATCTTATCCCCACATAGGAAAATAGTTCAATTCATTTTTTATATAATAATTAATCTTTTTTTACTTATTTGCAGAAATATATAAGTTAACACAAACATTAGTTGACAAAACAACCACTAGAGGTCTATTTTACAAAAGACCGTCAGTCTGCCACGCTTGAGAGCGCACGCTTTAAATCCCGAAGTAGAAACATACTACTATTATTAGTTTTTAAAATTACTATTGCTAGTTTTAAGTTAAATAAATGTCGTTATTTTTTGTATAATGATTGCAAACAAATTGTCCATTACATTACAAAAAAAAATAATTTATAGAGAGAAGCCTTTCAATTAAACCTTTAAATAAATATAAGGATGGAAAAAAAAAAGGTTTTAAACATATTAAATGCAAATATAATGAGTTTCCTTTACAGTAAAGATCTCTGCATATAAACTAACGTTGATATATTACGATAATAAATTTTAATTAGAAATAAGAACATGTGTTTTGTATTATTTCTCTAACTCAAAGAATTAAAAAAGACCTAAAGTCCAAAAAAAGATCAAACACTCTTTTTCTAAATGGTGTAAGAATAAACTAAGAAGTGGACAGATCAATTTTAATGCCAGAAGCAACCCTTAATAATTGCGCTTTTTAAAATTATTTGGAAGGACCTGTAGTATAGAGATAGCACATCCGTCTATCAAACCTATGACCTGGGATTCAATCTTTTCAAGAGGCTTAAGAATATTCTCACAGAGGAAGATGGCCCAAAGCCAACCCAGTTAACTATCCTAGTCAGTAAACGGGTATTTAGCTAATTTTTATTTTATGGGTATTACATTTATCAGTCCTGACATCTTCAGGCTTCTAAGTTTCACAATAATATTTCCAGCTGAATAATAATCGTAAACACAATATTCAAGATTAAAATAGGCAAAACTCTCCATACAATAGTGTCACTCAGTGCCAGCCAAAGTAATCAATGGATGCCAGAAGGCTTGTGCATAAAATCCCCATCTAGTGCCTACTCATCCAATATCCCCAGACTAGTTTCTGGCTTGTGGCCTTCGTTATGTGATGTTTAGTGGTTTCATATTCAAGATTGTTGTCTTTTATGAATGTCTTTTTTTTTTTTTCTGCTTATAGATACATAAAATTTTATCAAATATTTTTTTCTCATATAAACATAGTTTTATTTATTTTAATAAATTCAAACTCAAGCAAATTGATATGTGGTAAGAAGTGATAGTAAATATTTTTTATACATGTAAAAAATAAGACTAGAACAACTCTCCACTCTAGTGCCATCTAGAGTAGGCTTGAGTAATCTGTGATAATCAGATTTGTATAAAATCATTGTCCTTAGTACTTAAATTTCCAGACTACTTTCTGCTTTTGTCCTTACTAGGAAACTTGGGAATCAAAGTTGCAACAAATGTAAACATGCAGCAAATAACTATCTTTAATTCCATTTTATTTGTCAAGTTAAAAATTTGAAATTCAAATTCAAGTTGTTTTGATTTGAATCCAAAACTTTAGGCTGATTTGAATTTCATAGCTTACTAAATAAAATCAAATTAAAAGTGTCACTGGAGTTTCCAACTTTGAGTCCTAAGCCTCATCAATAAAGACAAAAATTAAAAATCAGTCCGAGAATAGGGATTGTATTTTTTTATCTGGTAATCAGTGATTATTTGAGATAACGCCAGATGGCACTAAAACAGAGAAATGTATTTTTTTTATATAATATTGTTCAATTAAGCTGGGAGTTTAACAATTTGTTGCTATACTTAAATACTTTTTTTTAATAAAATAAAAATTCATATTACATTGTGATACTAGCCAAAAAACAAAACTTTACTAAAATTATTTGCATTTATCTTTTATAAAAAAAAGTGAATTGAAAAGGAGAGTAAAAGAAACTTTGATGATGAAATATTTTGAATCTGAGGTCATCAATCTCATAAGGACGTCTTTTGATATTAAAGAAAGTTGGGTTTTGAAGTGAATTATAGGAAGACTATTTTGTTTGGTATATATGTATGGAAAGCACTAAACTTTGCTCTCAGGAAAAAGTGGAGAAATCAGGAGGAACCTCATAGATAAGTGTATGAAATTTCTACTGACTGTTGCCTTTGGCAGAATGGCTCAGTTGGTTTGAGCATTATCTTAAAATTCAATACTCAAGAATCTAGGGGTCCAGGTTCAAATCCCATGCTAGTACTGTCACTTATCAGGCCAGCAACACCTGAAGAAGAGGGGAGACTAATACCTCTTGAAACATGCATATACTAACCTGTTTGCCGGGATATTACTAAAAGTTGAATGTATTTGGAATATTTAAATAAAGTTAAATTTTTGGAAAGACATTTAGTACTTATATTAGATGATGGAAATAGTCCAATATAAAAATACAACTAAAACACCATCACCATAAACCTTCAGGAAAACACATATATATGATATGTTTAGTTAAATTTCCTTGAAAAAATCTATTTGTAAATATGAAACCATGGTTGTGGAAGAATTTTGGTAAAGTTTAGTTTTTTGGCTAGCATTATAATATATGAATTTTTATTGCATTTATAATAACTAGTATAGCATTGGGCAGTATTTAATTATTATTGTTTTAATATATATTTTCTTTTTTTATTTGTTTTTATAAAATTATAAATAAAAAAATAAAGTAATCAATAAAATGAAATGATGAGAAAATAAGTTTTTGCTATTTTATATGAAGGGCAATAGAAAAGGACACAATGTGTTATGGATCTTTTTATCAAGAGAAAAAAAGAGGAATACAATTCAGCTATCTCTAGATAAATTTATAAAGAAACTACTAATCAATAAAGTGTTATTTATGTATATGTTAAATCTCATTAAAAAGTAAATATTTAAAAAAACACTTTTTGATTTTTTTTATATTGCTCTAGTTTCTACACATATCAGGAACCAATTGTGTAAGAAAGTTGAGGACTGCTCGTATATAAAATAATAAATATGTGTCTACCAGCATTATTTAGAAATCTAAGATTTAGACAGTTAATAGACATAAAATATAGATATTAAAGTCACACAGCAAAGTATGTAGAGATATACAATGGGATCATCAAAGAAGAAGTGAAAATTAAACCCACAAACAGATATCACTGACATAATTAAAAAATTAAGAGCCTGCAGTCATGTTATTTGAAAAGATGACAGATATATATAATTGAAGTTTTAAGTTGAAATCGAAGAAACTGTAAAATATCCAGGAAGAGGCAATATGTCAGATGAATGGATAACCTTTTAATTGATGAAAACATTTCCATTGTTCTCCCTGGTGGCAATTTTTATAAGTATTCAATATTTGATTTTACTATTAAGCCTTTATTTTGTATTAGAATTTAATAAATTGGACTTTGTTTATAGAATTATAAGATTATAAACAATAACATTTAAAAAATCATATTTGAACTTTGTAAATATAGGATAAATAATAATAATAAAGTGAAATACATAATGAGAATAATGAATTTTTTTCTGATTGGACAATATAAAGAAAGCAAGTACAGCTAGTGAAAACAGAAAATTAATAAAATCTTTGTTGAAAAAACTTTATTTTTAAGCTATAAATGAATAAGTGTAAACCCATTATAGATCAATCAAATTCTATTTTAAAATTACATTTATAATTTTTGGAATACAGAAGAGTGACAAATTATATAATATCTAATTAATATATAAGGGATTCAAACTCAGACTTTCACATGATCCTTAACTCTCCATGCCATCACATATTGCTGGCATGGAGAGTTGAGGGTTGTGTGAAAGTCTGAGGTTGAATCCCTCATATGTTACATTATATATGTGCAGGTGTAAGCCTGTACAGTGTAATAATATCTAATTAAACAACTTCAATTACATATTATCCAAAAAAAATGTAAACAAACAAAAATGTAAATTAAAAAACAAAAAAAAAAACTATTAAAATTCATAATTTTATATTCAAACAGCCATTTTTTTCCCCCTGAGTTCTGTACACAATTATATATATTAATAATTTCTTTCCGTTTGTGTTAAAAGCACATACATTTTAGTCTTTCTTTATTGTCATTCCCGAATTTGATTTTTCTTGCTTCAGTGAGTGCAAGAGTGAACACACACTTAGTACAATGTAAGTAAATGTGTCTCTCCAAATTTTTTTATTAATAATTATATTATTTAAAATTAAGTTTATACACAGATATAAAAGAGTGTTTGTGTTATATATGTGCATGCTGAAAAGTACTGTGCATTTGAGGTTCAATAAACTATTTTATTCTATTCAATGTTTTTTAACAAAAGATGAGCCATTATATACTATAAACATTGAATGTGAGAGGGGCTTGGAACAAAATACAGCATAATTTGTGCCTCCACTATATCAAAAACACTGTGGATTACTGAGTTTAAAAGTATTTAAAAAAGATTAAACAGGCAAAACTCTCCATACAGTAGTGCCACCCTGTCTCAACCAGAATAATCAATGGATGCCAGAAGGCTTGTGCATAAAATGCCCATGCTAGTGCCTATTCCTTCAATATCCCCAAACTAGTTTCTGGCATCCATTGATTACTCTGGTTGGCACAGGGTGGCACTACTGTATGGAGAGTTTTGTCTGTTTAATAACAGTTATGTGCTAGCATAAGATATGGTAATCATGTGATGTTTAGTATTTAAAAAGATTTTAATAATCTTACTGCTGTAACCTTTAGTTTTTCATTACATTTAAATTTCTTAATTTATATTTTTAAAAGTAAAACATATACAAATAAAATTAAACTGTAATCATGTTCATTTTTGTTTTTAAATAATTATTCTGTACATCAACATTTAAACAAACTATGAAAACAAGACAATTTTTTTTTCAGAGCAGTAAAAAAATACTTGAGTGTATAATCATCTTTGCAATTGATTATTCCAATCAGCATCTTATAAGTGAGGGTTGGATCCTTCTTGGTTAATTTTGGCTGCAGACTTCTCCCTTTAGATTTTTTTAAATTAAAAAAAATTAATACAGTTCCTTTCAGTGTTCTCCCAAAGATCTCTAAATAAAATACTTTGTAATTAATATGATCTTGTAGTTGCATATTTAAAAATAAATACAGACATTTTATTTTGTCTCTGTTAGTTTTCATTTCCTCAGTGATAAGTACTACAGAGCTTCATCAAATAGATAGATTGTGCACTATATAACTACTGAAGATTTAAAAAAAAAATTTCCATATTTTATTTTCAAATGTGTCTACTTTCTAGCATCTTTATTTTACAACTTTTTACATTTCTAGATTAACTTGAAGAGAAAAATAGTAGTCCTTATATTAAACATATTTTAATGAAGAATATAAAGTTCAAAATGCTTTTTCATTTTGTGGATTCACCAAAATGATGTATCTAAGTGTCTTTAGAACAAAAAAAACTGAACTCAGGTTTGTTTTATTTAATATGAATGCCTTTTTTATTATTTTCAACCAATAAAATAACAGAATCCTAGCAACTGCTCTATTAAGAATATCATGTTTATAAAGTACTTTACAAAACTAGTCCATAGAATTATTTTGTAACCTGATGCAAAACAAACTAAATATTGCCCCTCCCCCCTTTATAAAGGTTTCTTGAAAAAATTATATCAAATAAAAAAATTACAAAAAAATTTACATTCAATATTCTATGTGATACAATTAATTAAATTATTTATAATGCACAAAATGAAGTATAAAGTATCACTAATAAATAAATAAATAATCGAAATGTTTATTGTTCAAGAGTTCATAAGAAGATCGAGCACTGGAAATGATAGAACTGGACCATAGTTCACTGACCTTATATTCTAGCATCTGCTACTCTACCACTGTCCCAAACTGATACCATCAAGTATTTATAAGTTTGGAAACAAATAAGGAATTTATTCTTGCATACATACAAAGTGTGTTCCAATTAAAAAATGATTGCACTGCAGTACATCCTCGAATCAACAAATATGATACCACAAAAATTTTAAACCATTAGAATGTCTGGATCATGAGTTATGACATGAAATGTAATAGTGTGCTTTGTATCTTCATGGATCATCTTCAATGTTCTCCCTGCGATCACATAATCTGTAAATCCCTTGAAAACAATATTCTTGCAACTCATGATTTCACAACCTTATATAATTTAAATCCTTTCAAATGATTTAGTAGGTTTTTACCCATTTAAACAAAATTTAATGTTAGTGCATTATTCCATCTTGAGTTAAGGCATAAAACACATTGTCACATTTCAAAACATAACTTGTGATTCAGACCCTTTAGCACTTTCACATATTTGTAAACTATGTCATCATATAACACACAAATTGATTCAGAGATAACAAGCCACAAACTTTTCACTGGAACACATTATGTAAATATATACATTCTATGAAAATTTTGACTTAGCAAACATATCCACCATTATGCTTAATTTTGTTGAATCAAGTATTTCAATGGATTTTTTTAATTTAGAAAAGAATAAAAATAATAAGACTACTATATCCATGTAGACAGAGATAACTTTACCATTTGATGCTTTCAAGAAACCATCAATTACTAATTGATAATCTTGAGGCTAAACAAGTTTTTTCTATTAACCTATACAATAGATTTCCTGGCAACATCAAAAGATAAAGTTATCTCTGTTTACATGGATGTAATCTCTGTATATCTTGAATACATATACAAAAATCACTCATTTATTCATACTTCTATTATAATTTGTATAGAACTTTTGTTAACATAATACTTTTAGTTTTGTTTATAAAATATGCATCAATAGCATTTCAGAGCTTTATTTTCTACAAATTTTATATTATTACTTCTGAATTATGGCATATTCAGACAACTTGACCAATATTAAATTTGTTGGCAGTGAATCAATTAGTAGATTTCACCAAACAATTTTATTTACATTTTGGATAATATATATTTATTTTATTGAAGGGTTATTCAGAAAAAGTTTATAAGTGGAGAAAAAATTAATTTAGAGAAGTGAACAATTTTTAATACAAAAGACAAGGAAGTTTTAAATAATATTTCTGTAGTGTAATTTCACTATAACACTCTCATGCAACCAGATTCTACCTTGCTTGAGGGTGGTGTAATAAAAATTATACTACAGAAATATTATTCATTATTGGATAATCTCTAGTCTAATGAATGACTAATAAAAATTATTAATATACTTTCATTAAGTGATTTATGTCAAAGTTGTGAGGGCATCAGATTTGGTACATCAATTAAACTATAATAATTTTCTACCCCCCCCTCTATATATATATACATATATATATACTGATCAATGATAAAATATGTAAGAGATTGTGGTCTGGGTCAACTGATAAGTGCTGGTTCAGCATGAAATGTGCATCTCAAGGATCATAGATCTTTTTCATGTTTCTGATTAGATCCCCTCCACAAGGTGTTAAACATGGATAGAATCCAGCCCCTACTTTGTGTGAGAATGGAATAGTGAAAATTACACTACAAAAATATTATTTATTATTGGATAATCTAATGAATGACTATTAAAATTTTTCAGGAAGTTTTATTTAGATATTTTTTGTTATATTGTCTTACCCAAAGAATGGGTCTTAAAACTATTCATATCTGCCCACTTTTAAAAATAAGTTTACAAAATTTAGATATTATAAATTAAATAACAATATTAAATTTAAAAAAGCAACTGAATGATTTGTTGCTCAGAAATTCATATGAAGTTTTAGTATCAGAAGTAATGGATCTGAAATCCATAGATCTTAAGTTCTATAATCCAGTACTCCACCATTACACTAATCCATATATTAAATGATAATTTAAAATAAATAATAAATAGATGTTTGTAAATATGCGAAAAATTAACTTACACTTTCTGTATGTATCGGATGAACAGTAAATAATATAGCTGCCAGAAATGAAGCTTTAGAATGACTGCCGGATCTGCTTCCATTTCCGAATATAATTGAGAAACAATAAAGAGCCAACACGCAAACAAGACCATGAAGAACAATGTTGGTAAAATGAAATCCCCATGGTCTCAGACCGCCACTTAAGTAATAGTTCCATCTGAAACAAAAACGACTGTATATATATATATGCGATCTATATTTAGCATTAATTGCAAGGTTAAAATGTACTAATTAAAACAGCATACCTAGAAACAAACAAGTAGAGAAAAACACGTGATCGATATTCAAGTGTCAAAAATAATTATTTAATTCCTTTTTTTTTTTGTCAAGCGTTGTTAGCCGAGATGTTATCGCAGCTGCCTTGCAAGCAAGTAGTTGGTTGCAGACGGTTGTGGGTTCGCATCCCGGCCGATGCTATGACATATGAAAAAGAAAAAAAAACTCTTTTTTTTTTACAACAACAACAAATATAAATAAATTTTATTGGATTTGATATCATCTTCAGCTTGAGATCAACTTAAATGCTAGTTTTCACACTTTTATTCCCTCAGATTCCTCTAGGTATATCACATGATTCTTGCTATCTCCCCCCCCCCCCCCGATTTTCCTTAATTACACGTCTATGATTTTTTTTTTTTCATTTGTAAAATTATATTCTAACATCATCATTATTATTTTCATCCATTACTGATCCATTGCAGAATAAAGGTCTTTCCAAAACTGCACTAAAATGCAAAGCTCTCAACTGCTGATTTGGGTTTAAACTCAGGACAAACATTCTTATTGAAAGCTACCAAACTCAACCAAATTCTTAAAACTGTAAGATCATTGGTTAATATTGTATTAACTAAAACAATAATCTGCTTTGGACAGGTGAGAGTCTTTCCAATAACCATTCATCATAGTCAATCATTATCAATTCACTACAGGTGAAGATCTCTCCAAATTCAATCCATTTTCTCTGATTTCTAGCCTCTTTTATCCATATCACCCTTGCACACTTCATTATTTCATCCATCCATCTCACATGTTGTCTCTTTCTGGGTTTTTACAATCTCTTGGAATCCAGTTTAAGTTTTCCATCTATCATCATCTCTTCTAGAAATATATCCAGTCAAGATTCACTTCAGTCTCTTATATCAGTAACATCTGTTTGTTCTCTTACTCAAGTATTTCATTTTTTATCTCTTGTTGTTATTCTAATATGCATCTTTCCATATTTCTTTGAGTGGTGTAAAGTCTCTGTATTGCTCTTCTGTTAAGTGTCCAAATTTCAGATCCATATGTAAGAACTGGTAAAACACATTTATTAAAAACTTTCCTTTTCAAACACATAGGCATATTTCCTTTTAATATTAAGTTATTTTTAACATAAACACTCCAAGTTTAATTCTATGATTAATTTCATCCATGTTTCCATATGTAGTAATAATCTGGCCAAGGTTTTTGTAGTTGTTAACTTCTTCTAACTCATCATTATCAATCTTTATTTTCATCTTTTGAGAAAATCCATTCATTTTTTAAGGTCTTTTTAACATTCACCTTTAGTCCTACTTTCTTACTTCCATCTGATAATTCTTGCAACATTTCCTGAAGCTCTGAAGCATTATTTGCAAAACAACTACATCATCTGCAAAATCTAAACGACTTAAATAATCTCCATTTATTTTTATTTATTTAAATTCTGATTTTAAATCACAAAATATTTCTTGCAGGACTGCTTTTGGAGATATTAAGTCACCCTGTCTTAAATCCTTCTCAATGCAACCTTCCTAATATCATTATGTAATCTAATTGTTGCTGTTGCATTTTTATAAATATTCTTTATAATATGACAATATTCTCTAACTATGCCTTGATAATCCAATGTTTTAATCACTGAAGAAATGTTTATAGAATCAAATGTCTTAATTCAATACATATTTCTCTAGTGATAGAGGAGAGTACCATTTTTCTATAGATGCTATACCTATTGTTTCCCTGAAGGTTTGTGATGATGGTGTTCTAGTTATATTTTTATATTGGGCTATTTCCATCATTTAATATGAGTATTGAATGTCTTTAGAAAAATTTAACTTTTATTTAAATATTCCAAATATTTTCCACTGTTATTAATAGCACATCAAACAGGTTAGTATATGCACAACATTTCGAGGGGTATTATTCTCCCTTCTTGTTCAGGTGTTGCTGGCCTGATTTGAACCTGGACCCTTAGATTCTTGAGTATTGAAATTTAAGGTAACGCTCTAACCACTGAGCTATCCTGCCAAAGGCAACAATCAGTAGAAATTTCATATACTTATCTATGAGGTTCCTCCTGATTTCTCCACTTTTTCCTTAAGGGCAAAGTTGATTAGTGTTTTCCATACATTATGTAAAGTCCATACTCGGTTGGTTTATGGGATTATTTGCCACTGTCATGTGAGCAGCTTCTTTAAATTTTCTTCTTTGTACTTTTTCTTCTCTAGCCAATATGGTTCATCATAATTTCTGGACATATGTCATATACACATATATTGATGATTTCACTTAAAGAGAAGTTATTTTAGCATAAATATAAGGAAAAATTGTGTTTATTTTATTAAAACTTTGATTCAAACAAAAAAAAAAGGAAGAACAATTAAAAATATACTGATGAACCGTAATCTAAAATACTGGCGTTTAAAAAACAATTAACATCCCAGCAGAGACAGAGAAGAGATTCAGCAGGCTTGCCACTAGAACAGCTTTCATAGGTGAGGTAGGGTGGCATCTGCTCAGGCTCTGAATTAAAATACCATTAAATTAAAACTATATCCAGAATATATAATTTTAATAAATATATTTAATATTTAAATACAAATACATATTTTTCACTTTTATATTTATTGCTTTTGTTCAATAATTTTAAAATGCGCATTCTTTGCCGCTTGTCTCAGGCACCAAAATTGCTAAGCCAGGCCTTACTTGCAATGTACTAGGTGAGGGGGGGGGGGCGTTTTTACATTACTTGTTTAATTCTCTAATAAAGAGTTACTAAATAATCATTTATCGATCAATATTAGATGATTAATTAGGCTGGCTAAAGGAGTTTGAACTGGAAGTACTAAAATTAGAAACGAACCGAAGACCTTACATTCCAGAATCTGACGGTCTACTACTAACTAAACCATTCCGGTCATCAAACTGGCTAAAGGCTAAAGCTATACCTAGATTTGAATCCAATTGTAGGTATGGCAGATAGCTAACTACCATTTCTCAATGAAACCTTTCACAGATACACTGAAATATACCATCAAGAACAATAAAAAAGTCAGGCGTTGTTAGCCGAGACGTCATCGCAACTGCCTTGCAAGCAAGTAGTTGGTTGCAGGCGGTTGTGGGTTCGCGTCCCGGCCGATGCTATGACATATGAGAACAACAAAAAAAAGTTTTTTTATGAAAGTATAATATTATACATAATACTTGAATTTCAACGGTAGCTTTTGATTTAAACTCAGGATATACATTTGTATTGAAGGTTATCAAGCACAACTAAATTCATAGAAGTATAATATATATATATTTTTAATGTTTAAATACAGAAATAATATTTCAGCAAACCGTATAACGTACTTATATCTTTCTAATAAATAACTGTCACCGCCCTCCCCCTCTCAGCTCATGTAAGGAGGCATTTCAAAAACGACGTAATATGATAGGTAAATAAATTTCTTCAAATGATTCACGAAAGATTAGTTGCATATTTATAAAATGGTCACTCGATATGTTCATATTGAGAGCTAAAACTGCTATAAATAAAATAAATCCTGAGTTTTAACTCGGTTTTTATTACAGTTGTAAAAATTGACAAAATGGTTTCCAACTAAAATTTGAAATCGCATTAATTATACAGAAAACTACCGCAACAATAACTAAAACTATAAACTGTGCTGACCACACTTCTTTGAAGAATCTTCCTTCAGCAAAGAATTTATAGTAATTAAATATATTTAAACAAGAAATTCTAAAAAAAAAAAAAAAGGCAACTTAGTAAAATATTTTTTTTTATTATGTTATGATGTAGTTCCAGCATTCAGATATTAAAATGTACGATATAATTCTAAATATAAAACGATGAAATAACGGGGATGATAGCAAACTATTTCAAAGGCAATAAACATTTCATTGCCTTATATAACATGTTTGCTAATGGGAATCATTTTCCCGGATACTTAACAATATTTTTTTTTCATTCTTATTAATGACCTTACAAAATTTGTGGAGTGTGTTTGCCTGCTATACTCGTAATTTAAGGCTCAAATTCTGGTGAAATCCTTGACTTTTTCCAAGATTTCATCACTGTCATAGATCATTAAGACATTTCCAATACTATAAGATTACTTAGTCTAAAAATCATTTCAGCAAAAGAAGAAGTGTGTGTGTGTGGGGGGGGGGGCTTAAATCCTTTAGAATCTCGCATTAAACTAGAATGACTATCAAAATCTTGCTTGGTCTTATGCATAAAAATAATAACTTTATCATTACGATTTAAATACTGGAATTATTTTTCAACAATAACTTTATTGGCCTTCACGGGGCAACTTTTTATTAATATTCAGTGGGCACAATTGGGAACTGGAAAAAAAAAGTTTTGAGGAGGGGGGGTGAAAAACGCGATAAAATTATTGTGTATGAGAAGGAGAGCCCAAGTATTTGTAGCCTTATCCTGTCTCAAGTCTGATTATATAATCCAATGGAGATTGTAGTCACTATTTTTTTGGATATATATTTTGGGTATTGAATATACATACCTAGTGCATTAAAGGATAAATTAAATGAAGGCGATAAGACGATGAGCAGAAAAAAAAACCCTGAGTAAAATTAACAAGTAATATTGAAACTGACTCAGATTCTGATGAAAAAACCATGAATTCTGCCCTTAATAGCCTGTAAGGCAGACCAATGACTTATTAAATGGTCTATGGTTCCATGTTTTCTATGGACATGTTGGATCTACTTGTGTAAAGGATTATTTATATCTTAAAAAATAAGATTGGGTAAGGCATTAAAATTGAAAATCAAAATATTTGAATCTAGTGACCAAAGTTTGAAGTGATGTATCTTATTAAGTACCCATTGCTGATCTCCTGGTGTATTCCAGAAGGTGTTGTTGGAAATGGATATGGAATTTTAAACATGTACAGAAACAATATTTTTTCCATGGAATGGAAAAAAAAAGAAGAAATTTGGTATTTCTTTTATTTTGTGAAAAGTATAATTAAGAAACAATTCATAAGAAAGGAAAAAGCGCGCGCGGGAAAATGGTCAAAAATAAAAATCATTTAGATAAAATAGTTATTTTTAATATATTAGAATTATAGTTTTAAAATAAATTTTGGATGAGAAACAAAATGTTAAATCATCATCATCATCACTTTCAACCATCATCGATGCGCTGCAGAATGAGATTAATTCCATGTTTAATTCAGTTTTTTCTAATCATAATTTCTTTTTCCAAAATTATACCTACAAATTTATTTCTTTTTTCCGTATCATACATTGTTTCTTTCCAGGCCTTTCACAATCTCTTGGAATTGAATTTTTAAGATTTCAGCTATTCATCTACTATTTATTACTCCTTTAGCAATATATATATATATATATATAGCCCAGATGCATGTTGGGAATAACAAGGAAAAACAAAAAGCAAAATAAGTGAGAGAATCAACTATTATCCCTAATATCATTGAGAGGATAAAGTGGTTGAAATGTTAAATTTTAAAGAATAATGTGTGGTGTTCTTTCTCCAAGTACAGAAAAGAAAACAGCTTAAATCCTACCCTCTTTTCCATGAAAAAAATAAAGATGCTATCCTTCACTAAGCTTGCAAATGCTGGATCACGGGAATTTAAAAATTATTTGTTTTACCATCTATATAAGAACATATGGTTACCCAAATACTAACCAATATCAGATAGTTTATTTGAGGTATGGATCATTTACTTAAAAAAAGTCCTAAGCTTGAGTCAAACTTGAATTTTTTTTCCAGCCAAAATTCAAAGTCAGATCATAGATATGGTAAGGGGGTGCAAAATCTCTGCATCAAAAAACCTTTTAGATTAACCATATAGAAATATAATTAATTGTTAGACATGTGACATAATAGGTATTACTATCACGCAAATGTTTAAGGCAATGCCTGTTGGATATAGTAAGCTTGATTTTTTTTATCATTTGTTTTCATTCCAGTTATTCAATAGACAATTACGATAGGCGCTTGATAGTCTCTTTTTTAAATAAATAAATAATAAAAAAAAACCTATATTTACAGCCTTAATATTCTTCTTTAACTCTAATTTATTCAAGAAAGGAAATTCAAAGAGCGAAACTTCATAAATTTAAAATGTAATTGTATTGTATTCCAATGAAATAAAATATTAAGTAAAAAAATAAATATAGAAAACAATAATTTCATAAATATTCATCAAGCAGGAACAACGAAACAAAAAAATATTTTTGTTCAAAAATTAAGTTTGCTAGAGTTAAATTTATAATAGGAAAGTAAAAACCAAAAATACAACATAATATGTGAGAACGTATATATTCTTAGAAATATATAATCTGCCTTTTAAAAATACTGTTTTTCCAAAAGTTTTATGTATTTCACTTATCATAAATTTCTGCTCACCAAATATATACTGCTTACTATATGATCAAATAAGTAAATATATATGTTTTGATAAAAAACGATTCCTAACTAACCAAGACATTAGGCGAAAAATAAATATGTGATATTATTGTCAGTTAAAGAAGTAATCAAAAAAAGACAGATATACAACTTTCGGCTCAATTGATCAGTCTATTAAATATTTTCTCTTTCAATAATCTTCTGCCAAGAGATGCTGAAGAATTTTTCATCCTTGAAATGGGCTATTTAAGACAGTTTTACTATAGAATATGATCAGTTTTTCAGATGGTCAATCATCATCAGACTTCACTTTCAGTATTGTTTTCAAAATTTTTGGGTACTAAAAAAAAACCAAACCATTACTTTGAATAGCATAAGAGTAAATGACAGCTGGTGTTGATCAGAATACAGATAATTTTCCCTACAGAACATATTCACTGGATAGCAATTAGCATTAGAATCTAAGATTATCATCTAACATATAGTGATTATTTGTGCTTACATGAAAACTCATGAAGATGATGTGAGATGATTTTTTTTAAATTAGTACAAATAAACAGTAAAACTTTTAATTCTTTGCTAACCCAAATAAACATCCTTGTAATTAACCCAAATGTTATCTGTTTTACATAGATATCTTTAACAATGTTATTTGTTTAGGTATTAAAATATTATGAAATAGTATATATTTAAGTCCAATATATATATATAATTGACTGCTTGCTGCTTTCATGGAATGATTATAAAAAAATATAATTGGCAAAATTTATTTCAGACTATCTGGAAATAAAGAAAAATTTAGGACAAAAGACCAAAAAATAAATAAATAAATAAATTAGAATTTAAAAGACTTGCCTCATTCAAAAAATGTTCAAGCCAAAAATAAAAAAAATCAATAAACACTAGATGGTAGCACTATTTTCTACCCCAGAGCCATCTATTATAAGATTGAATAATCAAAAGACATTAAATAATGTGATGATGTGATATGATGCACAGGGACTTCTCCTTATATGGAGTCAGGAATCTCTCAGTAACTATGCCCAGAGAAACCTGTTAGCCAATTTGACTTCCCTTTGCATCCCCCACCCCGTTTTCCCATATTCTTCTCTATCCTGCTCCATCCCATTTCCACAATTTATCAACTCCATGGCCTTTATATCTAAAACTCCCTTATCTTTTCCCAAACCCAGCATAAAAACCAATATGAGATGTGATGTGATGTACTGTGGCTTCTCCTTAAACAAAGTCAAGAATATCTCGGCAATTATGTCCAGATAAACCTGATAGCCACTTTATTTTCCATTCCCTACAAAATTTTCCACTTATTGATCACAGAGCCATCTATTGTGAAAATTAACAATCAATAGGTACTGGTTGATAGATCTATGTTCACATCTTCAATTTAAATCTTGCTGTTGGCCATCTTTACAAAGAAATAGTTTTGTATTTACAATTTAATTATCACCTTATAATTTTTTTTTTATATAACCAAGAAAATAATATTTAATTTATAAAGCGCAAACAGTATTTGAAATTAGACTGAGAGACTGCAAACCTCTCACTTATTAGCCAATCAGGTTATTAATAGCGATCAAATAGTAAATACAAGACAGAGAATTTAACAAGAAGAGGGCATCAAACCTCCTCTTTACTTGTCTTTCTATATATCCAAGCCAGTCTGAAGTACTTAGATTTGAAAGCGTGAATCTTCAAACATATTCACATTTAATTCACTGGGTTTAAATTACAAACATACAGCATGAAATCCTATGCTATTAATAACACCTGACTGGCTAATAAACACGAGAGGTTTGCAGTCTCTCAGTTTAATTTTATATAACCAAGGTAATCATTTAAAATTCAAAAGCACCTTAGAGAAATTAAATCATGTGAATTTGTTTCTGTAGATATACAGGCTTGAAAAATCTTTATAAAATTAAAGGGTGCAGTGATACAAAGATTCGACCATTTTTATCTCATTTTAGAGAGCAACACCATTAATAAACTATTTCCTGAAAACTCCTAATTAGCATTAGATAAATAAAAAGTAAGTTTATTTCAGTGAATAAAAGGAAAGAAGAAATGAAGCAATTTGATTATTATCATATGATTTGACAGGATTTTGCTATCATTTCAAACCCCTTTATAAAGTCCAGATTGAAAAACTGTCATGGTGTTTTTTTTAAGCTTATTCAAAGAATTTAAACTTACTTCTAATAAAAACTAGGTATAATGAACAAAAAACTATGTTATTGAAACAAAAAGATATATACTTTTACTCGAGAATTCGTAAGTAGTCTGAGCACTAGACGTGCCAAAACTTCAATTCATCAAGCACCTTATGCTCCAAAGTCAGCCACTTTTCCACTGCACAAGAACACATTTGATTATAAATAGTACAGACGTTTCATTAAAATTTAATATGTCTTCAAATCTATTCTAAATAGTATAGACTCTACTCTTCAATTTTATAACTTCATGCTTGGATTATATTTATTTTCTCCTTTACATATGAGAGTGAGTCTAAGATATATAATTAAACATCACTGACTTATATTTAATTAAGAGGAAAAATAGGTAACTGATATAAAATATTAACTTGATTAAGAAATGTGATTTTAAAATGTTTAACAAATACTAGTATTGAAACATAAAAGTTTTTTTTTTTTTTTTTTGGAATAAAATAAATAAATAGTAATAGGTAAATTTTAAAATGGCGAATACTTTTAAAATAGATCATAATTTTAATAAAAATTAAAATTTTAATAGATAAATAAATGATTTTCTAAAATCTAAGAAATAAGACAAGGTCATAAGGCTGGCAAAAATAATCTGAAATATTTTAAATTTTATTATTTATTTCATTATCAATAAATATATAATTTACCACAAATCTTGTTAATTATTTCAACCCCCCCCCCCCGCCCGCCATAAAAATATTGTTTGTTTTTTTTAATTGCAGGTCATTAGCTTGAATAGTATAAAGAAATTATATGTTGATGCTAGATGTGAAAGTGCATTAGTTCTGAGTTTGAATCCCATGTCTTCGCTGTTACAACAAAAAGCCAAAAACCAGCTTCAGAATGGGAATATTTTAGCCCTATATCATATGGTGTTCTATTGATTACTCAAGTTTACAATAGATGGCTCTGAAATAGGATGAAAAGACCTGCTCTTGGAATCATATTAGAAAGTCGTGTGATACTGTTGCTGGTATTGACCTTTGTAGATAAAAAATAGAAGCCTTCTGGTGGCATAAGACTGAGATCTCTAAAATATATAGAATTTAATTTGGTGTCAAATCTATGGAATAATGCAAAAAAGTTAGCTTGAGTTAAAAAACAGAGGATTTTTATTTTTAAGCCATTATCTTTAATAGTATAATAGGAATAAAAATGGCTAGATACATAAATGCATTACTTCCAGCTGTGAATCCTAGTCCTTAATGACATAGGACAGAGCCAGGACTTGATGTGGGAATGGAAATATTATAGCATCATACCATCTAGGTGTTCATTGACTACACAAGCTTACAATGGATGAACAAGTGTATAAACAATAATGCAATACTGGAAGATGTAATTTAATAAATAATTTAATGACTACTCACTTTATATATATAATTCAAACAAATAAATGTTCTAATAATATATTTTTGTATGATATTGTTCAGCAACACAATCAAATCCAGCATCATCTATTAAATATCCTGATAAAGAATGAGAATATACATATATATATATCTTTATTATACTTTGATTTACAAGTGTCAACGTTCCTGCACTCACAATTTTGACACCAAGCGCTTCAGATAAATATTTTATTGATTATTAGTAATCATTTATTAAACCAGAGATTATCTCTAGTCCAGATGTAAAATTTAAATCTCAGCTAAAGATTAGTAATAATCATTAATCTATTTATCTGAAAAAGATAGTAACAAAGTTGTGAGTGCAAGAAGTTTGATGCTTTATAATAAAGTGATATTAATAAATACTGACCAAGTAATAAAAACATATATAAGAAATTTTGATCATGGCCAACTGAAGAGTAGTAGTTCAGCATGAAATACATCTCAGTGGTCATGTGTCTTTTTCAGATGTCTTGGCACATGTTTCAGGAATGTGTGGTTGAGTGGACATTTTAAGAAGATTTAATACATATACCTTTACATGTTACTTTAAACCAGAGAATAAAATTTTACATTTAATAATATACATACTTAGTTACTTTTTTTGAATTGTGGTGTGGTGATGACTATTAAAATTCTTTGGATAGTGAAGAACATGGACAAGTGAGTATTTGATTAGACAGGGCTTGAATTCTAGCTTAAAACATAAATGCCAAGGTTGAAATTGTTCTGCTAAAGTCATATTACAAAATGATCTAATTCATTAAAAATGTACATAATATTAAGAGGAGATTGATAAAAGAAAGTAATCATTAAGGAATTTGAATAAACTATGGTGCTACAGAAGAAGATGCAAACTTCTGAAAAAATGATCAGATGATCATCGAATGTTGAAATCAAGAGCATCCAATAATGATAATCTCAATAAAAACAGTTTTTTAAGAATTGCGACTCCCCCCCCCCTTAATATTTATTAAATATAAATATTAAATGCAGTAATCCTCTCTTATCCAAAACATTTGGTTCCAAGCCTGATCGTGGATATCAAAATTCATAGATAATAGCAAACTGTGTGTGTACATATATGTATATACATGTTGAAAACATGCATATATGGATATGATGTGCATACTATATATGCATTGGGCACAAAAAAAAATGTGATAAATTAAAATGACTTTTTATTACTTTCTAAGTTTTTATTCTTTTATTTACAATTTTTAGAATCATTTATAATTGGAACAAGGGAAATGCTATGATATCAATATGTTATCAATTAACTTTAACAAAAGTTCGCTATATACTTGTACTATGCCCTATATATTAAATACCTATTTTTATATTAGCATAGCATCTTTATACATTAGTCAAATAAATAAAAATTTACTCAGAATTTTTTAGCATTTTTCCTTTTCTTAAAAATTTTTTTGTTTGACTTTTTTAATGAATAATATTTCTTTTATTCAAAAATTAAAGTTTATCTTTTTTGATATAAAGACAAGATATATATATACATGAATTAAGAGACCATATACTAAATCAAATGTCTTTGTACTCTGCCACTGAAACCACAGTCAATATCATTACTACTTGCTAACTTTTCTGTTTCTTTCCTGTTATTTGTCTTACCTCTTTCATTTTGTTTGCTCTATGATCCACTAGAATGACTAGATGTACATGTGAACAATACCCACAAAGGCACATAATTATAACCATTAATAAGTTTAAGTCAATTAAGTAATTGTAATCAAAAATTTGATTTCCATTGGATTATATAATCAGTTGTGGAACAGATTAAGGCTACATAAATGGCTCTCTCTTTCTCATGTAATGAAACAATAACTGATACCCCCCCCACATCAATACCTTCTTATCTGGTTGATATATCTTAATGTGCTCACTGGATATATGTAAAAGTTATGTTACCACAATATTTTTGATATCTACTGCATGTAAATCTTTATAAAAACTAATACTATTCAAATACAGTGCTAAGCTTCTTTTATACACTTTTATTTGACCTATGTTGTTTTTTTTTTGTCTTATAACTTAATTTTCACACATTTCCCAATTTCTGATGTAATTAAAACTTTGTGTGCATTAGTATTCTCCAAACCATTAATTTATTTTTTAAGTTCGCAAACAATTTTAGTAAAAAAATTAACGAAAATTTTAAAATTTTAATTTTATAGGGCATTCAGTACTCTCTACGATAATGCCATCTAGCAATATTAAATTGCATCTAAATCTTTTCCATTTCTAATTTCTGGAACTATATAAAACTAAAATGTAGAAAATAATAAAATTTAAGAAATGTTTTTTTTCACATTAGTGCTTTAAAACATAAATTTTACTTAGCTTTCATGATAAAAGTATGAGACGATCATATTTAGAAAGTCACAAGTCAGATTCCCAAAGAATCGTTTAAATAAACATGCAAATAATTCCTATTTCAAATAGATTAGCACTGATAGAAAAGATTCTTTGGGATCTGTGAATTTCTAAACATGGTCATCCTCCTCTTTTATTCATCAAAGCTGAAGAAAATTTACTGTTTACTGCATTTACGGGAGTAAAAGCATTTCATTAATTTTATATTTATATTTTCTTGCAATAATATTTTACGGGATTTTCAATACTGTTTAAAAACTAAAAGTTTTTTAAAAAGTTAATATTAAAATTTTTAATTGCTATTTTATGGGGAGAAAATGAAAATTGCAAATTAAATTAAGCTCTTGGATTAAATAGAAAACACAGTGCTCCCAGTGATAGGATATATTTACAGCCTATTTATGGAAGTATACTGAAAGCATTGACACAATTAAGAGCCTGAAGTGGAGTTGGGCTGGAAATAATTGCTAGAAGAGGTAATAATAGATAACAGTTGAAATCCTAAACTGTATTCCTAGAGATTATAAAAGACCTAAAAAAAACCACATATGAGATGGATAAAATAAGAAAGTGTGATGTGGAGAAGAGAGACAAGAGTTCAAAGAAGATGGATTGAACTTGGAGAGACCTTCATCCTTCAGTGGATCGATAATGGTTGAAAATGATGATGATGAACTTTTTGCTTAAATTTTTTTTAAAATGTATATGTATTACCTTAATTAATGTTATATATAGAGCTTGCAAAATAAGTTCTTAGCAAGCTTTGAAAATATCCTAAACCCCAGACCAGTTTCTGCTTCTGGCATCATCAGAAACCGATCTGGGGTTGAGGATATTCTTCTCAAAGCTTTTTAAGAGCTTATTTTGCAAGTTCTATATATAACATTTGTAAACACAAGCTTTATTAAATTAAGTCATGTGACATCTGACTTGATTTTTTTTATCATTTTACCTTAATTAATGTATGACAATTATTACTATTTTTTAATGCATGCAAAGAAAAAAAAAGAAAGATTATTAAATAAAGCATAATTCAGACTAAAAAATAAATTTAAAGATTCTTTCACAATTTTCCAAATTAAATTTTTTTTTGGAAAATCATATGCCAAAATGATACTATTATCTTATTTGTACAGTGCAATAGGTTGTATTTTTAATTTTTTTGTACATTACTGTAATGAAGTATGATAATTACGGCAATGAAATGTGACCATTAAAATAATGTCCCAACAACTCTTTGTTCATTTTCAACATATTTGTGTGTGTTTGCATATATAATCAAATTAAGTGCTATTTATTCTGTATATTTATAAACTTACCTAAAGGTTAAAACAGTTAATGGGCGATATGATTTATGACTGGTGTTGGTTTTCACATTTCCACCCCAAAAATCATGTACAAACAATTTCCTCACTGGGGTTTCAGGATGTAAGTCCTTGTTGTTGACAATTGCTTCAGTATCATCAAATACAAAATCTCCATCGATACTGTTCCAGAAGCACAAAGTAGCAATTACAAATATAATACAAGATGCTGCAGAAAAGGGTAGGCTAACAATTGGCAAGGATGAATCCCATGTTGCCTTAGGAATAAGAATTTTACCATTTTTCACATTATTGTTATTTAAGGAAGCCAGTGTTAAAGTTGACATGTTTATACAATTCCGTCATCGCTGCCAAATAAATCGGAGCAAGTCTAAAAATAAAATTTCAGATAATTATATAGAAATTTAAATATAAAAATTATGGTAAAATAAGCCATGGTCATAATACTCATGGCATGCTTGATATAGGTAAACAAAGACATATTAGAAAAGGCAAATGACTCCCAAGATGCACTCTTCAAATTAACTCAGGTCATAACCCATCTCATGTCTTCATCTTTCTTAAGTATTTATCAATATCAAAATACTACAATTTAATCTACAAATGATCTCAGCCAATTGAAGAATATTATTTCAGCCAAATATGCATCTTTGAGGGTCATTTACCTTTTCAGATGTCTTTTCCTTTCAATAAAAGCTTTAAGTATATTTAAGATGGGGGGGGGGGGAAGGGATGGAGCAGGATTTATAATATCAGGCTGTTATGTTCAATAAGAATAAATGGATTAATTTTTATATTTTATATCTGGACTAAAAAAATGGATCTCTAATCTCTAACCTAATAAATGGTTAGTAATAATCATTATTGTATTTGCCGAATGTGTGATTGCAGAAAATATGAACATTTACTCTCAAACCAGAAATAGCTAGATATTAATTGACTGATAAAAAAGTGTCCAAGTTCTATTCAGATTCAAATTCTAGACTTGGGCATAGGTGTCACTTTGCAGACATTAAAGGTGAATGCCCGTACTTAAAATGATGATAACAATAAATGGTTTATAGCTCAGGACTTCATATAGAGCTTGAGCAATGGAAATGACAAAACTAGGCAACAATTCATAAACCTTAAGCCCCAAAACTTGCCACTCTATCATGGCACCACACCATGTAGGGCATGACAATGATGATTAATGAAAATACTACTTAGGAGTTGATGCTTGAAAATCTAATGCAAAGTCACAAATATTTTAAAGAACGCCATGAATGCTTTCACTTAGTCATTCATTAGACTAGAGATATCCACTTAATGAATATTTCTGTAGTGTAATTTTCACATCGCCCTCACACAAGGTAGGGACTGATTTCTATCCATTTTAATACCTTGTGGAGGGGTGTAATCATAAACATATGACAAAAGACATATAAAAAAGGATGTATAATCCTCAATGTGAACATTTTCTACTTAATCAGGACTCATCAGTTGGTTCAGATGGCAATCTCTTACATACACCTTTACCATTGTTCAGTATATATAATAGCCAATTATTACGGTTTAAATGATAAGTGTCAAACTTACTTTTGACTCAAACCACATGAAAAAAAAAAAAATGGAGATTATATGATTAAACATGATGTTAAAGCCTTTTAGAGAATCGAAGTTAAAAGTCTAAAAAAAAAAAAACAGCATGTCAAAAGAAATTGTTTTACGTTTGAGAAATTACGTTCTGTTTTTATAACCTATTTCTTGTAAACTATAAAACCAGGCGAAGCTGTACATCAGTGTGTGTGTTGATATATATAATAGTTGAAATGTATGATATGAAATAATATACATATGTGTTGAGAGCGAAAATTTCTCTGACCACCACACAAACAGAAAAATCTAACAGAAACTCGTGTGTCTGTCAATCAAAATGAATCCCACATTCAACTTCCAACTTGTCCTAATTTGTCCCCATATAAGATCTTGGGATTTCAATCAAAATGGAACTCATTTTATTTGACTGACGGACACTCGAGTGTCGGTGAGATTTTTTAATATCACTTGCGCGGCGGTTTGAGAAATATTAGCACTTGACGTCTTTACTTACATATAAATACACATAAAGTACAAACTTAGTTTTTCTCTGATTGACCCGTTAATATAAAAATAAATACCGTAAAATAAATTCCATTTTTTTTTATTAAATTAGTACGTTTAAATTCATTTTATTCTTAGAAAGAAAAAATATTTTAGGTTAATTTAATTCATGTAATAAGAGCTAATTAAAATAAAATTAATTATATTTCTACAGTTAATAATAAAAAGTAATTTTATTGACCAAGTTGACATTTTTTATTTATTTCTCTTTACATGCGAAAATTCTGATACTATTAATTTTTTTAAATTTACAATTATAATTAAATATTCTATTCAAATATACTTAACGTTTATTTTCAAGACCTTTCTATAATCAATTAACATTTAATGATCGATTAAGCTTTATTTTCTAAATTGTAAGAATGTTAGGTAAATGTTCGTATATATATATATGCAATTCCACAATAATTAAATTTTTTTTTCTTATGTCAAATGCGTTGACCGGGAAGCGAACCCGGGCCAGCTGCTTGGAAGGTAACTATGCTAACCGCTAGGCCACCAACATTTGACAATAACTTTGGTAATAAATAAAATACGTTGTCTTCATAAATTTAAAGAATTAAAAAAAGTAGCACTAATTGAATCCCCAGCTGAAATAATATAATAAGAGTAGCTCTCCACTCTAATACTTGGGTAATCAGTAATTGACAGATGAATACAAAATCCATATTCTTATTATTTAAATTCTTATCCTGAGACTGATTTGAATCCCGAAGTTCCATTGATAAGGAAGGCAGACATTGGTTTGAGAATAAGGATTTGAAATACTAAAGATATGCATTTTATATGCATCTGGTAATCAGTGATTATTCAAGTTTATACTAGATGGATCTAGAATAGAGAGCTCATGTGATGTGGTTAGAATATTATCTCCCATGCCCACAGTCTGAGATTCAAATCCATAAGAAACTTGAAAATTCTTTCAGGTAATTGAAGATTTAAAACAGGCAAAACTCTCTATATGTATTGCCACTCAGTGCAAGCCAGAGTAATCAATGAATGCCAGAAGGCTTGTGCATAAAATTCTCATCTAGTGCCTACTCATCCAATATCCCCAGACTAGTTTCTGGCTTTGACCTTTGTCAGTCAGGAGCCATGGATCTGAGAACACTGTACTTAGATCTTAGGAGCATTACACCTAGATCTTAAAATCGTAAGATCTAGGTACAGTGCTCTCAGATCCAAGGGTCCTCATTGACTAAGGCCACAAGCCAGAGACTCGTCTGGGGATATTGTATGAGTAGGCATAGGGGGATTTTATGCACAAGCCTTCTGGCATCCATTGATTACTCTGGCTTGCACTGAGTGGCAATATGTATAGAGAGTTTTGAAAGTTTTAATAACAGTTATAAGCATAAGAAATGATGATCATGTGATGTTTAATTGAAGATTTTTAAGCAAATCTAGAATTTTTTAAAAATAATTAATCCATGGATAATACAAATAGATACTCAATTAGCATTCGCTTAATAAATAACTAGCTACTGAAGGTTAATGATCAAAGGTTAATCTGAGTAGATCCTGTAAGGAGTTACATGATTTGTCTTCACTGTTAGTTCATACTCTTACTAGTTCTAAACCATGGTTTACCTTTACTTTTTATCTAGTATTAATAAAAAATGAAAAATGATGCCCATAATATTCATTTTAATGCCTCCATTATCATATAGGCTATGTTAAGTTTGAACAATTCATCTTTATTTTTATCATTTCAATAGAAATCAGATTTATATTAATAAGAAGTCAGAATGTGTGTACAATTATAACATTATCATCTAATATTCTTTATTACTTTTTACAATCCACTATTGACAGTTTCGATTGCCCCAAGAATCTTCTTCAGAACTATAACAAACACAATACAAATACATGAATACAAATGTACACGAACATATAATTTTACATTTTATACATATGCATATATTTTATCTTATAATCGTTATTTATATACCCACATATATTTTTATATAGTTCTCTATATAATTATTACCTTTGTATATATTATACAGTTTACTCTTTTTATATTCTATATTTATCAATTAATACTTCCTATAATCATAAATATATATATATTATTTTTATTTCATTATATATTTTACTCTTTTTTATATTCTATATTTATCAATTAATATTTTCTCTATATATATAAATTATTTTTATTTCATATATTATTTTTATTTTATTTATTTTTTTATAAAAAAATAAAATAAAAATAATATATATATGATTATAGGAAGTATTAATTGATAAATATAGAATGTAAAGAGTAAAATGTATAATATATACAAAGGTAATAAATATACAGAGAGTTATATAAAGATATATGTGAGTATATAAATAATGATTATAAGATAGAAATGTATATATAAAATGAAAAATTATATGTTCATATATATTTGTATTCATGTATTTGTATTGTGTTTGTTATTGTTATAGTTCTGAAGAAGATTGCTGGGGCAATCAAATCTGCCAATAGTGGATTGTAAAAAAGCAATGTAAAAATAAAGAATATAGATGATATTAATATTATATGGATTTAGCAATGCAATAAGAAAGATAAAGTTATAAAGTTTTTGCTTAACAGATCTAGAATCTACTGACACATTAGGTGAGTTATTAACCTGATATAATAACACAGAAGACATAAAAAGTGTTAACAGAATGCAGTAATTGTACTAAGCTTTTCTCATTGTGCAAATCAATCAACAAAATAAGATGCTTGAGAATCAAACAAAATTAAAATATTTATTAAAAAAAAATTACAAGAAACACAAAAAGGAAATACAAATTAAACACAAATAATTTAGTTATCTTTGATTCCAGATCTCATTTTTAGAGGTCAATAAAATTGTCTCTCAGTACACTTCTGACACCTAGTAAACAAGAGACAACAGATGGAAATAATTATTAAATCCTATCCATACAGCATCTATTGATTACTAAAGCTTACACTAGATGGCAAAAATGTGGTGAAAGAAAAGAGCATTTATTGTTGAATAATAAATAAATATAGAGGAATATTTGGAGCTTTTCATGGTTCTGTTATACAAATATTTATCCTCAGCCAGCCTTGGTGATAGATTGGCCCTTGATTCCCCATAATACGTGGATTTATGATTAATTTGACCGCATTTAATTTTATAAACAGTCTGGTAGGCTGACATTCACATAAAAGAGAGGTATAATTTTGAAAATAAATATAAGAACTCATGAAGTATTGACAATTGTAGTGAAAAATAATGATTAAAAAATGATCAAACAGGAAGTGAATCTGATCCATATATGTATTTACACACAATAGATCAGATGTGAGGTGTATTGTTCTAGATAATGTAACTATTTCATGTAAAAGTAATTGATGTAAACTGATATCACTTTGGCCATAAAAGACAGATATACCTTGCGTCTTCCTTTTTTGATATAGAAAATTATTAATTATCTTGTGTCAATTATCTGAACCATCAAAACTTTTTAAGTTGCAGTATCTACTCTTAGTGTGTTGTTTAATACAAAAACTGGATTGTTTATTCCTTGAGTTCATAAAAATTTCAAGTGTCACTGTGACACAATCCAAGGCTGCTCTACCACCAACCAAATCACACAGGATCCTTTTTGCTATACAGAAATATGATTCCTGGTATTTAATATTTTTGTTTTTGAATTTATTTGAAGATATATTTAGTAAAAAAAGTGATTTGATATTAGTTTAACTGTGAGCAAAACAACTCTGAAATGTTTAAATTTATTTTAGAATGTTTGAGAAATGTTTTTTTTTTAATATTCTATTTTAATTATTAATAAGCCTAAACTTAAAAAACAAACTTTATATACTTAAAATATTTTTTGATTTGTTGTGATATATTTTAAAGTTTTTTATAGTGGGAAAAGACTAGAACAATCATCCTTATCTAGTGTTAAACAATAGATATGGGGGGGGGATCATAATCATACAATTAGTTTGTTGGGAGATCAGGCAATGTTTGAGCACTAAAGTATCAGGCTAAGCATAAGATATACAGTTCTGTCTACTGACAAAACTTTTTTTTAACTTGATAATAAAAATAAATGAAGACAAACAAGAGGTCATGTGACATTATAACACCCAAGGTGATAAATTGATTTTTGATCCAACAATCTTTAGATTTTACATTCAGCACACTATCACTGCATTAAATCACGTGACTTATTTTATGAATGATTTGAAAGACGTTTGCTTTTTGACTAGTTTTATTATTAATATTTCTTTTGAAAATATTGTGATCTATACACAGGAGCTGCTCTCTACTTTAATTCCATCTATAGAACACATGGGTAATTTCTCAAGATTATTATAGATGACGTCATAGCAGAAAACTGTTCATTTATATCAAGATGTATAAGTGTCACCAGGAGGAAAAAGTTATCAAGGTTTAAAAAAAAAAAATGTTACTAAAATATATAGTTATTAATCCAGAAACAGATTTACACAATTATATAAATAGATTGGCTTAGGATCAAAATCTTGGCATTTCTTTAAATTTCCAAGTTTTTTAGCATAATAATATTGAAGAAGTGAAAGATAGTTGCCAAATGCATGATTGCACTGATCCTAGCTTTGAATCCCAAATTCTCATTAATAAAGACAAAGTCCAGAAAACAATCTGGATAATTAAATGCATTGTTTTCTAATAATTACTCATTATATACGTTTAATATAGGTGGCACTAGAGTAGACAGCTGCTTTCATTTCATCATGTATTGCGTAAACTAAAGTATCAAGATAATAATATTGTGCTTTATCATTCTTGTTTTCTGGAATTTCCTTTTTCTTTGAATAATATACATAATTTTAACCTTAGTCTTTCTTGTTTTTTTTTTTTTGTAAGTTACCTCTAATATTTAAGCCACTGCTCTAAATTATCTAAGAAATATAAATATGTCACTTGACAGTTTTCATGTGCAATATATTACCTATTACTATATCTTCAACATCAAAACTTGATTCAACTATCTAAAATATAAAACAGTATATACTTCAAACATTTTGAATTATTTGAAACTTATTTAAACCATGGATATGCAAGATTTACTCATTTATTGTTTTTGAGAACCAATCAATTATTACCTATTTGATAATGAAAGGTAAGAGATCATTTAAAATGCTCATCATTTTTAATATCATTATCTCCAAGTTTAATGTAGTTTCTCAATTTCTAGCCTCTCTTCTCCAAATCTCATCAGCAAACGTCCTTATTTTATACATCCATTATACACCCATCTCATATGTGGTCTCTTTCTAGGTCTTTTACAATCTCTTGGGATCCATTTAAAACTTCAACTACCTATCTATAATTATCTTTTTTAGCAATATGTCCAGTCCAGCTCTATTTTAATCTCTTAATTCTTTCAGTGATATCAATGATACCTGTTTGTTGTCTTACCCATGTATTACATTTTCAATCCCTTCTGATTATTCCTAATATATATCTCTCCATATTTTGCTGAGAGGTATGAAGTCTCTGAATTGCTCCTCTGTTAAGTGTCCAAATCTCAGATCCATAAATAAGAACTACTAAAACACATTATCTTTTTCATATTAAGTTATTTATACAGAAGCATACCAACCAAATTTAATTCTATGATTAATTTCATCATTATGTCTCCATCTGTATTAATAATCTGACCAAAGTATTTGTAGTTACGAACTTCTTATAATTCATGATTATCAATCTTTATTATCTTCTTATGAGAAATCCATTGAACATTAATTTGGTATTTTTAAACTTTCCTTTAGATCTTGGAAAATTTCCTAAAGCTCTGAAATATTATTTGCAAAAACAACTAGCTGACTTAAATAATCTCCATTTTATTTTATTTCCTTAGCTTTTCATTTTAATCCACAAAATATTTCTTGTAAAACTGCTTTGGAAAGTTTTAGAAACATGAAATCATTCTATTTGTCATCATCAACATTGTCAACCAGTATCAATTCACTGCAGGATGAAACTCTCTCCAAGTTTAATCCATCTCTGATATCTAATCTCTCTTCTCCACATTACTCCTGCACACTTTCTTATTTCATCCATCCATCTCACAGTCTATTATACACTCATTATTATTGTTAATGTTAGTATCACTATATAACAGAATCATTGTTGTTGCATTTTGATATTTTTTAGAACAAAATATTGTTCCAGGTCAATATCTTAATGATCCAAAGTGTTAACCATAGAAATGCTTACAGTATTAAATGCCTTTTCAAAATATACAAATCTAAAGTATAATGGCAACTCATAATCATCAATCCTTTCTACAACTTCTTTCAATATCTGAACAAGATCCACTGTACTAAAACCACTTTTAAATTCAGCTTGTTCTTTTGATTGGTTGAAATACAAAGTTCTCTATAAACAAATTGTAATTATCTTGGTAAAGATTTTGCATAAAACTGATGGGGTTGTAATTTCTAATATCTTCTTCATCCTCTTTCTTAAATATCAATATTAATACTGCATTCTTCCAAT
This sequence comes from Epiperipatus broadwayi, assembly GCA_028023455.1. NCBI lineage: Eukaryota > Metazoa > Onychophora > Udeonychophora > Euonychophora > Peripatidae > Epiperipatus > Epiperipatus broadwayi. The sequence continues at coordinate 259,051 of JAQFVV010000277.1, forward strand.
CATCACATGACCACCACTTCTTATGCTTGTGTATAACTGTTTTAAAAACAGGCAAAACTCACTATACGTATTGCCACACACAGCAAGCTAGAGTAATCAATGGATGCCAGAAGTCTTGTGCATAAAATCCCCATCTAGTGTCTACTCATCCAATATCCCCAGACTAATTTCTGGCTTGTGGCCTTCATCAGTGAGGAGCCTTGGATCTGAGAGCACTGCACCTAGATCTTAGGATCTAATGCAACCCTCCAGCAGCCACTTTTTATTTCCACTTAACTACAAAACTATGAGTCTTAAATTGAAAACACCTTAATGTACTGACAAAGGCCACAAGCCAGAAACTAGTCTGGGAATACTGGATGAGTAGGCACTAGGGGGAATTTTATGCACAAGCCTTCTGGCATCCATTGATTACTCTAGCTTGCTGTGTGTGGCAATACTTATAGTGAGTTTTGCCTGTTTCTTCCAATTATCTGATATATCTTTGTCAATTAAACACTTGGTATATAACTTTTGACAACAATTTTTCTATTTGTTTACCAGCTTCTTTTAAAATATCAATAATAATTTGATCATTTCCCAGAGCCTTCCTTTTATAGATTTAATTGCATGTCATTTAAAATACTTGGCAATTCAGAGGCTATAGAAATTATACTGGTTATTTTATTGTTCTTTATTATATAATTTATGTAGACAGTTATCACTTATTTTATGATATCACCCCTACTTTTTATTAATAATTCCATTTTTTTTTCTTTTTACTATTAAAATAGCTCTCCTTCCAATACCAAGATACTGTTTTACATATTTGAGACTTTTATTCTCTTCTAGAACTTTCCTTGTGGATTCACAATTATATTTTCTCATATCATTATTAATTTTTTTTGCACTATTTAAAAAAAAAAACTCTAGACATGCAATTTTTTTTAATGAATCATTTAAAAAAATTTCCTCTATTTTTCATACATTGTTGTTGTTTTTTGTATTAGTTATCTTTTTTGCAGTTTTTAATAGTGTATCAGTTATTTTCCTATTGATTTTGTTCAAATTTAAACCATCTCCAAAATCCATTAATGTTTAAAATGATCTGTAACTTCTAATTTAAATTCATTGGAATGAATATCAATTGTGAATACTGTTTTTCTTTAAAAAAAAAAAAGCCACTCTACTTTGCATTAATATGTATCTTATATTTCACTAATCAATGATCATTTCCTGTGATGAATTTATTAAGAACATTACAATCTTAAAATATATATTTTCTGTCAGTCAAAATATAATCCAATTCTGTTATATCTTTATTTAGATGCTTCCATGTCCATTTTTCTTCAAACAATTCATAATGTGCAGTTTTTCTATTTTCTGCAAACCCCCCAAGACTGCGTTCTTTCTGATTTTTATTATCACAACCAAATTTTCTCAATTCTGGCATTAGTTACGATGACAATTTAAAAATATTGTTTGACTCAATCAAAAGTATTTTGTAAATCCATACAAAAATCCTCTTTCATAATAATAAGATCTTGTTGAAGCTAAACCTGAACTATATGCATTTGGTATCTTCCATTACTTTGGTACCTTCCAATTTGCTATTCTGTCTGATATACCATCAATCCCTATAATTCTGTTCTTTCATTTTTTATTTATAATGAATTCCACTCCACTTGTGCTTTCAATCCATTCTAACTTCACAAAATTCACTAAGGTCCCGTTTAAATGTTAGTTATCTTTTTCCAATTTTCTGCAATCTTTTTTCACTTCAAAGTGATCTGCAACTATAGATAGCTAAATAAAATATCATCATCCATCAGTAGCATGTTTCTGTATTTGGGGGATTCTTACTACTCTTCATCTCTGGTCACAATTGCTGCCTTGATTAGGAATTTTACAACTTTTTGGGAATCAGTTCATGCATGCACACACACATTCAACTCAATACTTCAGTTGAAACTATCAGGTAAGCAAGAAAGATCATGATGTTTATTAAATTTTAAAGTCAGAGGTTAAAAAGCCAGTAAACTCGTCATGCTGGCTGATGCATGTTGATCAACAGCCCATCCACATTCATTACCAAATAAATAATCATATAGAAATAACAGATGCAATGCCAAAAACATATAGCGCTAACATTAGGAATGTGCCCTGCTCATTTCCTTTAAGACCTCGAAGAGAAATCAAAGGGCTTCCTTTTAGTTTACGGCAAACTCCTTTTTGTGGTCAAAAAACAAAAATATTCATTACATCTTTAAATATAGTTGCGATATATATTCGGTTTTTGGACTGAAGATATATAAAAACTGGAACTCTGATCATGTGACCACTTGTCAAGTAATAGACATCACTAGGATTCAGATGGTATTATATTTGATATGCTAAAAATCATTGCATAAAGTAATCATTATCAAACAGTATTTTCTTTAATTTTCATTAAACATTCTGATATACTTACGTTAATTATATTATGATATTGATATTGTACAGTAGGCCCCTGCATTTGGAAAGTTTGATTCCAAGGATATCGAAATTCATGAATAATATAATTTCAAGCCTTGATTTGGAAATCTAAATTAAATTCATGAGTAGTATAATTCCAAGCCATGATATGGATATTGAAATTTATGGATAGTGGTGAGCTTTATATAATAGATGTTTTTAACATATACATATATATATAGATGTTGAAACATGCATTGTGAATTTAAAAAATTTAAAGTTTTTCAGAATTGTACAAAAAACTAGAACAATTCTCAGTCACATGATATTAATCTGTAATAATCCATTAACATTTTATATTTGCTGGAATTCATTACAATTCAAATTATTTCACAATAACTATGATGCTATTCACACAATATAAACAACAACGATGATCTTTCTTCTTAATAAATAAAAAGATTAATCCCCTTCACTTGCTTTTATTCAAGATTACAGACTAATCATTAGAAATATATGTAATCAAAACTGGTTTTATTATTCTTCCAACTAGTAAGTAATCAAAAACATGCATCTTAACTTTTAAAATAAATTAAACTTTTATCTCCTTTGGCTATTTCTAATTTAAATCATGATTATATCAGTCAATGAAAATGGCTGGTTCCCAAAATGAGTCATAAACCAAAATCTCCAAGATACAAAACTCCTAATTGATGAAAACTACAAATTTGAAATTAGTCTGAGATAAAAGAAATGGATTTAATAAATACTACTGTCTGGTATCTATTAGTTACTAAAATATACCACACCTGGTATAGTTCTGATGAAAGAAAAAAGTATGCTGCTGTAAATTGGAATCATGTGACAGTCATGTGACATTTATTCGTTTAAATCAAAATTTCATATAACAAGCAAACAATCCTAAGATTAAAAAATAATCGTAAATTAAAAAAGGCAGCATAAATTTTGAATACCTTATTTAAAAAGAGTAGTTTAAAATTGAAAATCACTGATAATACATAAACATTAAATTAAACATATAATTAATCAAATATACTAGATTATGTACAAACATATCGTATAAATTTAATGATATATTTCTATAGTGTAATTTTCACTACATCATTCTTACACAAGGTAGAGGCTAATTTCTATCTGCTTTTAATACCTTGTAGAGGGGTGCTACATGACAAAAAACATGTGAAAGAGATGTATGATCCCCAAAACGTACTGATGAGTGCTAGTTTAGCACAAAAAATGCATCTTGGGGATTGCACATCTTTTTCACAAGATATTAAAATCAGATAGAAACCAGTCCCTACCTTGTGTGAAAAATCACACTATAGGAATATTATTCATGAAGTGGATAATTTCTAATCTAATGAATGACTAATGAACGTTATTAATACAATATATATATATATATATATAATGTTTAATAGTAAACATAGTAAAGATTAGCTATTTTATCATGTAGTGATGATGTTGGTTGACATAATAACATTCTGTTATAACTACAAACTTATGATTGAGAATTTGAAGATTCACACCTTCATTGAATCACTAAATTTTATCATCATCATTATTTTACAACAATATCACTCCACTGCCAAATGAAGAACCCTTCATGTTTAATCCAGATTCTCTGATCCACAGCTTTTTTTCTCCATATCACCCCAATAATCTTCCTGTATTAAATATTTTCACAAACTCAAAATGCAAAAATTGACATCATAACGGAAGTTTTCAATGCATTAAACTAGACTAAATTAGATATGATGCAATCAAGTAACCAACAATTAAAACTGAAAGTCGAAAAGGAACTCCATAAACTATTAACAATTGCAAGTGACTCATTTTGTTGTAAGTCAAACAGCAGCTTTTAACTTAGCACTCAAAAAGTTGTACGATTAAAAAATTTGAGTCTGATTTATTACTCCAATAAGGCATGTATTATACTATATATTATAACGGTCGGGGTGGATCATGAAGTTTCCAGTCTTACTGTATCTGCACTACAGGGCGCCACTAGGTTATTTGAACCTAGAAAATTTATAGAGTAGGCAGATACGCACTATTAAAGATCCAACTTCTACATAGATATTTTTCACGACCGTCAGCCCAAGTCACTAGCTCAAGGAGTAGCAGAGGTTTAAAACATTTTAAAACATTTATTAAATATATTTCTTTTAATAAAGAATAATAATAACAATCACTAGAGCACTGTCAGTACTAATAACACAAAAGATTTTATTTATATATAGATAAGTAACAACACACAAACTTAAAAAAAATAATTATATAAAAAAAATTATGTTTTGTTTCATTATTATTTTTACTTTAATTTTTAATCTTAGAATGTTGAGTATAGATGAGCCACCTAGACGACGCACTCAAAAGACTTTCAAACATTTGATTCCAGGCTAAAAGTCTGCAGCCACACCAATGCTCGCTTCCAGATATATATCAGCAACCAATGCAATGTGAACATGTTAGCATAGAATCATGCTGACAGGAATGTGCATATAAACAGTGATATTATTGGAAGAAACATGACCGTCAGTACAGGAATTTACATCTGTCTGGCGAAGGAATCATGCATGTAATATAATAAAAGAATAACGCTTCGTATGGATGGGAGAGCGGTCTATCTTGCCATGCTTATCCTCCCAATCCATAGAGCTGGAATGGGTCAATGGCGCGGGAAATACATCTGCGTCCATTTCAACGGTATGACTACCTCTTTGGGGTCATGCATTCAGTTGGACTCGTCGCCCTATGTGCTAACACACTTCACATTACATTGATGTAAACATCCATATCTCTCTCCACCAGCATTGACACAACTATGAAACAAATAGTCTGAAGTCAAAACCCCTTTAAACTAACATAAATGAGTCTAGCAGCCATCTACATTCAACTTAAATTTAAGTTAATTTAATAATTTAATTCTTTAAAAAAAATCTTTAGTTTAATGTTTTAAATCATTTTAAAATGACACATTATATTTAACTTATTTTTTTTACCACAAATACTATTTTTAACCTATTTTTAAAATTTAATAATGCACAAATAAGGATGCGTATATCTTTCAATTTTATATTTGTAATCGCAAAACCCTACCCTATTACAAACAGATCTTATTAAGCATGAATAAAAAAAATAAAAAAACAATACACATTTTAAGAGATTACATTTTAACTTTAGATCAGTTTAAAATTGCAAAGTTTATAAAAGATAAAGTTCAGGTTTGTTCAGGAAAGAAAGTTTATAGTTCATTTTTAGAAACAAATAAAGTTCGAAGATTTTAAATTTAAGAGAGTTTAGAATTTCATTTTTATCATTTATAAATTATACTTTCCTTTGTCCGAGCTTGTTCCTTCGCAATGAAGATCTATGAAGACTTATGACGATTTATGAAGATTTCCGACGATTTCTGAAGACGGGATCCATCGTTTGATCCTGGGATCCGTGGAGATGAAAGCTGCCTCCAGCCGGCCCAACCGAAGGAAGCACGATGAAGCTGATTACATTCTTGGTGATGGCGATAATAGCTTTTTAATTTTTTTATTTTTACTTTCAGCAAAGACGAATGAATTTAAAACTTTAATTTTCTAATTCTCCAATTCCTTATTTCTTTTGGATTTTTCTTTTTATAGTCCTCAGGCACCTTATCTCTGGAATGCACGGATCCATCAAACATATTCCATATCTCTATTTCATTGGTTCCTTGAGTTTGTGACCAAGTAGATTTTGGGTTCGTGGTTAAGTAGATTTTGGGTTTCTGGCTACCTGGATTTTTCCACTGAGGTCTGTGTCTATATCTTTGAGTGGGAAAAGCAAGTCTTTTGTTTGAGTGGGAAAAGCAAGTCTTTTCATCTTTCTAATGGTCATTTTGCCCTAAGGATCTGTTTGTAATTTTTATTTTTAAGATTAAAACTCTCATTATTTTTAAAATCAAAAGGTTTTTTATTATATTTTATTTAAAGATTAGAATCTTTGTTTGATTCTATAATATTTTTAAAGCTTATTTTATTTCGATATTTAAATCAAACATTAATAAATTAATAATTCATTATTTGTGCATTTTGAACGTTTTTATTAGATATTTACAAAAACATTAAGTATCAGAATTTAAATGTAACGCAAGGTTGTGTTTTAATATTATTTTTATGCTGGTCTGGTTTAATTTTAGATTTGGGGTAGTTTTGATTTTATATTGACTAGTTTAGCTTTATGCTTGTAATGTTTATATATATATATCCCATTACAATATATATATATACACACACAGAAACTCAGATCTAGAAAGAAATCACATGTGAGATGCATGGATAAAATGAAGAAGTGGGCTGGGGTGGTTGGAGAAAAGATTAGAGATCAAAGAAACTGGATTAAACTTGGAGACCATCATCCCATAGTGGATAGAATAATAGTTAAAAAAAATAATGATGATGATGACATACAAACTATGCAAATAACAGGTGAGAAACATTTAGGATTGTAATATCTGAATTATCTTTAAAACTAATGGTTAAGTTCTACTTTACATATCCAATATTTTAATAATTTTTTCTTATTTATATTACTAATAGGGCTCTGTTCTATTGTTTATTCTTATTTATTGTTTATTTTTTGTGATCCTTTGAAAAATAATCGATTGAAGGTTCTCAGTAAATGTACAGTTTATATAAATAATATAAAACATTATAACAGAGAATAAAGACTAAAATTAATTTAAGCATACCAAATATTCTCTCAATAGTTTTTTCTTGCTATTGTTTTTGATAACCGTGATTATGAAGTTAATGTGTCAAAAGTATACTTGGTTTGTTTAAGTTAAGTTAATTCTTTGTTCTCTAATATAGTGTTTTTATATTATTTATAATGACAGAGGTTCAATCTACTACACTTTATATAAATAATGTATATGCTCTTATTCTTCTTTTTTACTTTTTTTGCATATCTTCATATATTCATATATATATATTTCTTATAATACTTCTTTCATATACACTTCAACGCAAACAAATTTTCTTAAAAAACTTCTATTTTCCTTACAATTTCGACTGTCCAGCAAAGGAAGTTTGATAAGCTCTGATAAAGACTGCTGGACAGTCAAAACTGTAAGAAAAATAGAGAAGTTTTTTTAAGAAAATTTGTTTGCATTGAAGTGTATATGAAAGAAGTATTATAAGAAATATATAATAATATATATGCAGTATATATTAATAAATAATCTTACACAGAGGCTAAATTCACCATATAATAGTGCCACTTAATGCAAGACAGAGTAATCAATGGATGCAGGTAGATTTGTGCATAAAATCCTTATCAAGTGCCTACTCATCCAATATCTCCAGCTTAGTTTTTAGCTTGTGGCTTTCATCAGTGGGGAGTCTTGAATCTGAGAGCACTGCTAATGCTAGTTAACTATAAACCTTCCTGCATTTATTGATTATTGTGGCTTGCACTGAGTAGCGCTACTGTATGGTGAGTTTAGCCTCTGTGTAAACAGCTTGTGTGAGCATAAAGAATGGTGATCATGTGATATTTAGTGGTTTAATAAATAATCTTATGACACTGTTATCTTAATCAAACAGAAATGGTATTTTTATGAATTTAAATCCCATTAATCGTGAACTTTATTGTGATATTTTCCTAGAATCATTTGATCATAATAAACATTGAATCTCTAAATATGTCAAGTCAATGATATATGATTTGTTTGAATAATCAATAAAAATATTCATTTATTAAATATGCTGCTTTTTATTTTACAATCAGGAAACATTATACAAACACATTAAGGACAAGATGGATAGAAATTTACTTAATTTTATTTGATAAACCTTGGCCCAATGCTTTCATTACAATCATAAATTGTAAAAATAGCTTCTAAATTATAATGCATAAATATACTGCACACAGAGCCCTCTATTAAACTAATTCTTAAGTTTTTTTTAATATCTAATTGCTGAAAAGAAAACAATGAAATTGGATATTAGACAGCATGCTAATTTTACATGTCAAAGTGAAAAGGCGAGTGGTTTTGTCTCCAAGTTATCTTCAGGGTCATCTCTGAATCAACATGTTATGTAATAAGAATTTAGCTACCAACACAAGAATGTTAACACATTAGCATATCTGGATCATAACCTGCAACATGAAATGTGATGCAATATATTTTCCTTCTTACTTTTCTTATGTATTGATTTCTATTTTTACATATCATGCCATTTACAACTTTCTTAAACACTTCAACAAGACTGATTTTTGTATCAAAACTTTATTCTTAAAGTTTCGACTATCCTGCAGTCATCATCAGAGCTCTTTATAATCCTATTTCTAAAACCAATTGACAAAATATCAAAACTTTATTCTTAAAGTTTTAACTGTCTTGCAGTCATCATCAAAGCTCTTTAGAATCCTATTTCTAAAACCCAAATAGGATTGTAAAGAGCTCTGATGATGACTGCAAGACAGTCGAAACTTTGAGAATAAAGTTTTAATATAAAAATTAGTATTGTTGAAGTGTTTAAGAAAGTTGTAAATGGTATTAAACATGAAATGTGCTTTGCATTTTTTTCTGATCATCTTCATTGCTCTTTCTGCCATCACAAGAGCTTGAAAAATATCTTTAAAACACTCTTGCAATTTATGGCTTCACCACATACATAATTTGAACAATTTCAAATGTTTCAGTGGCATTTTTTTCCAATTTAAAATAAATTTAATGTTAGCATATGATTACATAGTTCCATATTGCACTAAGATACATAACACATTGACACATTTTATGTTGCAATTCATGTTCCAGACACATTAGTATCTTAAAATTTTTGTGGTAAACAGCTATATACTTCATTACTATCTAACACATATATTGATTCAGAGATGTAGCTGCAGCCAGCATTAGAAAATATATGTTCTGTAATATTTATACTATTGTTTGGTAGCTTACATTTATAAATGATTGCTTTGTTTAATTTTCTAGATAAATCACCTCAGATGGCATAATCCATTATGAAGTCTGTTTAATATGTCCAATGGTCAATCATCATGGTAAGATTTTTTACCCTAGAAATGACTATCTGATAATTTTCCACATTGTCAACATTGTGCAAGAATTACCATTCAAAATTTGTTATTCATATTTGCTTCTTTTATTAATATTAACTTGATCCAATATTCCATTAAAGATTCCCTTGATTAATAGTACTGATAATCACCATTATTACAGCTTTTCCTTCTTCAGGTAACCTATACCTCTACCCACTTGGAAAACCTCGTTAATCCTAAAATATCATAATATTCCTCATGAGTATTACATTCCTTCTCGAACAGCTATTCTTGATTATTTCCTCTTTCTTGTGAAAATGAAATCTCTAATAATCGGAAAATTATTATAAATACATTACCTGTAAAAATGATTAAAAAAATAAGAATCTACAACCGATAGCTGCTGACTGTATACCATTAGAAAATGGCAACTTTATTATTTCTCTAGCCAACTGTGTAATCTTTGGAGATATTAAAGAATAGTGAATAGCAGTTCAAATTTACTTCCATGATTACCGTTCTGAATTATTAATAAGAACAATAGTGGCAGTGCAAATTGTAAGATCCCATTTCTGAATTATTTATTATTAGTGAGCTCCATATTAACTCTCATGATTTCAAATTTACAAACACTTTGAGTTTCTGACATATTGGTAATTATCTCTATATAGAATATTATAAATTTCTGAAGTTATAATCTATTCGACCAATTGAATGGAAGTGTTGCAATCCAACAGTAAATATGATGCTCAAACATCACTTGATACCTCAAATAACTGCACTATTATTTTATCATAATTTAACATTGATTATTAATCCAATTTAATTACCTTTTTAGAACAAGCTATTTGGATCATGGACAATTATCAAGTATTATCCTTTTTCTTTCTTCATGTGTCATAGCATCAGCCGGGAAACTAACCCGCAACCCGGGCAACTGCTTGTAAGGAAGTCCTTTGGTTATAGAAAATAATATCTAATGCCTAGTAATCTTGACTGGCCTCTAGAAAGACAACTTAATTTGCATTAAGCATGCAAATTTCAAATGGATTCTGTGCCAGCTCATAAAAATATATATAAAACAGAACCAATAAAAAATTTTAAGATCCATAGTACTGTATGCTGTAAGAATTCATTGTTTATGATACAATATTAAATTCAGGATGCAATAACCACAAATTCAGGAAATGGCAAATCATAATAAGCCAATACAGTCAAACAGAAAATAATACATGGGTACTACTAAATTACATTGACTGCTTTCCACATAATCCACACACATTAAAAACATTGAGTTATATGTGCATTTATTTTTAATCAAAAGAAAATTTTAAAAAATGATGGTAGCTTAATCTGCATATAAATTGTATTAGATAGATATCAAAAGTTGTTAGTAATTGGGCACAGGTGTGAACTTATATTCAAGTTGTCAAATTTAGTGAAACAAATTGCTAGTAAGAGTATTCAAATGGTTATTTGCTCAAATCATTTGATATTTGAACACCTGCAATAAAAAGTGAGATCTGACCAACACTTTTGGCATTTGAATTCATCCTTTTACTATTACATTAAATCAATCACATGAGGAACAGGTTAGGATCAAGTGGGATAAATAATTCAATTAATTAGTTTATAAGCATTTTTCCGTCTTTGATATTGCAGACACTAATGTCAACTATTCCTTAACTGTAAAATAAATCTTTGATGAAATGTTGTCTTGCGTCATTTGGTACAATGACTACGAGAATGGCGAACATAGGAGCTTAAGGCCCACAGGCCATGCTCGGTTGTCATTTCCGGCGCTGAATTACTTACTAATCTTCGAATAATAAAGCCATTGTTATTTTAATGAAGTGTTAATAAAAATTGAACATAAAACAAAAGCGTTATCTACATTTAACGCCATCAGTACCATTGTCAAAATAACACACTAATGTAGACTGTTATCCCCATTTACAAATATCCCTCCAGCTACGCATAATTATTGTTGTAAATAATAAAATAAATGAAGTGTGACGTAAACAAACAAGTTTCTTTGCAAACATTTAATAAAGGAAAGACAATTGTTTAGTACATAAAATAAACACAGTAGGGTTTTTTTTTCTGTCTATAAAAAAAAAAATTGTCAAAGACACTCTTTAATTATTTGCACCTTGAGTTAAAAGACGCGGGACTTCGTTAACTTTATTTATATATATTTTTCGTTAACTTTATTTAAGAACGTTTTATATGGAAGTTACAAACTTGGTTTTTTTTTTTAAAAAAAAAATCGGTATCCAAACAGCAGAACATATTTATTCAAACTTAAATTAGATCATATAATACAAATTTTAAAATCTACAAGAGTTTTAAATTATTATATAAAACATTTTTTGCAACCTGAATACATTTATTAGTGCAAGCAACTAATTTAGCATTTAAATTACTTTTTAATCTAAATAACTTCACATTCTCGATTACTTTAAAAGTATTGAGTGAAAGTTTTAACAATAATTTTTTATATCTAAAAGTACATATGCAAATTGGTAATTATTCATTTAATAATAAAAATTTTTAAAAAATAAGTACTTATCAAAAGTTTATAACCTCTTGAACACTTGGTTACGAGTTTGCTACAAACTTCTAAGTAACTATTATAATATAACTTGAGTAACCGATCAAAGACGCCATATTTAATGTATTTAAAAAAGAGAACCGACAGATGTCGCTGTAGTCAGTAGGGCAATTTTTACTGGCTCCAGCTTTATAGCAGCCGCTCTGCATAAGTGTAGGAACTGCATTTCTGGTTCTCGTTTTTCATTAACTTGGAATATTATATACAAAATGTTAACCCAATGTGTATGATTAAAAATCTCTCGAGAAAGGAGGTGAAAACCCAGCTGTCAAAATATTTGGGTGCGTCTGCAGTCCTCCAGGTATTATTTTGACAGTTTAAATTTATTGATATTTCAAAATGTGAGTTAATATTGTGCTGATATGAAATCTATTTTTAGATGAAATCTTATTCATTTATATTATTTTGGTTTGGCATTGTTATTTTCATATTAAACTTGTGTTTTTGTTAACTTAATATCCGAGTTTTTAGATGTAAAAGATTTCTATCTGTGTTTATTTATTTCCATGTCATTTTATTTACTTTTCATTTCAATTAACTGATATATTTTTAATTAGAAATAAACCTTGAATAGTAAATACTCTTTGTAAAATATTCCTTTTCATATTGATAATCCCGTATAATGTTAATTTTTTATTCAAAGTTCCGCCTCCAATTCTATAAACGGAAGCTCTGGGGATAGGATACCAGAGAAAAATTATTTCTTTCGGGGTTTTTTTTTTTTTGTGTGTGCTTTTCTGTTTTAACTTACAACGGATAAAAAAATTATCAATTTTCTCTTTTTAATGTATATATATGTTTATTTGTTTTTTAATTTTTTTTTCTTATTAAACGCATCGTTTCAAACAAACAAAAATAGATACTATTTTGTTACTTCTTACGATTAGATACTACTGCGCTTCGTAAAAATGACCTAAACATCTGAATAATTACGTTTGGCAAATATTTATTCACAACTTCTATTTCTTACTTTATAAATATTTGATTTTTTGTTTACATCGTCTATAAATGAGTAAAATAATTATCGCAAGATTTTTTTTTTAAACCTCCAACACAAACATTAAAAAATACTCTTGCAATTAATATTTGTAACGATATTAATCAATAAATTTCATTCGGCTTTCATTTCATACGCTAAATTATTGAGATGAATTATTATTTAAATTAGCGGAATAAATAATGTTAAGAATTAAAATATAAACATTTTAAAATTTGCATCTAATTAAACAAATAGAAAAACTTTGCACTACACCTCCAGTTTTAATTATTAATAAATAACGATTTCATTCATATTTTCTATGGTGGTTATTTTAAAAGCTGACTTTGAAATTTTCACTTAATAATAATAATATAATAATAATTTACGTTAAATGTTAGCAATGACATTTACAAAGATGAAACCAGTTCGAGAAACTCAAGCAGTCCTGTTTTAACATTAACTGCGAGTTTACGTTTTTCTTCTACTGTAAACAGTTTCATTTACTATAAATGTATCTATTTATATTAAAAATATTATATACGCTAATATCGGTATGTTTGTTGTCGCGAAGTGCGCTATTTAAAGAATTTGTAGCTTTTGTTATTTAATGAATGATGTCATTTATTTCAAGGGTATTATTATCTTCCTGTTTTGGAGCTAACTTGTCGTAAATTGTCTTACATTTTATATATGTTTATATGTTAAAAATTATGCAAGCGGTCAAACATTAAAGAAAGAAAGAAAAATACGTGTATTTGCTTTGTTTTTCCTACCTAATCATCTATATTAATAGTGTTACTGGTTGCCGGACATGACTTTAACTACATGTTAAAAAGGAATAATATATATTTATTTAATATTTGTGATAAAGTTAAAATATATATTGTTTTATGATTATTTGCTTAAATTATAGCGATTTTAAAACATAATCATCATCATTTTCAGCGATTAACGATCCATTGCAGGATGAAGTTTTCTCCAAATTTAATCTGCTTTCTCCCATCTATAGCCTTTGCACATCACACCAGTATAATTTATTTCATCTATTCATCTCACATGTGGTATCTTTCTAGGTCTTTTAAATTCTTTTGAGATCCATTTACAATTCCAACTGTTCATCTATCATCATCCCTTCAGTCTTTTATTCATTGATGTCAGTAATATCTATCTGCTTTCTCATCCATGTTATATATTGTTTTTATTCCTTTCTTGTTATTCCTAACATGCATCCCTCCATACCATTGAGTGATCTGATGTCACAATTGGATTTGTGGAGGTTGTAACAGTAGTGTTTTTAAATAACATCCTATCAGGTGGTTGAATTGAAAAAAACACTATTATTATTCCAGATGTCGCTCACAAGTGATAATGGAATGATTCTAGAGGCAATTAACTCTTCAGTCTGATTTTGATAAGTGTGTTTCCTTTAGGGTTCACAAAATGAATTTAAAATGCACTGAGGGATTCACCAAAAAGACATAAGAAATCAGTTAAGAAGACATATGCTAATTTTCCCAGAGTCCCCACATTACTTAGGGTCCACTAGCAGATTAGGACATGCTGCAGGTCTTGTGTGCTTTTTTTAATGTGTCAAGCCAAGAAGAAAACCCTGAGACAACTGCTTGTAAGGCAGCTGTGTTAACCACTCGGCCACCAACGCTTGACGACATGTTATTTTTGTAAATCTTTTTATTTTTTATTAGAGGTAGAATATACAAACAACCATTACTAAAATCTTTATTACATTGACTATCTTGACAAAACCTGGCTAAGCCATTTTAAGTTAAACACCATATTATAGTTATGTGTTTATATATTCACATAGAATAATGTTTGACTTTTTGCAAACTGTGATTAATCAACAATTTTAGAAGTTGTTTTTTTTTCAAATAATGAAGTTATATCCTTTAAATTTACTTTCAGTATATAACACTGTATTAACAGTAAAGTACTTTTCTTCCTCTTAAATGATGAAGGCTTCATTTAGGATTATTTTTTTATTATCAAAAGAAGAGAGCACTGGTTAAGATATTTGACCATCAAATTCATTCACAGAATATCTTTTTTAAACAAGTTTCTATCTTACAAAGGCTTATCCTGCTCAATAACAACACTATCTATAAAAATAATAATATAGGCGCTATTGCACCTGAATGCAAAGCTATTTTATGCTTAAAACAAAATAAAAATTAAACTATTCTGCGAGCGCTTTCAAGAGACGTGCTCTCATTATCAAAGCTCCAAGTGAATTAATGATATGCAAATTATGTAAAGTCTAAGATTAATTGCTCCATTTTCTTGAAATCGTGAGGCATATGTCCTTGCAGTTGATGGCGTTGCAATCCATCGCTATGTAGCAGGCCTCCTTCACTTTTCTTTTCAAATCGTGCCTCTCTCTGCAGACAAGGCTGACATAGCTTTGCATTCAGGTGCAATAGTGCCTATATTATTATTTTTATAAGTAGATTTTTCTCACAAAGTTTTTGAATTATTTTTGAATAACAACACTATCGTCAACATAATTTTTTTAGGGTTATCAGGATTGAAATCAACCATCTCCCAAAAAGAGAAAATACCATTGATAAGGATTATAAGATTAGTTCCTCAATTTGGGTGCATTTTTCTGGGAGTAAAATATAAGTACCTGATGATCTTAATGATGCAATATTATTTTTAAAACACGTGATCATTTTTGTATCCAGAAAACATTTTATATTCAATATAATTGATCAATAGTGCATTATTTTAGCCACAATTACGTTTTGGGTATTTATTAAGCATGTATAATAAAACAACTAGTCTCCATTCTAGTACCATTTACTCTAATTAAGTGGAGACCCACTCTTGTCTTAATATATTGTTTAGCTTGAAGTTTTATGATTTGTTATTATCATTAAATTGTAGATGATATTGCAATCATTGCATGCAAGCTCCCACTAAAAGTTTCAGTCTCGTTAACTTTCATTCTAACAAGAAATAAAGGACTTCCAGGTACAATGTTTAGTCTATTTTCCTTACATGCCACGACCTAAAATCAATGTTCTATGCAACTTGGGGACGTTGTTTTCAATTGAATATTTCTAAGCAAGTTTAAGATTTTGAGAGGTAATAAGTCTATAGCCAGCCTAGCCAATCACTCGGTTATTAATCAGTAATTAAATATCCTATTGTTATTAGCAGTTAAAAAACAAAGGAAACTATGAAAAACACCTCCCCACAATGCAATTGAATAAAGTGGCTTGGAGAGATTGTGAAGGATCTTTGCTTTACATTGGATTATTTTATATGGTTTTAAATTTTATTTTTGTTTAGTAAAAATGAAAACAATTGTATCCATTTAAAAAAAGTTTCAAAAGTTAGAACATCAAAATAAGCAGATTATAATGAAAATAAAGTTAGCTGCTATTGTAGTGCGATGGAAAATGGCTTCTCCATGAATGAAGGCAGAAATTTTTGTACAAAAGTTAAAGACCCAGAAACTATGTTGGCCAAGTGAAACATTTCTTCATTCCAAACTCCTTGCATACATCAATACGCTCATGTATTTTGTATTCCTTATTATCCAATTATTTTTCTAGCCCTGGTTCATTTCTTTTTTCTTCCTATTCCAATTTAATATGAACTATTTTGATAATTCCATTATCCTGTAATCATATTTCACAATTTCATTCATTCATCATCATCATTTTAGTCATTATCAATTCACTGATGCAGGTCTCCTAAAATTTAATCAATTTCTCCAATCTCTTCATCTCCATATCACTCCAGCAAACTTTTTTAATTCATCCATCATGCAATCTTTTTCTAGATTTTTTACCTTTTTTTTTGAGATCCATTTAAGGCTTCAACTGGCATCACGTCCAACCCAACTCTTCTATTTCATTGTAACGACCTAAACAAAAAATCATAAAATCTCTGTCTTATTTTAATCCTCTTTCAACATCTTAAACTCAAAAATCAATTACTCAATACTCTCATTCCCATTTCCACATAAACTACATTTACATTCCAAATCTACATGCCACTTTCATCTTCTTTTTTTTTGGTATCTAAAGTTTCCACCCTTTTATCAAATAATAAGTTCCTTTTAATGTTATATATTATTTTGTACTTTATATAATTTTTATTCTTATTTAACTACAAACTATTTTTTTATATTCATTTCATTTTTCACAACTCTATTTTTTTCTCTCTATCTAATATATCTATACTCTGTTCCAATACCTCATAATTATGTTGTTATAATACATTCTCATTTTATAAATACATGGGAGTTAATTGTCTATGCTCTGTGTATTTTAATGCGCTGGTAGAATGCTCGACTCTGTATCTAAGGCCCTTGTATTGATTTTAGTTCTGAAGCAATAAAATCCATTAATATTTTTATTTTAATTGTCTATCTATTAATTTTGAATCTTGTAAAATTTTTCTTGCATGATGTAGTAATCTTTCATATTTCTATTACATTCATTGAACCATCTGTTTGGTTGGTTGTTTTTTTTTTTTTTGGTACTTTTGAGTTTTCAAGTGAACCAAGATGGCAGCCCGTATTTTTTGCTAAATTTACAGTTTTGACCCCCCCCCCCATGCTTACAAAAAATGCCTCTTAGGAAACGTAATATTTAATATTTACATTTTATTTTTCATTACTGTTATTTTAAAAAAAGAAATCATCATGGAAAAATTAATTACAGTATTTACAATTTACTTTTATCTTTTTTGGATTAACTTATTAACAGGAAAATGAAATATATATATATACAATATTTACACTTTATTCATGTCATCAGCATGCAATCTTATCATGGACATAATGAAGACTTTTCATGAGGGCTGGATCCAGTACTTTGTAAATAGTCCACAATATCACTTTCTGTGACAGGAAAGTCCCAAATTTTTATCATTATGACAATTTATTAAAAAAAAAATGCTGACAAAAAGAAACTCACTGAATTGAACCAAAGTACGGTAGTGTTAAGAACATCTTGTCATCATCCACATTATAACATAAGTAAAAAATAAATAAATTGAAATAAAGCTTATTAATGAAATTTATCTGAATTTTTTTTTTAAATTTAACAGTCATATTAATTTTGTTTATTTGAAAATTCACAAGTACTATTCTTTTTAAATAACTTTTTATGTCAAGTTTTCATTTGAGAAATGTGAAAAATTAATGTTTATAATTGACATGCATTACAATTATGTAGTATGAATTATTAATAGTTGAGATTTTGTAGGCATCTTGTAATCACTGATTACTTAAGATTACACTAGATGGCACTAGAGTGGAAAACTGTTTCCCTTTTTTATACTACTCTTGTTTGAAAAACAATAGAAACAACAATTTCCTGCTATTTAGAAATTTTTTGGAGGTGGGGAAGGTCATTTTTTCACCCATTACTTTAATTAAAATGCTATCAATTATTGTTATTTTGTTTATCAAATTTTTATTAATTAACAAAATTATCTAAATGAGTAAAAAATAGGAAATAAATTTTTTTAGTCCTCACAAGCCAATAAATGTTCAGCCTAATTAGAACCCCCCCCCCATTGTCTTTTGAAAACAGTGGAAGAAATCTTTGCCCCATAATGGAATACATATAGTTTATTTTACCCTTCAATTTATATATCATCATCTCAAGCTGTTATTGAACTGTTGCAAATCTACCCATGTTTAACCTCCTCCCCCTTTTTTTATTCTTTATCATTCTCAAAATTTCATCCATCTCTTTCAAATGTCATCTTCCTTTACATTTCTTACAATCTCTTAGAATTTCCTTTAGAATATAAGTTGTTTGTCTATTTAATTAACCTATTCATTCAGTATACTCAATGATTACTATAATAAATAGAGGGATTTGAACTTAGCATTTTCAGTCTAAATTCATTCTTCACCCCATCACAAACAACCAATACACATGATCACATACATGTAAAAAAAATAAATGATCCCCAAATGTATATATTTCATGCAGAATCAGCAGTCATCAATTGGGCCAGATCATAATCTCCCATATATACACCTGGGTCTCATTTTATGCAGTAGATAGGTTTCTCAGAAAACACACCCAAAAGAAATTGCACAAACTTAGACTTAACTTACCTTGAAAAATGGGGGATACATACTGTAATTTTTCAAAAAGCACATAAAAGCTAAGCAACAACGTAAAAGTACTTTAAAATTCGCATAAAAAAAAAAAAAGAAAATATGACTAATAAAAAATTTCAGATTTGAAAAAATTGATACAAGACAAACTTTTTTTATTAACTACAGTATTTAATTTTATTCAAAACAATATATTTTTATGCGTAATTTAAATTTTTTCATACATGTACAGTATTTTAACCATTATCACTATTTGAGATATCAGATTCATCATGATGTGATATGATGTGAGGTACTGTAGCTTCTCCTTAAACGAAGTCAAGAGAAAATACAACTAAAACATTTTCCAATCGCTGTTGATTCTTCCCATTTCGCTAAGCGATTTAAAATTGAAATTTTTGTTTCCAAAGAGATTCATTTTCTTGGGTGTTTTTTTTCTCTTCATTATAGTAAATTAAAGGTTTAAAATAAAAATAAGAGCTTAGACTTGCGATAATAAAAAAACATTGACTCACCACAGTTGGGAAAAATTTAATTAAAACTAACAATTAAAAATTAAATTCTTATTTTTGTCTTTAATTTTTTAATTTTCAATTTTGTTTAAAAATCAAATTTCATTTCACATCACCTTAATTTCAGATCACGTTATGTAATTTTTAAATTGTTAATTACAATTAAAAATTAGATTTTAATTGTCAAATTTAATTGTGCCCTCCACTGTTACTCACCTTTTAAAAATAAACTTGCAGATACTAAATGATTAATTGATTACGTACTCTTTTTATAAAAAGCAAAAATAGAACGTGATTTAAAGTGCAAAAACAACAACATACATAGTATTTTTCATCTATAACATTTGAACAGATTTACATTATAGTCTTGTAAAATTTAACGTGTGTATATAAAATGGGGAAATTCTGATTTTAAGTGAATTATGAACTTCTTTATTGCATAAAATCTATTACAGTACTATTATAAAGCACTGAAAATATTGAAATTATTAGATGGAAGTCGAACTCTGATAAGGCGCTATTACTTTAAATATAATGTGAATGCGCAAAATTTGTAATATTTAAAGTAATAGCACATTATCGGAGCTCAACTTCTGATCTAATAATTTTTATTGCATAAAAGAAAACTGCATACGAAGATATTAAGAAGAAACATGAATTGCATAACTTCAAAATTGCATTAAATAAATCCGCATAAAACAAGACCCGGGTGTATATATAATCCAAGCACTGACTGTATATATGGGAGAATATAATCTGGCCCAACTGATGAATGATGGTGCTGCACAAAGTATGTATATTGGGGATCATTTATCTTTTTGCAATGTGCTTGCGGTTATGTGTATCAGTTATTTGAGATCAATTGAAGAATGAATATAGATGGAAAATCAAATTCAAATCTCTCACTTTGTTTATATATTATTATTTTTCTAGCAATATGCTCAATTTAACTCAGTCTCTTAATTTATTCAATACTGACTGATTTCTTTTCCCACTCATGTATTTTAGTTCCAGTGCCTCTTTGTTAATCCCCGCGAATGATTTTTCTATCCTATATTAAGTAATCTGTAATCTTTGTTTTTCTATTTTATTAAGTATCTAAGTTTTAGATCTAAAAGAAAACAGTGGTAACACACACCTCCATTTTATATTGTTATTTATAATCAAAGCATCCTGCTAATGTTTAGTTCTGTATTTTTAGTGATGCTTGACTTTCGAGAAAAGAAGTTTAATTAAGTAGATGATATAATTTTTTTCTTTTTTGGAAAAGTTCTTCACTGAATTAATGAAAAAAATGTCAGATTTACTGAAGAATCAAAATATTATTTTTTATTCTTGAAATTCTTGTATATAATGATCATTGTCCTCATTTTATTAGTCTTTATACTCCAGTATTTTCACAAAGTTCAAAGAAAGAAAGCCTTTATTTTTTGTTGATAATGTTATTGCGTCAATAACTGTAGCAGATAAATTTTTTATTCTTACAGACTATATACCATATATTGGTAGGAATAGGGAACTATGACTCAAAGCTATTGAAAACACTAATAATATGTGTTTTTCTGAAGGTTTGTGATGATGGTGTTCTAGCTGTATTTTTATATTGGACTATTTCCATCATCTAATATGTGTGTTGAATGTCTTTAGAAAAGTTTAATTTTTAATTAAATATTCCAAATGCAATCAACTGTTAGTAATATCACAGCAAACAGGTTAGTATATGCACCAACTGTTAGCAATATCACAGCAAACAAATGTTAATAATATCACAGCAAACAGGTTAGTATATGCACTAACTGTTAGTAATATCACAGCAAACAGGTTAGTATACGCACAACGTTTCGAGAGGTATTTTTCTCCCCTCTTCTTCAGGTGTTGCTGGCCTGACCAGTGACAGTACTAGCATGGGATTCGAACCTGGGTCCTTAGATTCTTGATTATTGAAATTTAAGGTAACGCTCTAACCAACTGAGCCATCCCGATTATTGAAATTTAAGGTAACGCTCTAACCAACTGAGCCATCCTGGCAGGATGGCTCAGTTGGTTAGAGCGTTACCTTAAATTTCAATAATCAAGAATCTAAGGACCCAGGTTCGAATCCCATGCTAGTACTGTCACTGGTCAGGCCAGCAACACCTGAAGAAGAGGGGAGAAAAATACCTCTCGAAACGTTGTGCGTATACTAACCTGTTTGCTGTGATATTACTAACAGTTAGTGCATATACTAACCTGTTTGCTGTGATATTATTAACATTTGTTTGCTGTGATATTGCTAACAGTTGGTGCATATACTAACCTGTTTGCTGTGATATTACTAACAGTTGATTGCATTTGGAATATTTAACTAAAAATTAAACTTTTCTAAAGACATTCAACACACATATTAGATGATGGAAATAGTCCAATATAAAAATACAACTAATAATATGTCTTTTGTTATTAAATATTTAAATAATGTATGGATTGATTTTCATGAAAATTACTGTTTAGACAAAAAAATAACTTCATGAAATATTGGATGATAGAATAGATCATGTAATAGAAATTTGAATACCAAAAAGTTGATATTCCATGGATATTTATAGGTTAACATTGTTTCTCATAATCAAATGTGGTTTATTTCTCAGGAGTTCATAAGAAATTTGGCACCAGAATTGACAGAATTGGTTTATTAATTCATGAATCTTCAATTCCAGTGTCTATCACTCTATAACAGCACCAAACATTATGCGAAACATTATTTGGTTGAGTATAATGTATGGCATAATTTAAACAAAACATAAACTAGAGTTGATATTTTACTTTACAAAATTATCAAAAGATGTCTCTACTGTTCCAATTAATTAAAACAACTTAGAACCAAACTGTATAATATGAGATCTTAATTTATTTTTTAAATACCACTTAAATAAAAATAATAATCAAATGACTTATTGCTTGGGAGTTTATAAGAAATTCGAGCACCAGAAATTCCAATTTATGCAATGCTTTTCAGAAATAAATCTATACTATTTCAAGTCTGCCATCTATTGTAAGCTTGAGTAATTAATAATTATTAGATAGTAATAGTTTATTAAATCCCTATCCATTACTTAACCTAATCCCAAAACTCATTCCTGGTTTATGGCTTCATCAATGAGGAGTTTTAGATCTGGAATAAAA
The DNA here is from genome assembly GCA_028023455.1 of Epiperipatus broadwayi. NCBI lineage: Eukaryota > Metazoa > Onychophora > Udeonychophora > Euonychophora > Peripatidae > Epiperipatus > Epiperipatus broadwayi. Next base: position 281,922 of record JAQFVV010000277.1, read on the forward strand.
GATGACTGCTAGACAAAAGGCACATTAGATTCAAAACATCCAGATGCATTAGATCCAAAGCTTAAGCAGAAACCAGAAACTTGTCTGGGAGTTTAAATAGGGAAGCACTGAATATGGATTTAATAAGCACTGCCATCTAGCATTTACTGACTGCTGAATCTTACACTAGGTGGCAGACTTGGGCAGTATAAATAGATTTTACTTCTGAAAATGGTTGGTATATTATAATTGAAAACTAGTACTGTTATTTTCTGATTGGGATATGTGAATTTAGATGATTGAAATATGATTTATAAAAATGCAGAAGTTACTGATCTCTATATGATCTCTGAAGTTATTTTAAAATATGGTTTGGGACTAATTTTTTTTTTTCATTTTTAGAAATATGTGAATCCAAAAAGATTACTACCTGTTGTTAAGAAACCATCCTCTCTTATTTATGAAAATAAAGCTTATTGGAACAACTGCAGTATTTATCATGGAAACACTTACAAGGATTGTAATTGAATGCATTCTTTTGGAGTGGTTTTACAGATTGAGGAGACCCTAAAAACAGTTGTTTTTCTCAAGAACATGCAAAAAGCATTGCCACGAGCGGCTGCATGAATTAAATTTGAGAAGTTGACTTAATTAATTCAAAAAGTTTGTGGAAAGAGTGAAAATAGCCAGCTTTAAATCAAAGTTAATAATAACAAATCATTAGCTTCTCAATTCAGTGTCAAAACAAAAGCAACTCTCCACTCAAGCGCCATCTACCATAAGCTTGAATAAACAAGATTTAAAGTATTTAATTCCCCATCTTTTCATCAGTTTCTGGCTCTTACTTTTATGAAAGAGGCAGGATCCAAATTAGGAGTAATGCAATTATGCATCCGGAAACTCTTTAGCTTCATCTTAACCTATCAAGCTAATCCTAAGTTTGATTCCAAATCAACAAGCTTAAATAGTTAGATAGATCTGAATTCAGATCATTAATTATATATTTTAGTAAAGTCAGTTCTTTTTAACTATAGGCTAGAAATGTTAATATTAACAACAACCCCCTTAATTTACCATCTCATACAATATAATAAAAGATGTGATGTGATGTACTGTATCTTCTTCTTAAACGAAGTCAAGAATCTCTCAGAAATTATACCAAGAGAAACTTGTTAGCTACTTAATTTTACATTGCCCAGTCTAAGTTTTCCCATATTTTGCTCCATCCTATTTCCACAACATAATCTTTGTCAACTCTATAGCCTTTATATCTAAATCCCCCTTATCTTTTTCCAAACCCAACATAAAAACCAATAATCTACTTTCTGTATAATCACTTTTTTCATATTTATTTTTCCATAACTTCATTATATGTGCCCTTTCTGTTTTCAAGCATTTACATTCAATTAAGAAATGCCTAATATTTTCTATTCCTTCCTTACATAATTTACAAATTATATCACTACACTAGTGCCCTCTATTGTTGTTGAGCAATCAGTGATAACAAGATGTATTTGAATCCCTAACCCCCAGATTAATTTCTAGATTGTCAGGTAAAATAGAATTAAAGGCAACTAGCTTTTGTCTACACAATTGCATTGCTTTCAGTTTTGATTCCCAAGCTCATTGATAAAGGCAAAAGTCAAAAAATAGTCTGGGAATGATGATTTAAATACATCTAATCATTAATTACTCAAGCTTAAAGTAGATGGCACTAGAGCAGAGAACTGCTCATATTATGTAAGCTGGGGAGTTAAGTAAAGTGGTATTATTATTACCATTCATCACTAGGAGAAGTAAGGTGCCTACAATTAATGAAAAATTGAAGATACTGAAATATATATTGAACTGTATTCAAATGTATATTACTGTTAACCAGGTTAAATTGGGTTCAAAAATTTAGATTGCTACAAATTTCTGATTTTTTGTTTGACATTTATAAAACTTAGTTAAAGGTGATTTCTGGATGCCAATTGCATTACATATAGTTTTGAGTCTCAAGCCTCATTGTTAAAGATGAAAAAAAAAACTGGTCTGGCAATAAGATAAATATACTTAGTAGTCATCATTTATTCAAAGTTACAGTATGTGGCACTAGAATCAAGAGCAATTCTTATTTCTTTGATAGAAGTTACTTCATATACTATAGTTTCTGTATGATGATATAGAATTATTATTGTTAATGAGATTGAGACATTTTAAATTAAACTCAGCATCAGAAACCATGCTTAGACTAATATGTAGGAAACTTCATATAGCAGACACCAAAATGCAATATAGTTTTAATGGTAAGAATTTGCATTTGAACTGATAAAGTGGAAGTACCTCTTATCTTGTAGATTTCCTGAATATGGATGATTGTTCTAAATAGTCTACAAAATGCTATTAATATTCTAAATGCAACCTATGAATAATTTAGATTTGGAAAATTTAAATCCTTTGTGAAATAATGGTAAGGCAAGGAAACAATCGAGCAACTTCACTTGGATAGTTACCAACTTGAAAATTTGAATCCATTTGATTGCTTTTTGTTAGAAAAATAATCTTATATGCATAGTGTACCAATGAAAAGATGACTGGATCTCTCTCCCTCCCAACTGCCTACAGCACCAGCTCTGAATAATTACAAATACTACATAGAAACATTGTTGAATTAGTCACCACAAAAAATTTAAGATTCTATCAAGAGTGGATCCTCAGTTAGGGCATAAAATATGATAGAAAGCTTTCCGGTGAAAGTTACCTTCACTAATTCCCAAACAATTGTGTAAAGTTTTCACACCACTTGAAAACATTTTTGTGATTTAGGCTTTACTGAATGCACATTTTGAATCATTTTGGTTAAGATATGAGACATTGTTACATTTTATGCTACAACTCATGACCCAGACATACTTGCACTTCACAATTATTGTGGTAAATAGTTATATTATGTCATTATATAACATATGTATTGCTTCTTAGATGGCACTGCAGGCAATTTGAAGAGAAATGCATTAATAAAAAATAGGGAGTTGGAGAGATAGACAACTAGTATGGAGAGTAAAAAGAGTTTAAATATATAGAAGTAAACGGAACATTGGGTGTGAGTTAATTTATGATAATAGCAAGGAAAGTAGTTTATTGTTCAAGGTTCAAACTGGATCTTTAGCAACAAGGGAATATACATGTAAACGAAAAAATGTGGGTGATTTAGTCTGTTAATTGTATAAGGAAGATATAGAAAATATTAGGCATCTGTTAATTGAATGCAAATGCTTGAAAGCAGAAAGGTTACAAATAATAAAGTTATGAAAGAATAAATATGAAAAAAGTTATACAGAAAGTGGATTGTTGGATTTTATGCTGGGTTTGGGAAAAGATAAGGGGGATTTAGATAGGAAGGCCATGAAGTTAACAAAGATTATGTTGTGGAAATGGGATGGAGCAGATTATGGGAAAGCTTAGAATGGGAAATGGAAAGGGAAGGTAAAGCGGCTAACAAGTTTCTCTGGGCATAGTTGCTGAAAGATTCCTGAATCCATTTAAGGAGAAGTCATCACATCACAGAAACAGTCATATTTTAATTGGGATAAATTTTGTATGTAGTGCTGCAATCTATTAGTTAAAATATGAAATAGTTCTTCATAACAAATAAAAATATTTCTATTAAATTAAAAACTGAGTAAATGCCTTCCCAATTTGGGTGAGAGCAACCATGTTTTGTTAAGAGTATATCATCATGTTGCAAAGAAAAAGAGGGTGGTGCAAGGCTATTCACTGACAAATTTGAAATTTTGTTTAAATAATCTCTTCCTGCACTACCACTAACTTCTATATGTACATATATATTTAAAAACCAGTCAACACTTAGACAATACCAATATCAATAACAATCAACAATTTCAAACTGTTGTCACGGCAACCTCCTTTTAACAATAAAGGTGGAATCCCACCTTTATCAATGGTCTAATTTACTTATATAGACACTAAAGATTGCAACTTGACCACAGAGATTGAAATTATTGACACAAAGAATTTTAAATAGACTTCTAAAGTGTCTTGCAATGGATTGTTAAAAGTATGCTTGTCTTATTTTAATCTTACAATGTAGCCATCTGCTTGTGCAAAAGTTTTAAAATTATTTTTCTATGATATATATAACACTGTATTACATAGATATTTTAAATATTTATTATTTACATTAATTTAAAACATATATATATATATATTAATAGACTACTTTATAGATTTGTTTTGATTAACCAGATAGATGAAATAAATGCTTATCAATATTAGTGGTCATGACATTTACCTTCATGTAAATTATATTATTACAAATGTGTTTTTTATTGTGTCATGGTGTTACCTCTAGTTTTACTCTTAATCTAAATTTATATTGATGCATTTTATTTAAAACATTTTGTTAATTATCTTTATATGTGTGTGTGAATTTCATGTATAAATAGCATATATCTTTTTATGTTAGATATTAAAGTTTTACTTAAATACGTTTAAAACTTAAAAAGCTAAAAAAAAAAAAGTAATCTCTTTAATTAAATTAAATCTTCCTTCGCTGCTTAACCAAATATCATTTATTATAATTTTTTCATTCTTTTTTTAAACCATTTTTAGAACTCTTAATGAAATAAAAGTTTCTACTTTTAAGCTGTTTTACATGATTTTAGTAATATAAAGGTTTTTTTTTTTTAAAAAAAAAAGAGTAAAAAAATTTATGAGATTAATAAATATAAAATTTGTTTGAATATATTGTAATGATGTGCACTCTCTCAACGAGATAAATTAAGGCAGTCGCATCTCACTATAGTCAGATTTAAGGTCTTCATATAGGATGCCACGAATGATGTGATTTAATTTTGATATAAAACTATATCTGTTCTCAATAAATAATTCATTATTAATAAATTATTATATCTAAACCACATCAAATCAATTTTCATCTTAATTGACTTAACCGTTATGCTCAGATTTCGAACTCAGGGAAGTTTAACAATTGACTCTCTTCAAGGGTTCCTATCAATATACTGGAGTAATAATAATAACAAATCTCATTAACTTTTTAAAATGGGTTTCATGAAGTTAATATAATAATCAGTAAAAATTATTACATTAAATGTTTGTTCTTATCTTATAAAATCAAATAAATAAATAAAATAAATTGAAAACTTCATTTAGTTTAATATAAAAAACATAATAATTATTTATTTAACAAATAAATAACTTAAACTTGATAATACATAAGAATTATTTATATATCTACTTCTTTATATTAAAAATATAAATATTCTATTTATCTATGGTAGATATATTTTTTAACTTATAACACTACATGATTTTATAATGTATATAAAATATAAGTATCCAAATATTAAGACTTCTACATTAACACTATTATATATTAATTAGATTATACAAATAATAATCCAATTATTTATATATAATGTTTTCCTTCGTTAAAATGGTTGTACATAATTTATGTTTATTAATATAAAATATATATATTTCATATCAATGTTAGTCATTTATCCACTTATCATACATAATGGTTTTTAGACTATTTGGATTAGTACAAACAAAGTAGTGTCATGTCATAAAAACAATAATAGTATGTGAGTTGAAAAATAATTTAATTTCTTACCTCTAAGTTCACTTTATCCCTTTATATTTTTATATACCTTTCCCATATTAATATTTCTTAACCTATATCTAAATTTTTATTAATCATAAATAAAAATGAAAATATTTTAAATTATTAATTCTCTCTTATTATTCATTTCTTTAATGAAATCAATTCGATAATAAAGGAAATGAAGTTAATGTTTTCCAATTATAATTTTTAAAAACTTAAATGGTATTTATAAAAGTTAATGCAATAGTCTTAGATGTTCCTGGAATTCGTGAATGAAAATCCTTCAAAGATGCAATTTTTAATTCCTTCGTTGTTATACATTGAAGAAAATAATAGACCATAAGTTGATGTTTAGTTTCCTCCTTGCATGTAGATATCATCTTCGTTAATACACAGTTCCTTTATTAACAATTATAATTCCATTTTGAAGATATAGCTTCTATATAATTTTATAGGCATTTAGCAAAAGATGTTATTCACACATATATATATTTGATTAGACAACCACATTTTATATATCCCACAATAAATCAGTGTTCTACTCACTTTACATTTTCCTTATAATGTAAAGTACATTAAATTTAGTTGAAGTTTTTATAAACATGTTCTTTTTAAAACAAAGTTTACATTTTAGAACTCCAATTAGAATGATTTTTTATAGAATACGAAAATATATTCAAACTAAGTAATTTAGAAATTACTTTCTTTAAAAAAACATATTAGAAATTTCTTCTAATAAGTATTAAATCGTTCAAAATATAGATTTTATCATATACACTGTTCTTTTAAATCGAACACAGTACAAGTCTTTGTGAGGATATAGTTGAAAGAATAGAATCCTTAATCTTGTAATAAAATATATATTGTACCGGATGAAAGATCTTTGATTCGCACACACTGACCACACGGGTGCCACTAGTCCAAAAATCAGAACTAGACATTTATTTTAAGGGTGGACAGGATATGCGAACCAAGATGCACCAAACTAAACTCAGGGGAAAAAAGATATCTTAAATATTGTTTAGACAATTGAGAAATAAAAGCACAAAGACAAACGTCAGCCAAATTAAGTTTAAACAAATTTTAAAATTTTATTTAAGAGCAAAATAACTTGTAAGAAAAAGTTTACACGAAAACCAATAGGGTTATCTCAGGCGTGTACCAGAAAGACTAAACACAATGCTCTGGCAGACTTACTGACTCTTTAATAACGAATTCTACAGGGAGGAAGCAATTTCATTCAGCAGAAGATTTACCCAAACATTGATTTTCACTTTCAGATACTTAAACAATGCATTCTTGAAACAAATCAATGAAACCAGCACCGGCAAGCTTTCTGAGGTCTGAAAAAGGTGTCAGACCACGAATGTAATCTGTCGGTGGAAGCTGCACCTATTATTACGGTTAAAATAAAGGTGATTGATTTACCTCAAGAACAACCAAAAAATATGATTGAAAATAAAAGGAAAACAAACAATTAAGACTGGCGAATCCCCAACCAAACGATTGGCGAAAACTAATCTAAAAATTAAAGGTCTCAATAGGAGACAAGTAAATTATTAGAAAATCAGTTATGTCTGCCCCAGCATTTAAAGAAAATGAATTACCAATAATTATTATTAAAAAATAAATTTATGATACAAGTTCTGAGAACATGCTCTGATAAATTTTAAGCTATACAAGTAAATACAAAATAAATCTATCGGAGAGCGCACATGAGTACTAAAATATGAAAGCTATAAATACTTTAGCAGCGAAAGTCTCTCTCACCTGTAATTTACGAAAGGGATAAATATTGTCTTCCTGCTGGCGACTTATAAAATTACAAAGCAAAAACAATTATAGTTTTCGCTTTCAGAGATATAAGAAATGAAGACTATGAAAATAAAGTCACCAGCCAAAAGATTTGGTGATTTGCAAAAGCTCAAACCCAGTATTTAAAATTAATTCGAGGCTACTAAAATAATTACAGGTAAGCATTCAAAATATACACGACTGCCAAAGCATTTAGTAAAAGTTAGGCATTAAAATAGATAAACTTACACGTCACTCTCCAATAAACAAAAATTGAAAGCAAACTTGGAATCTTAAAACTAAGATTCCAAGACACACGGCAAAATACGAGAAATCACAATAAATATTACATATGAGGTTAAATATTACTTATGAATACAGATTTATAATTAGATTGAGCGGAGATTTAATGAAAAGAAATTTACCCTGGAAAGAATAAAAGAAAATTTCATCTTACGATAAAGCACAGTTCGCATAGAGTGTGCACGTTTATCTTTAGTCCATTTTCAGGTCCTTTGACAGCAGCAAGGTGGAGGCAGTGTTTATTTTAGAGGCTCATGGCATGACTGAAGGAGAGCTGGCAGGCATGTGTCTGTCCTTTGTTTAAGTTAGCAAGACATCCTGGTGATGGCAAAACTCATAGGGGTAGATTTTGACATCTTGCACAGTACAAAGTCTGTCAATAATTACAAGTTTTTAGCAGGAATTAAATGTCCGAACTGCTATCCAAAATGGTATAACTCTCAGCAGGCAATAATCCAAGTGTCTCCTGGAATACTGAATTTCTCTCTCTAAAAATAAATTGGCGGGTTATCGTTGCCTCGCTAAATTTCCCGTGAAAAACTTTCCTTAATGTCTAAATCTATATCTCAGGCAGGGCAAATATTAATTTCCTGCTCAATCTAATTTAAGAATTCCAAGCAGGGATTATTGAAACAAAAACGACAACACAATTAAATCTCCACTTTTTAGAATTAACTTTAAAAATGATTAAAATAAAAGCAACAGGAATATATAATTAGCAAGCTTGCCTGTTTTTAATCAAATTGATTAAAACAGGCGGTGAAAGTAAACTATTTTAAGATCAATTTTATAAACAAAGTAGTGAAAGTAAACTATTTTAAAATCAATTTTATAAACATGAAAATGATCTATTTTAAATATAAACGCGTATGGGTTTTAAATAATAATAAAACTTTTAACAATAGATAAGATTTAACAAACATTAAGTGTTTAATTTTGGCAGTAAAATCCTTGAATTGGAGATCAATCTGGTTCAATATATATTATATATAGCTGTATGAGCTTGCTGAAGCATATCATGTTAAATCACTAAGTTAACTTCATTCCCTTTAATTCGATAAACTGTATGTGAACCCAGAGGTCATCACCTTGTCAACTAACTTTTCTCAAGAATGTTTTTTTTTTTCATTTTAAAGAATGAAAAATACTAATTTACTAAATTATATATTTATTTTTATAAATATAATAAGAATACAAATATAATGTATACTTATTGATTATATGTATGTATGAGTATATATATACTCCTACAATATATATCATTAAAAACCAGTCAACATTTAGACAATCCCAATATCACTAGCAATCAACAATTTCAAACTGTTGTCAAGGCAACCTTTTAACAATGTATATATAATAACCAATGCCTGAAGAAGTTTTAAAATATAATGGTGATACACAGACTCATAAAATTGTACTACCTAATTTTAAGGATGCTTTTATCATTCCAATTTTTAAAAAATAACACATCATAAATACCAACGTTATTCACTACACCAAATAGATGTTCAAGGATTTTGTTGAATAGATTGTTTCCAATCATAATTGAATAATTAGCAGATTGTAAAAGTCCCATAAAGAGACCACATGTGAGATGGATGAATGAAATAAAAAAGTGTGCAGGGTGATGTTAAATGATGTAATGTATTTTTTGTTTTACTAATTTCTGTTTGACAAATAATAATATCTGGAGTAGATCACCCTTTTCTTTTTATTTCCATTTTTTCATATAATGTCTATTGTGAAAATGTAATTTTGTATATATTTGACACTAACAGCCCATCATGATAAATATTCAAATAATATTTCTTTTATTTTGTTCTGTAATAAATATTTATATGTTAATTTATAAATGTTAATTACAAAAAAAATAATATTTTATTGCCCATTCTAAATGAAAATGATAATTTGTTTTTTTTTCTGAAGAAAAACCAGATTAAACATACCATTCTTAAATAACAATGATACTGTGGGCCATAAGCAGTTCTAATGGCACTAGTTATGCATATTGATAAAACAAAACAAATCATGATTGAACTTACTGAATATGATATTTCAGTCACTGTCATAATTAGCAGCATCTTGGAATACAATCTCAAGCCTCAAAATAATTCCTTTTAAAAACAGTTCATTTGGTTCAATTTACATAATAATTATGCAAAAATTTGAATAATTGTATTTTCAAGCACAAATTTAATAATTAATTTGGGAGGGGGGTGCTGATGATATGATTTGATGTACTGTCACTTCTCCTTAAACGGAGTCAGAAATCTCTCAGCAATTATACCCAAAGAAACCTGTTAGCAACTTTATTTTCCATTCCCCTGTCTAAGTTTTCTCATATTCTGCTCCATCCCATTTCCACAACATAATCTTTGTCAACTCTATGGCCTTTATATCTAAATCCCCCTTAACTTTTTTTAAACCCAATATAAAAACCAATAATTGATTTTCTGTATAATCACTTTTTTCATATTTATTCTTCCATAACTTCATTATATGTGCCCTTTCTGTTTTCAAGTATTTACATTCAATTAACAGATGCCAAATATTTCCTATTCCTTCCTTACATAATTTACAAACTAAATCACCATATTTTTCCATTTACATATATATTCTCTTGTAGCTAAAGATCCCATTCAAGCCTTAAACAATAAACTACTTTCCTTACTATTATCATACATTAACTCGCTTCCAATATTCTGCCACTGATATACATCTATATAAATTATGAATATATTAAAAAATAATCCATTTGATAAAAAATTAATGCATCTGCAGTAGAAATGGACAGTTATAGTAAAGGAGCATTTTTTTAAAACAAGCATAATTGATATATTTGGACTTTAATATATAGGGGATTTGAACACAGACTTTCAAACTCCTTTCAGTTATCCACTCTGTCTTATACAATTGATATACATGACCACATATATGTGAAAAAGATTATGCTGAACAAGCACATCAGTGGTCCAGATCATCATCTCATACACATATAATACAATCAATGCTTTGTTTAAATTAAGATAACAAATCTTCAAACTTTAATGGTCAGGCACTCAATACAATCAATGCTTTGTTTAAATTAAGATAACAAATCTTCAAACTTTAATGGTCAGGCACTCTTTTCAAAGGACATTATCATGATCAAAAATATGCATTACTGTTTTAATTGCACATTTTCCCAAAATTCACTCATCTAAGTACTAGTAGATTTTCTGTTCATTATGATTCTACATTAATTATGTACCATGTATCTTTAATTTTTGTTTTCTATCATTCTGCTTCCATGAAAACATAACCAAATGTCATTTCATATTTTAATATTATAAATGATAGTATATAATTTTTTTTGTCTTCAATATAAATATGTACACATTGATAAACCACTAAACATCAAATGATCACTATTTCTTATGCTAGCACATTACTGTTATTAAAACAGGCAAAACTCTCCATATAGTAGTGCCACTCAGTGCCAACCAGAATAATCAATGGATGCCAGAAGGCTTGTGCATAAAATCCCTATCTAGTGCCTACTCATCCAATATCCCCAGACCAATTTCTGGCTTGTTGCCTTAGTCAGTGAGGAACTGTTTTAATAACAATAATGTGCTAGCATAAGAAATAGTGATCATGTGATGTTTAATGGTTTAACAAAAATCCTGCTTAATAGGATAGTGGTGGTTATGGTTGTTAAAGAGCCAAAGACACTAAAATATATGGGTACTGAACTGGGTTCAGACTCATATGACTACATAAGCTATTGAGCATAGACTGAAAATATTATTGTGTTTTCAATTTTATTCTCATAGTTTTGTAGTTAAGTAGAAATAAAAGGTGGCTGCTAGAGAGTTGCATTAGATCCTAAGATCTAGGTGCAGTGCTTTCAGATCCAAAGCTCCTCACTGATGAAGGCCACAAGCCAGAAACTAGTCCGGGAATATTGGGTGAGTAGGCACTAGATAGGGATTTTATGCACAAGCCTTCTAGAATCCATTGATTACTCTGGTTGGCACTACTGTATGGAGAGTTTTCCCTGTTTTTATGTACATATTGTTAAGTTGTTACAGTAACACTCTTCCTCAATTCATAGTAATAAGCATAATAGCAATATGATTTTTGGCACTAAATTTACAAAATAAATCTGCAAAAATAATAAAACCAACATGTCAGTTGTTTCTTAAAAGAGATAATTCAAAAATAAAACTATATATTCAAAAAGATGAGGATAATAAGTGTTGTTCTATATTTTATTAGTTGCCAGAGATCAAGATGTAATGCTGTGTATATTGGAGAATTGAAAACTAATATTAAACATCGTTAGCAACAGCATAAGTATGTATTGCCAATATTTGTATTCTCCAAAGATTTAATATTTTAATGTATGAACTCCATGATAAATGCAAAATTAAGGGATTGTATTTAATTAAAAGATCACCATATACAATTAATGCTAAACAGAATAGTTTTTTGATTAGTTGTTTCTGGTCTTTACACTAGTTTTCTTAAATATTTTATCTAGTATGTTCTTTGTATAATTGCCTTGATAAGGACACACTATAGTCGAATGTGCTTGGATATTATTTGAATTTATATAGTATAATTTTTGAATTATCTCTGTTAAAAAACATATTGGTTTTAATATTTTACAATTAGTAACAGAAGGAATTTGTTTTTGTTTTCTCATGTGTCATAGCATCAGCCGGGAAGTGAACCCGCTAACTCGGGACAACTGTTTGTAAAGCAGCCGTCGCTGACCTCTCGACCACCAATGCTTGACAGGAATTTAATTGTTATAATAAATCCGCAGAAATTCCGTTTAAAGTAAAACACACATATGGTTGTATTGCTTCCTGCAGCAAAAGAGAAGCGCTACGATTCTGACCGTTAACGTGGAAAGTGTGGTCAGCAAATTATAACAATAATAAAAATAGTCTTGCATTGGTGGTCGAGAGGTCAGCGCGACTGCCTTGCACTTGCAGGCAGTTGCCCGGGTTGTGTGTTTGCGTCCCGGCCGATGCTATGACACTTAAAAAAAAAAAAAAACAATAATAAAATGATTATCTTTTCTTGGTTAAACATTCAAAATATATATAAATTACAGCGAGTACAAGAAAAGAAAATATTGTTTTGAATTATAATTTTTGTTAAAAAAAAAAAGATTTATTATGACGTAGTATCAACAATTTTATGCTATTATAACTAATTCATTGTTTACATTCCCATAATGCTGAAACAGTTGTATTTCAATAAGAAATTACATTTATTAATTAAGATTTATTATAGTTTCCTTATTATAAAGTTCTAAATTTTCTATTGTTCACATGTTGGTTTTGTTTTCTTTTTTTCTTTTTAATAGATTATTATTGAATTTTTAGTAATAAAGTATTTTAGTTTTTCTATTGTGTAAAAATTAAATGGAAATTCAAAGAATTCTCTTTCCGTTTGAATACGGTTAAATAGTTATTTAATTTTATATATATAAAAAATACAGATATGTCATTTAAAAATTAAAATTTTAGTAGTAAGTGAATTTTTAATTATTATTAAAGCTATCTACAGATATATTTTGTTGGCAAGTTTTAGAAGTGTTCCCTGATATAATTGATCGATATTTTTTGTAGTGTGAGAAGATATGAATTATCTGACATTTCATTCTGAACTTTGAAGAACATTTTCGACGATGGGATATAAAGTCAAATGAAAGCTTGAATTATTGAAGTTTGAAGCAGTTGTAATAGGTCATTTTAACACGTGACTCCAAAAATATCTGATTGGTCCAGAGATTTAATTAATTTAGAATCTGTATATGTAATATTTTGACTTGAAAAATGTTATAAAATTTAAAAAAATATTTGAAAATAATTGATTTATATTAAATATTTGAAAATAATTGAAAATATTTTTATTAAAATTAATGCTGAAAACAACATCTTTAACTTTTCTTTCAATTGGCATAAAACTAAAGTCACTAAATATCTAAAAATTGACCTAATGTCGATCTATATAGCTATGGTTTGTGTTTTTATTCTTTAATTTTAGGCTATTAACTTGATTAGTATAAAAGGATATTAGGTGGATTGTTAGATGAATAAATACATAAATGTCAGCCTTGAATCCTAAGTCTTCATTGGCGAAAGCAAACTGCTGTGGATATTATAATATACTGTCTAGTATCCACTGATTTATCAGGCTTACACGAGATGTCTCTGGAGTAAAGTGAAGAGAACTGCTATTTATTAAAATTAGTTATTTTCATGGACAAAAATATTGTTCACAGGTATATTATTTACTAAATTTTAGCACATGTTAATTAACAATTAATTTGTCGATTTGTTTTAGCCATAAATCACAAATTGTTAGAAAAGTTTATATATATGAAAAGTATTTCTATAGCTAAGAATGCCAATAGTCTTAATAAAGATGATTCAAATTTTTTTTACAAATATCGATTCTCCAATTTTAAGCTATAGCAGTTGATTAACAACAGAATTAGCTTCTTATATTTACTTCCATCCTATTCTCATCACTCAAGTTAACAGTAGATGATGCTGCTAGAATAGAAAAAAAAAAAGCCTTATTAGTACAATAAACTTTGAGATCTAAGTGATGCTGTGCTGATGGAGCTTACTGTAACCATAATACCTAGTAATATACATATATATATATCACTACTACCATTTTCAGTTCTTATCAGAATACTACAATAAATTCTCTCAAAACTTATTACAATATTTTTAAATACTTTCAACACATAGCTTCTTTTTCCATTTCTTTAACAAGCTTCCTTTTCTAATTCATCCACCTTGTACATGGTCTCCTTTGAGGTCTCCTAAAATTTTTACTATTTCACTTGTTCAGCTATGATTCTTTCTTATAAAACAAGCCTGTGTAGTATTTTTATACATACAGATAGGTAAATTTTTAGAGTTACTATGGCCTTTTAGAATATAGTCTTAAATAATAAAATTGATATTACAATATTTTTAAATACTTTCAACACATAGCTTCTTTTCCCATTTCTTTAACAAGCTTCCTTTTCTAATTCATCCACCTTGTACATGGTCTCCTTTGAGGTCTCCTAAAATTTTTACAATTTCACTTGTTTAGCTATGATTCTCTCTTATAAAACAAGCCTGTGTAGTATTTTTATACATACAGATAGGTAAATTTTTAGGGTTACTATGGCCTTTTAGAATATAATCTTAAATAATAAAATTGATATACCAGTCAATTTAAATAAATAAAAATAAATGTGTCATTGAAAAAGAAAGCATGGAATTAGTTTAGTATTATTATTAACCTGTTATTAGAAGGTGAATCACTGTTGTCTTATCCTTAAGATAATGGTAGAATGATAGGCTGTATGTAGAGTTTAGGTTCTTTAAAAAACTTTTTTTTTTGCACTTTTCATCATGATTTTTACTTATTTCAATTATTTACCACATCTCTGAAGAAGAACTTTTAGACAGTTGAAACTGTCAGATAATTGAATAATAAGTATTTTGAAAAATGCAAAGCAATGACTTTTTAAAGAGATGTATTTAATGTAAGCAGCGCAAAGTGAATAAAAGATTATTGGAAACCTTGAGCTGTCCAGATAAAAAGTACTTCAACATTTCTGATGTTTAAACATCATATAATCTTCTAAGCAACTAACCAGTTGATTTTCTAATCATGCATCATCCATTATTTTTTTGACCACCTTTATGAAACTTTCACAGTGATCAATATATTGTTCATAGTTACTGAGTAAGTTGGAGTTTGGTTTGTTTAAATGTATGACAAATATTCAAATGACTTTATTACTTGAGAGTTTATAAAAAGTTTGTGCACTGGAATCAATCCGAGGATATTACACTTCAGTATCTGTCACATTACCACTGGACCAAATCATGCAGGGTGATATATGAGTATTATTGATGTTGATATTAACAAAAATAACTTGCATCATTTCTGAGAATTGTTTTTGAAATCCAAACTTATAAAATCATTCAAGTTATTAATGGCTTTAAAGAGATTAAGTGATTAGAGCTATGTTAGTTTTAAAAGAGTGCTTAAGAAAAAATTCATGACTGCAGATGGTGCTATAATTTTATTGCACAAGAATACAAAAGGGGTACAGTTTTTGTTTGACATCATAATTTTTGTGTAGATAGGTTTTGTTAATAAATTTGAAAGTGGAACTAAATTTATTATGTTCTCATTTTGGGGTTTAATTTTTATCTGTGTGAAATATTAAAAATGACAATAAAAATGGATGCAATTTTACAATATGTTTACTTTTATCACATGATCACCATTTCTTATGATTGCACATAACTGTTATTAACACACGAAAAACTCTCTATTCAGTAATGCCACTCAGTGCCAGCCAGAGTAATCGATGGATGCCAGAAGGTGTGTGCATAAAATCATCATCTAGTGCCTACTCATACAATATCCCCAGACTAGTTTCTGGCTTGTGGCCTTCGTCAGTGAGGAGCACAAGCCAGAAACGAGTCTGGGGCTATTGGATGAGTAGGCATTAGATGGGGATTTTATGCACAAGCCTTCTGGCATCCATCGATTACTCTGGCTGGCACTGAATGGCACTATTGTATGGAGAGTTTTGCCTGTGTTAATGTTTGCTTTTACTAAGTATGTCCATTTAAAAAGTAATCAAATGTTTTATTTCTCAATAGTTCAAAAGAAATAAAAATGCCAGAAATGACAGACTGATCCATGCTTCATGGATCTTGAGTTCTGGCACTTTGTTACTGCACCAAGCCATACAGGAGGGCAGCATTAACATAGATAATGGGTAATAAAAGATTTGCAGAATGAGCATAATGATTAGTTAAGAATCACCCTAACTCCATTTTGGTCTTTTAATTCAAGGATGTCACTGTTGTAGTCTTGAGTAATCAACAGATACTTTATGTGATGCTAGTTGCATCAACATTCAGTATTATCCTGATCATATGGATCAGAAAGCATTGGATATATCTAATAGGCACTACCATTTAATGTCATTTAATTACTCAAACTTATACCAGATGGCAGCAGTGAAACAAAAAAATAGAATTCACTCCTGTAAAAAGCCATGTGTAAGCTGGGAATTATGTCGTTTTTTAGCCTTTCATTTTTATTAACTCTTTGTTAATTTGAATGACTCTCCGTACTCTTCTACATAGTCTGAAATTTTGTATTGTTTTTCTATTAATTTTCCGAATCTCAGGTCAATGGTAAAAGATCTTTTTTTTTTAAAAAAAAAGTATTTTTTTTTTTTAGATATAAAGATATCTGATTTATTATTATTAGGTTAGTGGTAATCATTTAGGAGGCTTTAAATAAACAAGAAGAAAAACAAAAATACAAATTTACTTGTGTATTTTTTTTTAAATAATAAAGGTTACAAATAGACAAAGGGAAAAAAATGAAATTAGTTGTACAAGTTATTTAAACAAATAAACACCACTAACAACAACAAATATGAAATGAATTGTAAAAAAAAAATATATATAAAAATAATAAGAATAAAATAAAAGATTATAGGCAGAATGTTGAAAGCTTGTAAGGTTTTGGAGTAGCATTTTAATTTTCTGATTTACCAATTCTTTCAGGTCAAGGTAGATTTTATTAGTTTGTAAAAGTCGTCTTTTTTTTAGAGCTATTTGTGATTAAAATTGTCTAACGTTTTTTAAAACCGCCTGTAGTATTATTGGGGGAGGGGGGCACACAACGGGATTATTTTAACTTCATTTAATTGCAAAAAAACTACAACTAATAATGCTCATTTTACTTTAATACTATGGTAACGAACTGGCCCTACAAGCAGAGGGAAGAATACCATCAATGATACCTACGGCCAGATTTCCTGACCATGGCCCAACCTCAACTGCTGGACTCAAACCCCTGCCATCAAAGGCATTTAATTTGTTTTGAGGATCAAACTCGGGTGCTAACCAACCATATAGTAGACATGCTTTGGATAACAGGAACACAATCCAGCACTTGAAATATCCCATGGCTAGCTCACACTCTGTCTCATAGTTCAGTCTATTTACTTAACACACAAAATAATTCTATACTAATTTACTGGTGATGCAGTGTCAAGAAAGAGAGAGAAAATAGACAAAATAACAATTAAGCAAATATTATTATTTAATTAGGCATACATATATTTAACATAATATAATGATAAATTTTACACAAGAAAAATATAAATGATGACTTTAAGCTACTGTTATAATAATCCTTCATTAAAGTTCATTTCATTGAAAATCAAGTGCATACATAGTTATTTAAAAGTATATTTACACAGGTTTTCATTTTGTGTATATTTTCCAACCGGTTGGCCTTTTGGTTCCATTGATGGTTCCAGAGCTTGTCTTCATTTCTTTGGCTCAGCAATGGAAGAAAGAGAATATAGCATCATCTCCTTTAGGGCTTAGGCATTTACTCCGGGTGTTGGCTCCAGGAAAATACAGTTGATTTTAGCAGATGACATTGGGGCCTGAAGCTATTTGAACCGGATCCGAAAAGGAAGTTTATTCTTGTACATTTAAATATCTTCTAAAAGAATCCTTTATAATACAGGAATGGACCATCCCTTCAAGCATAGGGGAGAATACCATTGTTAGCATAGCCATCATTGATACTCACAGCCAGATTGGCTATGCAATGCATAACACGACCTCTGCCATCCAAATTATTTTTATTTGTTTTGGTGATCAAACTCAGGTGCCTGACAACCATATGTTACATAGTAGGCATGCTTCAGATGACAGGCACACAATCCAGTGCTTGAATTATTCCATGGCTAGCTCACACTCTGTCTCAGGATCCAGCGCATTTACTTAACACATAAAAATAACTATATTAATTTACTGGTAACATAGTGACAAGAGAGTGAGAGAGAGAAAATAGGCAAAACAACAGGGAAGCAAACATTATTATTTAATTATGCACATATATATTTGTCATAATACAACAATACATTTTATACAATAAAAATATAAATGATGACTTTAGGCTATAGTTATAATAGTCCCTTGTTAAAGTCACTTCATTTAAAATCAAGTGTGTACACAGTTATTTAAAAGTATATTTACCCAATTTTTCATTTTGTGTGTATTTTTCAACCGGTTGGCCTTTTGGTTTTATCGATGGTTTCAGGGCTTGTCTTCATTTCTTTGGCTCAACAATGGGGGGGGGGGCATTCTCTTTTAGGGTTTAGACATTTACTTCAGGTTTTGGATCCAGATGAGTACAGTTGATTTTAGTAGATGACATTGGGGCCTGAAGTTGTCGAATATTCCTATTACTGTTCTGCAGCTTCTTGACTGCAGCAGTAATTGACTGGCTTACTACTGCATTTACAATATCTGAATATTCTTCATTCTATCCAAACTGACTGGACTGATTTACAGATTGAAGATCAGACTAATTTTATCACAAAATGAATAGCTCAATGATCTAATAGATTGCAGACCCAACTAAATAATAATATGCCATAGTGACTATATATTTTTATATATCCATGTTTTTCTTTTTTCCCCCCTTTTATGCTTAACCCCCATACTTTCCACTCTTCAACAGCCCCTTAGTTGGGACACCATTGTAACGGGATCACCATTTTCCATCTATAAGATCGTATATATATATATATATAACGATACACATATATAGATTTTTATTTTAATACCATATTTTTTTATGGGAATTCACCAATATTTCAGTGCGATTACGATAAATAACCATGCATTTATGGTTAGATTAATGCATTGACTGCTAATATAACGCAATCCCCTTTTTGGATTGTAAGAATTCGACAAACAAACAAAAATTAGATTAAAACATTTGGAGATTCGCTATTTCTTGCCCAGCATATTTATGAGTGTCACTTTATGACCTCAACTGCCAATTTTATATCAATATAAGAATTATGCTGGGAGAGCTGCAATACCAGTATGGAGAATTATAAGATAGTAGCCTCTAGCTTGCTCACTCAGGGCAGGTGATTATTTAATCATGGGAAATATACGGGGTTACACTACATGAGACACATTTTCTTCAATCAAATAGTTATTACATCAATTTTAAATTCTAGTAATCTAACAAACTCAAAAACAAAGAAATAACACAAATATATGTAGTTTCATTTAACTTTAATCTTATAACTTATTTCTATATTATTTATATGACCCGATTATTTTGTGTTCAAAATGATGAGAAATGCATGCATACACCCACACTGCATAGAAATATATAAAATGCAATAGAAAATACAAATAAAAAGGAAAATAATATCAGATTTATCCGGATACACAATAAAAAAAAATCACTTTAACTTCAGAAGAAGAGTTAATTAATAATGTTTATGCAGAAAGTTTATGTGTAGTTCAAAATACTAACATTTGAAATATTAGACAAATTTAGATAGTAAATGTGCACATTACCTGCATTTCTTTTCTTCTTTGTGAAAAACTAAAGGTGAAATATTTCTTTTTAATATGTATTGCATTCGACGTAGTGGCCAGGGAGTAGGTGATTCCGGCAATTCGATCTGCTTTATTGATTTTCTATCTGCTGATATTGTTGAAGCTTGATCTTGGCATCAGAGTGACTGGTTCCCATGAATAATATTCACTCATCCTGCAGCAACTTCAGTATCCTCGGGGACAGAATTTATGACTACCCCAAGCTGCTCATAATTGAGTAAGATATTTCAGCATTGAGATCATAGTGAATAAAATATTATTTTCTTTAATTTTAAACATGCCAACTGGATTTCCAACCACCAGTTAGAACAAGAATAATTATAATTTTTTTAATTTCTTTTTATAGCCCCCTCCCCTTTTTCTAGAAAGTTCTGTCACTCAAATCCGGATTCTTTGAAAACAAAAGCAAAAGCTTTTAGCACCTCAAAAAATATTTTTATTCTTCTTTTATTTTGATCTAAATCTTTTGAATCTAAAACAAATCTCTGTAATTTAAATTCTTCAGATATAGATCAAATGCTTTCTGTTATCTTTTTTTCATTTAATTTCTCTGAATAAAACTTTGTTACTTCCATTTTGGAATTAAAAAATATTTCTATCTGCATTTTTTTTATAATAATATTAATATTTTATTCCATACAGCACTATATACATGCGTTTCCATAAAACAAAGAGCACACACACATACCCCCCCCACACACACTCCTGTTTATTTTCAACTTTTTAAATCCCTATCTAGTTATAAATTTATATACGAAAAAGAAATAAATAAATTCATTTAATTAATTGGGCTATATTGACACATATATAGAAAAGTTTACTTTTTTGAAATAGGAATCGAATTCAGCCCTGTTTCAATATACAATATATTGTTTGGTTTAGGATTTTGTCATGTTTATGTATAAATTTATCTTTTTATATGTTTTGTTTTACATAATATTAAAACAATGGCTAAAAATTTTCTGAAGCAGTACACCCACAGATTTTAGTTAAGAGCCACCACTGCATCTGATTGCATTAATGTAGCAATGTAGAGGAAGGACTTACCTTGTTTAGTGTTGGCTCTAATTGTAATAAATCTTAGTATACTTCCAATATTTATATTTCTATAGCAAAGTTTACACCTAAGATCTGGGTGCAGTGCTCTCAGATCCAAGGCTCCTCACTGATGAAAGCCACAAGCTAGAAACCAGCCTGGGGATATTGGATGAGTAGGCACTAGATATGGATTTTATACACAAGCCTTTCTGGCATCCATTGATTGTTCTGACTTGCACTGAGTGGCACTACTGTATGGAGAGTTTTGCCTGTTTTAATAACAGTTATGAGCAAGCATAAGAAATGGCGATCATGTGATGTTTAGTGGTTTAAAAGTTTATACTCACTTTCCAAATCAAATATTTCATTGTTTTCTCAAAATTTGGCAATATCTTAATCAATATACAATTGTTTTTTAAAATAATGTGATCTTTTTTCATTTGAAACAAAGTATAAAACCATCACTGAATGTTGCCTAAGTTCGAAATTTAAGAATCTTAATTCCCATGGCATCCACCCCCAATTGGTTGCTGCCTTAGATAACTATTTAACATTTTTCAGAAAAATAAAAACAATAACTTTTCATCCCTGCCATTTAAATATTCACATATACATAATTTTAGGCCGACTTTAGTAAAATTCTGCAGTGCAGTGGTTTTTAATCTGAGTATAGTGGAAACGCATGGATAAATTCCCAGCTGAGATAATAAAAAACATTTCGATTTGTTTAAACGAGTTTAAACGCTACTCAATCTTGTCAAATATGATTTTTTATTCAATAAATCATTCAATTCTATTTACTAATATGATGTCTCAACCTGACGATTAAATCGGCTTCTAAGAAGATTAAATCCAAAAAAAAAAACCGAACCAAAATATCATGCTGGCAAGCTGCAGCATTCATTTACCAGGAAAACATCTGCAAGAATATATAATAGCTGATAAAGAATACTCATCCTAATCAGTTTTTTTTTAAAGGACTGTGAGAAATAAAAAGCAAACTCCTATCTATAATTATCTATACATAAAAAAATAATCGCAATTAAATCAGACATTTTTAAAACAGTAAACGAAGTAGAAATAAATAAATTACTCATTTTTTCTAATGCGCACCTTCTAAATTAAGATTTTAGGAATCAATTTCTGGTTGCTTAATTTAAACATCCAGAACTATTTGAGGAACGAATATTCTTTAAATAAACAAAAATGATACGTCTGAACTCTCAGAGAGTTGTAGAAATCATCTTACAAATTAAGATGAAACAAAAGTTAGAATGAATTACTATGATTTGACAGTAAAGAGAAGTGTTTTCTTTGAAATTATAAATTAAAAATCAAAGTTAATGTGGAAAGTAAATAAAGCGCTCTTTAGATATTTTATACGTTGCTGAAAAAAATTAAATATAAAATTTTAATGTGTGTTATTATTTAATATATGTTTATTCTTTGGCTGAAAGTAAGATTTTGTTTTCATTGTTTTATTATGCTCTTAACATAATGTTAAGAGATTACATACGAAATCTTTAAAGAAGCTGTAGTGACAGATAAAAATAGCCATCACAAGTCAACATTGTATTTATGCCTATATCAGATGAAAGTCAAGTGGACACGAGAATTTCCACTTCTGTTCTATATTCTCCCATTTACGTTAACTATAAATTTAAATCTGCCAATTATATAAACGCATGGTTAATGGTAAAACAAGTCCTTCTGTCTCACTTTTTTTGTAGAGAAATCCTATCGTTTATTACTGAAATATTTAAGATGTTATTAAATTGATTATATTTAGGTAATGAGATTTTAAAATAGCAAACCCAACTATTTTTTTAAAACTTGAAGATCTATTGCATACTATTTCAAACTATTCTAAAAGTTACCTATGTTATTAAAACAGGCAAAACTCTATATACTTATTGCCAGATCAAGGCTCCTCACTGACGAAGGCCACAAGCCAGAAACTAGTTTGGAGATATTGGATGAGTAGGCACTAGATGAAGATTTTATGCACAAGCCTTCTGGAATCCATTGATTACTCTGCCTTGCACTGAGTGGCAATACATATAGAGAGTTTTGCCTGTTTAATAACAGTTATGAGCAAGTATCAGAAATGGTGATCATGTGATGTTTATTAGCCACTTATGTATTGAATTAACTATCAAATGCTTGAGATTTTTACAAATGTATTTATACAGTTATTTTTAAATGTTGGCATTTAATCTTCATTTGATAGTTGTAATTAATCCATTCTCTATTACTATCATCTTCATTTTCAGCCATTATCAGTCCATTACAAGATGAAGATCTCTCCAAGTTCAATCCATCTTCTCCAATTTCTAGACTCTGTTCTCAACATCACTCTACCACACTTTCTTATTTCATCCATCTTATGTGGGATCTCTTTCAAAGTCTTTTACAATCTCTTGGAATCCAGTTTAAGACTTCAAGTGTCCATCTATTATAATCTCTTCTAGCAATATGTCCAGCCCAACATCTATTTACTCTCTTACCCATGTATTTTGTTTTTGATCTCATCTTGTTACTCCTAATATGCATCTCTCCAAATTTCTTTGAGTAGTCTAAAGTCTCTATATTACTCTTCTATTAAGTGTCCAAGACTCAGATTCATATATAAGAAATGGTAAAACATATTTAAATCTTCTTTTTCAAATACATATCCATATTTAATATTAAATTATTTCTGACAAAAGCATTTCAATCAAGTTTAATTCTATAATTAATTTCATTCATTATGTTTCCATCTGTAGTAATAATTTAACTAAGATATTTGTAGTTGTTAACTTCTTCTAACTCATCATAATCAATCTTTATTTTCCTCTTTTGAGAAAATCTATTGAACATTACTTTAATTTTTTTAACATTTACCTTTAATCCTACTTTCTTACTTGATGATGTGCTGTATGCACAGATGATGAGCGCTAGTAAATATATATAGTTAGACACAAGATATTAATTTACTTTAAATATAAGAATATTGATTTATTTTAGCTAAGCACTTTCAAGAGACTTCTTGCTCTCATCCTCATAGCTGCTGTTGTTAAAACTGCGTTTTAGAAAAGAAAATTTATGCAAAGTCATGCAAATAATTTATAACTGCCATTTTCGAGACAGGGCAAAGCAGGCTTCTTTTCTATTAATAGACTTAGGATCGCTTGCTATGTGAAACGCTTTTCTAATCTCGTGTTTACCATTGCATCTTTCTGAGCAAACGATATTGGCAGATGTGGGTTCGAATTTGTGGCCTGTTGGTCTTTCATGCTCAAAATTCTTGCAACATTTCCTGAAGCTATAAAGTATTATTTGCAAAAACATCTATACCTTCTTCGAAATCTAGATGTCTAGACAATCTTTTATCACTATGATCCACGATAATTAGTATATGTATTGAAAATCAATAGATACTAGATGGCAATGTCAACCATATCCCAAACCAATTTTTGTTTATTAGCCTATATCAATGGGAAGAACTGCTTTGCCTCATAATTCTACCCAGTAGATAATGTTTAAATAATGGTTTGATAAAGCCGTTCTAGAACATTGTCCATATATTAATTTCATTGTCTGAAGGAAGGTGGATTTAATTATCAATTGGTAGTATAATTAGGCAGTAATCTTTTATCACTATTAATGTAGTGTGTCAGTGCTTTCAATCCTCAGTAAATTTATTCTAACATTTCAATATTTATACAGCTTTTTATATCACTTTAGCAAAGACCAAATGTTTGTTTTAAAAATTAGTTAAGTAACTTTTTTTTTTTCCTGAAAATTTTTTTCATTTATAAAATAATCCAGTGATAATGTCACATTACTTTCATAACTTAATTATATGCTTTCAAGAGCAGTTCTCTCTCTTTTTTTTATTCTAGAGCTATCTACTGCAAGATTGAATAATCAATGAATATCACATGATCATCATTTCCTGTGCTTACACAAGCTGTTACAACAGTAGCCAACTCTCCCGACAGAAACTAGCTTGCATGGAGTAGTACTACTGTTTGGAGAATTTGCTATTGTTTAATCAACAAATATTAAATGATATAGTGCTATATTATTCTCCTTCCCAGAGTTGGTTTGGAATTTTGCTTTACACAGTGAAGACTAGAATTCAAAGTTAAAATTAATGTATTTATGTTTGTAGCAGCCATCTTTTATTCCTTTATACTTGTAAAGCTAATAGAATAAAATTTAAAAATAAAAAGGTAGGAGACACTAAAATTGCATAAAACTGAAATCTTTAAAATATATAAAAACTAATGTGTGTCAGATCTAAAAATTATGCAAATGAATTTGTGAGAGTACAAAACTGTAGAGATTTTTTTTTAAACGTCAGGTTATTTATTATCTTGAATAGTTAAAAGATGGTTGCTGGATTCATAAATGCATTATATCATCTGGTATCCATTGATTACCCAAACTCACAGTAGATGGCTCTAGTGTATCATGAAGAGAAGTGATCTTGAAATACTAAACATTTACATTTTATAGAATTAGTTTATATATATAATCTGAGATAGGAAACACATATGTGGGTTGTTGTTTTTTATCAGTTATGATGTAAAAATATTTCTTACTTTTTTTTTCCCTGAAACATTTTTAAAATATTTATCTTTTTTGTTACTATATTACTTTGAATATAAGCCACACTTTTTTTTTTCAAATTGTGGAGCCATGAAAGTGGGGCGCATCAAAATTTGAAGTAAACATTGTAACATCTTATTTCTACCGATGTCGAATTCCCCAATGTTTGTGCTTTTTCTTTAAGCTCTACGCATGTGCATACTATTATGAATGATGATAACAGTTTATTCATGATTCCCATTCACACTTTTCTGTTAATTCAATTGCTGTTCGATAGCAGCTGTGTAGAATTGCATTGCATCTGGCTATATTTTAATCTTGAGTTTATTTTATTACCCATACTAATTCAAAGCAAATATTTTAACATCTTATTTCTGCCCATCTTGCACTCCATAACATATACATAGTATTTATGATCATTGATAGCAGCTGTGTAGAATCATGTAGCTGAATGAATTATAAAATCATTTTAGACCCCCCCCCATTTTTCAAGCTTAAAATACTATTGTGGTTTAAATTGTGGGTGAAGTAATATGATATTATTATTTCTAAAGATATATATAAATAAACTAAAATATTTTTATTTGGTCACAGACACACAACAAACTCTTTTGTTAAAGAGCTATATATAAACACAATAACTTTTTGCTATTTAAATCACATGAGATGAATCTAAAATAATAGTTTAAGAATAAAATATTTTAGTTTTTATATTTTTGAATATGTATATAATATAAATACGTTGGAAAAAAAAACATTTTTTTCTCAAAATGGTTGCAAAAAAATAAACAGCTGAAGGACTAATCTATTAAATCAGTAATGGCATTTATTTACAATAAATCTAAAGTTGTGCTCTTAAATTCATCCTTGAAATCACTCAAATGCAAATTTATTTTGTTGACTACAGCTTCCCACTATTGATAAAAATTAATTGAAGTATTATAGTTTGTATAATAAAAATTAAAGAAGGCAAAAGCAAATGCCTGTCATGATGAGGCAACAGGAACATATCTATGCCACCATGTTTGAGACATCCAGTGAGTGGGATAACAATTTATACAATGAATATTTTTTTTAGGTTTTTGGATTTTACATTAAGGCTAAAAAAGGTCTTGTTAGGTCTCCAAAACATCAACTTTTTATACAGTATTATACATACAGGTTGAACACTCTAATGCCTTTAATTACAAAGCGTATCTGTATTAATAATTTTACTGAATTAAAAGAAGTGATAATAATTCATCAATACACATTTTCATTCCTCATTTAATACTTTTATATCTTTCAAATGTAGCTAAATTTTGATAATATTAGTAAATAGCAAGTAGCAATCAAAATTACAATATTTATGCTAATAACTACCAGATATACATTTTCGTATGAATTTATATTGTATTTAAGTCTTGTTTATACATTAACTTTATATGAACATTAAAAACGTAATGCTAAACTAGTCACTAGAATAATCAAAATTATCCCAAGTTCAAACCTAAACCAGACTAGCCAAAGAAATAAACTCTAAAACACAACCAATGGTTGCACAGCTACAGTCTTCTCAAATAAAAGGAACTAAAACATAACAAATTTATAATAAATGTTACCTACAATTCCCAATAACATACCACATACCTTTCATATTAAAATAACTTTTGGTAGTTTCGGATTTTATGAGCTATGACGTATTACACTTAGCATGTTTTTTGCCGGTAAGATTCCTATTAGCTTCTTAATAATGTTTATGTAAACAATACAATATAATTTCTAGTTCCATATCAGATAATTTATATCCTCGAGTAGAATTCTTTAAATGGGGAGGGGGGGGTAAAGAACATCAAACTTTATTTATAGTTTTTTTTTTTTTAAATATATTCAACTATTAGTAATAATATATCAGTTAGTGTAAAAAAAAAAGATAGATACCTTTAAAATAGCAAACTATACATGTATATCAATGAACATATGTTTGATTATAAAATACCGAAACTTCTGAGAAGAAAAAGCAAAAAGAAGAAAAGAACTGCTCACCATTCATTAACTTCACCTACAAAAGAAAGAAAGTCAGGATTCTTACAAATAATAAATAAATTTTCTTTGACTGTTTCCTTTGACAATAGTTTTGATGATTAGTGTGTTTAAATTTAATATTTATATATTTAAAGGTCACTGTTTTTATTCTTATGCTACGCTGTTGTTGGTCAAGCCAGTAATATCTGAATTAGAGAAGAGAAAAATATCACTCAAAATTAATCTATGTGGTTGTTAAATGGATTTAAAAAAGTTTGAATAAAGTTTGAATTTATTTAAAAACACTTAACTAGATTGTGGGAGTAATGCCAAGAACATAAATTTTCAAATAAGCAGTATAATAGAATTAATAGGAATGTATTTAAGGTTATTAATAATTAAAGTTTGCTAGTATTTTGTTTTGTTAAAAAAATTAAATCACAATTACTAGAGCAAATGGACCATTTATTCTTGTATCTTAAAGTAAAAAAAATCAAGAAAGACAACAGAGAACAAACATTCTCAACAATCCGCCATATTAATTATTTAAATTGTCACATTTTGATTTTCAAGTGTCAAAAACTTACTTCACTCACAACTTTGAGACAATCCACTCTAGATAAATACATTAATGATTAACATATTAGTTATAAATGCAGTTTTACTTCCTGTTATGTAATCAAACACACACTTATAAATAAAGTTTACTGGAGATTTAGTTTAATTAATAAATACAGATAGGCTTAATGTTTTTGAGGATTCATACCTCATAATCATAACCGTAATAAGACACATATAGGAAAATTTATGCAAAAATATTTAAATTAATGCTAAGTTACATAGCCCATTTCTTCGAAATCTCTAAGCACGTATCCTTTCTATTGATGGCGTTAATTAGTTATTAAACTAGAGATTATCTCTAGCCCAAATATAAACTTTAAACCTCAGTTAAAGATTACAATCTGTTTTTGCTGTATTTTTGTAGCTCAAAAACACCTGTATATTAAATTATTCAACATTAAATAAAAATGTAAGTTGAGAAAATCTTAATTCTTGCCAAAAAATCTGGCAGTCTTGAAAATTTTAGGTAGCTTTTTTATAATTTTAACTGGATTAAAAGATATGCCATATTATTAGCTGCTGAGTTGGCAGGAATTGATTTGTCCTGGTGTGGTTTAGTGCAGTGGTAGAGGATTGGAGAACTAAAGATCTTGGGATTGAAACTCAATCTGTTATTTCCAGTACTTGGATATCAGATAAACTCCTAAACCTCAAACCATTTTATTATTTATTTAGTGGTTAATTTATATATCATTATTTCCAATCATTATTGACCCATCTAGAGACTGATGATTTTTTCAAGATGAATTTGGTTTCTTCAATACATAGTTTCTTTTTTCTAGATACTTCAACAAATTTCTTTATCTCATTTATCCATCTCATATCTTATATAATTTATTGGAATCCAGTTTAAGACTTCAACTGCCCTTTCTTCTAATGGTGTGTCCAGCCCAACTCCCTTCAGTCTCTTAATTCTTTAAGTGATGCGAGTATTACTTGTTTGTCCTCTTACTCAAATTAAATTCTTTTCGATCTCTTATAATTTTATTCCCAACATACATCTCTTTTTAATTTGCTGAATGATTTGAAATATCTTTATTGCTCTTTTTTTTCCCAATATGTCATAGCATCGGCCGGGAGGCGAAGCCGCAACAGCCGTCTGCAACCAAGGCAGCTGCGCTGTCCTCTCGGCTAACAACGCTTGACATATCTTTATTACTCTTTTAGTAAGTGCCAGTTCCATATGTCAAAACTGGTAAAATGCCTCTAACAAAAAACTTTCCTTTTCAAACACTCAGACACGTTTCTTTTTATTATCAAGTAATTTCTACCAAAAGAAATCCCAATTTAATTTACTACTAATTTATCCATTATGTTTCTATTTATATCAATAATCTGTGCAGAATATTTGTATTTGTATATACGGATACACAGACAATAATGTAGTTCTCTTTTTAAATAGATTTTCGATTCACCTCGTCATTCAAGTTTTACACCAAAATCAAAAGCTGTAAAGTGCTTTTGATTCGTAATTGTATTTTTATTTTATTTGATACAGACTGTTGATTAAGCTTGAGATAATAAATTGGAATTCATTTGATGTTGCTTGTTTGGGTGTTTGTTTATTTAACTTGGCAAACCAGACTATCAAAGAAAATTGAAATCAAATGAATGATTGCAATTTTATAAAGAATTTGACAAATGAAATAGATAAATTATATATCTGGTTTTGTCAGGTTAACTTTATTCCCATCGACTCTCATAGTATTTTTAAAAGTTAATTTTTTAGAAGTTTTTTACGTCAGTTTTAATTCCTGTTCGTTTTCAATTTCCGGTGCTCTCCCGAGTAAAAAAAAGCCATTCAGTTATTTATTTATTTAATGATGCTTACTTCACTGAATAAATAAATAATCGAATGACCCAAAAATAATTATATATAATAAATGGAATGTAATTATAGAGGATTTCAACCCAAATTTTCAAGCACCGTTCACTTATTGATTCAATCTCATGCAACCGACACACATGTGAAAAAGATAAATCAGGGGTCCCCAACCTTTTTGCACTTAAGAGAACATTCTATAATACCGGCCAGGTGGTGGGCACCATTTATTTTTTCAATGTAAATTTATAGTTGAATATTGTTAATAATACACATAATATACAAAAAAATATTTATTTCAAAAATAAAATTTTAACTTATAATTAACGTTTATATTTTTACGCTGTAAAAGTATAGTATGCCCTACAATTTAATTACAATATAATACAATAATTTATAAGAAATTTTAAAAATTTAATTTATTTGTATCAGATAAATAATTTTTTATCGTGTTCGGATAGCGGCGGGCACACGTAAAATGGTCTGCGGGCCTCATGGTGCCCGAGGGCATAGGGTTGGGGACCCCTGAGATAAATGGTCTCCAATATATGTATTTCGTAGTGAATCAGCACTCATCACTTCGTCTAGATCATTATCACCCACACACATATATAATCAATGCTCGGTTTATATTAAGATAGCAAATCTTCAAACCTTAATGGACTCCATCCTCTAATTCTTTAACCATTCATATCATTAAAAATCAGATGATGGAATGCTCAAATCCTTTGTTAATAAATGGAATGATATAAGCATCAGAAAGGACAGAGTGCGTCATGATCCATAGGCCTTAAATCGAATCTGCTAATCTATCATTATATCAATGGCGTGAAGTGAGATTAGAGGGGGGGAGTAATTCAATTCACCCTCTGAGGAGTGCCAAAGCACGAAACCATGGTCAGGAGTTTGGGGGGGGGGTCCTGACAGAGATATTTTAAGTGCTGGCTCTGGCTAAGCATTTATCACAAAGCTTGTTGAGGAATTGGCAATCCTCACTGTTTATAATTCAATTTGTCGTTATCAATCAAAATATGAACCCAAACAAATATTTAAAGTGAAAGTATCGCTTTTAAATAGTTTAAGGATGTTTCATGATTTTCTTATTATTACCTCTTTTTTTTTTTTTGCTTTAAACAAATTATGTAAATCTTTAACATCAAAAATTATCGAATTGCAGAATATAGACTTTATTTGTCATATTTAAAATTGTCATTCCTAATTTGGGGTTTCCTCATTTTATGGTTGTTTTTTAACAACGAGCCCTGTGTGGTTTTCGTACTATAGTTAGAATAGCACCATTTGGTGCTTAAGATCCTTGGATGTGTTCAGCTGTATCACTTTTTATGCCCAAATTTATTATTTTCTATTGATAAAAGTCAGAAATCCCAATGATCTTATCAATAGGAATAAATTATGCTAAATTTATCAATAGGATTTGTTTATTTCAAAATTACATCGGTTCTAAAATTATATATATTATTATTAAAATACTTTGAATATTAAACAAAGAATAGATTGAAATATTCGTATCTCATTTACATATGATAAACTTTAATGAAAATATTTTTAATAGTACTTGAATGACCATAGCAAATTTATTACACACAATTGAATAAGTTATTGAGAGTGTGGAAAAGACATCATAAGTTTGAATAAGTTATTGAGAGTGTGGAAAAGACAGTAATTGCTTCCACAAGAGAGAGAAAAGTGTTATTACCCAATATATTTCAACAATTATCACACTATGGTTGAAATAGTGCATTAATTGTCAATACTGCACGAATTTATTTCATTTAGTTGCCCCCAAATGATGAAAATGTGATAGTGTGGAAAAAGCGAGCAAAGAGATTTGAAGCAGCAGTTATTTTACTTTTTAGTGCCTTTATTATATCTTTATTTATATGAATTTAAAAAGAATGGGGAATTATGGAAGTGTTTATTATATCTATACAGTTATTTTACATGTAACAACTAGATACACCATCAAGCATTGGTGGTCAAGAGGTCAGCGACAGCTGCTTTATAAGCAGTTGTCCCGGGTTAGTGGGTTCGCCTCCCGGCTAATGCTATGACACATGAGGGAAAAAAACAACTAGATACAATAAACAAATGCTTGCATTTGTCATTTTTATGAGATTTTCTACTATTAATACTTCACATGATCAAATACTTTTTTCACATTTTTCTATATCTACAGGAACTACTTAATTAAAAAGTATGGTCCAGCTAATTCTTATTCTATGTAAAAGCTAAAGGTGGAACATTCAAATATTATCCCATCGGTTTATCAAACCAACACCCAATCTCATTGAAATGATTTCAAAGCTAAAAGAAAATGACTGATTACAAGATTTTATAATAAATATAGGTTTACTATGTATGACGTAATATGGATAATAGCTACTAAAGTTTCTCCAATAGTCACCCATTGAGAAGCAGTAAAGAATGATCTCAGCATCTTTCTTTGTTTTATTAATCAGCTAAAAATAACTAGATACCCATTTGCCAACCAATATTCAGTTGGGTGTTAATAGATTATTTATTTAATATTAATAATCAACTATTAAGATAATGCACATGCACTTTGTGGATTTTTAACTATAAGTGAATAGCTTAAGCACTATATAAAATAAATATATCATTAATTATTTAAAAGAAAAATTGTAAGACTGATTAATACATTAAAAAGTTTTCAAGTTTTATATAGTTGAGATATTCAAACCCAGATTATTCTTTGTATATGCATGTATCCAAATCAATTGAAGATCGGTAATTTAAATTATTTGGATGTTTCCTTTGCTTGTTGATGATGGCTTTTATATGTATTGTTTTCTTCTGTATATACTTCTTTATATATATATATATAGTGGTAAAAACCAGTCAACACTTAGACAATTTCAATATCAATAAAAATCAACAATTTCAAACTGTTGTCAAGACAATTTTTTTTTAACAGTAGAGATGGAATCCCACCTTTATTAATGGTCCAATATGTTTATATAAACACTAAAGATTACAACTTGATCACCGAGATTGAAATTATTGATACAAAGAAGTTTAAACAAACCTCTTTAAATTGGTAAATATAACATGTTTTGAATGGAGACTAATAAATACTCATTATAACATTACAAACTACAATTATAATTTTCAAATTGCATCCAAAGTATTAATTAAATAATAAGTATAATAATGCTCCAAGTATAAATGGGTTTGTAAATAATCATTAAAAATCAATCAACACTTAGACAATCACAATATCAATAATAATCAACAATTTCAAACTGTTGTCAAGGCAACCTGCTTTTTACAATAAAGGTGGAATCCCACCTTTACTAATAGTCTAATATACTTATATAGCCACTAAAGATTGCAACTTGATCACAGAGATTGAAATTATTTATACAAATAAGTTTAAATACCTAGCAAAACTCCCCATTACACCTGGCTAAACAGAGAGCTGCTCGTCTGAGGATCTAATGCCCCTCTAGCAAACCACCTTTTTCTCTACTTAACTACTAAACTATGAGAATGAAATTGAAAACACAAAAAATATTTTCAATCTAAGCTCAATAGCTTAAATAGTCATATGGGTCTGAACTCAGTTCAGCACCCATACATTTTGGTGTCTTTGGCTCTTTTACAACCATAGCCACCACTATCCTATTAGGCAGGATTGAAAATATTTTTTGTGTTTTCAATTTCATTCTCATAGTTTAGTAGTTAAGTAGAGATAAAAGGTGGTTGCTAGAGGGTTGCATTAGATCCTAAGATCTAGATGCAGTGCTCTCAGATCCAAAGCTCCTCACTGACGAAGGCCACAAGCCAGAAACTAGTCTGGGGATATTGGATGAGTAGGCATTGGATAGGGATTTTATGCGCAAGCCTTCTGGCATCCATTGATTACTCTGTTTAGCACAGGTGGCAATACTGTATGGAGAGTTTTGCTCTGTTTATCAACAAATAATGTGCTAGTATAGGAAATGTGATCATGTGATGTTTAAATAAACCTCTTTATATATATATCCATTTAGTCTTGAGCATTATTACATTTATTATTTAAGAAATAATTTAGGTGCAATTTGAAAATTATAATTGCAGTTTGTAATGTTATGATTAACTATTTATTACTGTGCATTCAGGACAGGTTATATTTACCTCTTTAAAGAGACTTATTTAAACTTCTTTGTATCAATAATTTCATTCCCTGTCATCAAGTTGCTATCTTTAGTGTTTATATAAATATATTGAACTATTAATAAAGTTGGGATTCCATCTCCATTGTTAAAAAAATTGTCTTGACAACAGTTTGAAATTGTTGATTGTTATTGATATTGGGGCTGTCTAAGTGTTGACTGATTTTTAATAATTATTTACAAACCTATGTATACTTGGAGCATTATTACACTTATTATTTAAATCAGCGTTTCCCAACCTTTTTTGTCTCGCGTACCACTTGTAGTACATCATGCTAAATTGTACCACTTCGTAAAAATGATTGTATTTCATGAAATTTGTTATTGCGAGTGTGTTATTTTATTTGCATTATAAATATTATAGGGTGACAATGTATGTATTCACATCTCATAATGAGACAAATTACATTGAAATACTCCTAAACGTCATGCCAGATTATAAACTCACTGAAATTATAAACTCACTGTAACATATTTATATGTATATGTTTGTTCAAAGTTTCATATTTTTTCCAAAATAATTCATTAAAGATTGCATTATTACATTAAAGGTTATTTGGTATATATTTTGTTCAGTGTTTTCTTATTCCTTCATTTGGTTTTCCCGAATTTGAGTCTGTTTTCTCTTTTTTGGAGCATCTTGCTATTGGTTGGGCCATGGAGAGGATAAATCCAGCATGTCCCAAGTCATGGTAAAAATAACCTCAGGGGTTATCAGGCTATCTCTTGTTCTTGTTTTCTTTATATTGTTCAGCATGAAGTTAATAGGATAAAAATTTTGATGATTAAATACTAACTTACATCTAGTAATCCACAATAGATGATCAAGAATTAATGAGAGTCTAATTTCTGGGTATGATCCTTTTCTGATACATACTTTCAAATTAAATAATTTAGATTGATTTGCCTTTTTGTCATATTTCGTTTACTAATAAATGGTTTTAATAAAAACACAAAATTATAAAAAACCAATTAATATATTTTCTTATCATAATCAAATATTTTTATAAAATAAATTTAATGAGATCTTTGTGCTGGTTTCGAACAACATAATTATTTGAAATTTGGTTCAAAAGATGCAAGCGAGGTATACCCTTAAGTCTACAGCTGCATTCAATCTGTTTCGATACTTATTTTTTAAAAAAAAAATATGAAAAAAAAGCTCTTCCTACTAATTCCGTACTCGTAAACGGTAATAATAATTTATGAGCCTTCTCAGAAAGTTGTTCATATTCTTTAATGTTTAACCAAAAATTAATTAGATTGTGTCATTTGAATTCTACTTGTAAAGTTCTGTCACATGATAATTCTATTAAATTTTCTTTATCCTTTATTGATAATGATGTAGCTTTTTCTAAATTTTCTGCATAGAAGGGGTTTGAAATCCAATTATCATTTGTGTTTTCGGGTTTTGGAAAATATTCCATGAAAGACAATTTTAATCCTGTTAAATGTGCTATTATATTTACTCGTATATCTTGAGACAGACTAACCTTATTTTCAAACAAAAAATATGTAGAGTTTCGAATACTTCCAGTTGATTGTTTTAGATATTTATATATATTACTGTTTCCAAAAATTTAATTTCTTAATCATACTTTCAATTTTATCATTAACATTAAAGATCGTTATCGACTGTACATATTAACAACTTTACTGTATAATATTATTAATTAAAATAATTTATATGAATTATAGAAAAAAACGTTTCTATGATATTTTTATGATTTAATTTTTTTTTTATGTCCGCCATTATTGATTATTTTTCGTGTACCACCAACCAACAACTCGCGTACCACCAGTGGTACACGTACCACAGGTTGGGAAACACTGATTTAAATAATACTTTGGGTGCAATTTGAAAATTATAATTGTAGTTTGTAATGTTATAATGATTACTTATTAATCTGCATTCAGGACAAGTTATATTTACCAGTTTAAATAGGTTTATGTGAACTTCTTTGTATGAATAATTTCAATATCTTTGGTCAAGTTGTAATCTTTAGTGCCTATATAAATATAATGGACCATTAATAAAGATGGGATTCCACTTTATTGTTAAAAGGAGGTTGCCTTGGCAACAGTTTGAAATTGTTGATTGTTATTAATATTGAGATTGTCTAAGTGTTGACTGGCTTTTAATGATATATGTATATTATTGCTTTTTTTATGTATTTATAGGGAATAGAATTACTATATAAGTTGTAATGATAGCATTTTATTTGTACAAAGTTCAGATGAAACTAATAATTTTAATAAACTTGTATAACTTATAGCTTATAAATATATAGCACTGATAATATAAATCTATTCATGAAACAGTTACATCTATAAACATTACTATGATAATTTGCTAGTTAGATTCTCAAAAAATAATTTTAAATAAAAAAGAATGTAATGGCTTTATTGGTTGAGAAGTTTGGGCACCAGAAATGCCAGCACAGAAATCTATATGAAGACCTTATGCTACAGAGTCTGATATTCTATCACTAAACCATATAGGGCAATCATTTAAATTTACTTGCAAATAATGCCCACTTTCTTTGTGTTAGTGAAAGTCTAGTCTATTCATCAGATAAAAAAATGACATTTTTTATCTGTTCACCAGTCTGCTGTAAGGTAATAAATAAAGGATTTTTGCTTTTATAATAACCAGATCAACTTATAGTGTTTTCCTGAAGGTTTGTGATGATAGTGTTCTAGGTGTATTTTTATATTGGACTATTTCCATAATCTAATATGAGTATTGAATGTCTTTAGAAAAATTTAGCTTTATTTAAATATTCCAAATACATCAACTGTTAGTAATAGCACATCAAACAGGTTAGTATATGCACAATGTTTCATGAGGTATTCTTCTCCTCTCATCTTTAGGTGTTGCTGCCGTGACCAGTGACAGTACTAGAATGGGATTTGAACTTGGGTCTTTAGATTCTTGAGTATCGAATTTTAAGGTAACACTCTAATCAACTGAGCCATCCTTATAGTTTCAAATGATAATTAACATAAAATTCTAAAAATTATAATAAACCTAACTATCAAATATGTAATGTTGATAATATAAACATATAGTAAAGTTTGCAAAGCGAGTAGTTTATATTATCAGTTTTACATATTTGATAAATCTAATAATAAGTAATCATAACTTTTTTAATATTTGTAATTGAAAAGTGGAAGTAATTATATCCCACCTAATTAAAAATCACTTCATAATTTGTTAAAATTATTAGTACATTATATTCTATTATTTTTTGTTACATTTATTATATTTTATTTCTGCTATTATTTTGTTCATATTACTGTCCATTATTTATTTTGTTAAATAAAATAAGAAATAGAAAAAAAGTAGTGAATCTGAAGTTGTGCTGAACATTGTTGATTCTTGTTAAGCACCAACAAAGGGAAAAAATTTCCAAGAAATATCTAATCTATATTGTGTAGAGACCTGCACACAACTTGATAACTGCAACAGTAGAAATACTTTAATTTCAGTAAAATCATATTTTGATTTGTAGTGTAAATATTGCATAACATCAATAAATGATTTTTGTTGGTAAGTAATGTGTAAAAAAATTTGGACCAATGATTTTAACAATTGATTGTTAAAAAACAGGCAAAACTCTCTATACTAGGGGTGGGCAATTGTTTTAGCTTGGGGGCCACAGAGGTTGGCAGAGGGCTGCACTAGGAGGTACTTTATGGAAGTGAAAGTTAACAGAGGGCCGCACCTTTATTCATGACTAATAAACACACTGCTTTATTTCCTGTGTTACCAAAGAAATATTTGTTTGTCCATTCTTCATTAAACACCTGACATTTATCACTGATTTTACATTTTTTTCAGAGGGTTCATGATTTCACTAAAGTTGGAAATATAAATATTTGCTAATGCAAAGACAAAATTGAAATTAACCAGATCAACTGGAAAAGCACTGCGCATGCGCATGTATCCTAGTGAAAAATACGAGATGAATCTTCGGTCGCACACGGGAAGAAAATCTCAGTTCAAAGCGGATTTTTCTGATTGTTTTGGCAGGCTGCATAAAAACTTTTAGTGGGATATATGTGGCCCTCGGGCCACTATTTTCCCACCCCTGCTCTATACATATTGCCACTCAGTGCAAGCCAGAGGCCTGTGCATAAAATCCCCATTTAGTGCCTACTCATCCAATATCCCCAGATTAGTTTCTGGTCATGTGATGTCTATTGATTGTTCACATATATTTTGCTATTTGTAAAATGATTCAACATTGGTTTAGAATATAAATATAAAATGTCTAAATATATAATTGCTATATGTTAATCCTGTTTTTATATATATATATACAAAGAAAGAATAGAGACTTCAGAACTCACAACAAAGTATAGATATGTTGGGAGTAACAAGAAAGAATTGAAAGCGAAATACATGAATAAGTGAACAAATATCACACGATCACTATCTCTTATACTAACACATAATTGTTTATAAACAAGGCAAAACTCTCTATACAGTAATGCCACAAGCCAGATGAGTAGGCATTAGATAGGGATTTTATACATAAGCCTTCTGGCATCCATTGATTAATCTGGTTGGCACTGGGTGGCACTACTGTATAGAGAGTCTTGTTTAAGTGAACAAATAGTTATCATTGTTATCACTCAAAAAATTAAGAGAATGAAATGGGTCTGGGAAAAATACAGGGCTAGAAAAAAAAAAGATAGAGGAAGACTTAAAGTGAATTCCAAAAAACTGTAATTAATGTAGAAAGAAACTGCATTTGCTATAACAGAGTTGAAATAAAATTTGCTGAAATTATGTAGGGGAGAAAGGCTATTTATTGGAGAAACTAGATTAAACTTGGGAAGTACTTCTTCCACCAATGCATTGATAAAGGCTAACAACGACGATGATTACATATAAACATACACACATTTTGTAAATAATAGATATGAAGTGTTTAAATGATAAAACTTAGTGGTAATTTACATGTATTCTTGTGAATAAACATTAAATCGTTCTTATTTATAATTTTTAATGTCTTATCAGTAACATTATTTTTTCCGTTTCCATATATGTCGTTTCCTTCATTCCTTTGAAAAATAATGAATTAAAATTTCACTATATGGGCAAACTTTTATTATGTTTATATATATAATATAGCTATTATATATATAATAATCCTTTTATCCCTTAAAATAAACCTAACTGACATTAAAAAACGTTTTAAATTTGTAATTTGTTTTTGTCATTGAATTTTATTGTATAATTGAAGCTCTTCTGCGATAGATTCCTTTAAGTTTTAAACTCAAAAGAAATAACATTATAATAGCTAATAAAACTGAAAGAATAAATAAAGAAAGCTATAAAGACTAAGTATTTTCCCGTGTATATATTTGAACTGTTATCAACAATTCCTATGTATATATTTGATCTGTTTATCAACAATGTTCTGGGTTAAAATAACAGGGTTATCTTTGTCAAGATTGTTTTTTAAACAGAAATATGTTCTGAAAACATTTTAAATAAAATTGTAAAAGTGTATCAAGATAAACAAAAGAATTAGTTAATAGCTACATGTGACCGTGTAAACTTTTCGGTTTTAAATAAACTTCGCTTTCAGTTAACTTCTTATGAAACAAGATTTTTTTTTTCTAAAGTAAAAAGAATTATTAAAAACGCACACATTTTTCAATAATAATATAACCTCAATACTGAATTACAAATTAGTACTCTTAACTGATGTATTTTTTTAGATAAAAATCAGAATTGTCTAATTGCTCTAGTGTCCACCTTGCTTTAAATCTGGGGTGGGGAACCTTCAGCCCATAGGGCAAGTCCAGCTCTCAATCTAACTAGCTCCTAGACCTTTTTACAATCATATATAAAGTATACCACTATAAAATTTCTACACTTTCGAAGTTTTTTTTTCATATGTCAAATGCGTTGACTGGGAAGCGAACCCGGGCCAGCTGCTTGGAAGGCAGCTATGCTAACCGCTAGGGACCAACGCTTGACACATTTTCGTAGTTCGGGGCAAATATTGAATTAAGAGTTAAATAAAATAATTTTCTCAGCTACATCGTTTTCTCTCAGAGATAAACTAATTAAATTTTTGATCAAATATAGTAGGTTAATTTTTAAGTTGATAATTTTGTATGGCCCGCAAATGAGATTTTAAATTTCCAAATAGCTCTTGGCAGAAAAAAGGTTCCCCATCCCTGCTTTAAACATTTACAAGTATAATTTTTTAATGGCATATATTTATTGCAATATATATGCGTATATTGCAATATATACAAACAGGACTGCTGCGTGCAGATTGTACAGGACAGAAAGGCACTTCACTATTGGGTCGCTGAGACACCAAGAAAATTAATAAAATTATTAAGAAAAACAATTTTTACTGTTGATATTCCTAATCTTCAGAAACATTCTAATGAATTTAAATTAGAACTGACAAATCGGTTTCAAGTATTAGTAGAGTTTGAACATGATTCAGATTTGAATGAAATTAATATGAAAATAACTGATACACTTTTAAAAACGGCAACAAAGATAGCTGGTAGAAAAAAGCAGCAATTGACCAATAAAATTTTTACTGAGACTAGATAATTTATAAAGAAAAGAAGGAATATGAAGATATACAAAAATGATGCATTAAAAAGGATTGAATATCTCGAATTTTGTAAAATGGTACGGAAAAGAGTTGAAAATGATATAAGGAACTATAACTGTGAACTAGCAAGGAAAGCTGTAGAAGAAAATAAAAGTCTCAAGAATGTAAAACATTTTGGTATTGGTAGGAAATTTATATCTGCAATAAAAAAAAAGATGGAATTATTACAAAAAGAGAGATGACATTATGAAATGGGTAGAAGACTTTTATCAAGAATTATATAGTAATAAAGAACAAGTACCTCCTATTTCTATTACATCTTCTGAATTGCCCAGAATTTTAAATGAAGAAGTGAAACGTGCAATTAAATGTATGAAGAAAGGAAAGGCTCTAGATAATGATGGAATTATAATTGATATATTAAAAGAAGCAGGTGAAGAAATAGAATTTTTTTTAGCAAAGTTATATACCAAGTGTCTAAATGATAAAGGTGTACCAGGTGATTGGAAGAATTCAGAAATAATATTAATATTTAAAAAAGGTGATAAAGACGCTATTAGAAAATACAGACCTATCAGCCTTTTATCAGTTTTATACAAAATTTTTACCAAGATAATTACAACTCATCTACAAAGAACATTGGATTTCCACCAACCAAGGGAACAAGCTGGATTTAAAAGTGGTTTTAGTACAGTAAATAATATCCAGGTATTGTGAAAAGTTATAGAAAGGACAAATGAATATGAGTTGCCATTATGTTTTGGATTTGTAGATTATGAAAAGGCATTTGATTCTATAAACATTTCTTCAGTGATTAAAGCATTGGATAATCAAGGTATAGATCCAGGATATTGTCATATTTTAAAGAATGTTTATAAAAATGCAACAGCAACAATTAGATTACATAATGATACTGGGAAAGTCAATATTGAGAAAGGTGTAAGACAAGGTGACTCCATATCTCCAACACTTTTTACAGCAGTGTTGCAAGAAGTATTTTGTGGATTAAAATGGGAAACTAAAGGAGTGAAAGTAAATGGAGATTATTTAAGTCATTTATATTTTGCAGATGATGTAGCTGTTTTTGCAAATAATGCTTCAGAGCTGCAGGAAATGTTGCACGAGTTATCAGATGAAAGTAGGACTCAAGATAAATGTTAAAAAGACTAAAGTAATGTTTAATCAATTTGCTCAAAATATGAAAATAAAGATTGATTATAATGAATTAGAAGTTAACAGTTATAAATACCTTGGTCAGATTATTAATACAGATGGAAACATAATGGATGAAATTAGTCACAGAATTAAACTTGTTTGGAGTGCTTTTGGTAGAAATAACTTGATACTAAAAGGAAATATACCTATGTGTTGGAAAAGGAAAGTTTTTAAAAAATGTATTTTACCAGTTCTTACTTATGGATCTGAGACTTGGACACTTACTAGAAGAGCAATACAGAGACTCCAGACTACTCAAAGAAGTATGGAGAGATGCATGTTGGGAGTAACAAGAAAAGATTGAAAATGCAATGTATGGGTAAGAGAACAAACAGGTGTTACTGACTTCAATAAAAAAATTAAAAAGATTGGAGTTGGACTGGGCATATTGCTAGAAGAGATGATAATAGATAGACAATTGAAATCTTAACCTGGATTCCAAGGGATTTTAAAAGACCCAGAAAGAGACCACATGTGAGATGGATGGATGAAATAAGAAAGTGTGCAGAGATGATATGGAGAAGAGAAGCTAAAGATCGGAGAAGATGGATTAAACTTGGAGAGACCTTCACCCTGCAGTAGATTGATAATGGTTGATGGTGATGATGATGATGTGTAAATAAAATTGCTTACACTTTCGAATCATTTCATTGTTAGAAATACAATCAGAGTGTAAATATTTTTTATTTAAATATAAGAGGAATAACTCTGGTTTCGAATTTCTAGGCATGAGCTCGAAATATACTCTTATCATTATGTTAAATCGAACAGACCAGACCGATACCATTTTGTCATGATAGGTAATAAAATTTGTATGTAAATGTTTAAATTTCAAATCACTTTATTCCTAGAAACACATTCTGATTGTAAATATTTATTATTTAAACATAAGAGGAATATTTTTTTACTTAAACTTATTGTGGCAATTGCTCTAGTCTCCAAAGATATTTCATAGATACTCTACCATTACACAAAACTGAACAGGCTGATGCTCTTTTGTCACAACAATTATAAAACTCATATGTAAATGTTTAGATTTCTGAATCATTTTTATTTGAATATCCTAATTTATATAAAAAGTAACATATTATTAATAATTTATGTAAAAATAAAATTTTATTTTAAAATATTGCCTCATAACTAAGGTAATACTACATATAATGAGATAATTTTTATCAATAATGTTTTACAAGCTTTAAATGTATTGTTCACTTGGGAATACTGATAGAGTGTTTCCATAGAAATGCTAGGTCTGGGTTTTATGCTGTGTTGTGCCAACATTTTTTTAATAGTGTTGTTGTTGTTGTTGTTATTATTATTATTATTATTATTATTATTATTATTGTTGTTGTTGTTGTTGTCCTGTATTATTTTCTTACATGTTTTACTAAATGGCTTTTCCTATTTTTAATAACGATGTTATCTTCTTTTTTTTTTTTTTAAATACAGTATTAGCTTTTTATGTGTTCTCTAGCTAAAAACTCATAATTGATTCATAAGGGTTTTTAGTGGCTTCTAAAAATTTATTGTATTAACAATCTGAGTACAAACATTTAAAATTCTTTCCTTATATAAATCCTGAGTAAATCTTTAATTGTCATACTGTATAATAAAGTATAATATATTGTAACCAGTTGGCTACATAGCTGCATTAAAAATAATTAGATAATTGGCAGGTTTAGTTTAGAATTATTTAAGTAATGGGGAAAATACATATTTTTATAATGAGTCTTCAATTAACTAAATATTTTAAGTCCCAATATGATAGTATAAA
The DNA here is from genome assembly GCA_028023455.1 of Epiperipatus broadwayi. Taxonomy (NCBI): domain Eukaryota; kingdom Metazoa; phylum Onychophora; class Udeonychophora; order Euonychophora; family Peripatidae; genus Epiperipatus; species Epiperipatus broadwayi. The sequence continues at coordinate 325,980 of JAQFVV010000277.1, forward strand.
AATTCACAAACATTAAAATTTGTTAAACAATAATATAATTTTAATATGGGAATATTTTAATAAGTTATAAATGATTGTAGAAGGGAGAGAAAATTGTAAAAGAAAGTAAACAAGTTTTTTAACTGTCTCTTTGATAATTATAACTAATTAGTAGTTTTAATTTAAACTATTTTCTCTTTTTTACAAATTATTTAATGAATATTAATTTTAATCTTTTAAGAGAAATAAAGTTTTATGTTTAAGAATATTTTTAAAAAGAAAGTAGGTCGAAGATAAGAGTGTGACTGCTCTTGTCTTTTAAAGTCGTTAATCTTGTGTTAAGATTTGTAGAGGTCCCTACTGTTGCATCTAGGCACATAGTCTTAAGGTTATAGCCTTAATATACTGTATATTACTTAAATACCATAATAGTATATTTTATTATTGAACAAAAACAAGAAAGGCTATTTTTGTTTAAAGAAAATGTAAACAAGTTTATTTGTGAGAGGTTGGATTTTTAAACGTATTTTTATTAAGTTGTTGCTAATGGAATTATTTAAACACAATTTTTTTAAAAAAGATACTGCCTGTATTTTATTAACATGGGATTATTGTAACACCTGTACAACTTAACATGTAACCACTCTATTGGGAAAATGCCTTTAAAATTCTTTATCTATACTAGTGAGGGATCCAATTGTTTGACTTTTTTACTTATTATAATTTGTCATTAAACAAAAGACACTGCAAGGTGTGTTGTAATGGTTTCTAAAAAAATAGTCAAGCTTTGTTAGCCGAGAAGTCATCGCAGCTGCCTTGCAAGCAAGTAGTTGGTTGCAGACGGTTGTGGATTCGCGTCCCGGCCAATGCTATGACATATGAAAAAATAAAATAAAAAAAATTTATTGAATAAATAATCTAAGTATAAAAACTTCTGCCTTTAAGTAAATGTAAGATAAATCCTTAAAATACCTAGATATCTGAAATAACATCCTTACAAAAAAATTCTATTACTGCGATTTGAAATGACCCAAAGTAAAAAACAAGATGGTTAGGCTCAATTTAATTAAAATTAATTGCTATTTATCACATTGCAGCCACCAAACTTCACCCACCCTAATACCAATGCGGATGACCCAATACTAGGGATTACTAATAAAAAGCTGATTTCATGTTTTAAATGTTGGAACATGGAAACAAAATTTCTAGAACTGCTGATAAAGATAAACACAGATGCAATGCCAACAAATGCCTTTCTCTATTACAAATGACACGTCACAAAAATTAATCCAATTTGTAACATATGCTATAGACAGGAGGAAAGGTTTGAACATATGATTCCTGTTTGCCTTGTATTAAGTAACCTAAGAAACACTATATATAAAAATACCAAAATAGACTACCACCAAATCATGTCCATAAAAAACTTCCTAAAACACCAACCAATTGCAGTGTCAGATTGTCCATATATCTAACATATGCTCTATAGACAGTCAGGCATATGAAGATCTTCACCTTATCCAACCTAGATGATAGCACCTTCTTTACTCAGAAAATTTTAGAAATGAAGAATAGAGACCAAATGCTATCCAGCAAAAGAAGATATGAGGACACGTGGAACTTGTTTCATGTCCCACAACCACCCTAGAAGCTCTCCACAGAACAAACCAACACTGCATTAAACAAACTTCAACCTAGGTACAAGATATACATGGAATGAACTCAGCAACAACTGAAATCAATTTATCCTTAGGGTCTTATAGACATTGGCTTTACTTTTATATTCCCTATTTAGTATATTCATTATAACCTTTGAACAATAATTAGAAAATAATAAATTTCTTAAGATAAAGTTAGGAGGGTTAATATGTAAATAAAAAGCTAAAAATGTAAATAATTATAATTTTTTAATATTTTATTGTGTCTTTGGTTAACAAAATTATATAGAATTTATTGTTTTAATTAACTAATTTCATTTCATGAAAGGGGGGGGGGTCTCTTTCACATGATAAAAACATTTAGATATATATATAAATTTTACTTGGAAATATAGATATATTAAAATTGCACATATTAGTACTTCTAATATATAAATAATTGCTTATTCATTATAAATATGATTTTGTGCAATTTTATTGAATCAATATTTGATAAAACAAACTACAATATATATAATGCAAAAAATATATATTTTATGTTTTATTGCAAATCCATTAATAATATCATGCTAATTATATTATTTTTTGTGTATTATGATTCAATACATAAGAATGCTAATGAAGTGTTGGTTTCACATTAACATGACCAAAATATTCTGAAATATTTAGATAAACAAGTAAACAACATAAGTGAAAAATCTACATTACCACATATTAATACATCTACAATTGTATTACTTCACATGTAATATTCATTATCGGACTTATAAATTAAAGAGACAAAAAAAGAAAATTTCATTTCATTTAGCATGTGATAAAATGTTTTACTTTTTTAAAGCCATAAATCAAGCAGATTGGGGACCTTGATAAATGTGAGGTCATGTGCCATTGCAATGCACTCAGGTCAGTTCTGTTCATGAGACTAGATGCACTGAAATTGATCTTGCACAAAGATGCCTCACACCTATGCACTGGACCTGTATACAGTTAGACTACTAATATTAACAACAGAACATTATGCTCCTAGCCTAAATAATACAACACAAGATCAGATCTACCTTCTGGTGATGTCTAATGTAAACTCAAGTAATCAGTAATTTCCAGATGCATATAAAATCTTATTTTTAGCATTTAAATAAGCATTTATTTTTATAGCGCTGTCTTATAAATTGTAATACATTAAAGATCAGCCTTTACAAGCTATTGTGCATGCGCTTTTTACGAGTGTTAATAATAAATGAATACTTTCATTCCCAACAGAAGATATAGTATTTATGAAAGAATAAAATGAATCCACTTATTCTTTCCAACCCAAATGCTTATATATGGGCAAATCTTAAGTACTGGAAATGAAAGTGTGAGGATAGACCACTCACTTTAAATTACTGTTTACGATGTCTGAATGAATGACGTCGACGAAATTATCTAAAATTTACTAAACATCACTCTCAAATAAAACTTAAACATATGTAAATAAGCATTTATTTTTATAGCGCTATGTCTTTTAAATTCTCCATTCTCAGGTGGTTTACTGCATTCCTTCCAAGTTTGAATTCCAAGCCTCATTGATAAAGACAAAAGCCAGAAATTAGACTGAGGGTGAGAATTTAAATACTAAGGATAGTAGTTTTATATAATTCAGATAATCATTGATTACTCAAATTTACACTAAATGATGCTAGAGTATAGAGCTACTATTGTCTTAAACCATCATTAACCCAAAATCCCTGGTTTCAGAATGTTTTGGATTTGTGATTTTATGCTTTTTAACCCTTTTTCTCTTTGTTATCTACAAGCTCTACTTAAAACAATTTTATTGTCTGTACTTTGTATATATTGAAATATATTTTGTAAATTATATACTTATTTTATTATAATATAACACTTTAAAATAAAGAATATGTTTTTATTTACATCAGTACAAAATTTTGACATAGTTATAATTAAAACAATGAATCAAAACAATACTTTGCAATTGTGTTTAAGCAATAAACTTTTTTTTAAAATTAGTGGTATTTAGAATAATGGGTACTTGTAAGTATTAGACCTGCTGTGATGAAAAACAATGTTACAAACTAATGTTTAAATAAATATGGAATTAAACACATGCAATGTTGTAAAAAGTAGAATAATTCCTTTTTTATGTGAATATTAGATAAAATTCTGATCAGGAGACAGTTGTTACTTGAAATGTTGCTTTCGCTACTAATTTAAAATATGCTGTGATGTCATAAAGGATGAAAGTAAGGTGTACATGTGATCTACTGTGCAGCTTTAATTTCTGCCAATTGACATTTTTGAATGACTTTTTTCGCCAATGGAATGCTTAAAATTTGAGAACTGCCCTCCATCGAGAATGATGCAGTTCACTACTATCAAAAGATGATCATAGATTGGAAAAACTATGTACAAGAAGTTTGTGAGCATAGCATGTTATACCAAGAAAAATGCAAAATCTTTCAGAAGTGACAACTCGTAAGTTGCAAAAATATGAAAATTTTTGTGTAAATTATAGCTATGCTTTTGTTTACATTTTGCAGGGAAAAAAAAATTTGTCCATCCCAGTGACTGTAAGAAATAACATTTGCTTTTCTTTTTTATTGGAATTAATATATATTGCTAAACATTTAGTTGTTGCAACATCACTTCCGCAAATAAAGTATTAGGTCACTATTTTGTATGGTTAGTTCTCATTATTTTGCAAATGACTTGATTTGCTTTAAAACTTAAATACATATTTAGTGTTTTCTCAAAGGTTTGTAATGATGATGTTTTATTTATATATTGGATTATTTCCATCATCTAATATGAGTATTGAATGTCTTTAGAAAAATGTAACTTTATTTAAACATTCCAAATACATTCAACTGTTATTAATAGCTCACAGGTTAATATATGCTCAATGTTTTGAGAGGTATTATTCTACTCTCTTTTTCAGATGTTGCTGGTCTAACCAATGACAGTACTGTCATGGGAATCAAACCTGAACCCTTAGATTCTTAGTATTGAATTTTTTAAGATAATGCTCTAACCAATTGAGCCATCCTGCTAAAGGCAAGTCAGTAGAAATTTTATATACTTATCTATGAGGCTGCTCCTGATGTCTCTGCTTTTTTCTAAGAGCAAAATGGATTAGGGTTTTCCATACATTATGTATAGTCACACAAGGTTGGTTTTTGGGATTGTTTGCCCTTGTCATATGAGCAGCTTCTTTAAGGAAGAAATGGTACAAAGAAGAAAATTTAAGGAAGCTGCCCACAATGGCAAACAATCCCATAAGTCAACATAATGTGACTGTACATAATGTATGGAAACCACTAATCAATTTTTACTCTTAGGAAAAAGTGGAGAAACCTCATAGATAAGTATATGAAATTTCTACTGATTGTTGCTTTTGACAGGATGATTCAGTTGGTTAGAGCATTACCTTATCAATACTCAAGAATATAAGGGTCCAGGTTCAATTCCCATGCTAGTCCTATCACTAGTCAGGCTAGCAATACCTGGAAAAGAGGGGAGAATAATATCCCTCAAAACAATATGCATATACTAACTTGTGTGCTATTACTAACAGTTGAATGCATTTGGAATATTTAAATAAAGTTACATTTTTCTAAAGACATTCAATACTCATATTAGGTGATGGAAATAGTCCAATATATAAATACAATTAAATAGGTATTTGTTTATTTCCACTAAGTAAAGTTACAGGTCATGATTTTCTACCAAATAGTTACTTGTCATCATTTATCAAACTGAAGAGCCAATGCAGATATTATTTTACAAGATCCCAAGATCAGAAAGTTATTGATGTGATATTTCACAGTAGGTTTAATATATAAGTATCAAATAATGATATTCTGCCTGTACATATATTAGTAGATTTGTATACATTACATATAATCAGTTGGCTAAATAACTGTATTAAAAATAATTAGTTAGGTGGCAGCATGTTGCTCAGGTTTAGTATAGAATTATTGAAATAATCAGGGAAATAATATTTAATTATCCCATGCATATTTTTTATGATGTGTCCCCAATTGGATAAATATTTTATTTTTCTTTCCACATAATACTAGGAACATTCTAGACAATTTTTTTTAATAATTTGTCAAATCTTTTTTAATCTGTAATATGCATATTTCAATATATATTGTAAATGTTGGTTGAAGAGAGAGAAAAGTATAAAATCATATAAATAGTTTTTTTTATTCTCGCTCTTCAACAAATTTATTTTATTAACAGTTGGTCTTAATTTTTTTTTAAAAAGGGTACTAAAAGAAAATATTTATTTTTTTGTAAATTATTTAATAGATATTAATTTAACCTTAAAAGAGAGATAAAGTTTTGTGTTTAAGAGTACTTTAAAAAAAATAGGATTTTAATATTTTGGTAAATTTTATGTTTAATTAATCAGAGTTGTTTTTTTTCTTTATCTCTCTTCAATGCAAAAAAAAAAAAAAATCAAATCAGTGCAATATCTTGTTTTCCTTTTGCAAAAATAAAATAATTAGAAAGTAATGTCAAGAATTTTATGATGTTAATTTTAGTTCTTGACTTGTTTTTCAATGTCTATAATTAAGAAGGGAAATAGTTGAACAATTGTATTTGTAAAAAATTACATAATTTGTTATAAAAATTATCAGATTATAGATAGATTGTGATTGGCTTGTAGGCAAAATTATTCTAGAAGAAAAATAATGTTGGGGGATGAATAAGTCAGAAGACACAAGGGTCTAGTAGAAATTATTCCTTACCTAATTATTGAAGAGAATAGTCGAGTCTTAATTTATGCTGAAAAATATGATTGGAAAAGAAATTATTCATAACTTAGCTGTGAAGAGAGAGCAGCCAAGTCTTAATACAGATGCTAAAGAAAAAAGAAACAGAAGTTATAACTAAGCTATTGCATAGTACAACAAAGGTTTTAAAGAACCTTTTAGAATCCTATGAGTTTTGGCATAAAAATGTTTGCTAAATTCAGCTAAAAGCTAGACATCATCTTTCTCCATGTAAGCTGCCTTCACTAGAGTAAAAATATGAAGAAGTTACTCCCCTAAAGTAATCTGCAATCTTGTCTTCAACCAAGAGCATATGTCTTTATCTGTGTTGATTCACCTGGAAATTCAAGAAGAAAACCCAATAGTTAAAATTTTTTATTTTTAACCTGCAATTACTGCAAACGAAGAAAAGGGAAAATTAACCACACATATCTCTAGAAATCTTCAAGAAAAAACTTTATTGAAATAAACTGAAAACTGCAACATGAAAGAAGGACTCCATAAAAGATAAAGCTATGATTAAAGATATTTTTTTTGTGTGTGCACTAAATTTTTATTTATAGTAAAAAAGTAAAAAAGATTTTTTGTTGTTGTTTTTGTAAGAATTAATAATTTTAAATATTTTCATTAAGTTAATAGTTTTAAACTATGAAATTTTTTTTTTTTAAAATCCAGTCTATTTTTTTTTCAAAATTATGAAATAGTTTTTAGAAAATTTATTTTTTTATAAATTTAATTTTTTTTGAAAACATGTTTTTCTCTCTTCCTTTATTTTCCCTCCTACAAAAAAGAGGTTAATTAAACTAAATCAAATGTTGTTATCTTTGATGTTGAAAATATTGTTTTCCAAATTATTTTAAGAAATAATTGAATTAAAATTAATTTATGAAATGATTGATTGTAATTTTATGAAAATATATAGTTTGGATGAAATAAATGTTTTAAATTTCATACTATCATATCATTTTTTTTGTTTATGTTAATCAATTAGTTATTAAATATTTTCTATTCTATCCAATTCTGTTTAATAAATTGCTGTGTGTGTGACTTTATTTCATGACAGCTTAATGTTCTAGGGTATTTTTAAATGATCCCAATAAAATTATTTATTTATAAATTGGGTAAACCTATGAATTATTTGAAGTGATTTATAATAAGCTGCTTTATTTATTTATCTCTTGCTCATAGTAATAATTTATATAGTTTTTGCTTCCTGAGCCAGATTTGTGCATAACAGTTATATGGAGTAGGGGGTTATCTTTAGTCTTATAGGCATCCAGATGATGATGATTCTAGTTGGCATAAAAACAATATCATTTAAAGTCCATGCACTACATTGCATTTTAATTATTTCTTTAGAAATTTAGTTTATAGTTGACCAATACATTAATGGTACTAAATGGCCAGTTGGTTAGGATGTTTTTAGTATCTCAGTATTATTTGACTTATTGTTGTATTTTGATGGGGTTTCACTTAAGTATGCTTATACAAATAATTATTGTTTGATCTGACATAAGTTTGACAGTGGTTAAATAATCAGTCTGGAAATGGACCACTTTCAAATCCAGTCACAAGATTGACTGTTGAATTATTTTTAATGTTGATCATTCATGATGATGAATGATTATTTTTATGTACTTCTAGTTACTTATACTTTTTGTAGTGTTGGTGTTGATCTCTCAGGCTCATGTGTAATCTTTTTATATTAAATTTGATCTTTTGTTTATTTGGGGATTTTCCCCATTCCTCATAATTCAGCCCTAATGTGGTGTACTGTTACAAGTGTTGCACAACTTATAGGATCACTATATTTTTCATACTGACACAATATACAACCAATATTATGATGTACTGATGGGTTATTCCCTGCCATGGTGTTCAAATCATGATGGAACTTGGAAGTGTTTTTCAAATAGTTAAGACTTCTTTTCTAGGTAAAAAGCTACACTTATTTTTGCAAGCCATCTAACTATTGGTCAGTAAATGAATATCTAGCTATTATAAAATAAAACCCATTAGCAATCCAGGTGGATTAGATAGGTGATGCAATAAAAAAGTGTAATGCATTTTTTTACCACTGGCAAGGTGTTTAAAGTGCAAGATATTGACAATAAATAACTACGTACATAATAAAACTGAAAAAAAAACAACAACAACAACTATATATCATTGGTCATGAAAATCTCTTTAATATGACAAAGCTTTATAAGGAGGATATTAATATGATCTAAAATCTATTTCAAAAGTGAGAATGGTAAAATATCTAACAAATGATTGTTAACAACAGTTAATGTATTTTATCTATAGACATTAATCACCATTAAGTGTATACAAAAAGTATAATGTTTATGAGATAAATATTGAAGAAGGATGAAAACATTTGAAAGGTTTTTTGACTTGTGCCAATTAAAGAGGTGTTCAGCCAAAATGTATCTGGAGATGTTTTTTTATGAAGTCTTTATTCATTTATTTGAGTAAAGAGTTATTAGTAACTAACAACCTTATATATGGAAGAAGTATATGTTTACTCAGATATATAAGAAATGGATCATTATATTGAGAAAATTGCATCTTATTTGCCTCAACATATTATTTTAATATAGAGTACCCCCTCCTGTATTGGAAAGATTTGGTTTCTTGTCTTGTTGTGAATTGAAATTTGCTTATAGAAGTGACAAATTTTTTTCACTATTTTTATGCCACCTATTTTAAACTTTAGTAACTAATAGATGTCATATGAGAATGCTTAATAAATCCCTATTCTGTGTTATGTTATTAAATATCACCAGAATAGTTTCAAGCTTATGCTTTTCATGAGTCAGAAGTTTAGGATATTGAAACAGTGCATCTGAACCTTTATGATTTGATGCACCTTTCTTCTAGTAGCCTTTATTTACATATTGCTAAAACAGCAGCATGTAATATGGTGCTATATGATAGAGTTACATAAGAGCAAACCATAGAAAATATGATTTTAACACACATCTATGTGTTCTTTCAATACATGAACACACACATATATATAGTACACACATTTATAGTAAAATTTACTAGGAATACAGTGCATGATTTAAAAAATTAAATAAAGGCACATTCATAAGGATTTATAAGTTAATGATCTGATTGCAGTCTGCTGTCTATTAATTTTTTCAATCTTCATTCATCAGCTCTATTTAAATAAAAAGATAGCTTTCATTTTTGAAAATAAGTTACATTTAATTGTTAAGTGGAAAGAAGAAAGTAATTAATTGTACAAACAGATCCACATTTTAAACAAGTATGTAAAAAGGTTAAATAAAAATTGTAATATTCTGATTCTAAAAAAAAAAAAACTAACTTTAAATAATTATTTTAAATTAGTTCATTTAAATCAAATGTTGATATATTAATACTATATTTCTAGATAGTTGTTGCCATAAAGTGGTTTATCTTTTTGTAATATGAATTATTTTCTCTTTAATTTTAACTATAGGAAATGTGGATACAAGGAATAATATAAATATCTGGGTGTATATAGAATTACTTGAAATATTAAACTTTTATGTTCCATTTAGTATATGATCAATTATTTTATATAAATAATGTTTAGAAGCTTAGAAAATATGGATTATGCATGAAGATTTAATGTCATTCAAATAATTACATATTTACGGCACTGATACACTATTTATGTATAATAAACACTGTCATAAGTGATAAAATTTAAAGGATTTTATTCACTAAATGTAAAATAACTACATTTTGTTTTAAAATATAGGAAAATGTAAGTAATTTTTTAACATATGCATCTGATTTTAAATAAGTAGGACAGGACTATTCCAATTCCAAAGAAGAAAAAAAGATAAAAAGACAAAACAAATAATAATGATGATGATGATGGTAATAGTAATAGTAGCAATAGTGCACTATAGATAAGTTTTGCAATTGCTATATTTAAAATACATAAATATCTGGTTCAAAGATATATATGTTCAATAAATCTATTCATAAAGCAAATAAGTCCCAGGATATTATTTATAATTTATAAACTAGATTTAAAAAAACAAGGCAAAACTTTCCATATAGTAGTGCCACCCTGTGCCAACCAGAGTAATCAGGCAAAACTCTCCATACAGTAGTGTCACCCTGTGCCAACCAGAGTAATCAATGGATCCATTGATTACTCTGATTGGCACAGGGTGGCACTACTGTATGGAGAGTTTTGCCTTGTTTAATAACACTTATGTGCTAGTATAAGAGATGGTGATCATATAATGTTTAGATTTTTAAAAAATCATTTAAAAGAACTTGTAAATGGCATCCACTTTTTTCATATCAATGTCAGTCTATTATTTAAATAAATTTTTGGGAATATAGTTTATGAATTATAACTTTTTTTTTATGTGTCAAAGCATTGGCCAGGAAGTGAACCCACAAACCTGGGACAACTACTTGTAAGGCAGCTGTGCTGACCACTCGACCACCAATGCTTTATGAAATATATATTAATGATGTATTTGGACTCTTCAGGGAATAGATTTATATTCTCAGCATTCCATATTTGAAAAGCTGTAAATTATTTATCATGCTAATCAAAAATCATTAAACATTCAATAAAATGTATGTAATTACATGATAGCAGCCCAAGCTTACATAAACCATGAATTTCCAATCTGTTGTCAAGGCAACTTCTATAAGTAAAAGATGGGTAATTTACTGCTAATACAATATTAAGTTTCTGAATATCCCATGTTATTATTAATCATCTGCCTAATCAGAAGATATGAAGAAGAAAGAGACACACATCATGAAAATTATCATCAGTAGCATAAATAATCATAGCTCAAACTTATTATAAAAATATAAAATCAAGTTCAAAGTAATTGTTAAAAAAATGTTAAAGTTATTAAATTCTTTTATTTAATGCATCTATTAATAAAACATAATTATAATGCTTAGTTGCTCAGGGAGTCTTGTGATGTTTTGAGTACCAAAGTGATGTATGTTATAGGATTCAATTCAAAAATCTTTAGCTTATGGTTTACCTCTTTTCTACTGCACTAATCCAACAAGGCATTTGATATTCTTTAAAATGTTAAATCTCAATTAGCTTAAATTAGGGTTTGTTTTAGTTTAAGACTACATTAAAATCCATTGAGAAATATTGCTTCTAACCCAATTTATCAATCTTGATTCTTTTTTCTTTCTCATCACATACTATGGACACAATTTTATAATAGCTGCAACTTATCACATTTTATTATCTTATTGGCAGGTTTTTCATAAGTATTATTTTTTTAAAAAAAATTGTGTAGGATTTGAAAGGCTTCATCATGAAATTATATAAATGAAGCATTTGAAATCTTGAATTGTATACGAATTTTAACTTCTACTGACATTCACTTGAAGGGAGTTTAATTTTAGTAACTGGATAATGCACAACTTAGTAATTTATTCTAGATAAAATTCGGCAGCAATGGAACTTTATCTTAATGATCAAAACTCAGCAGATATTAATAACGTCATGATTTTCATTATTTAAATTATTTTCATTATCTCTCATTTAGTTTAACAGCATTGTAATATATCAAAGATAACTTTTCTAATTTAGTATTTTTACTCACACTAAAAAGTGGAATGTCACTTCAGAATTTTATTTTTTTTAAAAAAGAAGAAATTAAATACAGTAATAGCCTTTTTTTAAAAAAGCATAATAGCAAATTAAATATGTTTAACTATATATACAATAAATCATTAATACTAATAATTAATATTTATAATAACAATTGTAAAAATAAAAAAAGTATTTTTAGTTACTTTTGTGAGCATGCTCTTTTAGCAGTTGAGAATGTTTATGAAAATAACTGAAAGTACTTCTGTGTTTTTATAAATATTACTTATCATCAATAATATTTTATAGTTTTATTATTATTGTTGCAATTATAAAAGTGTAAGCTTTAACTCAGACTAATGTAATCATAAATATACATCGATCATATAGAGAAAAGCTTTCATAAAGTTCATTTTATTTTTATTTTTTAAGCAGTATGTGCAACATCTATGACTTCTAATAGAGGAAAGTCAGCTAAATACATTCTGTTTAAAAATTTAAAAAGTGGACTTTGAAAGCTTTTCTCTATATGGTCTTCATATATTTATGATTATGTTATTGCTGCAATTGTTAATCTATAATGGATATGTGATTTGATTTATATATATATATGTAATAATTAACTACAATGTTTGGTAATTGTATGTCATCTATCAAACTTGAGATTATCATTTACAATCTGTCATATCATAAACCATTTCTCAATGTAAAACCATAAAAAGACATCTCTTCACGTTGACGCACCAACTACTATCAGCTTGAATATAGTGATTATCAGCTACTTTATTGCAATTCATTTCCCATCCTCAGATCAGTACATTTCTGGCTTTTGATTTTATTAGTGAAATTTGAATTGCATGATTTACTGATATTAGCAGAAAGTGATATCTGGGAGATAATTCATGATCTAATAGATTTTAAATGAAAAGGATGCAGCATCCAAATCTGAAATTTGATTGATTACATAAATAATTAAGCAACTTTCATCAGTAGCTAACTATAGGGCAAACACTTCTCCAATAATAATCAGGGAAAAAGCAGTATTCACATAGCTTTCTAAATTAGATATGGTTAGATTTTTAAATATTTTCCATGCTTGTTTATCATCTACAGAGAAAAGCTACATGGCCATTTATTGACTAATATTGTAGATAGGTGGCTTTGGGCTGGTTAATAATTTTAATAAACTCGTAAATAAAGCAGACAACTAAGTTCAAATACATTACTATAATAATTCACAAGTCATATTCCCAAAGAATCTTTTTTTAATAAACTTGCAAATAATGCTCACGTTATTATATCAGTGCCATGTTATTGAGTCAAGCAAAAAATGGCCTTTTGGTATTTCACCAATAAATTGGCATTGATATAAGAAAGTTTGGCATTCTTTCTAGGTTTATTAAAAAATGATTTTTTCTGAATCTGACTTGTGAATTTTTATAATAATGTATTTCGATTTATTTGTGTGTGTGCAGTGTTAAAAATTAGTCTGTACAATTTTCTTTTTTAAATATTTTTGTTAATGTTTTAATACGTTATAAATAATAGTTATAATAACTCATCATTTATATATGGCCAAGTTTGTACTACAAAAAAATGCATCTTTATTATTTCTGTTGCAATGCTTATTTTATTAAAATTAATTAATCTTACAGTTTCAATTGACCATCAGACTTCTTCAGAGCTATAAGATATATATATATGAATACACAAATAGTTTGTCATGTAAACAAACAACATTATATTTCCTCATGAATTGACTTATTCTTTACATATCTTAATACATATGTGTATATATTTGGTATGTATACAAATTCTCTCTAATTATATATATATATATGATATAATTAGAGAGGGTTTGAACACAGACTTGCAAGCCCCCTTCAGTCATCCACTCCATCTTATATAACTGATACACATGCTCACATACATGTCAACATACATGATACTTGTTTTCAAAATCATATGTATGTAGTCATGTGCATCGGTTATATCAGATGGAGTGGATGATTGAAGAGAGCTTGAAAATCTGGGTTCAAACCCCTCTAATTACATCTAAAGCTTAAGTATATTATATTTGTATTCAAATATTTAATAAAATAAGCATTATAACCATCATAAGAAAGATGGATTTGTTTGTTATAATTTTACCACATATAGTATGTATTTAAATAAAGTAATATACATATTCAGTGTTACCCATGAATTTAATTATTCAAGACCTCTCATGAATAATGAGAGGTCTTGAATCAAATGAAGTTGATACAGTGGCTAATTTATGTAATACCAGGCAAATAAAAGACTTTTAATTAAAAAAAAAAATATTCGCATTTGTGTCGTTATTTATAAAGAATTTTTAAGCTTTATTTTTTAGAAAGAAAAAAAACAATTAACAATAAATGATTTTAATTTTTTTTTTTTCCATATGCCATAGCATCGACCGGGAGGCGAACCCGCAACAACCGTCTGCAACCAATTGCAAGGGGCTGCGCTGACCTCTCGGCTAACAAAGCTTGACTTATCTATCACTCTTTGAGTTTGTTTTAATATGTTAATGTATTCGTCAGATATATATCATGAGAGTTTATTTTTATTGTTTAAAAAAAAATATTTCTATTTTTAATACTTAATTATTAACTCATAATTAACTAAGAGGAAAAAAAATTACATTTTATTAAAATATTTTAGCAAATTAAATGCTTTTTCTCTTGGAAATTTAATGCGTGGCCAAGTTTCATGGCATTCGGGCATGGCAGCTGGATTCAGATGAGCTGCATACACAATCATGGGTTGGTATGGATCTGACAATTAATCCACAAGAAATTTTTTGACAGAATTTGAAAAAAGTATATATTTTCTGAATTTTTTTTAATAATAATTAGCTTCTGATATCATTTTGTATGCTACTGAAATAAACTTCCTGCTGTTAAATTTTAATTAGATTTTAATTTCATTATATTTCTAGACTTAAAATATTTTTATGTTTCTCCTTGTCATTCTCTCTTCCCAAAGCAAAAAAAAATATTTTTAAAATATTTGTATCTTAGGTATGTATTGCTAAAATATTCTATACACTCTTCTGTTGTTTTTTTTTTGTTGTTAATTATTTTATTATATCATTAGTAACATACACATTTATGCATATATACATCATTATATATATATGTGTACGTGTTATAAACTTTATTGCACAGCATTCAAATTTCTATTAAATGTTTTTTGTTAACGTCTTAATATGTCCAAGTAATTGTGCATTAAAATGAATTATAAGTATATGATCATAGTTGTATAGATAGAGATATAAGTTAATTTTAATTTTATTAGCAATATCCATTTGGTAGACATCAGATTTGTTTATAAGTAAGTGTAAAAATAAACTAAATGCTTTTCTAATCGTATTTGTTTTGAATTGTTTAAAGTCACGTGACAGTTTCATTAATTTTCCTAGTGAAAAGATTATAAGTGCGTACAGATAGCATAAAACAGAGATCTCTCAACCATATGGAAACTGACATTGTATCAGATTTATGTAACTATGCAAGCAAATTAGAGTGATTAAAAGCATTGGGATTTTTTAAAATTCAATTTCAGGCTGTTTGCTGCTGATATTATAAAGGAGTAAATGATATTTGCAAAATAACTGAGTGCATTAATTCCAGCTTTGAATCCTAGTCTTTATTGATGCGGACATAAGCCAGAAATTAGTCTATGAGTGACGGTATTATAGCATTAAACCATCTGGCGCTAAATGATTATTTAAGCATGCAATAGATTTCTCTATAGTAGGTGAAGGGAACTGGGTTTAGAAAGTAATAAGGTAAGATTACTTACCTTTTACACTCATATGAGAGACTTGAGCCAAAGCACATTTCCCCAGTAATTACTAATAAAAATACAATAAAGAAAGCGTCATTAGTATTGTTGCAGTTTTATTCAAACGACATTTGATATTTCTTAATTTCTTTAGTCGCGTTGGCATTGCTAAATTCCTGGTAGTTCTGCCTATATTTAGAAAAAATCAGAATCAGCGTACATTTGTTTTAATACACATTAATTATAGAGTTCTCTACAATATTAAAAGTTATATAAGATTACACTTTGTGCCATCTTTTTTTTTTTTTAAATAAAAAAATGCATTAAATATATATGTAAAATATCTCTAATCAGCAGCGTAATATTAATAAAAATACCGTTAGTCAAAAATCCCAACCTCCCAAACTCTTTCTGATTTACGAATATTTTGGATTTCAAGAACTGATATTTTACCACAACCTGTAAGAGATTAAAAATCATTTAAAATTTTTCTTCAGATAAGAGAAGTTTTTGAATAAATAGATAATCAGGTTAACGATATTTTTTGCATATTACATAGTCCCTAAATCGATTCCACTGTTTTGAAATTTACTGACGTAATTTTTTAAGAAATAATAATTTATAGGATTAAGAGTACCATTTGGTTCAGTTCTCCTAAAAATTGCCTACGTTTTTTTTTTTTTTGTGTATCGATCTGATTGTGACTGTAATACTGAAATAAATTATATAAGAGATGATAATCAAAGACGCAGTATTACCCTAGTTAGTCCTGCTGTGTTTCATTATACCCCTTTTAGGCGTCTTTTAAAATAATAATACCTTAGTTGAAATGTGCAAAGAGGGCAATTGTGTATACTATTAAATGCGCTGAAAAGCCTGGGTTGCTTATATCAGAATAATAAAAAGATGAAATTTGACCACCGTGAATGACGGTGGCGCTACAATCCATGAATTTTGAATTCTATATCTGTCATTCTATCATTATAACCATGCAATGCTTTTTTATATTAAAGAGTTTTTTGTACTGTTACTATATAGAAAAGAATACCCGTTTTTCATATATATATATACCTTAAAATAAGAATTTATAAAAATATAACTTTGAATAACATTCAATAAATATAAACTGGATATTCAGGGAAATTTATCATGTCTTAAAAATTAAATGATACCTATTAATGATATAAAGGGCTTTATTAGTTTATGATGCAGCTTAAATTTGAGAAAATAAATTGTTATGGGGATATTATAATGGTTAAATGTTGTCCCTTAGATTGTATTAAAATATTGCGTAATTGCCCTTATCTTGCTTGGTATAGAGAATTCAGTATAAAATAGAAATTCATATAACACTACAATACTAGCCCAAACAACAACATATATATGTTGTATATTTAAATGAATTTCACTTAGTCTATTTATTAATAGATGAAATCATGATTGTGTAAGAATTTGAGTAAAATTTTGTTGTTTTGGATAGTATTGTAATGTTATATGAATTTCTATTTTATTTGTAATTGCTGGAATAGCGTTAGACAGTATTTAGAGATCTCAGTATACATACCCATATTTTCTTGTGTGTATATAAAATAAACCGGTTGTAGATTTATTTATTTATTTTTTCATGTGTCAAAGCATCGGCCGAGGAAGCGAATCCGCAAACCCCGGACAACTGCTTGTAAGGCAGCTGTGCTGACCACTCGACCACCAACGCTTGACACCAGTTGTAGATTTATTCTTTTAAATTTATCACTTGATTACAATAAATAGGATCCATTTCATGGAAGAAACAGTCTAAATACTTACTAAGATAATGATCTTAAAAGAAGTATTTTAAAATAAACTTGCGAATAACGTTTACCTTTTGTTATATCAGTGCCAGTCTACTTTGTCAGATAAAATCATTTACATGCTCATTAAAGTTATTAGTATTTCAAATAACTACCTAGAGTTATTTTCTTTTTTTAGAAAGCATGATTTATTGTTAAAAAGTAAGTATTTTGAATGATTTTTGTGTCTTCAATTTAATATACTGTAATCAGATATTAATTGCATTTTAAAAAAAAAAAAAAAACAAAGCATAAAACATATCCAATCCATTAGCCCAGTGGTGCCCAACCTTTAACTTGACGCGAGCCAGTTGAGAATTTAAAAAAATTTGGGGAGCCACAATTATATATTACATTTTTCATATTACATTTATAAACATGGTACTTGGGTACTAAACCTGCAATGTAGGGAGATAGGTGGGGGGGGGGACGGCCTATTCACATTGGTATCAATCCGCCGTTTCTAATGTGGCCAAAATAACGTGTACACGGATCTTTCTCGATGAAAACATCAATATATACAGCAAAATATATATGTGTACACGAATCTATCTCGATAAAAACAACTATTTACAGCACTAAACATCAATATATATATATACAGCAAAATATATACGTGTACACGGATAAAAACAACTGTTTACAGCACTAAACATCGATATATACAGCAAAATATATACGTGTACATGGATTTATCTCGATAAAAACTATTTCCAGCACTAAACACAATATATATACAGCACCAAACCAAACGTCTACAAGGATCTTTCTCGATAAAAACAACAATATATACAAGAGCACTAAACACAATATATATATAGCACCAAACCAAACGTGTACAGCAAAAAAAAAAAAAAAAATGGTGTAATATGTTAAAAAGAAAAAAAAATGTAAATACATTTTATTTATTAAAAATTTGGTAACATACATATAAATTACAATTACAGGAAAAATATATTTTATTTAATGTGAAACCTGACACTGCATATCGTTATTGTTTGTATTGTAAAAATGTTTATTTTTTAGTGTGTGCATGAGCCATCAAGGAACATAAAATATTTTATCAATTTTTTTGAAGAGTGCAATTCGAGCCACATTAAACAGTTACATGTGACTCGCGAGCTACGGGTTGGGCATCCCTGCACTAGCCATTTAATTTTTTTTTTTCTGGATGGTAGATATTCTAAATCAATTTCTGTTTATCAGATAAATATCAATATTCAGGTTACAAAACAAAAATATGATTACAGTTTGGTTCATATTTCCCTATCAATGAGGGAGAGATCACCCTCATAGGATACTGATTTCTGAGTTTATCTTTAATTTTTGACAATTGTAGAAGTTCACCTAAAATTTAAAATAATCTAGTTATTTCCAATTTTAATATTTAAAGTTGTTTTGCAGATCATGGATAAAATCTTTAAAAATAAGGATATGAAAAGTTTGGAAGTCTTTTTCAAAAAACTACATATGATTCTGGAGAACAGTGAAACATCTCATGAAGTGAATATAGATTTCTGCAACAATAAATTGAATAACGATCTACTCAACATTAAAAAACTTTTGACCATATTTGTTATATATATAAAAATTAAATCTAAAAAATAAATAAATGCATCCCCCCCCCTCATAAATAAAACAAAAATTAAATTTTTCTTTGACAATCACACTATTCATGATATATCATGCCATTTCTAACCTTTTTAAACACTTCAACGATACTATTTTTTTATATCACAACTTTATTCTTATAGTTTCAACTGTCCTAAAAAAAAAAGCTCTGATGATGACTGCAGGACAATCGAAACTGTAAGAATAAAGTTTTGATATAAAAAATAGTATTGTTAAAGTGTTAAAAAGATTGGAAATGGTATATGTAAATATAAAAATCAATACATAAGAAAAAGAAGAAAAGTATTCATGATACTATGGAGTCAAAAATAAAATCCATGGAGCATTCAGATTATTTTTGATTTGGAGCATTCCATGCTTTTATGTTTGATTACATATTATCAAGAACTTTGGGAAGGGGGAATTTTTTTATTGCATTTATGTGAATAAAAGTATTTCTTTTAAAAAAAATTTTTCATGGTAATTTTCTACGTTTTTGCTTGATTAATTGTTAATGTGTTAATTCCGCTCTGCTAATTTTTGTCCACTTTTATTTTTGTTGCCACAAATCTAGTGGGCCGTATAGGAAAATTAACTTCATATTATTTAAGATGCACAGAATCAAATATAATACAGAAATGAATTTATTTAATTTATACTTTTAAAAAAAATCCTTACCATTTCAACTGATCATTCAATTTAAAATTACAAGGAGTGCTACTCGACACTGCCACATCAATATTACATATAAAATTAAAAAATTAAAGTTTTTATTAATTTTTTGCTAAAATTATTTGCTAACTCTAAAAATATGTGTTGGCAATAAAAACACATAAATATGCCAAGTTTCAACTAGATCAGAAATTGCCATATGGATGAAAATTGAGCTATAAGATTTTATCAAGTCAGATTAAAAAACAATAAGTTAAATAAAAGTGTATATAAAATATAATTACAACTCTATTAAAGTGTATAATAAACTTAAAAGCAATCTTCTAACAATATTTGGAGTTAGGATGCAAATATAGTAATGACAGTTTCTTGAGATTTAACGACTACCATTCTAAAGCCATGAATGATGGCAGTTTCCTTAGTCCTGCTGAATATCGTGCCATTCTTTGGGAAAAAATTTCATACCGATTACTACCAGTGCATTCAAATTCATCCCTTGCAATTACTTTCACTGTTTCACATATTTTCTCACCAGATTGCAAAAAACAAGATGTCTCATGAAAAATGTGTAAAAAGTTATTAAGCAGATTAGACTTATCACAAACTCAAAATATAGTTTCATCATTCAAATCCAAATCCCTTTTCCGAATGTTCAACTAAAAAATCAAAAATTATGGCATAAAAAGTGGTCTTTTGAAAACTTTCTGAGATATCATCAACAGACTTAGGATCACTGTTGACATTGATATAATTAACTTTCGAAATGGAATTTAACTTTCCATGAACCATATCACTGAAGACTATCAAAGCTATGTATATATATTACTAACAGAACTGAGCTATTTAATAAAGTTAGTAGTGTTTCTTTTATTTGAAATATTTATAGGTTTTTTTATAATGTTTATTGAAGCTAACTAAATAATATTCATATACCTGAAAAAAAGATAGGTCAACTAGTGATTGACTTTAAATATTTGGGAAGTTGGTTGAGTGAGAATGGAAGAAATGACATTAAAATAAAAAGAGGGATAACTTTGGCAAAGGAGGCACTTATCAAGAAGAAGAAAATATTCTGTGAACATTGAAGGCAGAATTGAGAAATGGATTGAACAAGTGCTGTATGTGTAGTACATTTGTGAATTCTGAACAAGAGTGTTATAGGAATAGATTAAAGTTCTTTGAGATGTGAGTATAAAAGGAATTATATAAATGGATAGAATGATAAATGATCAAGTTTTGGTGAAAGTAGATGAAAAGACAAGATTGATTAGAGAGATTAGACATAGAAGAAATTGAATTAACAACACTGAGTGAAAACATTTTAGAAGGAAAAGTGGATGATAACAGAAGAAAGGGACAAAAAAATTGAGCTTACTGGATGGAATGAATCATGTGAAATTAAAATTTCAGACAATGAATAGAACAGAAAGGATAAGTAATTGAATTGGCTATATGATTGATTTCTTTATTATCCCATAGAATAGAACATGCTAATAATAGTGTCAGATGAATAACAGATCATAATTCCAATTTAATTCAGTTATATATTTATAAAAGCATGATTTATCTTTTTTAATAAATCTATCAGAATGTAAATTGCATTAGATGATTTCTTTTGCCAATGACAAAACTATTGTTTATACTAAAATATATATGTGCAGTAATAACATTTTTATATATAAAATGTATGCATATGTAGGGGGAAAGGGTTTCATGATCCAATAGTTTAGTGTATCCACCAACCATATCTTCAACAAATCACGACTTTCTCACATGTTATTTATATGCTATAATATCCTCAGAACTGTTTTTGGCACTTGCCATTGTCAATGAAGATTAGAATCCAAAGCTGGAATTAATTAGTAGCCATATTTTATTTTTTTATATTGTTCAAAATAATTAGCTTAAATTCCAAAAAAAAAAAACCCCTTAAAGCTTTGCATTCAAGTTTGAGAAAGTCAAAAGCTATTTTGGTTTTAGTATTACCATTCTAGCCATAGGGTAAATGAGACCTGTAGCCAGCCTAATGCTATAGAAACTGACCTGGTGGTAGATAGAGATAACTATGTAAGAATTGGTCTGGGTTCAAAATTGTAAGGTCACCTGAATAGTTTAAAGAAGTAAAAGGTAACTTTTAGATGCTTAAATGCATTTCCTCACTGATGAAGGCAAAAGCTAGAAACTGACTTGGTTTAAAAGTTTGTGATAATGGTGCTTTAGTTGTACTTATAAATTGGTTTATTTCCATAATCTAATATTAAGTATTGAATGTCTTTAGAAAAATTATTCCAATTATATTCAACTGTTAGCAATAGCTCCCAGGTTAGTATATGCACAATGTTTCATGAGGTATTAGTCATCTCTCTTCTTCGAGTGTTGGTGGCCTGACTAGTGACAGTACTAGCATAAGATTCTTGAATATTGGATTTTAAGGTAATGCCAAAGGTTCAGATTCAATCCCTATGCTAGTACTATCACTGGTCAGTCTAGCAACACCTGAAGAACAGAGGAGAATAATACCTCTACAAATATTATGCATGTACTAACCTGTGTATTATTACTAACAGTTGAATGTAATCTGAATTCTTAAATAAAGTTAAATTTTCTAAAGACATTCAATACTCAATATTAGGTGATGGAAATAGTCCAACATATAATAAAATTGACTTGAAGTTGAATATATTTTAGCACTATAACATTTATTAGCAATTGATTATTTGTGCTCTCAGAAAGATAGCTCTAAAGCAGAGTAAAGAGAACTGACTTTGGAAGCAGGTGACCAAATATATAAGATATGATGTTATTGGCATTAAAGTTTGTAATGTATCCCTAACATCGAGATGCTAAAATATATTGCATTGGAGAGAGGCAAACCATTATTATTTGGCTGCAGATGGATTATTTTTAGTGATAACTGATTTTTCCCTCTACCCAGAAAGGTGACAATTGGTCATGGGCCCAGAACCCATTAGTCTGTGACATCTCTTTTACTAAAGGTAAATATTCTGTAGTATAGCATACTAATATATAGACATTTATATGAACATCTCATTTCATTGTGGGGCGTTGAAATTACATATAGTTTAATAGTTATTTATTTACCAACAAAAGAATCCCAAAAATTTTCGCCAAGAAAAATGGATTTCCTCAATAAGTAATATTTTCTCATATCTCTGCTTTTTGGTGGAAAGATGTTTGTGGTGACCCTTTGCTCTGCAATGGACTTTTTTCTAAATACTGGATAAACAAATGTTCTGCTTTCATCTATTTATTTTTGTTTTTAAATGGCTCTGACTATTTTTTAAGTTGAATTTGACTTATAGTTTCTTTGCCTCTTATAAACTCAAAACCATATATAAATCAGTATCAAAATGCATCCGTAATTCTACTTTAACATGTAATTTTTACCATCTGAATTGATTACATAAACATCATATTCTCCCCCCCCCCCTCAATTTTCTGCTTATCATTGCACTACATTAACCAATTTTGTACTAACTCTATATTCTATTTGTTGTGACTATGATTAATTATAGCAAATGAATATTAAGTTATGTGCGCTTATAACGCATCCACTTTCCCCATTTAATATATTATAACGTTTATCTGCTTTGATAGAAACCAATACTATTAGCTATGGAAGATTGGGCACTGTATAAACCGACTAATGCTTAATATTCTTTAGTATGTTGCCCTGTGGGTGGTGACAGTGTGGAGTGGCAGACTCTAAAGCTCAGAGTTCCATGGATCGTGACGCAATTTTGCCTCATCTGGTGCTCAAATTTTTATAAACTGAGCAATAAACCGTTCGATTTTGTTCTATTGATGTTATACATATGTATGCATTCATGACACTTCATTTATTTAATTTACATATTTAAAACTACATTAATATCCAGTATATATATATCAATTTTCACCTCCAAAAGAAAGCCATTCAACTCGTTGGTTGCATTTCACTTCTGAAGTTATTATTAATAAGCTTTATCGTGAGTTGACGTTTAATTAGCTATTCACTCGTGGGAAGATTGATATCTGCAAGCAGGATCCCAATAACTCTCATGCCCTGTTAATATTATTACCTGCCCACTCAGCTTTAGATCATTAAAGCTGATCTGTGTATCAGATTATTTCTATAAATTGCAGAACTATAATTAAGCAGAATCTCTCTTTTAAAGGTGATTAGGTGAAAAGAATGGAGGGGGTGTATGTGACAATATCATCATTGTATCATTTTAATAATTAAAAGAATAGTTATGTGTGGGATTTAAGCTTATTTAGTAAAAAAAAAAAAATACAATCCTTTAAAGCTAGAATATTGATCGTAGTGAAAAATAGTTACTTCATTAAATAAATTAGATATGTGTTGTGTATATGGGGGGGGGGGAGCAATTACTTAGCACCCCACCCCCATCAAATAGAAAAATTTCAGCAAAATGTTAAATTGAATAAAGCGAAACAAAAATCTCATTCTACTGTAGACATGGATTATCTATGATCCACAAAACACCCACAATTCTTTATCACTTTCTGTATGGATGTTTAATATTAATACTGCCCTATATAGTTTAGTATAATGGCAGAATGATAGACTCTGGAGCCAAGTACTATGGAGCGCTGTCCCACTCAGTCATTTCAGTCGCTCACACTTTTTCAGAGTTTCCCAAACAATTAGTTATTCCTTTATTTATTTTTAATAGTTATAATTGAAAGCACCTTTTATAAATTATAAATTAAAACAAATTTATTGATATCGCTTTACTTATAAACAAACATAATATTGTCTATTTGTATACCTGCATAAAAATAAATAAATTTTGATCTATGTTCAATATTATTTTTTTTGATGATATTCATTTTTGAAATGAGTATCTAAGATATAATAAATACTTCCATATTTCCCCATTCTTTTTAAATTCATATAAACAAAGATATAATAAAAAACAAATGACCCCCAAGATGCATTTCGTGCTGAACCAGCACTCATCAGTTGGCCCAGGTCACTATCTCTTATATATATCTTTATTATATGCAAAATATTTATCTAAAGTAAATTGTTACATTTTCATTTACCATTGTCAAACTTTCTCCACTCACAGCTTTGACGCCATTCATTTCAGATAAATACACTAATGATTATTACTAATCATTTTCGAAACTAGAGATTATCTCTAGCACAGATATAAACTTTAAACCTCAGTTAAAGATTAATATATCTGATTTTTTAAATTTACACACACGGAGTTATTCATCTTTCTCTGTCCCGTATGTATTATCTTTATAGATATAATAAACACCTCCATATTTCCCCATTCTTTTTAAATTCATATAAACAAAGATGTAATAAAAGACAAATGACCCCCAAGATGCATTTCGTGCTGAACCAGCACTCATCAGTTGGCCCAGGTCACTATCTCATATATATCTTTATTCTATAGTTTCGAAAATGATTAGTAATAATCATTAGTGTATTTATCTGAAATGGATGGCGTCAAAGCTGCGAGTGGAGAAAGTTTGACAATGGTAAATGAAAATGTAACAATTTACTCTAGATAAATACTTTGCATATAATAAAGATATATATGAGAGATAGTGACCTGGGCCAACTGATGAGTGCTGGTTCAGCACGAAATGCATCTTGGGGGGTATTTGTCTTTTATTATATCTTTGTTTATATGAATTTAAAAAGAATGGGGAAGTATGGAGGTGTTTATTATATCTATAAAGATATTACATACGGAAGGAACAGAGAAAGGTGAATAACTCCGTGTGTGTAAATTTAAAAAATCAGATATATTAATCTTTAACTGAGGTTTAAAGTTTATATCTTTGCTAGAGATAATCTCTAGTTTCGAAAATGATTAGTAATAATCATTAGTATATTTATCTGAAATGGATGGCGTCAAAGCTGTGAGTGGAGAAAGTTTGACAATGGTAAATGAAAATGTAACAATGAGTATCTAAGCTGCATTAGTTAATCAAGTACTAGTCATCTATCAAATACTGGTTTAAAAACAGACAGTTATTCAGATTCTTTTAAGATTTTGTCTGATTATATATGATAAGAAATATTTCAATGTCTGCTGCTCAGGAAAAAATAACCTGTGGCTGGTCTGAAGTCACACACACATATATTATAACAGATTTCAATCACTCACAGGATGATTAAGGATCATTTGAGCACTTATTCAGTAATGGGATTCACACAATATAGTAAAAGATGTAGGAAAGGGATTATTTACACTTAAATTAACTATATGCTGGTTGCCCATTTAACTACTATTTATATTTTCTTTATTCACAACTATTTTTTGACTACATTAAATGGAATAACCTAAGATTATCATCATCATATAATCTGGTCCATGTCATCACTACAGCAGTCTAGCTTTCAAAACGTCCCAAATCTCAAGATGTAAAAGAATTCTATCTATAATTTTCAATAACGTAATTTTAAATATGCAATGACATGTAACTATTGAAATTACACTACTCGCACAGATCACTGGTAACTATCCCCTTTAATCAATCTTCAACTAGTATATTTCTTTAAATCAATATATTTGTAGGATTATGAATCTTTATAAGATTATGAATTACACTTAAGCACTATTTTTAATTAAGAAATGCTATTTATTATCTGAGGAATTTTAGAAATACACCCCTCCCCTGTTGGTTATTTTCATGCTCCTCAATATTTTCTCATCAGCAAGCATAAACTTAAAAAAGATATTTATAAAGTTTAAACTTATTTGCATGAAAAAAGATGAAATTACCCACACACAAAAGTAAACAAAACAAATTTGTTTAATTAAACATCTTATAATGTATATTTACAAAATTAAAAGCGTGTGAAGCGCTTGAAAGAGAAGCTATAGAGATTCAAAGATTATTAAACGCTAAGCGCTTTCGAGGCGATTTGCCTCATATTCATAGCGACAATGTGAGGTGCAGAACAAAGAAATGTATACAGTATATTTAAAATATACAACAGATATCAAATGTAAATTGTTAACAGAGAATAAATACAAATAAAAATTATGTTTAGCTATAATTAATAATAATGTCATTTTCTATTAATAAAATAAATAAAATTTCATCTTTCCTGAAATTATGTTTAGGAAAATTTGACCATTATAAATATATATATAATTATTAACAAATATTAACTTATGTTTTTATGACAGGGGAAGGTAATTCTTGTTATGACACTCTTTTCTCTCACTCCTGGCAGGCAACCGATGATTTTTCACAGAAGGGCTACATGATCTAGAGTGTTGATTAGCACACACTGGGGTTTTGATACTGCATTCTTTTTGGTTTTATTTTCTTCATGAATTTTGTCATCATATAATGCTAGCAATTAGCAGTTGATTACTCATATTTGCTCTAAATATGCCAAGAGCCTTCACTCACTCTTCTGCAAACACTTCTTGGGCTATAGCTGCTTCCAAGTTGACTTCTGCAAACAATAGGAATAGCATGAGCTCCAGAGAATGGCTTGATCAGGAACACATAGGCAGGAACAAGGAGAAAGAGTGGCTTGTACAATGCCTACTTATATACCACCATAAGAAAGAACACCATCATGTCCAATCAAAATTTTACTTTAATCAATCATAAAAAATAATTCTTTCTCATTCAATATAAATTAAATCACTAAACATCACATGACCACCATTCTTTATGCTTACACAAGCTGTTTAGCGTAGAGGCAAAACTCTCCACACAGTAGCACCACTCAGTGCAAGCCAGAGTAATCAATGGATGACTAGATAGGGAGTTTATGCACAAACCTTATTGCATCCATTGAGTACTCAGGCTTGCACTGAGTGGCGCTACTATATGGAAAGTTTTGCCTCTGTATGTTTAAGTAAATTACAAAACATAATAAAAGTTAAATCAAAAAAGGGGAACATTTCTGATCAATTATTATAAATATAAAAACTCCAAATTATTCTATATCTGCTTTTTTATTTTATTTAGAATAATTTTATAAATGAAAGAAAATAAGATAAAATATCTTCTTTCTTATTGTTAATTAAATGATTACTTTTTAGTTACAATAAAAATAAAATGTTGTATTATTATTATTATTTTGTATTTTCTTTTATGACATGAATCTTACATTATTTTATATTTAAAACAATAAATACAATTATATTTCATAAAAGAATAGTTAATTTAATTATTTAAAATTCATGGTAACAAAAATGTATAATAAATCATTTTTTTAAAATCAAAGTTTGAAGTTCTCAAACACTCTAAATGTAAGTTAAAGAACTCTTTACCGTTTCTCCGTAGAAGCAGAGTGGAGAAGGTACAGAAGTTAAACAATTGTTACTTGGTAAGAGTTTTACGATTTTTCTATTTTGTTGTATTCTCCTATCTAAGATCAACTAATAATCATGCATAGAACAAAAAAGTGTGGTTTGGTACAATAATAGAGTGACAGATTTTGGAGTTCAAAGTTCACAGATTCTGATCCAACTATCTCATTTCCAAGGCTTAAACTTTATGAAATCTAAACAATATTTTTTTCTCTAAATATCAGTGATAACTGGGTTCATGAGTATGAAAAGCTTCATAAAAAAAATGTTTGCTTGGAAATTCTCTCATTAATTTCAAAAATTTCAGTTTCACTTTGATTTGAAAGTGCCGTTCATGGCTTTTGATTATATAAAACCATACTATTTCATCTAATATTAAAAACACCATCCAACACAAACACATCATTATCATCATCATTTCTAACTACTATAGAACCACCGCAAGATGGTCTCTCCAAGTTTAACCCAGTTTCTTTGATATCTAGCCTCTCTTCTCTACATCATATCAGAAAACTTTCTTATTTCATCCATCCATCTCATATGAGGTCTCTTTCTGGGTATTTTACAATCTCTTGAAAACTAGTTTAAGATTTTAACTATCCATTTATTATTATTTGTTTCGGTAATATGCCCACACTAGCTACACTTCAAACTTTTAATTATTTCAATAATATCATAATTATTTGTTCTCTCATCTATATATTTAATATTTGATACCTTTTTTATTTTTAAAACACGTCTCTCCTTACTTTGTTGAGTAGTTTGAAGTCTCTATATTGCTCTTCTGTTAAATGTCAAAGTTTCAGAATCATTCCCCTAAAACACATTTTTAAAAACATTCCTTTTCAAACACATAGGTGTACTTCGTTTTAATATTATTTCTATCAAAAGCATTCCATACAAATTTAATTCTATAATTATTTTCATCCATTATGTTTCCATTTGTATTAATGATCTGTCAAGGTATATTAGTTATTAACTTCTTCTAATTCATTACTATCAAAACCTAAATGATTTAAATAATCTCCAAATAATTCACATTTTAATCCATAAAATAGTTCTTGTAAAACTGCTATAAAAAGTTTTGGAAATGTGATCCATCCTATCATACACTCGTCTCAATGTTGTTTTTTTTGTGTGTCGCACACACACACTTATACATTAGAAGCTAGTGGACAAGTGTTCCAGATGACTATTTTAAATTAGTGATTTAATTATTAATTTTAAAAAAATTAATTATACTAAAAATATTTAAATACCCTTAAAAGGAGTCTATGTATATTATATTAACTAACCAAGCTGATAACGTTATACACAGACAGAACTTTTTAGGCCATAAACCTCATCATCGGTAATTGATTGCTAGCCTAGTGAAGTGTTTGGATTCCTAAGAATTCTCCGTACTTGTGGAGAGAGATCATAAACTATTTAGAAGTGTGACTTCAAAACAAATCGTTTATTGGGATCATAAATTTGATTAAAGTATTAATTATCACCTCAAGTCATTCTTAGTAGAAAAATATCATTGACGCTAATCGCCACAAACAACACTTGTGTTAAAAAGGCCTATCGTCTCTTGACAAATTTTAGGAACGATTCAATTTTTTCCGAAAACAGTTTTCAATTTTATTTGAAAACTTAAATATAATTAATACTTTATCTTTCTAATGAATGATTACACACGACCGATAAGATATTCAAAACATTCTTTGCATACCACAACAATAGAATAAAAACCCTTTTACGAACTTTTCTAAATGCCATCATATCAAACTGATACGGTAATACAAATTTTGGTATCCCCGTTTCTTTTATAAATATTTCCAGATAAAATATGTATGCATTTGCTAATGTGAGTTCATAAAGTTATATTTAAAAAAAAAAAAAGTAATTTAATTACATTAACGTTAACCTTTATATTGTATTACTACTTCAACCAGGTGGCAGCACTTATTTATTCATTGTGGAAGCGATAGAATCGTAAAGATTAAGATAACTAAAAGGCTATTTGAATAATCACAATGAAGAAGAAAAAACTAACTGGATTACGGAACTGTTTGAAGGAACAAAAAAAAAAATGGCTGTAAGGTTAAACTAGCAAATAATAACACATACTTTGAAAAGAATAATCAGGATTAACTGAAAAGTAAATTCACAATTTTCAAATCTTTAGCGCTTAGATATATATATTAGTATGTAGTTTGAGGTTTTACAGTCAAGAAATAAAATTGATTATTATCCACGACTGTTAGCAAAGTTTATTTTTACATTTAGAATTCTATTTCAAACGTCAATTAAACTGCGGGAGAGAAGACATTAAAAGTACTAATCAATATTGAAACGCAGCTGCTCGTTTGCTAGGATTTTATTGGTAATATTCCTCTGTTTTACCCACAATTAGATACTCACTTCCATATCTATAATTGTGTAGCTAGTTAGTTTGACCACGGTCTGCTTTAAAAGAGAAATATCTAAAGAAAACATCAAAGCTCCTCCCGGATTCAAACCCTTGTTATGAATGGGATCACTACTACAACAGGAGGCATTTATGTGTTAGCTATTTAATGTTATAAAATTGTATACAGAGTGGTTATTTTATACATGAAATCAACATATTTGAAGTTTTAGTTTTGTCTCTATCACGTTAAATAATTCAAATATTGCACTATTTTTTTTTCCATTTTTATGTAAATTACATTTAATAACTGACGTGTTTGTTTTTTATTTGACTTTTATATATAGTTTATGTTCATATAAAAAATGAGAACCATCCCCATGTCCTGCAAGGTTTAATGCATGATAGAATGGGTGACTTTGGAATTCAAGATCCACGAATTATGGTTACACTCTATCATTTCCAGTGCTCAAATTTCATATGAACTACTGGGCAATGCTCTGAAGTTCAAAGTTCAGATAGTGCCTATATTTTTTTCATTTTTGGTGCTCACATTCTTTTAAGTGCCTGAGTAATAAACCATTTAATTCTTATTACTGAAATGAAAATAAATACCAACTTTACTTTTTTTTTAAATCATAGAATTCTTTTGAGTTAATGCCCAAAAGTTGATGGCAGTTTTATATCTATGAGATGCTCTATTAGTGAAGAATATTTATTTAAGGACCCATATTAGATCTGAAAACACTAGTTAATATTACAAAAAGACATCATATGAACAGTTAATTAGTTGGTCACTGGAATAGTTCCTTATCTTGCCAAAAAATAAAAATACCTAAAGTTATATGATGTATTGAATCAAAACTGTCAGATCACTTGATAATATAATGAAAAGATAGAAAATGATTATTTACTATAAGGTGCATTAGATCCAAAAGATCCAATTACATTGTTCAAAAAAATCCAAAAAGCTCCTCACTGATGAAAGTCATATGCTAGAAACTAGTCTGTATATTAGAATAGGCAGTGAATAGGCATTTATTAAGAACTACCATCTGGCACCTGTTGGTTTCTAAAGCTTACACTAGGTGGCATAAAAGGGATGAGAATAGAAGACAATGCTAATTTTGAAATAATGATATTTAAAAGAATAAATATTGTCAAGCATTGGTGGTCGAGAGATCAGAGATGGCTGCTTTACAAGCAGTTGTCCTGAGTTCGCTTTCCAGCTGATGCTATGAGACATGAGAAAAAAAGAAATATTCAAAACAAGGAACTTTCATTGAAGCTTTTTTTCTGTATGTATGATAAGAAGTATTTATAATTAAATGTTGCAGGATTTTCGCAGCTATATTCATATTTTTATACTTTAAGAATACAGTCTAAAATATATTTTAAAAAAAACACCAAAGTTCACTGCAAATAAGATCATTAATTTGTAGATAATTATTGGTTGTTTTTTTGTTTTGTCTGTTTATAAAAATGTTTATAAATTAATATATTAATTGTAAGTTTAAAGATATCATTTGAAAATTTATTTGCATAATAGAAGTTTTTGATTAATAGTATTTTATCTATATTCCATTTATAAATAAATATAATTATTGATTCCCTTATAGCTATTGCTTACAGTATGATTGTCTTGGTTATTAAAACAACAATCAGTTCTCTTTGTGTGCAGGCCCAAAATGTCAGCTTCTTATTCATGAATAAAAATCTCCTACTGCCTCTCTTTGGAGTTTAAAAGATGTTCTTTATGCTTAATATCTGATTAATTGAAATATGGATTTTCAAAACTTCTGAAACTGATTAATATTTCAAGATTAGCAGACTAAGGTTATGAATGTATTCATTAAAAATGAAAACCAACAGAAATCTATTCTTCATTGATTGGAATCCATGAATGTGATAGATTGTATCCAAAACCACAATAAAACAAATGACTTCAGAGATCAATGTACATGTGACCATTCCTGCATGAGTTTCACAAGAAGAAAAGGTCAAGATTTTGGAGGAGACCTAATTAATGTTTGATATATAATTTACAATTCAGGAGAGTAAGCAATAGATTTGTTTTACAAGTATATTAGTAAAAAATAATCCTATGACTTATTGGAAAATTCATAAGAAATGTGATCACTTGATATTTGGACCTCAATTCATGGACTTTGGACTCCAAGAAATGACATCTTATCACTGTGTCAAATTGTTAGTGAGAAGGTTTAATACAAGTGAAATTTAAGAGGTTTAGAATAATTAGATTAATTTTCTATACTACTATTTAAAGTCTTGAATAACTATACTTCTAATAGTTTTAATATATTTCTATCTAAAAGCAGTCTAGTTTATAATAAAGTAAAAAGATGAAAAAATATTAACTGTCATTAAAATGATAAGTAATGAGAGAAAAAGTATGGAGATCATGGATTAAAAACAAATCATTTGCTATATAAATAAAAATGCAATCAGTTTGAAGTCCCCATTTTCAGAACATTTTAATCAGATTTGTGAATTTTTTAAACCACAAAAACCATATTCTGCTAAAACAGAAAAAAAAAGAACAGTTCACTGTTAATTAAGCTTATTATTATAGAAATTTAATAAATTTTGATTGTAAATATATGCACAAACTAATTCATTTACTGTAAAAGGTTAAAGTTCACCTTTGACATTTTGTTGGATAATAAAAGTTTTTGGAATAATTAGATATTCCAATTAATAATATTCTACTATAATGCATACTGTGTTAATTTGATTTTAGTAAAGTATAGATCAGAAGAAAATATAGTTGTAAGAAAATTTATGAGTATTGCAGATATTTGTAGGACTAAATAGTTTTCTTACAAGCATTATAGATCTGAAAGCAATAAGACATCACATGATCCAACTCACCTAATACATAAACAATGCTGTTCAGAAGCAAATTCTTTTTTTCTCACCAGAATTATGTTATTTGGTGTAAGTGTTAGTAATTAATACATATCAGATGGTAGCATTTAGATAAATCCCAACATGAAACTCTTCAATAATGAAAGCCAAACGCTAGAAACTAATTTGGGAATATTGGATAGGACAGCACTGAATAAATTATTAAGTTCTACCATCAGGCATCTATTGTTTACTAAAGCTTACATTAGTTATGATGAAAAAATGTTATTATAATGAAGAGGGGGGATGTAAGAACTCTTATGTTACCTGTTATTGTAGAAATAAACATTGAAGATATTAAATATATACTGTTTGCATATTCTTTTTTTCCATGACATTTTTGTCACCTAGTGAAGTTTTAGTATTACTAGATGCCAGATTATGGTGTTTAATAAATCCCGACACTAGGTGGTACAAATGTGATAAGAAAAAAAGAATTTGCTGCTATAACAAACAGCATTATGTAAGTAGGTGTCATGTGATGTTTAATAATTTATATATAATGTTTGCACCATTTTTTAATCATTTTCATTGAGTATGGTAAATGGAATAAATTATCTTTCGTATTTTAACCTTCAATTTAATCTTTTTTTTTTATGGTGTTGCAATATTTTGGATGATAAGGTGTCTACATTTCTATGTAAATCTAAAACATTCAAACATGCAGAATGGTAAATTGGAAATGATAAATAAATTAATTACTCAAGCAAAGTTTAAACAAATTGACCTATTAAATCATGCTTATAACTTAAGTAGTACTCAATCAACACTTCCATCTTTGTGGCATCAACCGTTTGGGAGCCTATTACTCATATTTTAATATAATATATGTAACCCTTTTCATATAAATACTAAACAAAAGACCAATCAGATTTTAAAGCGAGAATTAATCTTGGTGTAGAATTACAATATTAAGCATTCAAATACTAAAGCAAATAAGCCGGGTTTGTTTAAACTTTTTTGTCTAGTTAATATACACATATTCAGATTATTTTTATCATTTCATCCCTCATTTGATCTCCACTATATCACAATCATCTACCAATGCAGAAATTCAGACCATCCTCAATATTTCATACATTTTGTGAATGACCTCATATGAGCTAGAGATATTAGATATCTAAATCTCCACACGTATTGATAATTTGATAACTTTAACTACACCATTCTCACACAAGGTAAAGATTGTTTCCATATATGTATGTACATGCAAACACATATTTCATAATAATAAAATAAAACAAGCAAAGTTGCCCAACCAAGATATAGATAGGGATCTACCCCATCTTAATCTTACCTAGGAGTAATCAAAGAAATTTCATAAATTCAAAATCACAACTTATATTTTTTTTTTATTACTGTTTTATCACCTTTAACATAAAAACTGTCAAACATATCGATAAATGTAATGGAATATAAGATTTGATTTTGATTTAGTCTTAATTATGGATAATTATATTTTAATAATGTCAAGGCTAGACTCTTTGACTGAAAACCCTATATTATGAATCTTACATCCTATAGAGTTTTAAAAAATAACCCTCAGGACATTTTTTAATACCTGATTTTACGAAAATAATCATTTAAAATAAATATTAAAAATATAATTGGAATAATTAACGTTAAAATGTAAATGCCTTAAGAAGGACAGATTTGGTTTTGCTTTTCTAACAGGAGTAATTTTCAATAATTATCTCAATTTATAAATTCTTCTTTGGATTTCCTTAATATGCAAATACAAAAAAAAAAGGTTGATATTTTAGTCCTTGAACTGTTTAGGATTTTTCGTGAATAATTATCATCATTATCAAATCTTTTTATGAGGACTGTAAACTATTAAATTTCATCTTGCTCCCATCATTGCAAGAGAAAAAATTTTAAAGGCATTCTGTCTGTCGTTATTTCATTTACTTATACAAAATAGGAAGTAATCTCATTCATTAGCATTCTTTATCTCCGAAAGGTAGCGCTTATTTCATTCTACACTGCAGTTTTTGTGAGACTATTATTAGCATAATACTTTTGATTATTACAAAGTTTGTTATCTTCGTTCTAGTAATTGTTACAGAAGTATAGAGTTGGCATCCAGTTATACATTTTTAAGTTAATATCCTTGAATTAATTATTTGCTTTTAAGATTCCCTATGATACAATGAAAGCTCTGACTTTATACCTTGAATTATTCCAGAATCACATTGTGTAATATTAAAACAAAGTATTGCATCATTTTTATAGTATAATTACAACATCTACATTAAGCAATAATCCACTTTAATTTAGAGACCTTTTTTGTAAGCTCAACTAATGAAGGAATGCCATATGGTTTTTTTCTAGTGGCATCCCTCATTTATGAGCTCTCATTACACCCACGTATCAAGAAGTTACCATTACTTTTTAATTCTAAATACTATTTTTCTTTCTTTCCAAGATTGATGAGTTTCAATATTTATTAGTTAATTAAAAAAAACAATAACAAAGTATTCTATTGCTTCTTTCTTAAGCCACATATCTTTATATATTCTTCAAACTAGTTATTTGAATATCCCAAAGAGCCTTAATTTTGAATCTAAGGCCATTTGCTTATATAACTGTATAAATCATTAAGCATCACATGATCACTGTCTTATACTAGCACATAATTGTTTATAAACAAAGCAAAACTCTCCATATAGTATTGCCACCCTGTGCCAACCAGAGTAATCAATGAATGCCAGAAGGCTTGTGCATAAAATCCCTATCTAATGCCTACTCGTCCAATATCCCCAGATTAGTTTCTGGCTTGTGGCCATCGTCAGAGAGGAGCTTTGGATCTGAGAGCACTGCACCTAGATCTTAGGATCTAATGCAACCCTCAAGCACCCACCTTTTATCTCTACTTAACTACAAAACTATGAGAATGAAATTGATTACTCTGGTTGGCACAGGGTGGCAATACTGTATGGAGAGTTTTGCTTTGTTTATAACTGTATAAGTCTGACATTATTAGATCAGTGACTATATTTTTTATTGGGCAGCTCTATATAGTTATGAACCAAATTAATATGGGTTCACAATGTTAGGGTCTTTGAAAGTTTCAAGGCATTAAATAGTATAAAGAATATAAAAGTTTTCTATTGGATGTATTATCCAAATCTCTTTACTGATGAAAGACAACAGCCAAAAACACTTTTACCCAATTGATTGACAATATTATTTGATGTCCACTGATTATAAATGCTTCTAATAGATGACACTAGAGTAGAATGGTAGATCACATATTGCTTTTAGAGTAAGATTATTCAACCATGATTAACAATAGGATTTATCTTTATCTCTTCTTTAACTTTAAGCCTTTTATTTTCCAATTTATTTTTATTGTTTAGCTAATAATCTTTGTCAGGATTGATCTGCCCCCTTATTTTAGAGAATCCTGGTTAGAATTGATGGTTTTACCTGCTGAGTAATGACAAAGTTTATGTTTTCAGGAGAATAATAATTTTTTTTAATTCTTTTGTACTTTTGAAAATTTGATATATGCACCTTCTAATGGACTTCTCTCAAACAATACATAGCAAATGCAGATCTCTTATAGCTAGCCTCACAATTAGTCTGCACATATTTGGGACTGTACAAGATCAACATTGCCTGACTGTACTGAGTTACAGACATGTGTATACAGTTATTGGACTTTGAGCAAAGTAAATGTAGTGGAGTCACCAAGTTATTTTTTCATAACAATATTTGCAAGTACATTGTTGCAAGCATGTCATCAACAAAAAGACAAAACCCGGGGTACTGCAAGGGTTATTAATTTTACATAAATAAAATGTAATTTGTACAATATTAGCAAGTCAGTCAGCCATGACATGAACTTATAGTAGATGTGTTAGGGATTGTTCATATGTTTTGCTTATTGCCAGATATATTTGTTATATACCATCTATTGCTTTGGCATTTCTTAATCTTTATTCACTGACATCATGAGTCACAATGTTGCCAAATTTATAGCATTTAGAATTATCCAGTAAATAGAAGTTTAAGTTTATGTTCTCTCACAAACAAAATCTTGTATTATAAACATTGTGGGAAATGGATGTTTTGAGGTTTGCAGTTTAGATTGGCATACAAACACCATGCTGAAGTAATTTAGAAGGTAGTTGATTTTGTTTTTGCTTGATGTATATTTTTGGAATCTCAACAGCCAATACTGCATTGTGTTGTGATGTGATGTGATGAGATGCACTGTGACTTCTCCTTAAACGGAGTCAGGAATCTCTCAGCAACTATGCCCAGAGAAACCTGTTAGCCACTTTACCTTTCCTGTCCATTCCCCACCCTAAGTTTTCCCATAATCTGCTCCATCCCATTTCCAGAACATAATCTTTGTCAACTCTATGGCCTTTATATCTAAGTCCCCCTTTTCCAAAACCCAGCATAAAAAACAATAACACACTTTCTGTATAATCACCTTGTTCATATTTATTCTATATGTGATGTGATCTGGTGTACTGTGGCTTTTCCTTAAATGAAGTCAAGAATCTCTCAGCAATTATGCCCAGAGAAACTTGTTTTGGAAACTAAAGTGCTGCCATCTCTAGAAAATAGTCTCTAGTTTTTTGATCCATACATGGACTGATGATCTCTGGATATCTATGTGACAGATTTTGCCAGATTAATTTTTTTTATCAAATAAATATGTCATGTACTCGTTAAATGTTATCTCTTAAGCCAGTTGGATGATGTTTAATAACATATACAAGAATAGGACAATCCTTTTGATCTTATGCCATAATTACTTTTCACAAAAGTTGATCAAATGTAGAATATTATAATTTTCTCATTACAACTCTATAATTATGATTACTTACACTTTATATTACAAAATTTTGCTTTATTATTATGCTTGGGGGGGGGGTGTCAATCATTCTGGCTATTTTAGACAAATTTTAAATTATATTAAATGATAGATAATAACAATATGTGTATATATTAAATAGAAATACTTTCGATTAAGTTGCAATCGTTATCAACTGAAGTAATGTAAACCCAACCGAAGGAACTTTGTTATATATATCCTATTTTATAAGATTTTATCCATCAGTAATATGTATGAACTCTGGCTATGCATTCTGAAATAAAAATCAGTCTTTAGCTGTGGATGCCATTTTAAAAATCATCTGCATATAGATGGTTCAGATAGAAGCAGAAAACATTTTTATATCACATGGTAATTGATTTAAATAATAATAAATATTAATTGTTTCACAGACAAATATAGATATTAACATTATTTCTTCATTACGGATGCCATTTTAAAAGCAGTATCTGAGACTTGAACACTTAATAGAAGAGCAATACAGAGACTCCAAACCACTCAAAGAAGTATGGAGAGATGCATGTTGGGAGTAACAAAAGAGATCAAAAACGCAATGTATGGGTAAGAGAACAAACAGGTGTTACTGACCTCATTGAAAAAATTAAAAGATTGAAGTGGAGTTGGGCTGGACATATTGCTAGAAAATATGATAATAGATGGACAATTGAAATCTTAAACTGGATTCCAAGAGATTGTAAAAGACCCAGAAAGAGACCACATGTGAGATGGATGGATGAAATAAGAAAGTGTGCAGGGGTGATGTGTAGATGAGAAGCTAAAGATCGGAAAAGATGGATTAAACTTGGAGAGACCTTCATCCTGCAGTGGACTGATAATGGTTGATGATGATGATTCAATTCAAGTTCACTTATATAAAATGGAAACTATTCTTGTATCATACATTAATTCCAAATGTTGATTTAATTAATTTAAAAAAAAACACTAATTATTGCATGGACTAAAACAGTAGCTATTTTGTAATCCAGCCCTTTACCTTGCAGAACTCTTTTTTTCACGTGAGCAATTAATTACACAGGATGTTTTTAAACTATTAATACATTAAAAAAAAAAAAAAAACAAGTGAAAAAATACCACGCATAGGGAAAACATAAAATGAAGAAACTGACCCAGATAACATCATGTACTTACTATACATTGTTTTTTTTTTTTTATGAATTCCACATTGTTAAATTTTTATAATTTAAAATTAAATTTAAAACATTTTTGTTTCTCTCATGAATATATATTTTTTTTTAACTGACTAAAGAATCTTGGCTATTTGTAAGCCTGCAACAATTAAAAATATTGCGTCAGAAGTCCCTTATGTATGTGTACGATAGTAGTAGCATTGCTAATGAAATTATATAT
Organism: Epiperipatus broadwayi; assembly: GCA_028023455.1. Taxonomy (NCBI): domain Eukaryota; kingdom Metazoa; phylum Onychophora; class Udeonychophora; order Euonychophora; family Peripatidae; genus Epiperipatus; species Epiperipatus broadwayi. The sequence goes on from JAQFVV010000277.1 coordinate 365,789, forward strand.
ATATATAATCAATTATAACCAGTCAATTCTTGTAGATTGGCAAGACACCTTTTCTACGCTTGTTTAATATTCCTAGATCAATTTCTCTTACTATATCTTAATTTTATAAGAAACATCAGTCATCAGTTGATGTAGTGAGTAACAACACTGACTATCCGTGCTGGAACAACAGTTAAACTTTTCTACTTTATATATCTTAATTACAACCAATTTGATTTTGGAGATTGAATGTTTTAGCAATCAATTATATATATACACACACACAAGGGGGATCCCAAAAAAGACCAGAATTTTGTAATAAAAATTTTGTATTTTTAGGTATTACAAATTGAATCACCTTCAAAGTCTGTCCATTTGTCAAGCGTTCTTAGCCGAGAGATCATTGCATCTGCCTTGCAAGCAAGTAGTTGGTTGCAGGTGGTTGTGGGTTCACGTCCCGGCTCATGCTATGACATATGAGAAAAAAAAAGTTTGTCCATTTAATGCAATGCACTGGTTTAAATATTTCAAAATAGTTCTAAAATCCTTGCAGAGTAATGCCTTTTAATGCATCCATTGTTTTTTCTTTACTACCTCTATATAGAAGGTAAACAAACCTCCACACCAGCACCGTTTAAACAAGATGATAAAACTGTAAGGATACTCTTGCACCAGCTTCAAGATAAGTCTTTAAGGAAATGGGGGTGAACATCTTACTTCCAAACTCACATGGTAATATATGAGCCAATCTTGAGTGTCTAAAAGTGAGAGCATGAATATATAAATCACTCTTGAGTGAGAGTATCCTTACAGTTTTATCATCTTGTTGGAATGATGCTAGTGTGAATGTATGTTTAGCTTCTATATAATTACAAAACACTGCACTTTTAAAATTTATAGAGTATTACACTTCTATGTCTAAAACTTTTTTAGGCATTTTTTCATTAAGAAGTCACATGGAGTGGAGTGAGATTGAAATTGGGTGAATATGGCTGATGGATAATAAAAATTATTTTACACTCAGTGCATTGGCCATATTGTTATGATGAAGCTTGCACTCCCACATTGCCACAAAGCAGAACATTTTTGTTTTACCATATGCAAATGTTTTGGAACTTGTATGCAAAATGCCTGATTATTATGCAGGAATTTTGAGTGAACAGTGCCATTTGCATAAAAAAAATCAGCATTGTTTTGACATTAGACTTCAAGTAGCTACTTTTTTGGGACATGGTGAATTTGACAATTTCATTAAACCATTTGAAAACTTGTGTTTTTCCCAGAGCAGTTTCTTTGTAAGCTGTTTCAAGCATTGTGATTGTTTTCTCTACCATTTTCTGTAACAGGAAACAGAATTTCACATTGTTGCAACTCCTCAGCCATTATAGAAATCACTGAATAAGCAAGACACAATTAACAAAAATATTCACTGCATAACACCACAATTTCACTCAATGGTGATGGTTGGCAGATTGATGCAAGGGGTATACTACAATATTCATGCTTTTGAGAGAATGATTCCAGATACTGTTGGTATGTCTCATACATCATAGAATAAAAATATAAAGATCATGTGTTTTTTTGCATATAAATAAATAAAACTGGCAAAGTTTATTCTGTATATAACAAGTATTATTATTTAATACAAAAAAATATTTCAGCAATGTTTTATTGACTTCCTCAGTGTAACATATGCTAACAAGAAATAGTGACTTTTAGATTAAATTAGTTACCCTGAGGGAGTAAGAAACTTTGCCAAAAATAGCTTTTTTTGCATTAAATAATACAAATATTATTATTGTATAATCTTTTTTGATTTTATTTATTTATATATTTCTTAATTCTAAGAAATAATACTCCTTTATGTTGTTTATCTTATAATCAATGAAATATAATATTGGCTTATTAATATTATAGATTATAAAAAACATCGCGCTATATAAAAAATAAATGTCTTGTTTACGTATGTTTAATTATAAGAATGACATATCGTAAATTCTAAAAATTTCATTGGCGTCATGTCATTTATTTACGTAGTAAAAAAGTAAATTAAAGTGATCAATTAATAACTTCAGCTCTTCGTTTCAAACACTTCAGATTTGCCCATACATATACGGTTGGGTCGAAAATATAGGTGGATTCATTCTATATTTTCTTAAAGACTTTATCTTGTATTTGAAAAAATGAGAGTATTCATTTATATATTGATATCTGCAAAGCGCATGTGTATTAGCTTATTGGCTTATTAATATTATAAATCTTTATTATATAATAATAACTTTAATTTAGAATTACCGAAAAAGGCTTTTATATATATAATTTTTCTGTTGATGTATTTACAAGTTGTTATTATTATATAATAAAGATTTATATTATATTTCATTGATTATTTATATATATGAATATGTACCTGGGATTTTCCTGAAACTTATAAATTAGATTGAGTGATATTTTGGCAATCAATAATAGGATTCTAGTAATAATATCCCTCCTCATGCTTACTGCATTATGTCAATAAACATATATATGCACACATAACACTGTATATTAAAATTTGTATCTAAATGTATCTTACATGAACATGTTTTTTTTTTAAAGCAAAATACTTGAGAGAATTTTATGATTATTCTTGTTTTTTTTGTTTTTTTTTTGAGTAATTTTTTCTGTTAAAAGTTGTGTGTATTTAACAAACATTAAAACATTAATTTTTTGGTTTTTAACTTTTTAACAAACATTGAACATTATTAGTTTTTTTTTTATGTTTTAACAGTGCATCCCTCAGCTAAATTCCACTGTAGGACAACTATGTACACACACACACACAAATAACTCCAATCCCTCTCTCACTATGCATGCATTTTTAACACGTGCTTATCAGATTAGCTAGAGGTATCAAGTAACTTAATCTTCATGCCACTGTTGATAGCTTGATACTTCTTTACGGCCACATGTAAGGGACTGTTTTTTATCCACTTGAAATACTTTGGGAATGGATGATCTACAGAAATATTGCCAATTTTTTTATCAGTACCCCCCTCCCCCATTTTGAATTTACCATATTGCAACCATCCCTTCTACTACAAATGCATTTTCACAAAAATCTTTGCTCATCAGGTGTGCTAATAATCAAATACTTAAATCTCAAAGTTCATATTAACAGCTCAATATTCATCTGTTATATTAATTTCATACAAGATAAAAACTGGATTTTATCCAATTTTAACACTTCGTGGATGTATGACTAATTATTGCACTGCAAAGATAGTTTTTTTTTATTTTTATCAGAGCAATCCCATTTCAATTACCATATTACAACCTCTAAAGGGAGATGGGGTTAATCTATATAATAGATAGTTATAATTTTCAGGCTCATCACCCAAAGATCGATTTTTATTTTTACTATCAGCTGATTGGTAAACATTCATTGGGCCAAATCAATTTAATTACTGTGAAACCATTATTTTTTAACAAATAAGAGATAGATCCTCATTTACTGACCAATACCAGATGGATAACTGAAAGAAGATAGTTTGTCACACATAAGACCTAATATATATATATATATATTCAAAGCTATGGGCAGACAAACGATTATTTTTACAAGAAAAAGATATATGGACAAAGTAAGAAATTAATTGCATAATTCAGAGTCAGCATGCCAAAAAATTGATTTTCCATAAGATGGAGATCATAGATCAGTGTAAATGGCCAAAATAAAGAAAGAACAAAATAACCTTGCAGGACTCTATTTATAACGTATTCATAATGGCTATTATAAAATAGAATTTAAGCTAGAAGATGTAGTCATTGTAAATCATAGCACTATTTATATATACACACATACATATATATAATAGGCGCTACAATTTTTTCCCCTCACTTTGTAAATTTTTGAAATACAGGCACTCTTTACATACCTGGAACCTAATTGTAAATATAGTGATTTGAACTCAGATTTTCAAGTACCCATCAACTATCACCACTGATACACATGACCACACATGTAGAAAAGATAAATAATCACCAAAAAACGTTTTTCATGGTAAACCAGCACTCATCAGTTGGTCCAGATTATCATCATCACAAATCAATGTTCAGTTTATATTAAGATAGCAAATCTTTATATCTTAATGGACAGGCTTCAGTCTACTCCAATTTCCAACTCTTCAGCCATCCATACCACTGAAAATCTGATGATGAAAAACCCAAATCCCATGAGTGCTGGTTTAGCATGAAATACATATATTGGTGACATGTGTCTTTTCTACATGTGTGTGGTCATGTGCATTAGTGGTATGAGATAGTGTGAATATTTTATCGGTACTTGAAAGTCTGAGTTCAAATCCCCTGTATTTACAATTAGGCTCCAGATATGTGAAGAGTGCCTTATTTCAAATATTTACACATTAAGCCTGTATCCTTCCCATCTCCTATGTATTTAAATATATAAGGTCCTGTACATGAGGGATCAGAGTGTCTTGGAATCAACATGGGCATGGCAATAATATTGGCATCAGCATGGGATTTGGACATTTCATCGTCAGATTTTCAGTTGTGTGGATGGCTGAAGAGTTGAAGGTTGGAGTAGACTGAAGCCTGTTCATTAAAAGATAAAGATTTGCTATCTTAATATAAACTGAACACTGATTATGAATATATGTGGGAGTTGATGAGTGCTGGTTTAGCATGAAATATGTATATTGGTGATTATTTATCATTTCTGCATGTTTGTGATCATGTGTATCAGTGGTATTAGATAGTGTGGATAGTTGATGGGTATTTGAAATTCAGTTCAAATCTCTTATACTCACTTTGTAAGTAGTGTGTTAAATCTCACAGTGCTTTTTAAATACTTTATGTGATTTAATGCAGTGGTAGAATTACAGACTCTGAAGTTGAAGGTCTTTAGATCATAAACCAATTGTCATTTCAATGTTTGAATTGTTTATGAACTTTCAAGCAACAAGTCATTTAATTATTTATGAATAACATTGAAATCATTTTTAGCAAACAAAAATGAATGCACTTTTGCCTGTACCAAAGTTATTATATAGAAACAAATTTGCATTAGATATCAACATTGCAAGATTTACCATGTGATTTATATAATGGATGTGAAAAATCATAATTTAATGTTACTATATAATATTTGCACATATGTGTGTATAAGTGTGTGAATATAATTTATATTGATGATTCATCTGTATTTATATTAACATGTTTCTTATATTAACATTATACTGATGTTTTAACTGAATCCTATCTCATCTAGACAGTAGACTTCATTCTGTAATGTTGTCTGACATCAATTATCTGAATATTAGTTATTGTCATCTAATTGAAACATTGCATTGTTGATAATATTAATAACAGGCAAATGTGTATATGAACAAATCCAAAATACATGTTCACATCTTTTACCATGAAAATCTTTATTTTGGTCATCTTTTTCAACTATTATCAGTCACTTACAGGGTGAATATTTCTCCAACTTTAATCCAGTTTTTCCAGTCTGAAGCTTCTCATCTCCATATCATTATAACAGACTTCATTACATCCATTCATTTCGCCTATGGACTTTCTCTGGGTCTTTTATAGTATCTTAGATTCAGTTTATAACTTCAACTATTTATCTCTTCTTCTATTAACATGTTTAAACCAGCTCCATTTCAGCCTCTAAATCTTATGTTATTCCTAATATACACTACCACAATTTGTTATTCATCTAAAATCTGCTTCTTCTGATATGATTCCAAGTCTCAGATCCATATGTAGCAATTATCAAAACACATGTACTAAAATTATTCCTTTTAACACAAACATGTCTTTTTAATATTATGTTATTTTATCAAAAAGATTCCATCCTAGATTTATGATTGATTTTATTCATTATGTCTGTGTTTATATTAATACTAGTAACTAAGATATTTATAGCTATTAATTTCTTCTAATTTGTTATTATCAAAATAATATGACATTCTTTTGTGAAGAACCATTAAACATTACTTTAATTCATTGTATGGTTTAATACAGTGGTCGAATAGAAAAGTCTGAAGATCAAAATCCATAGTTTACAACTTATGAAGTCCTGAGCAGTGGGCATTGTATATATTTTTTATTACTTTAATCTTTAGCATTTATCTTGAATCCCTTTTTACATTAATATAATAACTCTTGCAACATTTGCTCAAGTTCAAAAGCATGTTTGCAAAAACTACCACATAATCTTCAAAATCTAGATGATTTGAATAATCTTTATTTACTATTATTCCCTTTAAACTACAAAATACTTTTCATAAAACTGATATAAAAAGTTTTGGAGATATAGAATTACCCTGTCATATATCCTCAATCTTGTTTTTTTTTTTTAATACTTTCATGTAATCTAATCATTGTGATTGTATTTTGATATTCTTCAGAATATGACAATATCCTGCATCTATATCTTGATAATTCATTACTTTAATTACTGTAGAAGTATTTATAAAGTTAAATGTCTTCATAATCTACAAATCCAAAGCATAATAGTAATTCAAATTCATTGATCCTTTCTATAATTTCTATCAATACTGGAATGTGTGTGATTACACCATTGATCCTTTCTATAATTTCTATCAATACTGGAATGTGTGTGATTACACCATGTTTAAATCTATTTTATTTCTTTTGGCTGGCTTGAATCCAAAGTTTGGTGTAGGTGAATTGTAATTAACTCGGTGAAGATTTTATAAGAAACTGATGGAAGGTTGATAGGCATGTAATATCTTCTTCATTACTGTTTTTAAATATCTGGTACTGCTACTACATTCTTCCAAGACATTTGATGTATAGTTTTGCTAATTTTACCTACTATTTTAAAGTATCAGTTGTAATTTCATCACTTCTTGCAGCTTTTCTCTTCTTCATCAATATTATTGCACACATGACCTATCTATTCATTCAAAATGTTATATTGTAATTGTAGGATCTATTTTTTTCTTTCTTTTTTATTACTATATACTCTTTGTAAAACTCTTCCATATAGTTTATGATGCTCCTTTTTTTACTAATAAGTGCAGTTTTGTCTTCTTAGTGCTGTAACAGCTTTTTTTGTAATACCAAAATGTTATTTTATACTTTTGAGTGTTTTGTTTACTTCTACAGTTTTCTTGGTCATTTCATAGTTATATTTCTGTATATCATAATTAATTTTTTTTTTTTTTTGCCATTTTACACAACTTCTAAATGGATGGTTTTAAAATACTTTTATAACTTTTTTTTCTTTCCTTTATTTCTTTGTTTTGGATGAAAATTTATTGGTAAATTGCTACTTTTTTTTGCTATCAGTGTAGTAGTTTTTAGTGGAGTGTCAGTTATCTTTTTATAGATCTTATTCATGTCTGGGCTACCATGGAACTTTGGTAATATTTTAAAATGACTTGCAAATTCTAGCTTAAATTCACTTATATATATATAAATAAAGAAACCAATCAGAATTTTATTCCAGGATATAAAAAAACAGCAAGAAACCATAGCTGTAATGTGTTCATAAGTATTGTCATTCTGCATGATTTGATCAGTGGTAGAGTAGCAGACTTTGGGCCCTAAGGTTCTGTCACCTCCATTTCTCAAACTTCTTATGAACTTCTGAGCAATAAACCATTTGGGTTTTTTATTATTATCCTGCATTATTTATTACAGTAGTAGATTGGCAGATTATAGACCTTAAGGTTACCAGGGCATGCCCTGTCCTATCACATTTGATGCTCAAACTTTGAGCAATAAAACCATTTGATCAATTTTTCATTCATTTTGCAACTCTTATTGGTACACTGCAGGATAAAGATCTCTTCAAGACTTTCTTTTCACATAACACACCAGTAAATTTCCATCTAACATGTGGTATTTTCCTAGGTCTTACAATCTCTTGGAATCCAGTTGAAGATGCCAACTGTCCATCTATTATCTTTTCTAGCAATATTTACAGCCCAATTCCACTTCATTCTCTTAATTCTTACAATTATTTCAGTGAAACCTACTTGTTTTCTCATCTGTCTGAAGTCATTGAATTCGATTCTTTAATGGGATTTGAACTCAGACTTTCAAGCACTCTTCAACTATCCACACTATCTCATACCATTGATATACATGATCACACACATGTAGAAAAGATAAATAATCATCAATATGTGTATTTCATGCTGAACCAGCACTCACCAGTTGGTCCAGATTATCATCTCCAACACAGACATATATAATCAGTGCTCAATCTATATTAAGATAGCAAATCTTTATACTTTAATGGACAGGCTTCAATCCAACCCAACAACTCTTCAACCATCCATACTATTGAAAATCTGATGATGGAAAGCCCAAATCCCAAGCTGATGCCAATATTATTGTTATGCCCATATGGACCTCAAGTCACTCTGACCCCTCATGTATAGGACTGTATCCACTTAAATACATAGAAGAGGGAGTTGGGCTTTCCTTCATCAGATTTTCAATAGTATGGATGGCTGAAAAGTTGGAGGTTGGAGTGGGTTGAAGCCTGTCCATTAAAGTATGAAGGTTTGCTGTCTTAATATAAACTGAGAACTGATTATATATGTGTGTGGGAGATGATAACTGGACCAACTGATGAATGCTGATTCAGCACAAAATACGGATATTGGTGATTATTTATCTTTATTACTTGTATGGTCATGTATATCTGTGGTATGAGATAGTGTGGATAATTGAAGAGTGCTTGAAAGTCGAGTTCAAATCCCCAATATTGACAATTAAGCTCCAGTTATATGAAGAATGCCTGTATTTTATATATTAGATTTTATTATGCATAAGTTTTCTATTCAAGTGCAGTTGGAATAATTAACTAAAGGAGTACTGCGATCAAATAATAACATTGGATCGTCATAGATGGTTTTTATTGTCCTTTTGATATAATTTTATCTAGCATCTTAATTTTAGAACTACATCATAAATTTTAATAAACTTTTCACACTGCTATCATGTTATGTTAAAATATTAATCTTTAAATTTGTTTTTATTAGAAATTTTTTTTTTAAGATGATTTTTAAATTTGCTTACTAGGATGAGACGTTAATTTATGCGTTATGTAAATTAATATCAGTTTGAATCCATTGAGGTAATTTTTATTGATGTACATTTTTAAGAGTTCATAATATATATAATTGAAGAAGAGCTATTTATTTATCGGTTTTTTATATATAGAATCAGATAATAATGAACTAAAGAGTGAAATCTATCCTAAGAGTTTGACATTTATTTTTAATAAAATAAACTTTAATTTTTCCGGGATTATATTTAATAGCATAATAATTTATTGAATGTGATGTACTCTTGAAAATGTAGATCAAGTCAAAATAAAAATGTTAAGCCTAGAATTATTCAGCCAGCTTTTGGTTGAAATCAGGTAGGAAAATTTAATAGTTGGATTGAAGAAAATGACATAGGGCGTTTAACAAATCTTATTATCAGCAAAGAGTAATCATCAGCAATTGAGTCCCGATCTACTTTGAACCCATATATCACGTTTATATATATATTATGTAGAAAACAGATTAATTAATGATAAAACTTGGTTAGGGAAAATAATTAGATAAATAATGCTATGTATAAACTAGAATAGAATAAGCTGTAAGAGATCACATAAGACTTTATATGGATCATTTGTATCCAAATGTGATCATAATTGCAAGGCAAATCAAAGATATTTGCAATAAATAGACCAGACACTATGTTTTAAACACCCTCCCTAACACTCATGAATTGTATGTTATGATTTAGAACAAATTATGCTATTGGTAATTAAATACATGTCCATGAATAATTTATCGTTTTCACTAAATTAAGTGATTGAATAGTAAATTAAAGATTATCATATGGTAACATGTTTGTTCTTTCACTCACATATTTCATTTTTGACACAACCTTTTATATTTTTCTGAGTTTTCATATTTGTTTTTTTTTTTAGTAAAGACCCAAGTCTCGCAACCATTCATAAGCACTGCTAAAACACAACTATTAAAAATCTTTCTTTTAATTTACAAGTTAGGTTATATCTACCAAAAGCACTTCATCAAACTTTTCATTTTATGATTAATTTCACCCATTACATTTCTTTCAGTATTAGTAATCTGCTCAAGATATGTGTAATTGTTAGCTTCCAATTTATTACTTACTAATTTATATTTCCTCTCTCTCTCTCTCTCTTGATATATATCTGTAGTTCTCTTCTTCTTGCTTTCATTTTTTTTGCAACATTTCCTGAAGCTCTGAAATATTATTTCAAAAACAACCACACTTGTCTTCAAAATCTAATCAAGTTAAATAATCTCTATTTATTTTTATTCTTTTATTGTGTCATTTTAATCCATAAAGTACATTTTTAAAAACTGTTGTAAAAAGGCTTGGATATTTAAATTCTACTTGTTGTACTCTCTCATCAATGTTAATCTTTTTAGTGCCACCATATAATCTAATGTAAAGAAGTAATGTGTAAATATTGCTTCTTGCTATAATTTCTAATATTTATGAAAAAACGATTTCCACAAGCAACAAATATAAATGATATATTAGCCAGATTCATCCATGTATATTTAATAGTACTATCTTATTGGCATATTGACAGAATCCCAACCATTTTAAAATAGAATATTGATTGGTGGTAGCACTGTTAAAATAAATTAATGATTAATGTAAAGATCTCATAAACATCAATTGGGTAATTTGATGGCAGGTGAGATCCTGCTAAAATGTTGATATTGTAGTAATATTACATGGTGGAATCTAATAATATGCCGTTTTTGATCTCATATATATTGTAACAATTTAAATAAATCAATTGCCACTTGTAACAATTATTTATAAATTGCCATTTATAACAATTATTTATCAGTTAATATAAATATGTATTTGTAATTATTAAATTAATATAAAAGATATGTATTTGTAATTATAATTTGTAGCTATTTCAATTCATCATAGCATAGACAAAGAAAATATCAGCATTAAAGATTCTTGGTATTTATTTATATATTGGGGCAGTCATTTAAACAGTAAAACATACTGGACATTGTCATCTAATAAAAATAATATTAAACATAGCAACTGAATAAAAGTACCCACTGTGAGATTCCTGGAGTGCTTTATGCTTATCTCCAATACTAGATTCTTCTAACAAAGAATCCTTCTATCCTTCTTTCCAAATATATAAGACCATTCATGGTCATATGCACACACTGGTGCTATTCATGACAACTTATAAAAAAATATATTTTATAAAACTAATATTATGAAGTTGGAAAGGGATGATATCACTCTTTATTCAGTTTAGCTAAGTACATGTGTTTTCCCATGAGCGCCACTAGATTATTTTCAATCTAGATAAGTATCTATTTATAGTGTACTTGAGTTCAAACTCATTCAATACATATTTATTACACATGACTTGGATGACTATTGAACAAAAATGACATTCTTACATTTTATCTATATTGATAAAATTACACGATCCCAATATTACCAAAGTTTATACCATAGATCAAAGATTCTTATAGACATTGCTAGCTCATTAGCGTATATTGATGAACAGACATGTATAATCCTATTAATGGCTTCTAAACAAGCATGTGAAGACCATTATTGATATTGATGGCCATTTAAATAAATTATTTATCACAATAAAGGTAATAATGATGATGATGATAATAATATCATAATAATGATAATAATAGTGATATCATAATAATGATTATAATAGTGATGTCATAACAATGATTATAATAGTGATATCATAACAATGATTATAATAGTGATGATGATACCAGCCATGGCTTATCAATAAACTCACAACAATAAATTCATCTTTATAAACTTATAGGCTTCTATTAAAATTATCATATTTCATACTGGGATTTAATAATACTAATGGTGATGATTGATCATCATGAATATCTTCGCATAATATTCAATTTTCTATAAACCCCTATTTACTAAAATATATTCATTACGCTAAACATTAAGTTTAATGATCATAATTTATTAATGATGATTGATGGCGATCATAACTTTTATATAGTATTATTTGAAACACTTTTAACTAATAACATGATATCCATCTTTGATGAGGATGATCTAAATTCATGGACACAACACAATTTTAGCTTTCTATGTTGAACTATAATTATCAAAATTTGTTTATTCTAAAGCATAATCCTTAAATACCTAATTATCAACATTCTAGTTTACCTATTATTTTACGGACGCTTAATATTTGCAAGTGATTGCTCAATATATATGAATCGTAATACTTAATAACTGCGAGCAATGATACTGAATTAAAATGATAGAATTAAGATAAAAGAAAAAAAAAACACAATATTCTTAATAATAACTCGGAAACCAATTAAGATATATAATTATATTTTATTAACACTACTACTCTTTCTTTCCTTCTTTAAAATTAAATCGACAATTAAATAAATGGTTTATTAATATAAAATTGATATAAGTATAAGCAAATAAACTTAATATATAGGTTTGTCACTTTTCTTGATATCTCAAAATAAGCTGTTTTAACTCAATATTAAAAAAAAATACATATTCTATAAATGCTTATTTAAGACTTTTCTTACTTATCATATCATAAAATAAATTTCAGGTGTTACTTGTATATGTTATTTCATTTCCATTCAAATGTAATGCCCTACTTTTTAATTTACTATTTAAACTAATCATATATAACCTATTCTTTGATGTGTTTGGGTAAGCAGTTACACATTCACGCATTCGGTAATGTTAACATATATGTTTAAAATGTATACCCAAAAATTACATATATAAAAATATCCTTTCTCTTTTGCAACCTTATAGCGAAAGAAAATAAAATACATATATTAATTTTTTAATATGCAACAAGATAAAATAAAAATAAAAAAAACATTATAAATGCATATATCTATAGGTTGCTCATTATCATTAACAACTGAAGAACAATTAAAAAAAAAACATTTCAACATTACAATATATAATAAAAAAAATAATGAAAAATTTAAGTTTAAAGATTTAAATTATGTTTGTGCTATGTTGTGAGATATTGCAAATAACTATAGATAAACAAGTCTTTAATGTTTCTGTATCAAAAAAGAAAATTGCTTTGACCAGTAAATTAAGGTTTACTTTTAATAAGTAAAAGAATAAAATCGGTTAAGGAAAGTTCATATTTACCCGTATACTTTTTACTTCTTATTAATGTCCTGAATTTGAATTATCAGACTGCTTTTCTTTGCTCACCAACAACAAAAAAAAAAAAAGTTATTGCAGATACTTTTAAGATAATGCTGAATCAATTGACTTTGCTTGTTTCTTTTTTTTAAGTCCATTATTATTCACTGTTGATTGGCTTCCTTCTACCATTTAAAAAAAAAATTATTATAAGTACTTTGAATAAGTAGGTACCGGTGGATTTGCTTGTTTCTCTTCTTTAAAAAAAAATAATTGCTGTCGACACTTTAGATGATTGAGGTAAATCAACAAAAATTTGATTTATGGCTTCAAACTTGGTTCTACATAGCTGTTTTAAATCTTCTTTTTCTCCTATTTCCCCTTCTCCATTGGTTTGAAGGCAGTGAGCTTTTAATAAGACATGAACTAGGAACAAAGCATTCCATATAGCTTGCGTGGTTGGCTTCAAAATTTATCATTTTTGTTGGTTATTTCTGGATACATGATTTCATAGACAGATCAGCGATTTTTTGACTCCTTCTGTATTAATCAGGAAGTAGACCAATGGTTTAGCAATGCAAAAGCATAGTATTATGCAGAGCTAAATATGTTAATATCATTTTTATAATTATTACTAACTTATAATAAATTCAATCTTGTTCCATTTCTCTCCTATTCTTTAATATTGCTTGAAAATTGCTTTATATAAACGCACATTTCATTTGCTTTTTTTTTTCAACTTTCCAAGAGTGAGAAAAAAGAATTAAAGCGTTCACTCTCTTTTTAAAAAAAAAAAATTCGAGCTTACATTTCTGCTTAAGAATTATAACAAGGAAGGACCAATTGAGTTGAGTCTCAAAATAATAATAATAATTTAACTGATCATCTCTCTAAAGAAATTTATTACTGACTCTTAAAAAAATTTAAGATTAACTGCCTCTTAAAAAAAATTTAGATTGACTGCCACTTTAAAAAATTTTCAGACTGACTGCCTAAAAAAATTGTTTTAATCGTTTATATCGTGAAAAAAACATCTGGAGATCTTATCTTAAAAAATCAAAGCTTCACAAGTTTGACGGTCACAATCAATGACGACTTATAATTGATCGCTATCATCTACATCAAAGCACCTCTTTTGTAAAAATAATTTTAAGATACAGATAACAAACAAAGCTGGCCATCTATAGCAATCAGAAATAAGTGTAAAAGCATCTTTGTGTTTGTACAGATCTATTCATTGTTTCACACGTGTACAATTTTTATCTCCTAATCTAACTATTTTATTTTACACCTTTCTGATTTACTCTATTTTAACAAAATGAAAGTTAAATAAATTTAACACATATTATTTAATAAAAAAATATTATATAACAAATCACAAAAAGAAAAGAACTGCTTATTCATAATAATAAACTACATATATAAATCTCTGTATGTATAAAAGAATAAAAAAAATTTTTTTTTTTTTTTTTTTAATAATTGAATACTGTATGTATATGTACAATATATATATATGTTATTATGTGTGTAAAGAATTCAATCATTGTGTACTAAAAATTTGTTAGTTAACTTCCACTCATTGCAGTATGTACACAGTTTATATAACAAACTATAATCAACTGCCTTGGAGCAAAGCCAGTCATCCTTATTAATACTAGCAAATTATCCAATCTGATGTTATAACATAAATATTTAGTGTTGCAAGCATTTTGTATGGTTGTATATTAATCAATGTTTAATCAGATTTATTTTATTATGTAAACATGAGACCTAGCATTCAAGATATAAAAGCACTTGATAATATGTAAAGAAATCTAAAGAACTGTCATTTTCAATCACCATGAGTATGTATATGAACTCATACATGCATTCATATGTTTAAGTCTTTAACTTAATGAGTTATAGGTTCCTAGATACCAAACTAGAATAACATCACTGAACTTTTTTTTTCTCTTACATTCTTTCCACTCTACATTGTACAGTAGTTGTATTGTCTATAAATGCTTATGGCAGCGCAATCATATATGTGTGATATATATCCACACCAATATACACTCTTGTCTTATATAAGTTAGTTCCTTTCACACATATTTACATTTACAGGTATGTATACTTTTCTCAATATGATGTTTTCTACACACATACTAGCTTTCAACTATTGGTTTATTAATTTCAGTCTTTATTTATATATGTTAAATTAATTTTTGCATGGATTGTTACTATAATAAGAAATAGAAATGAGAAAATAATATCCATATAAACAGAGATAATGTGTAGCTTTTAATGTTGCCAAGAAACTATTAACTACTACTAATTGACAATCCCTGAGGCTTATGATTGCACATTTGGTTTCAATTTATTAGGTTTTTTTTATACATACACAGATAACCACTTTAGTTCAATAACTCAAAAGTTAGTGTATTTATATGCATTTATACCTAATGTGTGCCATAAAAAAGTGACGATTTTCTCTCCAAGCTGATACAATGCCATTTCTGAATTAACATATTTATGTTATGACAGAATTATTCATCCCAAAAATTTAAAAGCACCAGTGTGCCAGGATCAAGAGTTATGACTTGAAATATGACTGTATTTCAGTTTCATTAATCATCTTCATTGCTCTCTCTCTCTCCAACATCACAAAATCTTGCGAAACACTTTAAAATATTCTGTCAATTCAAAGTTGCCCAATACAGTTTCATTATTTTAAATATTTCTCTAGCAATATAGTCAAACTTAAAATTTAAAATTAATATCTCATTCCATTGAATGTTATGATATAAAATACACTATCACATTTGTTGTCATAATTTGTGATTCAGACATAGCAGCACTTTAAAATTTTTGTGGTGAATAGCTAAAATATATTGCTACATAACATATGCATTGGTTTAAAAATGGAATTGCAGGCAGCTTGGATGGAGAGCCAATTCTCTTTTGCTGGAACATACTATATATATAAATTTCTACACACAATTGAATTCTAAACTGGATGTCAGAACACTTTGGTACAATGTGAGTGAAATAAGAGTTTTCAAAAATAATGTGGAAAAAATATGAATCATAAGTTTTAGAATAAACTCGGACATTCACTCTTCATTGGATCAAGAATATTTGAAAATGTTAATACTAATAATGTTCATCTCTTTAGTCATTAAATTAGAAAATATACATAAACGTTTAAAACACATTTTGGTTAAGGTATTGTTTTGTAACATCTATTTATATGTAGTTAAAATTAAAATAACTGCATTAGTAAATGGTGCATATCAGATAAAAACAACTTAAGAAGATGTTTTTCCTATTGGGAAACATCTTCAATTGTGTAAAAACTAAAAAAAAAAAGTTATTGTAAAATTCTCATTTAATTGTGGCTTGATCAATATTAAAAATGTAAACACATGATGAGCACGTAGAGAATGTATATATTTTTAATTTTTTTTATCACTTTACCCATCAGCTCAAACTCCGTTGTATTGAAACTATCCATGAGAACAAACATTCGGACCATCCTCTCTCACACCATACATGTATTTTACGAATAATTTTTAATTGACAAGTGAGTTAGAGGTATTAAACACCTGAATCTATATCTCATTGTTAATAGCCCAATTATACATGTATTTTCAACAATACTGGTTTTACAAATATATAATTAATACGCTTATATGTGTGTACGCAATTTGAAATGCATATATAGAGAAAGAGAATGAAAGATTACTAGCGTTTGTGAATGTATGTGTTTAGGTTATTAATGTTTACGTATATTTTGACATCGAGATATATAAAAATATGTGTGAAAAAAATTAATTCATTTTATTAATTTGATTAATGGGGATATATATGTATATTAAGTCTCTGCCCGAAGGCAGGTAGGAGTACTATGACCAAGGAAAATAATTGATAGTCGTTAATGGGAGTTTTCTCTAACTTGTTACCCCCTTTACCGAAAATTATTCAAACATCTTATTAAATTTAGAGTTACGTCATGAAATAATGAAGCCCCCTTACATCTTTAGGATGCTTGCGGAATTAATGATATTGAAAACAAATAAAACTTGTTTAAAAATCGAAAATCTTTAAACTATCCTATTTGTTATTTAAACTTTTTATTACTTTCTATGGATTAAAATGATTGTCTTATGTTCAAATGTACAGCATTAAGTAATAAAACCCCTTACAGCATTAATACGTGTGTGAAATTAATAATATTAAAAACAAAGGATATTTGTTTAAAAATAACGATTTTTAAAATAACTAATTTGTTGTTATTTGAATAGATTTTTATTGTTTGTAATGAATTAAAATGATTCTCTTAAGTTATGCATAACGCTGTGTGTTAAAAAAAAATACTGCCTTATTTGCAAAATGTACGAAAAATCACCTTGATCAGTGAAAAAAAAAACGCTCTTTTTTTCTAATGATACTGGTTAAACTTAAAGAGACTGACAAGTGATATTTGACTGGCTAATAATTGCTAAAACTTGTTACTCATTTAAATAATCAGATGAATAATGTATTCATTCACTATTAAGTTGGCTTTTTGACTCCTCCTACTTTGACTCGCTTTAATGTGATCATATTTACTATTATTTTTTAGATCTGTTGTGGGCATGACTAAAGGAAGCTGCGCTGTCAGGCTCCTGTTATTCACCTTACTGTTTCTACACAAACAGTTCCATGCGGCGGTGACATATGGTTACCCTGAGGTCACAAGTCATGGCCCAAAAAGTAGGAGTGAAGTTGCAGATAGCAGCACCGGGGCAGCTAGGAATCCAGATGGCAATTCTTCGGGAATTCACAACGGATCTGAGGATAAATCTTCCCATAATAACAGCGAACATCACCATGGGATAAAAATTGCTAGCTGGAATTGGGAGTACGTTAAAGAACCCTACATTATCGTAGTGTTTGTTTTAATTGCTGGATTGTTGAAAATAGGTATGTAGATTTTTTATACTATTACTGTTGCTGTTATTATATATATGTTATAAATGACAGTTTGCTTAAAAATAAAGCATGTATGTATAGATATCCATAGAAAATTTTAAAATGTATTGTAATGTTTACATGTATGTGGACACATACACCCATATGTATTGCTATTTATACATATGTAATCTGACCCATATATATATATAGGTATTTTGATTAGTTTTTTGCACGCATGAATGATTAATCTTATATTAATTAGTAAATGATACATATCCATGATATTCTCTTCATTGAACACAAAACTGTCTCCCATTTTCAAAGTCTTTCAATTAAACTATCATTAATCCAAATGTCATGGATTGAAAAAAACATTACTATCCAATCCAAATTCCAAAGTACTGTATTGTTTCGACTTATAATGTTTTAATTATTGCTATATAAAAATTTTGGGCGGATATAAATATCAGCATATTTTATACTTTAAATGCTCTATCGTAACTAGTAATATCAATTTATACAGTTTATAAAAAAATATTACAATATACCTTTTATCCCAAATGAAAATACAATTGATCAGTACTTCATTATCCAAATTTCTCCAAATTTTGGAGACGGTCTAAGTAAGTAGAAAGATTATTTAGAGCATTGTATATATTTTTAATTTTTTTTTTAGAATGTTTTAAAAATTTGTGAATTAAAAAAAAATCTTAGGACCAAAAGTACTAGAGCTAAGTTCTGATATGCTTGAGATATTTCATGACTTTTTCCCCAGGTGTTCAAGCATCCTTGAGACATTTCTCAGCTCCATTCCTGAGAACTTCTACATTCTTGAAAATTGATCTGAGATCTCTGGCATTCTTATATTATAAGTTTATATTCCAAGATCTCCAACATTATCAAGAGTTATACTTTCAAGATCTTTAGTAGCATGGAAAGTTCTTCTCCTGAGATATCTAGTATCCTTATGATTTGATATCCCAAAATCTCCAGCATCTTGATAATTGATCCAATGAGATGTTCAATATTCTTGAGAGTTGCTCTTTTGTGATCTCTGGACATATTGAGAATTACTCCCCTGAGAGATCCAAAAGCATTAACATTGGCTATTTTGAGAAATTTACTATCATTGAGAGTTAATCTTCTGAGATCTCTAATATCTTTGATAGTTGATTTTAAGTCCAGCATCATTATTAATGTCTGTTATAAGAGATTCACTATCCTTGGGAGTTAAATTCTTGAAATCTACAACATTGTTAGTAATTGCTCTTCTAAGATCTTTTAGCATCCTTTTGAGCTGCTCTCTTGGGATCTTCAGCATTTTTGAGAGTTTATCTCATGAGATCTTTGACATTTCTTGAGAATTGCTTCTTTGAGATCTCTAGTATCCTTGACAGTTACTTCCGAGAGCTTATTTTTTTATTGTTGGTTTTTGTAAACCCATTAAAATTAGTAATTTTAAAACTTAATTACTTTTTATTATAGAATAAGTATTGAAATTGAATGTTTTACTAGTAAACTAGACATTGGAGGATATAGAGTCACTAAAATGAAAAAGTCATTTTATATAGTTATATGGTTCAAAGGCTCATGTGAGTCATTCTCAAATTACACCTGAAGTTTATAAAACCACAGATAAATTAAAAAAAAAAACAATAGGTTTTTACTAGGGACTCTTATGCAGTATTAATGATTGCTGTAGGCTTACAAACAGTTGAATTACTTTAATTATTTAATAATTGAAGTACAGGCTTATTATTTACCTGTATCAATATATGTAATATATAGGGTATATGTTACGAATGGAAAAAAAAAGATTATAAATTTAATTTTAAAAAATTTACAAACATAGAATTGTCAAAATAATTTTATAGTGTGCTACTGTTAAGTTTTTCTCCTGTGTGGTGATATTTATTTTTCATTTTAGTTTTAAAACATTTGAATTAATAGCTGTGTAAGACTTCTCATGCCCAAAGCAGGGTTCGGCTAGGTGAAGGTCATAGTAGGCAAATAATGTTAGCATTTATATTCAGTATTTTTAATTGTTGTAGACTTACAAACAGTAAGTATCTTTACTCGGCTTTAAAAAAATTAAGTATTTAATATTTATGAGAGAAAAAATGTTGCAATAAGGAAATAACAATTACCATTTACATACCAGATTACTAAAACAGGCAAAACTCACTATACATATTGCCACACACATCAAGCTAGAGTAATCAATGGATGCCATAAGGCTTGTGCATAAAATTGCCATCTAGTGCCTACTCATCCAATATCTCCAGACTAGTTTCTGGCTTGTGGCCTTCATCAGTGAGAAACTAGTCTGGGGATATTGGATGAATAGGCACTAGATGGGGATTTTATGCACAAGCCTTCTGGCATCTATTGATTACTCTAGCTTGCTGTGTGTGGCAATATGTATAGTGAGTTTTGCCTGTTTTAACAACAGCTATACACAAGCATAAGAAGTAGTGGTCATGTGATGTTTATTGGCTTAATACCAGATTACTGTAAATTACATTAGCTTCTATATATATATATAGCCAGTTTTAAAAAAATTATGTGAAGGAAAATTTTTAATTAAGATATGATACAAAATTATTTTTTCACTTCAAATTATCTTCGTTGCCTATATTTTCAAGTTATGAAGCAGTTGCAACTCATAAAAGTCAAACAGTCACTATTATTTTCAAATGTCTTTAATTTTAAACATCTTCATATTTATTTCAGAATACATGCCTACAGAATGGAAGAAAATCTTATAAATCATAATATAAATTTCAAATTTCATGCTATATCACATCAAGCATTAGTCATTCCTATTCCTAAGAAGCATAATGTCGGCCTTTACAGTAATAATGTTTTTCACAACAGGTGATTTATGTAAACCTATTAGTAAGTGCTGAAAATCTGGAAATTGTACAGAAGGAAATTAACCTCTGATCATTCATCATTTTGTAACTATTATAAATCTCTATGTACTCACTCATCAGTAAGAGTTTTAAAAGATTAAATGAATCACTTAAGCTTAGAGCATATAATATGCTCTTACTGATGGGTGAGTGCATGGAAATTTATAATAATTATGAAACAGCACATAATCTGAGGTTAATTTATTCTTGCACAATTACAAATTTTCAGTTAATAATAGTATATTTACATCTATTCATAATTAATATACATCTGATCACAAGTGGTTAAAAATGAGACTGTCATTCTTTTGTGATAGGTTGACTACATTTGTCCAGATCAATTATTGATTACAACAACAGCAGGCATGCAATCAATTCAAGTCTTGATATAAACATGGTCATTGATGGTTGGTCATTTTATACAAATATGCTCTAAGCTTAAGTGATCCACTTAAGCTTTTAAAACTCTTACTGATATATAAGTGCATGAAGGTTTGTAATAGTTACAAAAAGTGCATGATTGGAGGTTAATTTTCTTCTGCACAATTTCTGCTGGATGGTTGCAGTAGATCCTAAGATCTAAGTGCAGTACTCTCAGATCCAAGGCTCCTCACTGATGAAGGCCACAAGCCAGAAACTAGTCAGGGGATATTGGATGAGTAAGAACTAGATGGGGATTTTATGAACAAGCCTTCTGGCATCCAGTGATTACTCTGGCTTGCACTGCAATACAGATAGAGACTTTTGCCTGTTTTAAAACAAACCTATCAGTAAGTTTTAGTGTCATTTGAGATTTGAAGTTGGTCTTCAATCAAAAATATCTTTCAAAAAATGTATGAGGCTGTTATTAAAGTTCATTGAAACTTCTTTTAATATATAAACTTTAACAGTACTTAAGGCCCTATCAGAGAAGGATGTGCAATAATAAAAATAATCAAATGATTTATTGCTTGGAAGTTTATAAAAAGTTTGAACATAAAAAAATGACGAAGTCTTACAATCTTGAGGCCTTCATCTTTAACATTTACCACTCTACTATTTCATTAAAGTATACAGAGTTGGAAGTTTGATGATTTTCCAAAAAAAAATACTCTAACTAAGTGACTGCTCAAATTATCATCCAAAGAATACACAATTTCATAGTTAGGATTATCTAGAAAATCAAACTAAAGTCATTGAACTTTTTAGTGACTGACTTAGCATCAAACCTATATATATCCAAACAAAAAATTTGGCATGGGTTTGAAACCTTAGGATGTTGGAAACTTCAAGTCATTACCTTGGATAATATAAATATATCTGTATGTATATGTAATTGAGTGTTTTTCACTGATGAAGGTAAGTAACCAGAAATATGTCTGGACATTTGGTTTACATTACCATGTGATGGTGTTTAATTAAGCAGACTTGCAATAGATGGCATTAGAGCAGAGTAATATTTTAAATTATAATTTTTAATATAAATAAATAGAGCAATTCATGTCATGTTTTGTTTGTTATAATGTTTGTACTCTGGATATGTATATTTTTGATATTCATATTAATCATAGAAGATGTTGGATTAAATAATTGTGACATATTTTTGTATTTTAGTTTTTTCTGAGAATATGATATATCACTTGTCATTCTATGCCAGTTATCCACTTTACTAATAGTGAAAGAATATCACTGCTATTAGTTTTTATAAATAAGTGATCTTTCGTTTTAATATGGTATCATCCCACAATAATGATGGTATGGTATCTAGACCCTCAGCACTAAGCAAAATTCACTCTTAAGTGAATAAGGCTTTTTTTCCCACTCACAAATCCATATAATGACATAACCGCATAGTTATTACTGTTACATAGAGTTGAGTGAAGTGTTGTTTATCATGAAAGGACTTTATTAATATGGCTATATTTATTTAATTGTTTATTTTTATTAGACAATCAATTAATTAAAGCTCTGCATAATTTGATGCATTTATAAAGGTCCATAGATTGTATCTAATGCATTGCCAGACTTCTTATGAACTCCCAAGCAATAAAGGCATTTGATTATGGAGAGTAATAGTGTGATAGAATTAAGAATCAAAATTCAGCCATAACACTTTTAGTACACAAATATCACATGACCTTCCATTCTATTATTTCTTTTATGACACAATTGTAAATAAAATGTGAAAATCAGTAAAAATAGCTACCTTGATGCTACAATATACTCAATATATATTATTTCAATTATATGCTACTCAAAAAAAAGTAAAAAAAAACATTAAAATTATTAAATTTTATGATGAGGCAGAAGCCTTTTTTTTTTTATCTTTGAGTGCTATATGCAATCACATTGACATTTATAAATTTAATAAATTTTACATTGCAGCAGTTGTTACTTTTTAATCTCAGAGCATCAAACATGATCATATTTATTAAAATGATTCATTTATTTATGTTGAAAGCTTTACTTTATCATTGCTTTTTAATTTGATTTACAGTATTTTACATAAGTGAATGTTTTCTAAGCATCATGCTAAAAGTTTTATGAAATTTATAAACATTCATAAAGCTGATAAGACTTAAAAACATCAAAACAGATAGAATATAGTCCCTAATAAGAAAATTGTTATATTTCCATGGAAAAAAATGTATTGATAAAAAATGATATTACCCAGAGTATATTTAATTATGATGAAAGTTGGAATTTTATTAATAAAAAAAAAAGATACGGTACAGTATGTTTTTTATTTATTTTTTAAGTGAATATTAACGAGTAAACACTCACATTGTAAATATATATGTAAATGTGCCCTCTCAATTTATTATTAATAACTACATTATATCCTTTTTTAATTTTGTTTGTACTATAATCTTAATTTATTGTAATAAATAGTCTATTTCTAAAGTGCTGACTATGTATATCATGAATAGAGAAGGGAATAAATCACTTATGATTTTTGAACTGATCCTTACAAGTGAGTGCTTGTAAATTCATAAGGAGTACATTGAAAGTTTATTCCCTTCTCTATTCTTTATAATCTTAATCTATATATTCATTCTATACATATAAAAAGGGGTCTGTGTTATATACATGTGTGTTAAAAAATATTGTAAATTTGCAGTTTATAATGCATTTTAATGTAATAAATGCTTATCAACAAAACATGAAATAGTAACTGCAAAAACTTGGAACAAAATATGCGGATATCATGACTCTATATTAAAAAAACATATATTTTTAATTTATTTACTTTACTTTGTCTTTTATTTTTCTAAAATTACATAAAATAATATTATAACTGACCAATCAAATATTCCAGATTTATGGTGCATTTTTCCAAATCTAGTTATTAAATCATGAACCATTATCCAGTGTAAAATTTCCCATTTCTTTAATAGTATATCTGCATTTAAGGAGAAAACTTTGATACGTCAAGCATGCTAAGAATTTAAAACACTTGACCATTGACACTGAAATCATAGTCAGACATCATATATTTTTATTGCCCTATGGAAGATATGAATATGAAGGTATGGGTGGATTAAACTTCATATTAAGTATGGCTGATCATTCAAACTTTAATAATTTTAAATTAAGCAGGTTAAACCACTAAACATCACGTGATTATGCTTACACAAGCTATTTACACAGAGGCTAAACTCTCCATATATTAGCACCACCAGTGCAAGCCAGAGTAATCAATGGATGCAAGAAGGTTTGTGCATAAAATCCCTATCTAGTGTCTACTCATTCAATATATCTAGGCTAGTTTTTAGCTTGTGGCTTTCATCGATGAGAAGCCTGATTGATGAAAGCCATAAGCTAGAAACTGGTCTAGAGATATTGGATGACATCACCTCTGTATACAGAAATTAATTAAACATTATAATAACATTTTTGAAATGAATTTTTTTTTTAGTCTCTGATAATCAATATTTTTTGACTAATTTGTTCTAAAAGGTTACAAAATTTCAAGTGTTGTTAGCTGAGAGGTCAACACAGCAGCCTTGCAAGCAAGCAGTTGTTTGCAGATGGTTGTTGTGGGTTTACCTCCCGGCCGATGCTATGACATATGGAAAAAAAAAGGTTACAAAATAGTCAATAAAATAAAAGATATGCAGATTTTATATAAACATATATTTTTATAAGGCCTGCCTTTTTAATTTTTATCTACTGAAAACACTTTTTTTTAATAAAAATTCTTTTATCTTCAGTAACTCCTGATATCTAACTATTAGAATTAAAACTAATTATTCACAAAAACTCATTTTTTAATTAAAATTTCTACTGATAAAACTTGAAAATGGACTCTATCTATTAATAGCTGGTACTGTAGCTATCAGAGTTGTGGACAATATATGGGAATATCAAATAAAAAGTTAAAATATATAAATAAATAAAAATTATTTAGTAAATTTCATCATATAGATGTTAAATGAATGGGAAAAATATAAAATGTACTTTTACATTATTCTTTTAAAATAAAATTCATTTGATGAAATTAAGAGAAAAGTTTGTACACTGTTCTTTGATAAAAACAAAAGTCATTTTTTAAATCTTATTTGTGATTTATAGAGATTATTAAAGTGGAAATCAATCTCCGATAATGTGCTATTTTCTTAAATATTATAAATCTCCAAGTACTCACCTGCCAGTAAGAGTTTATAAAACTTAAGTGACCCACTTAAGTTTAGAACATATTTCTATATACACCAAGATATAGAAGTATGCTCTAAACTTAAGTGATTCACTTAAGTTTTTTAAACTCTTACTGGCAGGTGAGTGCACAGAGATTTATGACATTTAAGAAATAGGACATTATCAGACATTGACTTCCATTTTAATAATTTCAAAATTTTCAGCACTATATAATAATAGATTGTGAGTTATAGATAAATAAAATTACTGAATACAATATTAAATGAATATTATTAAAACAATATAAAATATTTTCTTTATTTAAAATTTATATGCAGCATAGTACTTAATATCATTTGTAGTATGCAAATATTTAAATATTCCCCACCTTCTGTCATGAAGCTCACATTGGCAGAAAAGGACTTTCATAATTTTTAATCATCTGTGAGCATGTGCATTAAATAAAGTTCTACCATTATTTTAGCATGATCCTAAAAATTAGTGAATCATCATTAGTCATTGTATTTATCAGTTGTAGAAAATGAAGAAAATGAAAGCTGGAACTCAATAGAAAATATTGCAACTAATTTCAAATAACATCAGCAAAGCATTGCTTTACTTCTGTCTACACACTATGTTTAAGTAACTAATCTATTTCACTTACTCAAATCCTGCTGCTATTCTCTGTAAATTTGAGTAATCACTAAATAACAGGTAATCATAAACTAATCTGATGATATGGATAAGATTTATTAAGCCATATCATCTGGCATCTATTGGTTACTCAAGATTACACTAGATGGCAGAACTAAGATAAGAGAAATAGTTTCACATGTTACTCAAGCTTACACTAGATGGCAGAAACTAATATAAGAGAAATAATTTCACATGTAAATTGAATGCAATCAATCACTCCTTAAGAAAGTTTAAACACCCCAGTTAATAAATTTACTGATAACAAATTCTTACCACTGTTGATGTCACATTAAAAACATTAACAGTTCTTCCAGGACAAGTGTTTCATGACTTGTAACACCATTTTTAATTGGAAATGGAACTCACTTGTGCATTTCATTACTATTTTCTACTATATTTTATATAAATAAATAATAAAATGATTATTGCCCCAGAGTTTATCATTTTTGTGGATTATAAATACTCAACATAAAACCATTACATTTTATAATGTAAAATAATCATGACACAGCCATCTTTAATGTTAAATATTTAAACATTATAATAGATTAGCCAAAGGCAGAATTCAAAACAAGTACAGGTGCATGTTTGGTTTATATTTAATTATATATTTATAAAAAAGAAATGCACACTCCTATCCCACATTTGTCTCTTTACTGCTAATAAAGATTTGGGTAACATATCAGTAACATACCTGCATACACACACTTACCCATGGATATTAGTGGAAATAATATTGTTTATTTTATTCACCTTTTTTTCTTTTAATTTGAACTATTTTCCAAATTACATGTTTATATTGTGCTCTCCAAGGGATTGCTTTTCTAATAATTTATAAACCTACACAGTATGTCAAACTTGTTCTTACATTTTGACATCAATTGTGTATTTTAATGAATTACCATCTCATTATTAATTCATTAATGATAAAATATTAGTCTTCTATTACTCATTCAGCTCTTACGAGAAATGCATATTTATATACAAAGATCTTAATAAGTTTAACTTTTTAGTAGCATATATTTTTTATAAATGTTAAACTTTAAAAAGTTCAAAGGGGCACACATATATAATATCCATACTTGTTTACAAACAGCTGATGGCAGTGATGAGGAGAAGAATGTGTAGGTGATGTATTTTAGTGAAAATGTGGGTAGTTATCTTTCCGAGCTTCATAAGTCATCATCTCTGATCAACACATATCATGTAGCAACATAGTTTAGCTTTTCTCCACAAAAAGTTTAAGATGGCAGCCTTTCTGGATCACATATTTTGACATGAAATATGGCAGTATGTTTTGCACCTTCTTCAATCATCTTTAATGCTCTCCCTGCTCTCACAAAATCTTAGAAAGCATTTGAAAACATTTTTGTGACTCATGGTTTTACTGTCATTCATACTTTGATTCATTTCAAACATTTTAATTCAATTTAAAGCAAAATTTAATGTTAGTATCTTATTTCATTATGTTATATTTCATGTCATAAATTGTGATTTGGTTATGTTTCATTATTGTAAATAGCAAAATTATATTGCTACATATCACACACATTGATTCAGATAGCTTGGAGAGAGAATCAGTCACCATTTCACTGGACACACTACGTATATATTATGAAGCTCGTAACATCAAGAAAGCATATTAAATCTATGCACTTTATTGAAATTTAGGTCCCCCCAAAATACTTGGTTATTAAAGTCTTTTTTATTAAACTTGAAACTGTTTACGTCATTAAAAATAAAGTTTCAATCACCATCTTTTTAAAAAAAAAAATTCATTTATTGGGTACTAAATTGAAAACAACATAATTAAAATGAAAGCATTACCCCCCCCCCCCCCCACATATTTCAACTATTCATTGTAGTCTTTCTCAAAATTTTAAATAATATAAAAACAGTCTGAAAAAAAGATATATGTTGTCAAAAGATATATAAAAGAACTTAATTTGGAAATAATAATATGAAAAATTACAAATAATATAACCAAAAATTATTAAAGTAAATATAGCTTTATCAAGTTATAAAATAAAAAATTAATTAACTTATTCCTTTTTTTATCTTTCATTTTTGAAAGTAAATGATACTTTCAAGAATATTTTATCTTATATATATATTTTAAAAAAATATTATGTTGTTTATACTTTTGGCATTATTATTATTTTCAGCAGTTATCTATATAACTCTTGTATGTTCATATAACTTTGAATCTAATAGAAAATATCCTAAAAATAGTGCTGAATAATCATCCTAAAATATTCAAAATTTTCTCTACTTTTATTCCATTGCTTTTTATAAAAAAAAATATGCTTCTCTTAATGCACATTTTACAATGCTTTAGTTAATACATGACAATTTTGATTGGCTAATGGCAGTTCTTCAGATATTCTGAAATATTTTCCACAACATTTTTTAAAATTACAAACTAAAGATTTTTGTATAACCTTGTTTTTCATATAATTTTTTGAAACTTAAGCAAATTGAGGCTCATTTTGTTTGATTAACAATTAGGCCCATGGGATCTGGGAGAATTTTAACATTATTTGTATAGCAGTTACAGAAATCTTTGCTTTTGACTACTATATATGTTGGGAGTAACAAGAAGAGATTGAAAACGCAATATATGGGTAAGAGAACAACACCTCATTGAAAAAATTAAAAGACTGAAGTGGAGTTGGGCTGAGCATATTTCTAGAAGAGATGATAATAGATGGACAATTGAAATCTTAAACTGGATTCCAAGAGATTGTAAAAGACCCAGAAAGAGATCACATGTGAGATGGATGGATGAAATAAGAAAGTGTGCAGGGGTGATGTGGAGAAGAGAAGCTCAAGATCAGAGAAGATGGATTGAACTTGGAGATACCTTCATCCTGCAGTGGATTGATAATGATTGATGATGATGATGATATTTATATACATACACAGAAATGATGGATATTTTTAATAAACTAATAAATGTAAAGTTTTATTAAGAACAGTATCATAAATACATTGAATTATCAACAAAAAAAAAAACAACTTTATTATATGATTTTGAGTTTGTCTAAAAGTTTGCGATGATGGTATTTTAGAAGTAATGAGATGATGAACTATTTCCATTATCTAATGTTAATTTCTATATCACATTTAAAAATTCAAACATTATTTACACTTTTCAAATATATTCAACTATTATAGTAAAACACAGAGGAGTATTATTGTTCGCTCTTCTTCAGATGTTGCTGGCCTGATCAGCAGAAGTACTGATTGGGAACAGAAACTAAGCTTGAAATGCTTAAAAACAAAAACTGCATCTGTAAAATACCATGTGACTGTGGAAGAATGTATATTGATAAAACTGGTCACCCTAATGATATGTGATTAAAAGAGCACAAACTTGTGATTAGAAAGTTAAAAGAATAGATTTATGTAAAGTGACAGATTGGGAAAAAATAAATCATTGAATAGATATGTAAAAGTACAAAGAAGAAATTTCAAAGAATATGTTCACATGATATTAGCAACTAACCCTGTACGTCAATTTAGTGCAAGGTGTTTAAAAACAGCCACCAACCTTGTTCTTAGAAAAAAGAGAAATTCATAGTAACCTCACTGATTATTGTCTTGGACAAAATATTCGAATTGATTATCACTTTAAATGTAATATTCTTGAATCTAATGGTCAATGTTTGATTCCCATGTTA
The DNA here is from genome assembly GCA_028023455.1 of Epiperipatus broadwayi. Lineage (NCBI taxonomy): Eukaryota > Metazoa > Onychophora > Udeonychophora > Euonychophora > Peripatidae > Epiperipatus > Epiperipatus broadwayi. The sequence goes on from JAQFVV010000277.1 coordinate 395,841, forward strand.
GTACTATCACTGATCAAGCCAGCATCACCTGAAAAAGTTAATAATAATTTCACTCAAAATATTGTAATTTGCACTAATATGTATACTTTTACCAAATAGGTGAATGTATTTGAAAAATCTAAATAAAGTTTGAATTTTTCATTTAACAATTTTATTAGATGATGGAAATAATCCAACATATAATTGCCATTAAGTGATTTTGTATAGAATCTAATAATAGATGCATGTGTTTTGGGGTTGTTGTTGTTTTTTTTTTTTGCAATTTCTTGTTCTAGATAATCAGAAGATATATAAAAAAAATTGTTTTGCTTTTGATACAAGTTCTCAAAATAATTTTTTTATTCAGATTTTATGGATTTAAAACAGGTAAAACTCTCCATATAGTAGTGCCAATCAGTGCAAACCAGAATAATCAATAGATGTAAGAAGGCTTGTGCCTAAAATCCATATCTAATGCCTACTCATTCAATATTTCCAGACTAGTTTCTAGCTTTCATCAATAAGGAGCCTTGGATCTGAGAGCACTGCACCTAGATCTTGGGATCTAATGCAATCCTCCAGCAGCCACTTTTTATCTCTTCTTAACTACAAAACTATGAGAATAAAATACAATAATATTTTCAATTCAAGCTCATTAGCTTATGTAGTCATATAAATCTGAATTCAGTTCAGTACCCATACATTATGGGGTCTTTGATTCTTTAATAACTATAGCCACCACTATCCTATTAGGTAGGATTGGTTACTCTGGCTTGTACTGAGTGGCACTACTGTATGGAGAGTTTTGCCTGTTTTAATAACAGTTATAAGACAGTATAAGAAATGGTGATCATGTGATGTTTTATGGATTTGTTTCTGAAATATATCACTTGGTAAAATTTTTATCAAAAACATCATAACATTGGGAAATTCTAATACATAAAATAGAATATGTGAGAGTTTGAGAATAAAAAGCTGTATTAAAAATAATTTGTAGGGTTCTGTTATAAACTGAAGGTAATTAAGTCAGAAAGAAAAGATTAATATATAAATCCACTTAAAAATTAAAACATATTTCATTTAATAATTTTCTAAACTATGTTATAAATTGAATCTATCACCACAGGTTAACAGACTCCTAAGTTTAAATCTTTAGATCTTAGGATAGTTATTTATATATTCGAACATAAAGATAAAATAACCTGAAATGTTATTTTATATTATTAAAATAAATGCAACTAATCTTAAGTCATAAATTAAACATGTTTATCTTGAAATTTTTTTGAATCCATGTCTGTGTAGAAAGGGATCAGTTTGTTTCCACATGGTAGTAAACACCTTATATCTTTGCCAAAGATAAAACTACAAAAATATTAAATTATTAAAATATTAAATTATTTATAGGACTGTATACCAGAAGAGATCAGAAGCAAAGATTGGAGTGGTGCTAGGCTCGACATATTGCTGGACAATATGATAATAGATGGGCAGTTGAAATCTTAAAATAGATCCCAAGAGATTGTAAAAGACCTAGAAAGAGACCATATGTGAAATAGATAGATGAAATAAGGAAGTTTTCTGGTATGATGTGAAGAAGATAGGCTTGAAATTGGAGAGACTGAACTAAATTTGATGTGAACATCATTCTACGGTAGATCAATACAAAATTTTAAATTTATAATTGTTATTTTAAAATATACTCCAACAAACTGACATTTTAATTTATTATAAAATATGTCTAATGTTTTCTATGTTGACGTATGTGAAAGTATAATTTAATAAAACAATGAGAATTCGAATATATTATAGTCTTCGTTTACTTGGCATCTTATAACTGTAGTAATGATATTGTAAATATATTTTATTTAAAAATGTAATTTATTTGCTTGTTTAATTTTTTTTTGTAAATATGAATATTAGCAATATTTTTGCTTTGAGAAAAATTTAATAATATACTTAAAATGTAAATGGAAGGTTTGTTGTTAGAGAAGACATATGATCCACAGGCACCAGAAGCATTAGAGTCAAGCTGCAGTTTATGAACTATTCTCTCTTGAGTTTACCATTATACTATTGTACAAAATCACACACTTTCTTATCTTTTTTCATTGTAAACCTTCCATGCTTTTAAACAGCCCACGTACTGCTGAAAATTTAAACAAATATTAGAGGTAGTATAATCACTATGTAATTAATACATTACAGAGCTGAGCTATATTTTATAATATTATATAGAACATTTAAATACCCTCTATTGGTTCATTATGATGTTATATAATAGACACATTCTGAATTGTGGGTCATGATATTACAAGATTCATAAGATTGTTTTTAGGAGAACCATCTTCATCAGTTGTGTGAAGTTCCTGCATTACTAACTACAAATAAAAATCTAGCATTCATGATCATTGTTGTTAGGGCTTGGCACAGCTGATGAAAGAGGTTTATCTGAAACTGATTCCATGAGTCTTATATTGTTACAGTTCACAACTGAGAATTTGGCTATTGCATGACATCTTATATCTTAGTTAAACAATGGGCTAATTTAAGAAGATGGATTTAAAGTGTACCCAAGTATAAATAGAGTTCAAGCACCAGAAGTAGCAAATTTGATCCATAATCTATGGACCTTGAATTCCAAAACCTGCCACTCTACAACTATACCAAACCATGTAGGATTAAGAGGAAAAAAGAAAGGATCATTGATTCCCAGTTGCAGTTTTGCTTTGAATTTTATAGGTTTGATTTTATAAGCATTATTGCTGTAATTATATCTTTGAAATATCATGATATAAACTCAGTTTATAATCAGTTTTTGATAAATATTTGTCAGAATGGGACATCAATGATCATAGTAAATAGTGGCAATAAAAAGGTCCAAATTAGAAAAACAGTATGGCATGGTGATTTCATTTCTCCGAAATCATATATATATCAGTTTTATAGGAAATACCATGTAAATTAAAATGGAAGTGAAGTGAATAAAAGTAAATGGAAATTATTTAAATAATTTAAATTTGTTGGAGCTGTGAGAAATATTGCAAGATCTAGTAGATGAATTAGGACTGAAGAGAACATTTTAAAAGGATTAAAGTAAAATGCATTGGATTTTCAGAAAAGAAATAAATTAAGATTAATAGTAATGAATTAGGAAAGATTGATAACAGTAAATCTCTTTATCATAACACAGAGGAAATGCAATGGATGAAATTAATCTTAGAATTGTGGAAGAAAGTGAATGTTTAAAATGAAAAGCTGTTAATATATGTTTCACTAGCTACTTTCTTATGGATATGAGATTTGAACATTTAGTGGTAAAATAAATACTAAAACTGCAGATTTTGTGACAAATTATAAATTGATATATGTTAGGAGTAATAAGTTGGAATTAAAAGTGATATATAGGGTATATAGGGTAAGTTATTTGTTGTAAGTATTAAAAGAATTAGGGGGTTAAAATAGGGTTGGTCTGAACATGTTATTAAAAAGATGACAATCCATCTACATCTATGTATTGATGTTCTATTCTGAATTCTAAGAAATTTACAATGAAATCACATGTGAGTTGTTTGATTGAAAATGGTATATATATATGGGCTGATGGCTGATTATGATATAATTGGGTTAATGTGAAAGATGCACTGATAAGAATATATATATATACCATCTGATTATAATCACCCATCATTTTATGGCAGACAAAATAGAGGGGTGGGATATAGCATGGCAAAAATATTTATTTTTTGGAGACAGACTAATTAAAGCAAGGGAAAGGTAGAACCATTTAAATGTAATAATAAATAATAATAAAAAGCATATATTTTGAAAAGTAATCACTTCATAAGACTAATAGATTGGTATGTGTTGTAATGTGCTTGCACATATGCATGCATGTGTGCGCATAATATTTATCATTTATACATTACTAAAATATATATATTTTAATGATTATTTAAAATATTATATAAGGCAATTGTAATATTGTTTAAAATAATTTTAAATTTGAGTATTTTAAAAAGATAATAATTATGTTTGATTTATGTTTAAATGTATAAAATATTTGATAAAAAAAAAGGTTAATTTATATGCACACATCGAGATTATTTTTTAAAAGTAACTATTTAGCTAAACCACATCTGGGGATTTTATTGTTTGCATGTGAAAAAAAATTGACCATTTGATGTTTATAGTGTGCTAGAAAATAGCAATAACTAAAATATTTAAAATGAATTTTATTAAAATGACAAGCTAAAATAGACAGGATTTCTACTTAGATATATGAACAAATCTTATATGGATGTCTTCAGGTTAAAATGAAAACAAAATATTATGAATTCCCACCCAATTGGCAGCAATAGATGTTTTAAATGTAGTATAATTAATTATTCAATAAGAATTAAAAGATTGCAATCAACAACAAGAATAAATATTAGAGATCTAAAATAACTACAAATATATTCAAATTAAAATTAAACTCCGTGTTAAGGGCATTATTATAGTGAATAAGGTCCTGGTAATTTGATATATATAAATTTTAATGTGAACTGTTTAAAACTTAAGAACTTTTGGATAAGAAAATATAATATTGTATTTAGGTTTTTTTTATGTTATATATGTATTTTAAAGTGCTTTATAAGAGTACCTATTTATAATAGTTATTAACATGATTAAAATGTATCAATTTACATACTCTTTAAATTTTGTTTTGTTAATAATTTAACATATTTATTATTGATAATTAAAGGAATAAATAAATTGTTAGAGTTTAAACAAATACATGTACACAAACAATTTTTCATAAAATGTTACCGATTTAAATATGTGTAGCCATTTGAGCTTGTTGGACAATGTGGGTGACCTAAGGTAAATGATTTTCCAAATTTTGTCTTCTACATGTTGAATGAATAAATGCTAAACATTTTTTATAACTCATGGGAATCTTGTAAAAAATAATGCAACTCAATCAATTTGAATTCAGGGATGGATCTGATATTTGTTTATGGAGATGTTAAATTTGGAATTATATTATGTATATTATTTAATCTTGAATATATAAAGATTGCAGATGTGAAATTTCTGTTTATTTGCACAGTTATAATAATATGCATGCTTTGTGTTGAATAATATCCATACTCATTATTAATATATATTTTGATATTTCATTCATTGCAATGAAGATCCTGATATATGATGATGGTTTGCTGCTTCTTGATATGTATTTGTATAAATGTTTTAGAGGCTTTTATATTTATGCATGCACTTAAAGGCAGACACATGTATTGTTGTTATGGAATAATGATGTTAAGTATAATAGTTTCTTCTGCCTGATTATATTTAAATATTTTAACTTGCATTGGTGTTTTCTACACATACATCTTATATTTGCTCCTTCTACTTTTGGTAGTAAAGTTGCTTTATTGAATTCAACACACCTTATATGACAAAATATTTTGGTCATGAATTTCAAACTTTATCTAAAGATCTCATCCTTATGTTTTTATACATGAATTAAATGATTTCGTGCACATTCATGTTTTGTGATGCATTAAAATTTAATAAACCATATTATAGAATTCAAATAAAATTGAATAATATTGCCATTATAAAGCATTGGTGGTCGAGTGGTCAGCACAGCAGTTGTCCTGGGTTCACTTCCCGGTCGATGCTTTGACACATGAAAAAAAAAAAAAAATTAATGTTACATATATAGTTTATGGAATTAGCTAATAGAATCATATACTTTAAAGTTATATAGTTAACAACTATAAAATTTAAAATTTTGTCTTATAATTTATGGGTATATTTATAATAATTTTGGCTTCCCAAATTTGATTTTGTTTTATAATTTTCTGGGTATATATAAGTAACATGTTAATAATCAGTAGTTGTATAATTCATTTATAAGAGAAATTTACTAGTATAGTGGTCACACTTTCACCATTCACTCTCACTTCTGACCATTACAATATAATGAGTTAACTTAAATAAAATGAAAAAGAATGCCTTTTTTTTTCATATGTCGTAGCAGCGGCCGGTAGGCGAACCCACAACAACAGTCTGCAACCAACTGCTTGCTTGCAAGGTGGCTGCACTGACCTCTCGGCTGTGATTTTAATAACAAAATTTCTATGGTTTTTTTAAAAATTGTATTGTTCGATCCATGAACTGTAAAACACCTTCTTAGTCATTTACTTTCTTATTAGAGCAGAAATGCTATCAGTTTGATTATCATGAATCAGAAAATGGGAGACACTTGGTTCTACATATGCTTCAAAGTATATTTAGTTCTAAAATTTATTTAATATATATATATTAAATGATAGATTAACAATATCTACAATCTGGAATCAAGGCAACCTAAGACTGTCTAGATAACAGATTGTTGAATTCTATGGTTTATTAAGCTTTAGCTGTTATCATATGATTTCTGTGTGATTAATATATAAACACAAACTCATGAAATATGATTTATATTTATTTATTAAAGAAATATAAAAATGCATATTTACACCATATTTAATGTTATATCTTCACTTGATACTGTTGGTTTGGTATAGCATTTAGTTGCCCTGCAACTATATGTAAAGGATTTCAGGTACCTTCTAAACTTACCTACCACTTCTAGCTATACATGACTTTTGTCTTGTGAGTAGATATGGTGACACTTCTTGCTGTTTTGTGATAACTTGATTCATGTCTAGCATCTTCCAGAGTTCTAAGCAAATTTGCCTCACTAGCTAGCCATATCATGGATAATGTGTATACTGCCATTCAACTTTGGCAGTTGTCTGATTTTATCTCCAAATGGATTGCATATTTATGGCCAGATTCCCTTCCATAATGCAAACATTCAGATTCAGTGAGCACCATTGCCTATTGGTCCATTCTTGCCATCGGATGTATCTTATCTGTTTATATATCCATTCATCCATGGCGATGAATGGCTTAATCCGATCAAGATAAAAATATAATCTCAACTAGATCCATTATTTGAAGGCAAGTTGAGATATAACCTATATATGTACATACATATCATGCACAATGTATGTATATGTATATATGTTAATGTAAATATAAATTTATGTAAGATTTGCAAGACAAAGAAAGGTCTATCAGTTTTTCTTTTAAAAAGGGAAAGTAAAGAAGCTGGACTTATTTACCCATTAAATAATTTAATGGTTTGTTGTTTGACAATTCACGTGATGTTTGAACACCGGAAATGACATAATTGTTTGATAATCCTTGTATCTTGAGCTTTATTACCGATTCAAACCACACAGTTAAACTAATGAATGGTGAGGATTTTAGCAATGCATATCATTGGCTTATCCCTTAATCAAAAACAATTGTAATACTTATTTATCAACTACTATTTAATAATTGGCCAAGTTGGTTACTGACGGCTTCTTAAAAGAAAAAAATCATAAGTCTATTTTTGAAGTTTGATTTTTTAAAAAATTATATCTGACTCGGATTCGAACCTTAGCATAAGATAGGAAAGCTGATGTCTTAATCATTGTTTCACGAAGACCATGATATAGATTTATGTATGTATATATAGATATGTTTACATAAATATAAATATATGTGTAAAAAAAAATAATAATAACGTAGACATTTATCGTAGATTAAAAAGAAAAATCAAATAAACGAAAATTAATATTATTTCTGTCACTTTAGTACTCGAATTTTATGAGCACCTAAGCAACATAATTTTCGATAGTGTTTTGCCCTGTGTAATTTGGTGCAGGGGTATAAGGACAGAAGCTGTAGCTCCGTATCTACGGATTATGGTCTAGCTCCATTATTTTCGGTATTCTGGGTGCTTATAAAAGCTGAACAATAAGCCATTCTATTATCTTAAAATTACACATTTTAATCCCCACCCCCGTCTTAATTTTGAATTTAAGACATTAAGGAGTAATTTGAGTTCTTTTAAATTAATTTCGAATTAAACAATTTTGTGTATAAGTAAGTAGCTTTTTAATTAAAAAAACAAAACAGGTTGGCAATGTTGTAATAAAAATCATTATCTTGCCTTTGCTAAAATAAACATTATTTTAATAATAATAAAAAAGAATGATTTATCGCTGGCAAGATCATAAAACTTTTGATTACAAGTAGTGATAGGTGTATTCGAAGTCTGCCACATTATTTTATTTATTTTTTTATAAACGGTAAAGATAAGTGTATTCTGCGATCGTACGAATATGATGCTTTCCCCGCTGTCAGCATTCAACGTGTCAGTACTCATCTGATCCACCCAGAATGACTTGGGGTCTTTATACTATAGCTAATAATATCTGGAATACCCATTTTCCAACCAATAAATAAATGAATAATTGGGTTGGTTATGGGAAAGCTACATGAAAAACAATTGCAGTCTCTTTATAAATTTGAAAAAATTCCTCTTATCCTGGATTCGAACACCAATAAGTACGGACGATAAAAATGTGTATACAATAGAGTCTAATCTCTCATAGAAGATGTAGGCTTTGCCATAGAGCGTTCATTTGTTATTAAAAATATATATATTATATGAGTAATTAAATAATTTCAATTGTATTTCTATTCTCAATCGTTTAATTTTATTTTCGAAATCTTCAAACAAACGATGATCTTATTTGCAAACAATACAAACTTTCTATGAATTTTTAATTAAAATTTTTATTAATTGCAGTTTTAAAATCAAGATAATGAAATAAATATATCTTTTGATTTCATTGTTCAAAAATTATAAACCTACATTTTAATTGTATGTTAAAACAGGGAATTTCATTCACCCAGGATTGTAGAATTAATTAATGTATATTTCTTAAAATCTTAATGTTTTCTAGTAATAAATAATGAATAATAGCGGCAAAATAGAATAGATTGTATTAAAATGTGAGCCAATCACACGAAAGTTCTGTTAGCAGACATGTTGCAAAGTTTTAAGAGAAAAAAGAGATATGATCTATTCTTCTAAATCAGGATTTATGCATAAACTAAATAATCTATAGCTTAATTAATGATAACTCTAATTTAATGAATGATTAGTAGTAATCATTAATGACTTTGAAATCATCCATTTCAGATAAATACATTGATTTATTTAATAAATCAATAAATAAATCAATGTATTTATCTGAAATGGATGATTTCAAAGTCATGAATGCAGAAATTTTGACACTAGTAAATCAAAATATAAAAATATTTTTAACAAGCAAAATCAGTTCTCGTAAATATTTTTTATTTATTAGAATTAATTATTTCGGTTCAATATAATCAGTGCTCAGTTCATATTAAGATAGCAAATCCTTACACTTTAATGGACAGGCTTCAACCTACTCCAACCTCCAATTCTTCAGCCATCCATACCATTGAAAATACTTCCATGTCAACATGGGTATGACAACAATATTGGCATCAGCATGGGATTTGGGAATTCTCTCATCAGATTTTCAATGGTATGGATGGCTGAAGAGTTGGAGGTCGGAGTAGGTTGAAGCCTGTCCATTAAAGTGTAAGGATTTGCTATCTTAATATGAACTGAGCACTGATTATATATATATGGGAGATGGTAATCTGGACCAACTGATGAGTGCTGGTGTAGCAGGAAATACTATATTGGTGATTATTTGTTTTTTCTTGCATGTGCGTGGTCATGTGTATCAGTAGTATGAGATAGTGTGGATAGTGAAGTGCTTGAAAGTCTGAGTTCAAATCCCCTATATTTAGTTATTTGATAAGTAGGAATGTTGAAAGTAGCCCCATATTGTCCTTATAGTTCTTATCGATAGACAGAATTTAGAAATGTGCCAAAAATTGGCATTGTTGTTAAATGTTTGCTGTAATGCATTGCTGACTTTAAAAGTAATACCTTGAATATCTTCAATCTTGTGTTTGTTGATTGGTTGATATATTAAAAAAAAATTAAATGGTTTTATTGTTTAGTAGTTTATAAGAAGTTTGAGTATTGAAGTGACAAACCTGGTTGTGATTTATGGTCTTAAGCCTCACAGACTGACACTATATATCTGCATCAAGTCATGCAGGAATGAAATATTTAAATTTGTGCATTGAAAATAATGGTAGACATCTTAGCAATTTCTTTAAATGAAAGCCGTTTGTTTTGTTCTATGTTTTTTTTTTTTTAATATTTCTATGATTCTAGACTTTTAACTTGTGGGGTCAACTAGTCCAATATAATAAAATAAACTGTTTATTTAGTAGTTGTTATTTAATAAACAATATTTATGCAAAGGATAAAAATACTTCTTTTAATTGGTATTTATAATCTTTCATTCACATACTTAAAAAAAATCATGCAATTTGAAAGCCACAGTTTCCTTTACATTACACTATTCTGTAATGATCTGTGTAGGAGGAAGTAATGGGTATCAGATGATATTCATTGCTTCCAGATTGGTTAACGACCTTCATTGGGAGGGATATGAATTGCTTATAATCACCTACCAACTACCTTTACTGTTTAATCTATTTCAGTACTCTAAAGTTTTGAAATCAAACAAATTTTCTTGTAATATATATAGATATAATATTAAGTCAGCTACCATATATATATTTTTATGACAATTATATGCTAACAGTAGACTCTATTGGCATTTAGGCAGTAAATGGTATATAGCAGTGTTTGTAAAATTTGTGATCTATGAACACTTGGAATTGCTGAAATCTATTTTCATAATTATTGCATAATAATACTACTAATAATAGATTATTTCATGCTCATTATCTATATGAATGCATATGAACTTTTCCAGAAGTTATGTACATATGATAATACCATCACTAAATGTTCTTTTTTCAATTTTTATGAGCTAGTAGGGAGTCACTGTATAGGTTTTGTAGGATTCAATTGGTTTATTTTCAATCCTTTTGCTGATTCTATCTAATCTTATTGACTATCATTGTTTTATTTTACATATATTTTGAAAACTTTACTCAGTTTGTTCTTAGTGCTTGATTTTCTCTGTAACTCTTATTGACTTTCTTTAATTGTGTGTAGTGTGTTTTACTGAAAAGATAATTGGCTGTCTCTCCAAGTTGCTGGTACTTACGTATCAGGTTCACAAGTTACAATATGAAATACCACAATACGGTTCATATCTTTGTAGATCATCTTCAATGCTTTTCCTGCCATGATCAAATCTTGTAAACCATTTGAAAATGTTCTTGCAGCTTGTGGCTTTACTGATACATATATCTTGAATTATTTTAAATGTTTCAGTAGCAGTTTCACCCAATTTAAAACAAAATTCTATGTTAGCACATTGTTCCTTTGTGTGTTAAGTTATAAAATACACGATTCCATTTTATATCATAATTCATAATACAGACATACTAGTGTCTTAAAATTTTTTGTCATAAATAGCTAAATTCTGTCACTACATAAGACATGCATTTATTCATGGATGGCTTTATAGGTAGCTTGAAAAGAGAACCAATCATCTTTCCACTGAGGCACACTGTTATGTTTTGAAACATTCATTTAGTTTACTCTTGGTGTTTCTATTAATATTATTTAGCTTTTAATTTTAGTTTATCTTATGTCCATATCGAGAGATCCACTCACTTTTTTTCTTGGTACTTCTACTGATTTTATCTGCTCCTATTAACTTGTTTAGTTTATTTTGAAAATTTCAACCTATTAATACAGAAATACCAATAAGTATATCCATTTACTTCATTATTATATTTTGTAATCATATTTTTAAATTTTATAGAAAAATATTGGTTTTAGAATTCAAGAATATTTTATTTATTATGGCAGTATATTGTTATAAAAGACCTAGAAAGAGGCCACATGTGAGATGAATGGATGAAATAAGAAAATGTGCAGAGGCAATATGGAGAAGATAGGCTAGAATTTGGAGAAAATAAATTGAGCTTGAAAAGGCCTTCAATCTGCAGTGGATTGATGATGGTTGACAGTGATGATGATGATATAATTATTATAATAATTTATTATTATTAATCTCTGTATGGTGCAGTGATAGAGTGTCAGATTCTGAAACATAAGGTCCGCAGATCGATTCCAATTTTGGCAATGCTTAACCTTCTTACAAACTCCCAAACAATAAAGCCATCTGATTGTTTATTTAGTTATTATTATTATTATTATTAAAATATTTTATAAAATAACTTTTTTTTTAAAAAAAAATCATTTTTAATTTTTAAGATGGCAAATTTTAGTAAATGTAATCCACAAAATTTCAAGTAAACGATAATACTTGGGAGTCTTTATATTTTTTAAAAAGAATAAAGAGATCATTGGAAAAATAAGTTTGAAAATTGTTAGTTTATATCAAATAAAACTTTGGGTAGTTCTTACGGTTTGCATTTAATATATGTATTAATTAGTTTTTAATAAGTATTAATATAATTATGGACATTAAAATCTAACATACTGTCATTCTTAACAAATTACTAAACAGTAAGATTGCTCTTGTTGTTAATAAAATTGCCTATGAGAATCCAAATCTATGTAGCAGTGGAAAGTAAAATATTTAATTTAGTTGAATGTCTTAATAAAAGTTGTGATATAACTAAGTATTGACAAAGAGCAAAGGAAAGATTTAAATAAAATATATATAGTACAAAGCAAAACATCACATATCCTTTGCCTATCCATTACTTTCAAATAGCAAATTGATTTCTTCTACTCCAATTTTGTTATCTTATACAGTTTAAGTTTGAATAATCAAAAGATACCAGATGGTAATGCCCAATAAATCTTATACTTACATCATATCAATATATAAGCCAATCTTTGCTCATTATGCTGAAATCAGGGCTTCAATCTATTGTGTGCCTGATTTATAAATTATTAATTAAAAACAATCCAAATTTAAATTTATAAAGAAAAATCGTCAACTTTTAAAGAATTGTTACATTTTTATTTACCATTGTCAAACTCACTCCATTCACAACTTTGACACCATCCACCTCAGATAAATGCAATAAGGATTATTACTAATCATTTTCTAAACTAGAGATTATCTCTAGCACAGATATAAACATTAAACCTCAGTTAAAGATTAATATATTTTAATTTTTAATTTTAAACATACACACACATGGAGTCATTCACATTTCTTTTTCCTATGTGAAATATCTTTATAGATATATTAAACAGCCTCCATACTTTCCCATTCTTTTTAAATTCATATAAATAAAGATACAAAGAAATAAATAATTTTATCTAATCATTAATTTATTATAGAAAAAAGAAAAAGGTAAAAAAGTAAATTGAAATTTGCAGATAAATAAAACAAAAAATTATCTTTTTAATCTTGTAGCACAATTTTAAAAAAATTGCATGAGGGGGGGGGAGGCAAGTTAATATTTTCTAAAAAAAATTAAAAAACCACTATCTAAGAATTATTAAATGACCCTTTCAGCTTTTTGAATGCTGCGAGCGCGTGCCTCAGGCATTTTTCAGATGATGTTTTGATTCTTTCTTTACGACGTAAAAGGTATAAGTGTGACGTAGATGAAAATATGATCGTTCGAAAGCCTGCTGACGTAGCTTTCAGAAAATGTTTATTTAAAAAAAAATCGGTTAAAATTTAAATTTTTGGCAGCAGTTTTAATCAACCACAGTATTTAATTCTTTTGTCTTTTTTAATAATTTTTATACTTATCACGAAGCGATAAAAGACAAAAATAATTTACGGGGCTGCAGATGACATTTCTCTGGTACTATTACAAAGATGGCTGACAGAAGCTGTTCAACGTAATGCTGTAACATTTAAAAATTTTTTTTATATTTTTTTTAATAAAATTATAATATATTTTTATTTAAATTATCATTTTTATTAATTATTTTTAGTTTGTAATTTGTGTGTGTTAGTTATTTACGCTCGTATACAATTAATATCTAATGTAACTTTTAACGTTCTACACTTATAAAAATAATGTTTTTCAAAAAGTATAATTTATTACAAAAATTATTAATTATGTTTATATATATAATATAATATTGTTTGTAAGTAATTTGTTATAATTCCGATTCTTGTTTACGTTTTTCAAGTCTATAGCTAACAAATGATCTGTATGCAAATAAATTATATATATGTGTTTCATGCTTTGGTTTTGCTATATGTTTCATAACATTATTTTCAAGTCAATAGCTAACAAATACACTATATGCAAATAAATTATATCTATGTAGTACAATAAATATAATAAGATAGCATCACTTCAGTGCATAAAGAATATAAACATCACTTGTGTGCATAAAGAATATAAACATCACTTGTGTGCATAAAGAATATAAACATCACTGGTGTCCATAAAGAATATAAACATCACTGATGTACACAAAAAATATAAAATGAAGAGATGAAACTCATTTTATCATAGTGATATAGACAGTAGCCTACAATTTCTAGTTTTAGACAGACAAAAAGCCAATTGCTATGATGATTTCTTTTGTATCTTTTATTAGGATGAATCTTTTTCTTTATAGACGCCTTTGACATTTAGAACATTTGGGGTACAAGATAAAAATGAAGAAGTCATATCCGACTTCTTTTGGAGATTGTGAAGCTATGGATTATCTCAGGTAAGACATGTTATACATGTTTAGAAAGATAATTTTGTGAGGAATGCAAAGAAATTATCACTGATGATATATTTTTAATTTTAGTTAATGTTACTTTTCAAATTATGAACAAACAATAAAATAATAAGTATTTCGGATGTGAAAATTTCTTTTTCCCCTTATTTTTTATATAGTTATCACTATTTATTTTATGTTTATTGTTTTCCTTAATGTTTCTAGTTTTTAGCAATGTAATTATTTTTGCTCTAACATAATTAAAACTGAAGTTATTGTGAAAATTGTGTGTCAGGCCAGTATTTTAAAAAATTCAATATGGCGGCTTGAAGCTGAAAGGGTTAAGATATGATTGTTATTTTTAATAGTAAAATAAAAATGGCAACTGAAAATAAAAAACTATCCATGCAGAAAAAAATAGTCTTGGGACTATGATTTTTCAACAATAAATGTCAAGAAAAGACATTAAAAAATGATGAATGCATATTTCTATGATCATGTACTTTTGTGAGTTCTGAATTTAATACCACAGATGGTGGATGCACAAAAATAATATATGCATATCAGGTGGACCAAGAGTTTACTTTGCTACCAAAAACATTGAATGTATTACACAAATTTATTTTATAGATGCTGTATGTTTTAACCACTTTTCAATCAATGCATAACCATTCTATATTAAATTAGGAAATTATTATATATTTCTAAATCTTGTGGCATGCGTGGGGATGCATCTATCATGACTCTTGTTCCCCTATTTTGAATTCTGGCTGGTGAAAACTTAGTGTTTAATTAGGTCATTAATTTGGGTTTCAGAAAACTATATCTTGCCACTTCTATTAACTATCCAATATTGGTTGGGAAAGGGATGTCCACATTTTAGCTACAGTACAAAACAAAACTGAAAAAAAAGCTCAATTCTTATCACTTTTTATTTGGCATCTTTGATAAATTGAGTAGAGGAATAGTTGACAAAATGGCATTTCTTTGTATTGATCTATTTAAAGGATGTTTTATATATTTTAATCTTTATCTACAGTATTCTTTATTTGGATATATTATAACCCTCATTTCCAATTAGTCATCTTTTATCCATGTGTTATGATCCTATTATATTTTATAAAAATGAAGTTCTACCTCCCTCTTACATTTTAAAGGTATGGTTGTAGACATTGGGAAAGTATACGCTAGTATCTCCTAAGATGCATTTTAGTTAAAAGGTCTTGTATGTTAGGTAAAATTTCACATAATCAAATTTTTGAAATATTTAGTTATTTTTAGAAAATTTTAATATCATAATGCAAGAATAGAAAAAAATGTAGACTAAAAATATGCATTTAAATAAAGAGTATTTTAGACATTTGAACTTCATTTAATTTTAAAATCTATGTCTAAAGTTAAAGGAAAAACTAATAAAGAAAGATTGATAATCATTACATAAGTGATCATAGTCAATAAGATTTTGCTAAACATATATATGATTGCAGAATGAATTTACATAAATATCATCATCATCACTCTAATTCCAGAATGTAAAAAATCTGGAAAAACAAAGAAGGAAAAATAAATATGAATTTTGTGGTACCTTTATAAACCATTCAGCCGGTTTATTAGACATTTTGTGGAAGTAGTCATTTAACTTTCTCAATAGTAAACTTTACTCCCTGAAAGATTTCAATTATTTTCCTAATTGTGGATCTCGGTTATATATTATTCTCATCCTATGGAAATCATTCAATATTATATTTAAAGTGTCCCTGATCTTTATGACTTATTTTTTATTAAAAAACATGCATACATTTATCATAAAAACATCTGCCATCTTTCATTCACTTCATATGCTTATTTTTTGGAAAGGAGACTATAATTGTAGATTCAGTAGTATCTAAGGCAACGAACAGATCAGCATATATACTTAATCTTTCAACTTGTATTTCAGTCTTCCCTTCCCAAGGTGGTATTGTCTGCCCAGGAATAGTATTAGCACAGGGCTTGAACTGGTATCCTTTAGAAATACTAAATTGAAGATAGTGCTTCAGTCAGCTAGGATATTCTATTTAAAAACATCCATTAGTACTTTAATATACGGATTTATCCTCAAATAAATATTGCATTATTTTCTATCTTTATTTTTATAAGCTGGAATAAGTTGTAAATGGCAATCTACATCAATAATTACAAAGTAAGAACCATGTGACTTTGATCTAACTGGGAAAACTTGGTAAATCAAAATACAGCTTAAGAGTTACCAATATAGTATTCCATTATTTACAACTATATTTTTGAAATTTAAGAGTAAAGTTGATTACATGCAGTGTACATATTTTTTTAATGCATAAAGATCTTTTTATATAATCAGTATTATTTGGTGCAATGGTAGAGTGGTAGATTCTGGAGCCAACATTTATGGATAATGGTCCAGGTGGAGTCATCATTTATGGATAATGGCCCAGGTCTATCTACTTGTGATGCTCAAACTTCTTATAAACTCCCATGCCATAAAGTCATATTATTATTCATTTATTGAGACAAGCAGAAAGGGACAATGAATATACTTTACAATTATGGTTCGGATTTGTAGATTATAAAAAGGTATTTGATTCTATAAACATTTTTTCAATGATTAAAGCATTGGATCATCAAAGTATAGACCCAGGATATTGTCATTTTCTGAAGAATATTTTAAAAAAATGCAACAGCAATGATTAGATTACATAATGATACTAGGAAGATTAACATTGAGAAGGAGGTATGGGAGGATGACTCCATATCTGCAAAACTTTTTACAGCAGTTTTACAAAAAGTATTTTATGGAGTAAAATAGAAAGCTAAAGGAGTAAAAGTAAATGGAAATGATTTAAGTCATCTACATTTTACAGATAATGTTTTTGAAATAATGCTTCAGAGCTTTAGTAAATGTTGCAAGAGTTATCAATTGAAAGTAAGAAACTACAAAAGAAAATGTTAAAAGGAGTAAAGTAATGTTCAATAGGTTTTCTCAAAAGAAAAAGATTGATTGTGATGAATTAGAAATTAACAGTTACAAATACTTTGGTCATATTATCACTACAATTGAAAACATAATGGATGAACATAGAATTAAACTCAAAGTGCTTATGGTCATCATCATCATCAACCATTATCAATTCATTGTAGGATGAAGGTCTATCCAAGTTCAATCTATCTTCTCCGATCTCTAGCATATATTCTCCACATCACCCCTGCACACTTTTTATTTCATCCATTCATCTCATATGTGGTTTTTTTCTCGATCTTTTACAATCTCTTGGAATCCAGTTTAAGATTTCAATTGTCCATCTATTATCATATTTTCTAGAAATATGTCCAGCCCAACTCCATTTCAGTCTTTTATTTTTTCAATGAGGTCAGTAACACCTGTTTGTTCTCTTACCCATATATTGTGTTTTCAATCTCTTCTTGTTACTCCCAATATGCATCTCTCCATACTTGTTTGAGTAATCTGAAGTCTCTGTATTGCTCTTCTATTAAGTGTCCAAGTCTCAGATCCATAAGTAGAACTGGTAAAACACATTTATTAAAAACCTTCCTTTTCAAACACATAGCCATATTTTTTTTTTTTTTTTAGTATCAAGTTATTTCTACCAAAAGCATTCCAACCAAGTTTAATTCTACGATTAATTTCATCCACTCTGTTTCCATTTGTATTAATAATCTGATCAAGGTATTTATAACTGTTAACTTATGTTAGGAATAGCTTAATATTAAAAGAACATTTCCTTATGTGATTGAAAAGTTATTAATAAATGTGTTTTACCAACTCTTTACTTATGGACTTGATATTTGGATACTCAACAGAAGAGCAATACAGATCCTTCAGAGCACTTAGTAAAGTATGGAGAGATGTGTGTTAGAAGAAAAAAGTAGAAATAGAAAATGAAATACATGTCTGAGGAAAAAAACAGATGATACTTTTTATATCATTAAATGAATTAAAGACTGAAGTTGAGTTGAGCTGTTCACATTGAAGAGATGATAATAAATAGACAATTGAAATCTTAAACTGGATTCCAAGAGATTGAAAAAAGTCTAGAAAGAGATTATATGTGAGGTGGATGGATGAAAAAGAAAGTGCGTTGGAGTGGTATGGAAAAAAAATGCTAGAGATTCGAGAAACTGGATTAAACTTAGGGAGAACCTTCATTGTAAAGTAGATTGGTTGAAAATGATGATGATGATGATCATGACTTCTTTGTTTATTAGTAACATTTATTATTGCTATTAAATTGATATAAGTTTAATTATTTCTATTTTGGATTTTTTTTGGATGAAATTGAAAAGGGTGAATTTATTAATTTCAAAAAATGTTTTAGTCAAGCATTGGTGGTCGAGAGATCAGCACAGGTGCCTTACAAGCAGTTGTCCTGGGTTAGCGGGTTCACTTCCTGGCTGATGCTTTGACACATGAAAAAAAAAATGTTTTAAAAAAAGTTTACTAACACATGTCATTGACTATAAATATCTTATTTTTTATAAAAAAGTAAACTGTAAAACTAGAACAGACACTTAAAGGTTTTAATATACTTATGTAATTTATTTAAAACCTTCTGCAGAATGAAAATAAGTATCTGCTGATTGTATGCCCTATGTCCTAAACTTATTGCCATATCAGAGTCTATGGACTATTTTTTGGATGCTTAATAAGTAACTAATCTGCTGAGATTCAGTTTGGTGATTTATCAGAAAACTCTGATGGTCAGACAGCCATATAGCTCAAATAACCTGATGTACAAATATATCATCATAAATTTATCCACGAGAACAAACAAAGTCCTAATACATTACTAAGATAATTTACAATTTTAAGTCAATGATATTTTTTACAAGTTTATTTAAATGATTTTTTGGGAATCTAGTTTGTGAATTATTTTAGTAATAAAATTGGACTTGTTTGTTTCTGAGTAAGTTCACATTTTCAGCATTACATATTTAATAAACAGTACAATTCTTTTATGTTCTCACTAAAAAATCATTAGAATATATAATTATCTATCAATATTCAAAAGGATTCATGGTGTATTGCCATTCTTACAGCCCGAGTTTGAATTTGTGTGGATCTAGAAAAGCAAAAGAAATTCATGGTGTAGTTGTAGCATATATGATTGTTGCTTTTACAATCTGGATTTGAATTTGGGTAGATCTAAATAAGCAAAGGGATTCATGGTATGGTGTTAGGACATATGACCGTGATATTATAATCTGGATTTGAATTTGGGTGGAACTTGAACATTTTTGTTAGGTAATTGAAGATTTCCATATGATTAAAATTGTTTTCTTTCTATTACCTAGCTATTATCAATCTATCCTGCCGTTTTCTTCTTATTTTGAAAATGATGATAACATGGCGAGCATCCTCAACAAATCTGGAAATTAGTCTAGTTACTAGAGAGGGAATTGCCCTGAAGGTGGGTTTCTCTTAAACAAATTGTACAGGAATTACTTTTTAAAAGCGTAATTGGTTTTATGTGAATGTTTAGACTGAGGAAGTGTATTTGCTCCTGCGTTTAACATATATTTCAAGAAGCTTAGCTTATTTGTATAAACTCAAAATAAAAGTGTGATTTATCTTATCAGTTCTTAATTTATTTCATTTTATTAGGTGAAAAGTAATGTTACAAACTGATAACTGATTTATGATCCAAAATCTGTAATTATTTCTGAAAACTATGCTAAATCTAAAGCGCGATCCCCATTACCCCCATCGCAAGAAGATTGTGTCTTTCTTATCTCTGCTATGTCTTTCATTTACCGCTATTTATTTATTGAAAGGTTCAAATCAAAATTTAAAGTTTTCTCGTATATTTGATTGAAAGTATGAATGAATGAAAATTAAACAAACTGGTTATTTTTAGTTGCTCTATGATTATTATTTACAACTATTATTACTGATACATAGCTGGAGGAAATTACTTTTAAGTTTTATTTAGTCTGACAGTTGTCAAGGTTGTTGTATTGTAGATATATACAACTCCTATACAGCTACGAAAAATCTTTTAAAATTTTTATAAGCAGGGTTATATATATATAAGTAAATGTGTTTATGTACCTAAGAAGGACTTCGCGGTGCAGAAGTAGTGCATTCCTACAATTTGGGGTTTGAGTCTAGACTAAGAGAAACTTTTCAAAAGTTTAGGATTTTCCTCTTGGGCAGCACCCAACAATGGTTAGTAAATGGATATGTATATATCTTTAGTTTAATTAAAGTAAAATAAAGATAGAAAAACGTTCAATTTTCGCCAACCAGTAATTGGCAAATCTAGTGCACTGTGTTCTTTTCACTATTACTCTCTGTTTGTATATGTGTGTGGGGGGGGGGCAGTGGTCTATTTATTAAAACAAAGCAAGAAAAACCCTGTATTATGTAGATAGTCTGTAAAGGCTTCGTTAAAGTTTATAATGTAGTTCTATGCATTAAAATGATAATATAAATTGCATTTGAAAGGAAGCGAACAGTCAGTCACCTTGAGAATCAAAATATAGTTGCAATAGTTTAATTGGCTAAATATCTCGCCCTGCCTTTGAGTAGAGAATTTAACAAAGATACTTGTAACCTATATTTTACTTTGTAAGCATTGGATGACATTTCTAATAAGCTGAGATATATTTCTTCTGACGTAATTATAACAACTCAAATAAGAACTGATTAAACTTGAAATTTTTTTCATAGGTTTAGCCATATAACTGGCCCATAATCCAACACTGGTCAGGAAATGGGTATGTAGCTCTTCTTAGCTTGAGGATAAAAAAAAAAAAACTACTTAAACCCTTACCATCTGGCAGTTGGTCAGCCTGATAATGTCTATTGTTTTTCCATGAAAAATTGTGAGGAAAGACTTTTTTTAAGGCAGTGGAACATTTAAAAGTTGTTTAATCTTAACTTATTTAGTTTAAAATTTCAGTGATTATCATTTGATTACAGTAATTCCTAGTAAGTTTTGGCTTGCTACTTAGCAAGTGATCCCACTGCAATCAACAGAAAATAAATCTGCTTCTTCATATCGAGAAAATGGATAACTTAGTTAATGATAAATTCCAAAATGGACGTTATAATTTATGCGCTCAAATTTACATGGATTTGCATATTACATTCAATATAGATATTTTTTCACTACACACCTAGCTATGAATATGGGAGTACATATCTCCCAAAAGCACTTAGCTTAGTATTCAATTAAATTAAAAGTTTCTTTGTCCATGTGCAATGCATTTATAGATTTAAAGAATTATTATTGTTACATGTCTTGAATGAATCAGGGCAGTGATAGATTATCAGGCTGATGAGTAAAGTCCTGAATCAATTCTGTTTCTGGCATTTACTGTGCTTGAATTTTTTATGAACACCCAAACAATAAAGCTCCTTGATTATTTTTATTACATATTTCTTTGAAGTTATGGTATATTTTGTGGTAATGGTATAAATATTTTGTCCATGATCATTCATTTAGTATGCATCTAATTTATGCCATTCAATGATGGTCTTGCAATGTAAGCATGGCTCTTTTTTTTTATCCAAGTCAGACCCTCTGAGCTAATAAATGCAAGAAAACCTGTTCTAATTTTTCTACATCATTTCCACAGCATTACTATTATTCACTTGGGAAGTTTATTACTTTAATAGAAGTGCTGTAGTCTGCTAAAGTTTTAAAATTTTTACTTTTTTGATTTGGCTAATTGTCACTCTGAGATTTATCTAAATTAGGAGATATTATTAGTAGCTGATCTATTATAGAGATAACCTTTACAATTCTTGTTTATTAGAGGGGATTTGAACCCAGACTTTCAAGTTCCCTTTAGTTATCCACTGCATTTTATATAACTGATACACAGGACCTCAGTGAAAAAGATAAATGACCTCCAATTTACTTATTTTGTGCTGAACCAGCATTCATCAGTTAGTCTGGGTCAATGCCAGTTTATATTAAGATAGCAAATCTTCAAACTTTAATGGACAGGCTTCAGTCTTCCTCACTCTCCAACTCTTTAGCCATCTATATTATTGAAAATTTGATAATAGCATGTTCAATGCCCTTATTTACCAATTTTTTTTTACACCCATGTTGACTATAAGTCATTCTGATCTCTCATATGTAGGATTTTAACCATTTAAATACACAGAAAATGGATTGGCAATATACAAGCTGAATTTGTAATATTTAAATACAAGTATACTATATATATATACTTAAGCTAGATGTCATCAGAGAGGATTTGAACCCAGACTTTCAATCTCCCTTCAGTCATCCAATCTATTTTTTACAACTAATACACAAAATAAATGATCAATATATGTTTTTCATGCTGAACCAGCACTTATCAGTTGGTTCAGTTCATCATCTCCCATATACATATGTATAATCAGTGCTTGGTTTATATTATGCTAGCAAATCTTCAAACTTTATTGGACAGGCTTCAATCTTCTCTACTCTCCAATTCTTCATTCATCCATATCATTGAAAATATAATGATGAATTGTTCAAAATCCTTGTTTGCCAATTTTGTTATTATGACAACATTGACTGTAAGCCATTCTGACCCCTCATATATAGGACCTTAAGACCATTTAAATACCCAGAGTTGGGTTGGAAGAATACATTCTGAATCTGCAATATTTAAATACAAATATAGTAGATATACATAAGCTGGATGCACTTAGAAGAGATTTGAAGGGAGCTTAAAATCCAGGTTCAAATCCCTCATATCTAGATTAAGTATATATATATTACAAATATTACAGATTCAGCCTATATTCTGCCTGTCCCTCAAGGTTCTGTGTCTTAAATGGTCTTAAAGTCCTACATATGAGGAGTCAGAATGACTTCTGGTCAACATGGGTATGACAACAAAATTGACACAGAAGAGCTTTGAACATGTCAGCATCAGATTTTCAATGATATGGATGGCTGAAGAATGGAGAAAATTGATTCCTAACCATGGAAGTTTGATCATTTGCTCTCTTAATATAATCTGGCACTGATTATATGTATGTGTGTGAAATGATGATCTGGGATCAACTGATAAATGCTAGTTCAGCATGAAATATGTATATTGGAGATCTTTTTTCAGGTATGTGACCATATGTATCAGTTGTAGAAGATGGAGTCAGTGACTAAAGGGAGTTTGAAATTCTGGGTTCAAATCCCCTCTAATTACATTGAGTTTAAGAATATATATTGTGCTTTTATTTAAAATGGACAAGCATAGATTTCTTAATCAGCAGTCAAACAAACTATTTCTGCTCACCGGCAAATTTACTGAGTCACCTGGTACTTATAATGTTAAAATTAAATTGTAAGCACGGATGTAATAGGGTGTTACAGTGAAGATGTGACTGACTCTCTTTCCAAATCACCGCATGTAATATATAAAAACATATTTGAACTATAAACTACAAAATTTTTAAGGCATTCGGGTGTCTGATTATGAGTAACCCACTTGAAAATGTTCTGGCAATTTATGGCTTCACTGCCATACATAATTTGATGTAGCTGTTTTATTTAAAACAAAATTTAATGTTGGCAGATTATTCCATTATGCATTAAGGTTTGAAACATATTGTAATATTTAATATCATAGCTCATGATTTAGATATGTTAATGTGTAAAATTTTTTGTGATGAATAGCTAAACTGTGTCACTAATTAACACATGCTTTAACTCAGAGATGGCATTGCAGACAGCTTAGAGAGAGAGAGAGAACTAGTCACCAGTCATATTTTTTTTAATGTCACACACTGACTGTTTGTCATTTCTTTAAAAGCAGTTTGAGTAATGACACCATGAATAAGTGGTACATGTTATTCGATCATCATCATCAGTAATAATTTGCCTCGATAAAATTTTATTATGCCTTTCATAACAAGAAATGGCAAACTTTCATTGATGATGGTCATACTTTGGATTACTTATTGTGGAATCAATGTATAGATAGATATAGTGGAATGATTCTCATATAAAAGAGTTAATTGTGAATGACTAATTAACTTCTCTCCAACTAAGAATGTATTTTAATGCCTTATACGACAAAATAATCAAAAGATAAACGTTATTTCCAACACAACCATTTTTTTTTTTGCTCTGGCTTCATATTTGTATTGTTTTTCTTTTCAATCACTCAGTTATCACAAATCCTGGGGTCATGAGCTCACATATCGTTGGTCATCTCTGTGCATGTGGCAGTAAGATTCTGTGTTTAAGCATCTACATTCCCATGCTTTAATTATAAGCACAGAAATTCTGATTCCAATCATTTTAAAATTTCTTTGTTTTCCGTAATTTTTTATTTATTTATTTGTCTTTCACTCTTTTTTTTTCTTTGAACGATCACGAGTTGCTGCTAATTATGATGAATATTCTATTGGTTAATCTTTCACATTGCTTTAGATAAAGAATTTAATAAATATAAAGTATTTTTTAAAGGAGGTAATATTCTTTCATGAGGTAGTGGTGGTGCGGATTTGATAACACAGACCAGTGCAACTATATATCAGAAACAACAGTGGAAAGTAGATCAAAAGTCTAATTTCTATTTTAGTTAAAAAAATAATTTTAAAAATAGAAATTGTTAATGAAACTTAATAGTAGCACCAAGATTATGCTATACAAAGAAAACCTATTGATATTAGAGGTTGTATCAATAATAATAAATAGCCATCATTCTAACACCAAAAAAAAAAGTAAAAAAGAAAAGAAAACGAGGGAGAAAAAAAAACTGCCTTAGAAATGAGCATTGCAGTAACTATATAAACTAATCTGCGATCCATAAATATGACTCCATGTAGATGTCTCCATGTAGAACATGCTGTTCCATTTTTCTTTTCATTTGATGTTTTATGATGTCTGAAATATTTCAAGACCATGTCTAATTGTAGTTCTCCAATGTATTCCATTCTCTATCATCTCTTCCTAATGGAAACAAGTGTCATTTTACTTTTTAAAATATTTTTAAGATAATTGTTATGGTGGAGATGGGGTCTATCTTTCTCACAAAAACTATGCTCAAAGTCATTATAAATCCATTTTAGATAGTGTTGAATGATTCATTTATTATATATGTCCAATCCAATGAAGGTGTTGTTTTACAATAATGGGCTCTATAGAATCATATCCAGCAAATTGAATAAGATGTTCATTGGGTTTTATGATCTTGACATCATATTTTCAAAATTTTACAGAGTATCCATAGATGAAATTTTCCTAATGCCTTTATATTATACTGATAGAATGTCCAAGTTATGGCTAACTTAATTGCAATAGTTATTTCCCTTTGATGAAACATTTTATCTTTTATTCGTTAAAAGCAACAGCAGCACTTTGGAGTCTGTGTTGCATCTCCACATCATTCTACTTATAAAACTATCAAGGTATTTAAATTGGTTCATATTGTCAAATTGATAACTGTCATTGAAGCTAAAAATTACTGAGGAATTTTCTTC
This sequence comes from Epiperipatus broadwayi, assembly GCA_028023455.1. Taxonomy (NCBI): domain Eukaryota; kingdom Metazoa; phylum Onychophora; class Udeonychophora; order Euonychophora; family Peripatidae; genus Epiperipatus; species Epiperipatus broadwayi. Next base: position 421,856 of record JAQFVV010000277.1, read on the forward strand.
ATCACTGGCTGACAAAGAACTTAAACCTTACACAATTAATAATTCCTTGTTATAAATATGCAGAATTCAAATTGTTTTTATATTAATCAAAATTTTTGAAGATTTGTAGATGATAAAAAAATTAACAGCAATAAAATCCACATTGTTCAAGCCCTTGAAGAGATTTAATAGAAAATTAAAATCGAATAGAAATATATTTACTGGAAAAACTGTGAATACTCTTTATCTCATACAACAAGGATGAATAAATTATACTAGACTGTTGTAAATATATTAATTATTAATTTATTAAGCACAACCAGACGATATAATAATAATGTGAAAGGCTGAATCCATTTGACTGAAGCATCTTTAAAATGCTTATTATATGACAGCCAAATCAGATGTAATAATGACTGCATAGGAAACTCTCAAGTGAAAAACACAAGACAGAGATTTTATGAGAAAAAGATGTTTTTTTCCTAAAATCTCTGCCTTGTGTTTTTGACTTGAGAGTTTCCTATGCAGTCATTATTACATCTTATTGACTGTCATATAAGTATTTTTAAGACACTTCTGTCAAAGGTTTCAGCCTTTCATGTTATTACTAGACTTTGTGTAACTTTTTAATTGTTCACTATAATAAAACAATTAACTGATTATAATAAGATATAATCCCTTCCAAAGAACATGTTAGAAAAGAAGTTGCTCTTATGTTTAGTATAGTGGATTAAGAACAAACATTAATGTAAGAATAAAATTAGCACATATATAATTCTAATAAAGCCTAAAAGATCTTATATTATCATCCATACACTTAGAACATGAAAGGATATTTGGTCATAACTTTAATCTTAAAATTGCAGGATAGAATAATAACAGAAAACAGAAAGTAAGAGATGCAGGGTTCATAAATAATATGGATTCAGTAATGAACAGGAAATCTAATATTGTTTACTTCAATGTATTTCAGAACATGCACATTTAAAGATGAAAATGCATATTTTCTCCTAATGTCATTAGCAGTATGATATTTATCTTTTAAAAGGTACTTTGCATCAAAAATGTATTATGGCTATAATATTTAACTTTTTTTTCATTTAAGAGTTTAGATAAATAATTTGCATATAATAGAGACATATATGAGAGATAGTGACCTGGGCCAACTGATGAGTGCTGGTTCAGCACGAAATGCATCTTGGGGGTCATTTGTCTTTTATATCTTTATTTATATGAATTTAAAAAGAATGGGGAAGTGTGGAGGTGTTTATTAAATCTATAAAGATATTACATAGGGGACAGAGAAAAGTGAATAACTTCGTATGTGTAAAATTAAAAAATCAGATATATTAATCTTTAACTGAGATTTAAAGTTTATATCTGTGCTAGAGATAATCTCTAGTTTCGAAAATGATTAGTAATGATCATTAGTGTATTTATCTGAAATATATGGCGTCAAAGTTGTGAGTGGAGGAAGTTTGACAATGGTAAATGAAAATGTAACAATTTACTCTAGATAAATACTTTGCATATAATAGAGATATATATGAGAGATAGTGACCTGGGCCAACTGATGAGTGCTGGTTCAGCAAGAAATGCATCTTGGGGGTCATTTGACTTTTATTATATCTTTATTTATATGAAATTTAAAAAGAATGGGGAAGTATGGAGGCGTTTATTATATCTATAAAGAGTTTATTATTGAAACAATTCTATAAGTGAACAGTAAAAATGACAAATAATCCGCCACAAGATACCTTCTCTAGCTCCAAGAAAAACAAAAATCAAAGCAATAATCACCATATATTTCATATACCTGATAGTGAAGTTTACAGCTTTCTATATCCTTTAGTTAATAATAAAATAAATGCAAACTTACTGACTACAGACATTTGTATTATATCGCAACTCTTGCAAAATCCTAATACAGACCAAAGGTCTCCAATAGTTTTTTATAGAGAAATCACAAAGAAGTCAGTGCTCTCCAGGCTTGCCGATCGCTAAATGGTTGGACATTGGGTATTATTCTGTTGAAAAATTATTAACCTCGTTTGAATTTGAAAAAAATTAAAATATTTTCAGTTTCAAATCACTTTCAATACTCTTCCACACACACACACACATACATATATAGTTCACCTGGAATTGGTTTTGTTTTTTAATGATTCACATTGGTTGATTTACAAATGTATGAGCTCATTTATGTTTTACTTTAGAATCCTAATGAACATTTAAATTAGAAAATTTAAAACAAAATAAGTAGGATGAATTTATCATATCAAAATAATTGCAGCGTTTTTAACGAGTGGTTATTGAAGGGGAAAGGTATAAATATAACAATAAACTATTTCCTTATAACATCAAAGCTACAATTAAAACTTACTGTTAAACAGGTGGCCATCAATTGGACCGCCTTTACAATAGTTGAGGGATTCAGGAGTTTCCTAAGAAACTGGATTACTAGCGCTGACTTCCCTTCCCTCGGGCTACCTTATCTAACAGGTCTATGTTATGAATATAAATTAAAATATGTACGGTATATGTATATATTGTAAAGTGTCCGGTTAATTCCATTAAAGTAAAGGAAAATTCCTTTAAATACCTCACTGCAGGGAAGAAGCCTTTTTAGCAACATCCCACTCACACACACACACACACACACACACTTTGGAACAACAGCAAACAAAATACAGTCTCAGTAATTAAACACACAAATTATAACTGAATAGAACTAATTGTTCAATAATTATTTGCACATCCTCACCTGAATGTTTGAAGTATGCTTGTCGGATCAAATAAAACCAATTCGAAGACGCATCTTTGACACATAATGTATTTGAAAAGTAGAGGGGAGGGTATAACACCAGATAATAAAGTCAACATTAGGATTATCAATTTGTAATAGAATTAAAATATCTAATAAGCATTCGATTCAAATTATTTTTCCACTTGAAAAAAATCAAAATCTTTACGTGGACTATACCAACCTTTGCTGTGGGCCATATGTGACTGTAAGCATGTTTGCTCAGCTCTGCAATAGAGGATATACCTATAAGTACAGTTAAATGTCTGTGGACATATTTGGACTGCTTTGAAATAGAGGATACACCTATTGTTGTATGATTAAATATTGACTCGGTAAAACTGTCATATAAATATGAATAACTATTTAAAAATGAGAATAAAATAGGAGGCCAAACCACCTGAACCTAAGTATAAATAATCATATACTGTACCACATAATAATTCTTATAAATGAATCACATGTGATGTTCAAGCACCAACATGACAAGTGAATTCTATCCCAGAAATCATTAGCCGTGACGGTACTATTGTGCTACCTAATGGTATGGTAATTGGTCCACTCACATATTATAACCTTGAATTTTTAGGTACTAGAGAACTTCTAAGTAAATTTAGCTTTTATTCAGCATATAGTTTGTTAGAGATTTAATTATTGATAAATATAGGAGTTACTAACTACTGACTAAAGATTAAAATATGGAAGAGTGTAAATTTTTGCTATTTAGTCATTGACTAATTACTCAAATATTATTTTCCTTCATTGTTTCTTTTTAAGAAATCTGCTAGAAATACCTTCATCTCATCATTTTACTTTTTATCTAAATATTTCATTACTATACACTTATTATTACTGTTATGTTACTATAAATATAATATGTAACTATAATTTACAAATTTTCTTGGGATTTTGTCAGTATATTCCTTATCTTAATTCCACAATATCACTTCCATCCACCAGCGCAAAAACTCAGATCCTCTCTAAATTTTATGAACCTTTGCTTCTCAGATGAGCTAAAGGTATCAGATACCTGAATCCTCAAGACCATATCGACTGCATCACTCTTGTGCAGAATAGAGATTGGTGTCTATCCACTTTTATCTCTATAAAATCCCTGTCGAGATTTGAGAGTTTCCTTTATAGTCAAAAAAACTACATCGTTTGGCTATTATAAACATTTAAAGTGCCCGTGGAAAAGGTTAAAGTCTTTCTCTTTATAATTACATACTGCCTGTGCACTCGATAAATAATTAGAACATCTTGTAAAAGAGTAAACAATCATTACATTATGTGTGTATATATATATAAAGTCCTGTAAAAATCACCAAATCTATTTATTTATTTTTTCTCATGTGTCATAGCATCAGCCGGGAAGCGAACCCGCTATCCCGGGACAACTGCTTGTAAAGTGGCTGTCGCTGACCTCTCGACCACCAATGCTTGACTAAATGTATTTAATTAATAGTTAAACTACCCTCTAATTGCCACAATCCAATAACTTTTTGCAGTAAAAAACTACCATAGGAAATAGTTATTTTCATACTATAAAAAATTATTGAAAATGGCAGTTAAAGGGCAGTTCAACTATTTGTTAAATTGGTTATGATCACATGACTTTATGTTTATTCAATATATAAGCATTATTTATTATATATATTCAAGTTCTGTTATTTATTTATTTTTCATTTTTATCAGTCCATTCCTCATCTCATCTCCATCATATCACAACTATTCACCAGAACAGAAGTCAGACCACCCTTTCTCATTATTAATGCATTTTGTAAATAACCTTTACTCTTCAGGTTAGCTAGAGATATCAAACACCTGAATCACCACACCCATGTTACATACGAGTCAATAAATGTATATACAATCTAAATTTATTTATATGTTAACTTATTAATCATTACTTCTGTCTATGTAAACAGACATGAAAATAATATATTATTGTATATTATAAATTACTGTTCTTGCTGTTGAGTTTATTATATGTTTTGTTATTGTCGTAAACAAACAAGATTATATATACATGTGCATAAATTAATGTGCACAAAATTTTATACATGTAATTAGTAACAAGGAGGGGAATCAGATTTTTATAAAGGGGAGGAAAACTACTAGCAAGTACCCAAAAAATAAATAGAATCATTCCCTGGAGGATTCTGACATTATAGTACTTGTTTCTGTGGCTAGATTCCTCTTGTAGGTATCCTCTTGTACCAGTCAGCCAACTTTTGTTACCGAGAGAAGTAATGCTATGGCATATTAAATGTTTTTCTTGGGTTTTACTTATTTGTTAATTTTTATAGTTGAAACAACATGGAATTCTGTTTTCAGTTAAAGAAAATAATAGGAGAAACAGTCATAAAGCCTGAAACAGCTTACAAGCAAGCTGCTGTGGGGAAAACACAAGTTTACTAATGGTTTAATTGAAGTGTCAAATTCACCACCTCCCAAAAAAAATGGCTGGTGAAGTCCAGTGTTAAGATGCTGCTGGTTTTTTGGGGGGATGCAAATGGCATTGTTCACTCAGAATTCATTCATAATGTTCAGACATTTTAACTACAAGTTAATGTTTGTGTGGTGCAATAAAATGAAAGTATCTCAATGTGTGGTCAAGTGGAGAGCACCAGTTTACAAAACCTTGAGTGTGGTACAATTTAAGATTAAATTTAGCATAATTGATAAATTATCTCAAGAGAATATTTTGCTTTTTAAACCTAATGATAGGCCCGCTCAAGGCGCAGCTGTTTTAATATATATGCATTCAGAGATTGAAAATATTCAGTTATTGTATTTACAAACAAACTATATTGTGGTTTCCTTTGTTTATCAGGCAGTCTTGCACTATCTGATCTCTGTGTACTCTGTAGCTAAGGGTAATGATATTGCAAATATAATTTATAAGGTTCAAAATAAGTTCTTACAAAAACCAAGCATTAAAATTCTGAGTGGTGACCTTAATTGTACATTCCGATCTCTTCCTATTGCATTACAAAATAAAATGAAAGAAATTTCACTATATTCATTACATGAAAGATATCCAGATAACGCATATACCTTCTTTAATAGCAGATTCGTGTCCCTTATAGACCCTTTCTTTGTGTCGGGGCATAAGCTAAATGAGTCAACTGTTAATACATCTCTGGTTGGTTTTTCAGATCACCTCTGTGTAAAATTTAGTTCTTTATAACTATTATCAAATCAATAATCAATATAGATTTTCTATTAGGAGAAATGTTAGAGATGGTGTTTTGCTCTCGATTGACCAATTATCAGTTATATTGACTGTTATTAATTATTATACAAAATGTTCAGGCCTACCACCCTGTATTGCTTGGTTTAAAATTAAAAAAGATCTTTCTAGAATATGTTATAAGAATGCACAGAATACTTTATCATTGAATCAAATGAAAAATAGAATCTCTGAAATTCAGAGAGTCTTATGCAATATTACCTACCTCAGACCTAATCATCAATTGATAAATAGTTTACAGGACAAATACAACAGCTTATATCAACTTATGCATCAAGATGCCCATACAATATGGCTCAGGAAATTAATTCCGAACCTGAGTAAATTATCAAAACCCACGATAAACTATGCTAAATTATATATCCCCACTCTAGGGGTATTGCCAGTATCACCAAGGATGATGATGACATTGCCTCTGGAATCTATGTTGATAATTACATATTTGAAAATTTAAAAATCAAATTTGGTGTAAGTACAGGTTTCATTGATCAGTACAGTAGTATCATAACTGGGGAACAGAAAGAGTATATTTAAAATCTGGATATTCAAGATGAAATTAATATCCTCAATGTACAATCAGTAATGGCAAATGACACAATCCCAGCCTCTGTTTATAAACAACTTGACTATGCTCTTATATTTGCAATGTGGAGATTTTTTAATCAGTTATGTTATGAGAGAATTGAGTGGCCCTTTATTAGCAACAGAGTAATTTTCAGCCTTAACAAAGACAAATTAGTGCAAAGTCCAACAATTGATGAACTGAGATAACAAGCACACATTTGCTCTGAGTAATATTATGACCTAATGATGAATTAATTACTTAATTGGTTATTTGTTGAGTAGTAAGAGCTTAAGTAAAAAAAAAGTGAACTTAATGAAATTTTATAATAATAATGATCACATAAAGAATGAATTTTTCTAATTATACAAATACATTATATGCCCCAGTGAAAAGGTGACTGATTTTCCTCTCCAAAATGTCTGCAATTCTTACCTATGAGTCATAGTGATACAGTTAGCAATTCATTACTAAAATATTAACACATTTAGCATGTCTAAATAATGAGTTACAACATGAACGTCTTTCTTACTTTAACCCATGAAAAAACAATATGTTAACAACATTAAATTTTTAATTTAAATTGAGCAAAATTGCTACTGAAAGATTGGCACACAAATACTTTAAAGTGGTTTGCACGATTTTGTAATGGCAGAGAGCAGTGAAGATGATCCACAAAGATATGAAATACACAATCACATTTCATGTGTTGTCAATCATTATCCAGTAATACTTGCACAATTTTTGAGGTGAATAGCTAAACCAAATAACTACATAAAATGAGTTGATTTGGATGTAGCACTGTAGGAAGTTTGGAGAAACAGTCACCTTTTCATTCGATCACTCCTTATATATATATATTGTAATGGTCAGACTTCGCATAGTTAAATTTATTTTACATTTTTTCTATTTATTTATTTACATAAATTACATGGGTGCCACCTGATTTTAAGCATCAGGAAATAAACTAACACATCTCCATTTAAAATAATTTTCTATGCAATATAATAATGTAACCATTACACAGCTCATTTGTAATTCTGAGCTAAATCACGGAGAACATAAGTTACTTCAGATGAATGATGGTGCACCATGCAATCTTACATAAAGAAAATAATATAATAATAACACAATTTATTTTGTTAACAAAGTCCTTTAATTTTTATATATCATAGTATTAATATATTCATATATAATATAACACTTTGCCATACCTTTGACCCTGACTTCAATAAACTTAAATATAATTCTACACATATATGAATCCACAAATACATACATTTCTTTGACTCACATATCTCCTAGTATTTATGCATATATATGTTCTATATGGGATAGACATCAATACTGTCTTTATTACAATAATCATAAGGAATGATCTTTTTAGATTCTATTCCTAAACATAACCACTTATACAATAACAATTATAAAGACATGGCCTTTTGTTCCTAACTCTAACTGAATACAATAATTATAAAGAGTAGCCTTTTGGTCCTAAACCTAATTTAATACAACTACAATTTACACAGGGATGATTCATTCTGGGATCGATCCCTAACTCCTTAAGCTAATAGGAATGTCTTTTCCCATTTGAATGTGAACATATGTACACTATTAAAAACAAACTGTGCATATATAAATCCATCTACATAAAATCCAATTTACAGTAATCAAATATAAGTTTAACTATGAACAAATGAGTCTAATGGCAATAATTACACCATTAACTAAAGTTATTTGTGACATAGACAATTTATGTGTACATTGCATTTACATGATTATCATTATTTTTTTACCTTTTCCTCTCCATCTGTGCGAACTAAACTTAGTAAATATTACTTACGCAATCAATGTGCGTTTAAATAAATTTATAATTAAAACTAAACTAATGTTTATTCCTCCAATTCAATTTTATATATATGTGATAATAAATGTTTTTTTGCATAATATTACTGTCAGTAATTTATTTATTTTTTTATCTTTTCATCTTTTTAAATATATACATTAAGAATTTAGATTATAAATCTCAGCTACTCCTAGAGCTAGTGACATGAGCTAATGGTCAAATATAAAATAAAATTGGATTTTAAAAAAAAGTATCTGCCTACTATATAAATTTTCCAAGTTTGAATGGCCTTGTGGTGCCCTGTGCGGCAGATACGGTCAGACCACAATACACTCCGACCGTTATACAAGTGTACTATGAACATTAAGTAGAATAAACTAGCCGAAACACCTACTTTATTCTCATCATCAACCATGCGGTATTGTAAACATGCAAGATGTGTTGGCAGTTGAATTCAAAGATTTTGCTGGAATGAAAATAAAAAAAAATGAAAATAAAATAAAAGTATGTTTGATATAGGTACAAAATAATGTATAGAATAAATATTTTATTGGATTAAAATTAGAAATTTTTTTTTCTTTGAGGCAATACACATTGTGTTATTTTTTCTTTTCGTTCAATTAAAAAAGAGCAAGTTTAAATAATAAAAGTGAATACTGATTGTAAATATTACTAGAAGTTTTACAAATTGGTAATTAAATAAGGCCATGGTAACTACAAAAAAAAAAGGACTTTGGAGAACAAAAATCGAAAGAAAGATACAAGTATGAAGAAAAAATGCAGGTGATATTCAATGTACACATACGTACTAGTTTTTCGGAGGGATATAAAAGGAATGGACATAGATAAAGAAGTCTCTTGTTCTTCGGATTTGTCATAAGATGTTAAACTACCCTGTGATAACCACTGGTATTCAGATGGGTGGCTAAAATGCCTGTATATTGCCAATCATTCTGTTCCCTGAAAGATACTTCCAGTGATTTAGAAGAGTGAAATCACAACTTGCCTAAAATAGAAGCCTCATGTCAAAGCTGGGACCTAAAAACACATCATGAAGAAACCTGTTGATTACATGTATTACTAAAGAATGTTTCTACTAAACAATCTTACCAGTAAGAAATTAGATTTTTGAAATTATAAGCTTATTGAAATAACGTTATAGAGTACTCACATCTCACATAAACCAGGAGAAAAAGAGAAGATATTTTAATGGACCATAATGAACTATTTATACGGTTAATGAATCCAAGAATAATTTTGCTATAATAATACAAATTTTCTTTTGTTGTTTTGCTTTTATTGAAAATGCTCATAAATAATAATAAAAAGAGAGAATTATAAGGTGTCATTTGTTTAAGCCTCATATGGATATTCTTTCAGTGGTTTTTTTTTTTTTTTGTAAATTCAACTGTTGATCCAACATAATTTTTTTATATTTTATTTGTGAGGGGATCAATATAGATATATGATATACTTGCATTAGTTTGTATAAATATTATAGTCATATAAGTTAATATATGGGTGATTTGTTCGTTCATGTTATAGAGAGGGCTTTGAAGTGGCAAGAAAAAAAAAGGGGGTGGGACTTACCTTCATTATCAATTTAATAGGGATATCTAAATAAAATCCTGATGCCTAATAATAAAAACAAAATTAAACTATTAAAAGTGACAATAGGGAAAGTTAGTTAATTATAATTAGAATCGTTTTACCTGGGAAACATACTACGCTTATGCTAAAAGTTAAAATGGTTAACTACAACCTAGATTAGGTGTGAGCATGGGGAGGTAACAGGTATATCTTTAGCAGATATATAAAAACTAATCTTATAACCATCCGTGTCTAATAAATTGCATTAGACATATATGAAATGATACAATATGTATTCAGCATATGCATTTATTTAATTTAAAATAAAAAGTAATGTAGTATTATTTTTACCTAGTGATGCAAGTGCCTTGTGAAGATCAATAACAGCAATTATTTGAAAAGAGGTAAAGACCATTTGCATATTTCTACCAGAATAATGCTATTATCATTATTGTTATATCTGTTTTGCATTGCTCACTTCTTATTTATACAGTTCATCAAGTTAACTAAGTAGTGCAACATTATCAGTTAGTTTTAGGAGCCTTAAAGCTATAAACCAGGGCTAACAGGATATATTCAAAGGGTATAAGTTTAAACTTAGGTTGCTTAGGATTCTATTCTAGGTCTTTAGTAATATTACCAGGCAGAACTAATAAATATTCTAGTCACCTTAAGAAGTATAGTTTATATGATGAGCAAGAAATGTTACTATTTGGATGTGAACATTATCAGCAATAGACATTAAGGTGATAGTGAACCTCAGTATGCTCATCATAGGTTACTAATCTAGTTACAGTTGTGATCAAATGTGGCCTGATCATGGTAGTTTTAGGAGGTCCATGTTACAATATCTATTCTAATTATTTAAAAAAACAAAAGTATACTTGATTACATTTTGTTTTTATTTAAATATTTTATTTTTAAAAATGTAAGTTAGCAAATTCAGTCATAGTGATAAACAGACAATAGCCAGTGAGATTGTTGATATATTTTTTTACATGGTATGCTGCAATTTTAAAAATTATAAATGCAATTTTAAATTTTGGACAAAACTTGATAGATTTATGATGACTTCACTTTAATTCATTCATGCTTTAAATATAGAATTCAATCAACAAAGATTTCATTAATTTTTTTCATTAGCTTTTCTGGCTTTCCTTAACACTGTTCAGTCACAAAAAAGTGCATTGTTCTCAATATGTATTTCACATTATTATTATTTCCATATTATTCCCAAATTCAAATATGATTTTTAAAGATTTTCTTTATCTGTAGTCTTATATTTCTAACAAATCAAAGTCCAGTTTATTTAATTCTAGTATAGAAAAAACATTAAACCCTTAAGAAATCTGATACATTCTTTTGTTCCACTTGGTTGTTTTTGTATAAAATCTTTATTTTATACTAAAACTCAATAAATTTGACTTAAAATTTTTTTTCAGTTTAATTCTATAAATAAGTAATATTCTAAGAAATCACACTTGACCTTTTTAAATATTCAAAAACTGATTTGTAAATGAGAACAGTGTCCAATATATGTCAGCAATGATGTTTGTTCAAACTTTTTTTTTTCAAAAAATAAACAAATTCTTTTTATTTTAAGTTTTTTTTAAGTGCAATGAATGAATGTAAATTTATGTTAATATATTAATTCTGCTTTAAAATCAGATATTTGTTTTCTAATTATTACACTATTTGAAAAGATTTTATCACTATGTTATTTCTGATATATAATGATATCGTACATGCTATGATTTTTTAAAAATATTATGAGAAAATTTATTAACTTCTATTTATAAAAATAAAAGGTAAATGAATTAATCACAATTGTGCATGCATATTTTTTTTTTGCTGTAGATAATAATCAACCAATTAGTGTGTAAAAATAATCAAAAATATTTTATAAACAAGCAAAAAAATCATATTTCTTTTATTTCAAAAACTTTACATGAAAACTAGATCAGAAGAAGGAAATGGACACCTTTGAATTGTATTTTTCTTGTAAAGAATAAATAATGACTTTAGATCTTAGCTGATTGTCCATAAGATATTGATTTTTTTCTGATTTTTTTTCAGTTAAAAAATCAATAAAAGTAGTATAATAGCAGTTATTTTATATGAACCAGATTACACTAATACTATTTACGATAACATTAAAACAGCATTCTAAAGCAGCAAAACAACCACACTTTTTCACAATAAACAAACCATATTTTCTAATGGATCTGAAAATTATCAAATTAATACTGAAATCAAATGTTTAATAATTATACAAAATGCCACTAGGGAGAACAGTAGAGATGTTTCCATCAGTTGATAGGTTAATCTTTTCATTGCACAATTTTTTAAAGAATCCCCCAAATGGCAATTTTAATTAAATTACTAACTTTTTATTTGATTAAATTTATCTTTATTCTTTATTATATTTTGAGAAAATTTGAGATATTTGCTAGAAATATATGTTTACAAATGAAAATTATTCTAAAAGATATTATTTTAACTTTGTAAGTATAGAAAAAATTATGTTAATGTCAAATACATAGTACGATTAGTAAGAATAATAAGGGTTTTTTTATTGGACATGTTGACTTATTTTAATTTAGTTTCAAAGCTTCAATAGACTTTTGTTCAGATTACTTAAAGCCAATGAAATTCTACTTAAAAGTTCAAGTTTTTTTTCCTCATGTGTCATAGCATCAGCCGGGAAGCGAACCCGCTAACCCGGAACAACTGCTTCTAAAGCAGCTGTCGCTGACCTCTCGACCACCAATGTTTGACTAAAAGTTCAAGTTTTATTAAAAATTTTAGAAAAATAACAAAAATTAATCAACATAGTAAAGATATAAAGTTTATTTTTCAGCCAATTACAAATTATGGTCTTGTGTTATTAATTTTTTTTGATTTGTTTTCTAAAACTAAATATTTCTTGTCAAATTTGAATCTATTTTTCTTCTAAAAAAATAAATATTAATTAAATATTTTTGGAAAAATAATTCACTTTCAAAATCTAAGTAAAGTGTGAATATACTTAAAGTCTATCACAAACATTCTTGTGTGAAGAAAAAAGTAAAAACTATACAATAGTGCTTAGTGCACATTTTAATAATTAATAGTTGCTAGTAGATTGTGCATTATAATCCCTATCCAGTACCTACCTATTCAAGATCCCCATACTTGTTTCTAGCTTATGGATTTCATCAGTGAGGAGCCTTGAATCTGGAAGCAGATGATCATGTGATGTTTTAATAGTTTAAAACTAAAATCTACCAATCAGTAATGACATGAGTATTCCTTTGGCACATTTAGAATAGAAACACTTAAAAAATGCTGATATCTTCAGATTTTATGTCTTAGTAAATAAATATTTTTCTGATTTTAGTGTCAAATGACTGCTAATATGGAAAGTAGCACAAAGTAGTTGAAAATGGGATTAAAAACTGAAATGTAATCTCAAGGTCCATGGATAGTGATTCTCGGTCATTTTTGTTGTTTGAACTTTTTATGAATTCCTAAAAACTAAATCATGTGATTATTTTTTTATAAGTAAAATTAATAAAGAATTTTAAAGAATGAAGAGAAAATACATAAGAAAAAAAAAGAGAAAGAAAGAAGGGGGGAAAGGTAGTTAACTTGATCCCAAATGTTTTGTGAGTGTGTGCTTATTATATAATATTTATTATGCTTTAAGAAGCAAATTAGGTTTTTCTTTTAATTTAAAAAATAAAAGAAGAAAGACATATTTCCTTAGGCGAATGTTTACCTTGACTTGATTAGTTTTTATTTATTTAGCATATGGAATTAGTTCTAAAAAGCTTTAAGTACAGTAACTTCTGTTAATTCTCATCTTTCTGGACTAATTTTAAATCCGCATTTTATTTTATTTTTTAAAAAAAATATTTTAATTTGTTTAATAACTGTAAAAATTTTCCATCATTAGTAAAAGTATTATTTTAAATGTGTGCTTTAATATATATATTATAAATTTCCATTTCGCCAATATTTTAATTAATCGCATATAATGTCATTTGAAAAAGATATCTGTATATTTTCATATTACCCATGGAACAAGTGGGGGTTGAATTAATTATTTGATTTCATTGTATTAATGTTTAATTAAAGTTTGAAGTTTATATCTGGGCTAAAAATAATTAGTTAATCTCTAGCCTAATAAATGATTACTAATAATACCTTTAGGTTAAATTACAATAATTTGATATTGCTAAATATTACCAAGTATAATAAATACATGAGAGAAGTTGTGATTTGGGTTGAATGATGAGTGCTGATTTAGCACGAAATGCATCTTGGATATTTGTTCTTATTAAATAAGATGTCTTTATTCAAGTGATGCACTATTGTTTACAGTTTATATCTGGATTAAAGTGCAAGAATTTTGACATCTTTAGATTAATTGTAATAATGTATGTTATATATTAATAATTTTTATTCGTCATTCATTAGACTAGAGATTACCCATTTAATGACTAGAGATTATCCACTTAATAAATAATATTTCTGTAGTGTAATTTTCGCTACACCACTCACACGTAAGGTAGAGACTGGTTTCTATCCATTTTAAACACCTTGTGGATAGATGTAATCATATAACATGACCAGAGACATATGGAAAAGATGCATGAGCCGATGATGCACATTTCATGCTGAACCAATATTCATCGGTTAGTCCAGATCATAATCTCTTACACATATCTTTATCATTATTCAGTATATATAGATAGTGAATTACTACCTTTAACTGATGAAGATAATGTGTAAGAGATTATGATCTGGTCCAACTGATGAGTGTTGATTCAGCATGAAATGTGCATCATGGGTATCATACATTTTTTCCGTGTCCTTGGTCATATGTTTATGATTACATCCCTCCACAAGGTGTTAAAAGAAGATAAAAACCAGTCCCTACCTTGCATGAAAGTAATACAGTGAAAATTACAATACAGAGATATTATTCATTAAATGTATATATATATGCTTTACATTTTCTATTGCAGAAAGCAAACAAATAAAATGCTTCCATTGTTCACTATAAATTATTTTTAGTGTGTTTAAAAAAATTAACATATATATATCACTATGTAAATTTTCCATTGAGGTAAACAGTTTCACACTCTTGCAGCATTACTTGTGAATATGTGTGAATTTATTTTTGGACAAGCATTGCTTTTACATATTTACTATCGCCTGTAATAGATAGATAGATAAATAGATAGATAGATAGATGGATGGATGGATGGATGGATGGCTGGATGGACGGACGGACAGAGAGATAGATAGATAGATCGATCGATAGATAGATAGATAGATAGATAGATAGATAGAGTGAGCCATTACAAAATATTAAAAGTGCATTGAAGCTAGTCTCTACTTTGCATAAGAATAGTGTGATGAAAAATATTGACATGGATGTGAATATTTAAGTATTTGATACCTCTAGATTACCTGAAGAATGAAAATTGTTTGAAAAATGCACCATAATAGGAGAGGTTGGCCTGGGTTTCTATATATTGGTTGATAGTTATGATATACTTATATATGTATGTAAAATCATTTTCAACCATTATCAAACACATCAGAATGAAGTTCTCTCCATGCTTAATCCAGTTTTTTTTTTTGCTTTATAACACACCATAAATCTTATTTATTTTATCCATCCAAGTTACATGTGGCCTTTTTTTAGGTCTTGGATCCAATTTAAAATTTCAAGTGTTCATCTACAATCATCTCTTTAAGGAATACATTCTCTATTTTAATAGTATATTAAAAAGAGATAAATGTTTGTCTATGTAGACATATATATTTTATTTATATTTTCATGTTTAGTTGACAAATGTAACAGTACATAAAAACTTGATATTCATTATGGCTCAATTGGCCACCCAATATAATGGTGGATAGTGTTTATAGAAATAAATAAATATATCAATAACATGACATGAATATGATTGATTTCTTTTGAAAAAATTCAACAAGTTACTATGCAAAACCAGTAAAATGGAATAGGCTGAATATATGATGATGATTAATAAACTTTCAATGTCATATTAACTGTATTTTTTTGTATCCCCAAATGAAAAATATATTCTCCAATTATATACCTTTGAAAAGATTAAATCATTAACCCATTACCTTATTTGCCAACCTTAGGGTAATGCTGTGATAATGTTATTGATGACAATATTATATGAGTGCCATCTATAGTTATTTCATAGCAAAACTATTCCAATCTTATTCTTATCATTATTTCTAATGCTAGCTTTATAAATTTAGAAATTAATATTTGATTGTCATACACATTAAACTTTAACAAAAATAAGTAATTTAATGACCTTGCATTTGAACCTGATGCAAAATAGCATTTCTCAGACTAAATATTTAATAAATGTATTAGCATATGCTAATATTTACCTTTTTAAAGTACAAATTGTCAAACTAGATAATTTGACATGTGCCAACTCTGAAATATTTAACAGAATTTTTTTTATATTGTCATAAGCATACTTTATACTGACAATTGACAATGTAGCACTTTTAATCAGAATAAAATGTACAAAGCTCAAAAAAAAAGTTTGAATTTAGAAAAGATTTATGCAAGCAACATTAGTTAACCTCAGATGGTCAACAACCTAATTTGAGATTAATAGGTTTTAATGCTCAAATTGATTATAATTTCTTGATAAAACTTAGCATTACGACTTGTCTATTTTGATAGCCTATCTATGTAAATCATTTGATTTATCTATAAGTGGATTTTTCAAAAGATGTTTAGAAATATTTTTGTTCTTTTCATGTTGCATTGCCTAAACCAGACATAATTAGTACTTATTACATTCATTTTTTTTTTTGGGTTTCCATATGGCCTTTCATGTTTATTTTTTCACAATATATAATTGCTTCGTAATTGTACCAGCATAAATAGCTTTCATTAAAGCTTTGTATATTTTGTTCATTTCCAATGGGGTCGTTTCACACAAGCAACTATCTACAAATGAAAGGTAACATTTTGCCCAAGTTGGAAAATAATAATTGGATTAGTGATCTGGTTTTTTTTATTATATTAATCACTCATTTAAACGATCTTAATTTAAAATTGTAAAAGGGAAATCCAATTATATTCACAAATTGTATATATGTAAAATGTGACAATGTGTTTTGTACTTTCCTAGATGCTCTCCCTAACACGATTACTGCCATACAAAATTTGAATCATTTCAAAAGTTTTAACAGTTGTGTTTAATTTGAAATAAAATTTAGTGTTAGCATGTTGTTCTATCGTGAGTCAAGGTATAAAATGCAAACACATTTCATACCATAATTCATGATTTGGATATACTGGTACCTTAAAATTTTTGCAGTGAATACCTTAATTATGTGACTACGTTGCACCTGCATTAATTCAGAGATGGCGCTGAAGGCAGCTTAGAGAGAGAGATAGCACGAATCAATCATTTTTTCACTAGGTGTGATAACATCAAAGTTTATGAAACAAAATTTAAGTTTGGGATAATCAATTCAAAATTAACGCTACTCCCCCACCAAATTAGGCAATCATTAAAGTTCTATGTACACGATAATTTATTTTTGTTATATGTAAGTTATAAAACTATCCAACATAGTAATTTGAGGAATTCAACCACAGTGTTATGGATGTGAAGACACTGGTCATTTAATTAGGGCCTGTCCAAAAAGATTATGCACAGAATGTGGGGAAAGCTATAGTGGATTCCACAAATGTACAATAACACCGAGCAATCCTTCACTTATAAATCAACAAATAGAACTGGAATTACAAGAATCTCATTTAAAAGATAAAGTGAAAACAAATAAGCTACACTATAAGGAAAATCAAGAAACCTTGCACAGTAGATTTGAAGATGAGACAAATGCAGGTCAAGCTAGAGAAACAGCCAAAGAGATGAAGAAACAATCACCACAGGCAGAACTGACCAACTTTATTCATAAATACAATCTGAAGAATCTGAAGGCACATTAGAAGAAATTGGTCAATTAAAAGAAGTTAACATGTTCAGTGATACAGAACTAAGTGAGAACAGTTCAACACAAATGGGTAAAATGACACAAGGTGCAAGTTTCAAAAGGAAAAATCAGAATGGCTCTGGCTCCCAAACCGATGAGCATAGTGTTGTGGGCTCAAACATTGAGCTATGTAGTGAGCAAGAAAAGAAAACTGAGGATCTCTCTAGGAGAAAGAGAAAAAGGAAAAGAAAACAGAAGAAGCTGGCTCAACAGGAGTCAGGGGATGAGATGGAAACTGAATCAGAAGGTCAGATAGTCAATGACCCAGATATAATGGAACATGATATTTTAGCTCACCCCATGATCTTCAAATGTATTGTTGAATCTAAAGGAGCATGTATGTAGCAAGAGTGAAGTAGGGCAGATAATTTCAGAAGAGGCAGATAATCCAGAGGAAAAAATCAATAACATAGAAGAGCAATGGAATGATGAGGCTCATAGTGACAGGTCCAGAAACAGGCAAGGTGAAGTAGTGCAGATTATCTCAGAAAAGTCTGATAATCCAGTGGAAGAACTTGATAATGTAGAAGAGCAATGGAGCAATGAGGCTCATAGTGACAGTTCTGAAAGCGAGGAAGTAGATGGCTGTCCAAAGGAAATGCAGCAACAAATTAATACTAGCCCTGGGTGTACTGATGAAATGGAAAAAAACACAGATGATGAAGAAATAAGCTCACAAGAGGAAAATTTTGAAGAAAATTCAGAACAGGAAAGCAATAGAAATTCAGAAACGGGTTAAAGTATGAATTCCATAGATGCATGGCAACATGGATGAAGTTCTAAGGATCTGTGAATTAAAGGACTTGGCAATTCAAAGACTCTTATGGATCAATGGAGAAGACTAGGGTTATTGACTGTAGTATGATCTCAAGATTTCTTTAAACGAATGTAGCGGGTGATCAGTCACCTGCATTTTTTTTCCTTAATAAAAAATAAAAAAATTGCAATTCATCATTATAAAATATCAAATTGAAGTTAATTGAAATGTAACATTAAGTGGGAGAAAAGTTATTTTTTTGTATTTTTGTTTTTAAATTTCATATATTATTTACATGATTTCTAACTTATTATGTAATTGTTTTGTCACTGTTAAATGTTCCTTATAGTTATTGTATGAATAATGATTTCTTTATTTTTAGAAATTATCTTGACAAAATTTATAACGAGGAACAGCAATATTTGTATTCAAAAATTATTTTTATTCAGTGCTAAAGAATAAATAGTTTTTTGAAGGAAAAAAAACTATCTTTAAAAATATTTTCTTTTTTAAATAATTAGTATTAAATATAGTGTTTGTGAAATTTTTTGTTTTGACATATTTCACATTAAATACAATGCATTTGAATTTTTTCTTTTAATAATGCAGCTTGATTTTCGTTGTCAAATGTCTTCTGTAACTTACTACTCAAAAAAGATTGTCCACACGTGACTAAGACAATCGTGATGTTTTATTCATGATATTTCACTATTTATTGCAACTTGAATTAGTTGAGAAGTTCAATGCCTTATGTTATATTCAAGCTCTTAGGTCAATCATAATATTTTGATAAATATTAACAAGATGCAACTTTTTCAAATGTCTCTCTTCACTTAAGAATTAGCCAATAATCATAAAATATCCTACTGCGATGTGAGAGGTTATGTGAATCATTGCTTTACGTAGAGATCTCTTTCTTGTGACGAAATTCTAATTTAAATTTTCTTCTAGTTTAGTTTTTTTTTTTTCTGATAAAACTGGCAAATATTAAGAAAGCGTGACTTAACGATGATGAAATGTAAATAAAGATATTTATATGTTTGATATATTCTTCTCAAATTTAATCTCGAATCATCCACTTACATAAAATTTTAAATGTTTTTTTTTCTTCTTTATCTTCTGTATAGCTGTCAACTTCTCAATTTAAAATATCATTAATTACTAATAGTGAATGAATATTTATTTACAAAATTAATAATTTATCAGCGGAGAGAGTACGTCTAAAGACGTGTCGTTATCAACTATTTTTACAAGCAAACAAAGGTTAAACTTATCAGAAACGATTGGGAAATAATTTAAAAATACATTACGAGATTTTGGCAAAAATACAAGCTCCTGTCTTTAAAAATAATGATGATAATAAATACCGTATATGTTCAGTATTTAAAAAAAAAACAACGAAACGTTTTACACATAAAACAATCATTTAGAATGGTAACAAGTGTTAGATTAAGGGGAAAAAAAGATGAATATTGAAAAAATTTTGTTATGAAATAGCTGTTGATTTTTTTTTTGTTCTGTATTAAAAAAAAAAAAAGGATAAATATTGTACAGTAATTGAAAGCGACTGATGCCCCATCTTTAAACTGCTTTAATATATATTTGAGCCCAGCGTGATTTAATGCAATAGTAAATTGGAAAATCTGGCTTTCAAGGTCAATGGATCGCGGCTCCAGTTCTGACACTTCCTGTTCCCGACTTCTTGAACACTCCCGATTAATAAACCATTCTACTACTACTATTATTATTATTTTAAAGAAGGAGTCAGAAATTAAAAGAAATTTCATCACAGTCCTTGCCGAAGTAAAATTATAGAAACCATAATGGAGCTCCAAATCCACGGATCATTGTTCCAGCTCTGTTACTTTCTGTCCTCAAACCTTTTATGAACTCTCAAGCAATAAAGGATATGATTGTTTTTTTATTTTAAATGAAAAAGTCTCAACTCAAAAGAAAATCACAACCTAGTTGGAACACACTCTAGAAATCATTTGTGTTTTGTAAAAAACATATTGCAAATATTATTTGTAGAGCTTTTTATATGGTGTTTCCAGTTTATTCTCTATGGATGTGAAAAGTGAATACTGTAAAAGTATCATTGAAGTATTTGTGCTCTTGAATTGTGGAGTTGATGAAAACTTCCATGTACCGATTTAAAAACAAATAAGTGAATACTTGATTATCTTAGAACTTTTTGCTTAAAGCATGAGTGACCAGGCTGACCTAGTTCTTTTTTACCTATATCAAAAGAGCTCTAATTCATTAGAAAAATATAATGCTTGAAAAGAATTCATATTGAAAGAAGGAAAGAATGATCAATGATGAAATAGATGAATTCTTTAATCATGATAATGATTTTCTTTGATGTGTTTTATAAAAAAGCAGATGACAGGAAATTCTGTAGAATATTATCTGTGATCATCAGGAGCTTCGGTCAACTTCACAGCACGTAATAATAAAGCTTTAAATGTAAATAAGCTGGGTCCATTACATTCATGATAAAAACAAGTGATTTACATATAAAATCATAAAAAGAGTTATGCATATTGGTTTTTGCATAACTTATTAGCAATAATTGCAATATTCACAATCACTGGGAAATTTTTATCTAAGATTGCATAGAAATAATCTAAAATACAATTATTGGATTATAAAACCAAAAAAAAAAAAAAAATCACGTGTCTCACAGTTTATGCAATGCTTTACAAAAGCAAAGTCTATTTTCTGCTGCTGACATCTACTGCAAACTTTAGCAATCAATAGATACTAAATAGTATCACATATTAAATCCATATTCAGATCTGTCCTATTCTTATTTACATATTAGCTTATGGTTGACTGGAACTGGATATAATATAGTTAGATCCTTTGGATCTAGCACATCTTTTCATGTAGTGGGTATTTTTTTTTTTTACTGTGAAGCTATCAACCTAAAACTCAAGAACATCTTAATGAGCTGAATTCAAGCCAACTTACCCTGCATAGTTGGTATAAAAATGAGAACATTAAAATATATAGTTATTGAATTGGTGTCAGAACTATATAACTAAACATCACATGATTCTCATCTCTTATGCTAGCACATAACTGTTATTAAACAAGCAGAACTCTCCATATAGTAGTGCCACTCTGTGACAACCAGAGTAATCAATGGATGCCAGAAGGCTTGTGCATAAAATCCCCATCTATATAACTAGGCAAGCAAATTGGCATGGATTCAAAACATCAAAATATTTTTGAATTTCAGAATGGTAGCGTTATAGTAGAAAACAAACAAAAAACAGTTAAAGGTACTTATGACTGGAAGGTACATTAGGACTGAAAAGTCCAGATACATTTGATCCAGTTCTATACTCCTCAAATGAATACCCTAATCCAGAAATTAATCTGGAAATATAGTTCTGGAAATACAATTAGAGTTGCACTGAATATGAATTTACTAGAAACTACTATTGGGTATCTATTGATTAGTCAAGCTTATAAAAAAGGGCACCCATGGAGTAAAATAAGTAGAACGCGTGGCTAGATCATAAGATTTTCATATTGCTAAATAAGATTATCTGACTGTATAATTTATTGCAAATATACATTAATTTTGGAATGAGTATGTGAAGTGAATGAATTGTAGCAGGCTTTAAAAAAAAGTTTAAAATCGTCTCAAAAATATTATACAGAGTGGCATTATTGACTGCTTTTAATGGGAGAATATAATTGAATAAACAGGTATCCTAAAAGTCTTGGCAGGCGCATATGTCAAAAAAAGATATTGAGCATTTTGTATGGTAACTTTTGGGACATCTTGTAAAGGAGAGCTACAATTGAAATCTTTTAGAAAAAGTAGATTGCTGCAGAAGTTAAAAGACAGTATTCCAAGATAGTAATAGATTAAGTAAACAATCTATTTGTGATAGATGTGGATGTATTTGTTTTCAGCGATTGGGTATATATATATAAGTCATGAAACACCTTTAATATTTTGTTCATTTCTTATTTTTCTTTTTTTTATTGTGGAGTTAAAATAAGACTACTCATTCATACATTGATAC
Source organism: Epiperipatus broadwayi (assembly GCA_028023455.1). Classification (NCBI taxonomy): domain Eukaryota; kingdom Metazoa; phylum Onychophora; class Udeonychophora; order Euonychophora; family Peripatidae; genus Epiperipatus; species Epiperipatus broadwayi. The sequence continues at coordinate 444,750 of JAQFVV010000277.1, forward strand.
CAATGACCAAGACAATTATTGCAATGCATTTTAACCATGTCTGAGTTGCAAACAGTCATTTTAATGATTTGTACCTAATGTGGTGATAAAGAAATGACCTCCTCAGATCAAAGTCCAAGAATCACAGATTTCTGATTTTTCCAGTACCCAAACTTTAAAGGATTTGTCAAGTAGTAAACCATTTGGATTATTTTGTTTTATTATGTATCATAACATCCATCAGGGATGAAGGCCTCATGTATTGAATGGAATGAGTGCTTCAGTAAAAGAATTCACAAAAGAGTTCAAAAGCTTTAATTAAAATTCAGTTTTAAAAATTCACTAAAATATGTACATATTCAACCTCACAAAATCGATCCAACAAATTGCACATATAAACATAGAAAAAAAATTCTCTAAACTATTTTGCTAAACATAAAAAAAGATGAACTATTCAATCTCATTATTTTTTTGTATGGAATTTCTGTTGACTTTCAATTTTTTTTTACCAATAGTTGAATTGTTTTTATATAAGGCAAATAATGAGTTTGACCATCACATTATTTGTTGATTAGAAGTTCAAACAATGTTAAAATTAAAACTTAAGAATGTTAAAAGCATTTGGAAGATAAAAATATCTTGATAATGTATTATCTATACTTAAACTAGTCAACGTCTGATTATCAGATAAGAGAGTTCCATATTTTTCTCTAAACTATTTTGTCAAACATAAAAAAAAGAAGAATAAACAATTTAAATGCAGTTTTTTCATATGTCATAGCATCAGCTAGGAGGCGAACCCGCAACAACAGTCTGCAACCAACTGCTTGCTTGCAAGGTGGCTGTTAACTTTCAATTTTTTTTACTTCCAGTAGAGCTGTTTTTATATAAGGCAAATAATGAGTTTGACCATCCCATCACATTAGCATTATTCATTGATTATAAGAAGTTCAAACAATGCTAAAATGTAATTAATAGTTAAAACCCAAGAATGTTAAAAGCATTTAGAAAATAAAAATATCAACAAGAGAGTTCTAGATTTTTCTAACATATATATATTAGCTATTACGTAAAAATTATTGTGGCAAATAAAATAAAAACATAAAAAAAGATTACATAGTGTGCTGTGCTTCTGTTTCTAAAAAAGTAATGCTTCATCACTGGTATCCAACTACTTGCATATAAACTTGTCAACATTGATTTTTAAACAGAAATATTTTGTAGAAAAAATAAAAAAAGGACAAAATTGATTATCTTTTATACAAACATCTATTTTGTATTTGTCTGAAAGTTTATTATTTTAGTAGTATTATGTTGTACTAATCCCATCATCTAATATTAATTATTAAATGTCTTTAGAAACATTCAGAGCATCATCTTGAATTTAATACGATTCCCATGCTAGTACTGTCATTGATCAATCCAGCAATGCCCAAAGAAGAAAGGAGAGTAATTCCATTTCAAACATTGTGTTATATACTAATTTGTGTATTATACCAAAAGTTTAATAAAGTTTGAATTTATCCAAAGACATTTAATAGTCAATATTAGATGATGGAAATAGTCTAACATATGATTATCTACTTTGTGTAAAACTGTGCATTTAAATGTCAGTTCTATTCTCCCTTACTGAATTCTACATCCAAAAGCAGGTCTATTTTGCCTAATGATAGCACTAGTCATAGTGTACATATGCACTGGTGAATAATCTTATGTCCTTCAAACATCAGCTAATACATACATTGCGATTGGAGTTCAAATACAGATGACTGAATTTGGAGTCTTTTTTAAGTAACCAGCCCAATTATAATCCACTTAGTAGTCAATAAATGGGTGTTTGTTTTTTATATGGGTATACATATGGTGCTTGATCGAACAACTAGAAGCGAATAAATTTTATAGTTTACAGCAAATATTTAAATAAATATAGTTATATATCTATAAGCATTTTTACAATTTTTTTTTTAATCTGTGTGTGTGTCCACATACACTCAAACGAATCTTATATTGCTATTTTCGTCTGCATATTTTAGAACATCTTAGTTTTTGCATCGTAATATATATATATATATATAAGTGCTGGTTTTAGTTCTTTCCTATTTAAAATACATCAAACAGAATAAAGTGTCATCGGCCAATGTTAATTATTTTCAAATTAAGAAAAAAATGTAACTGTAATTGAAACCATAATACATGATAATAAAAAAAATAGAATCTATTTATAGCATAATGTTATTTCATGCAAAAGAGTTTACTTACCACATATACAGCTTGCCGTAATGAGTGTGTGGACTATTATTTAATTACTTGTCATATAAAAAAATAACGGGAAAAAAATGAGGTACACAATTTTTAAAATTTGGTAAGAGAGGGAGACTAGACTACTTCTTAAAGACATTTATGCACAAATTTTACACCCGATTGTGTCTATACATATTTCTATATATAAACATCACATGATCACCATTTAAATACTGTATGGAGAGTTTTGCCTGTTTTATTTCTATATATGTGTGTATTATGTCAAGACGCTCGTGTCTTTCACATATTACTGTATATATTCACCTTTCATATCTATGACTTGAGGTTCAAATATAAAAGAGGAATTTAGAGGCTTTTTTTTTTCATAGTCAGACCAAAGCTAATCTAATCAGAATCTAATTGTAAGCAAATGGGAGTCTAGTTATTCTTAAAATGAAAGTAAAATAAAAAAAAAATAGGAAAACTTATTGATAGTGACCCATCCGGTGCGTAGGTTCGATCCTCTCTTTCACATTTCTCTATAGAGGGATGCTGAGAGATCTTTGCTTTGCGCTGGCCTATTTAAAGTGATTTACGTTATCTAATTTTTTTATTAAAAATCTTGAAAAATGAAGAGATGTTTTATATATAATAAAAACTTTTACATTACAAAAATTGTTCTAATTTTTTTAAATTTTTAACAGAAATTACTTGTGACTGGCAAAATAAAAAAGAAACATAATTGATAAGTGAAATATTCTTTGATCTTTTTTTTTTTATTAAAAAAAAAAAAATGGAAAGAATCAGACGTTTATTTAGATTAAAAATATATATTTCAAAAGATTCGCTAATAATATTTAGTTAATTCTTTTTTATTTGTTTGCTTGTTTGGAATGGTAATACTTATATATATATAACTCACGTTAAAAAAATTCCGCGTTATTAGGAAGTTTTTTTTATTGTTCTGGAATTCATAAAAAGTGCGAGCACCGGAAGTGGTAATGTTTGACTATGATCCATAAATCTTGACCCACAGAGTCTATAATTCTACTATAGGACAAACTATACAGAGCAAAGATAAAGGAATAGTTTTTACATGGGAGTTTATAAGAAAATCGAGCACTGAATGAGATGAACTGGTTTACATGTCATGGACCTTAAGCCCCAAAGTCCGTTACTCTATAAAAATACTCTTACAATTGCCTAAAATATAGTTTGTTTGTTTTTTAGTGAAATTCATTAACTTAAACATTTTAAATGAATATAAGTGATTTAAAAAAAATAGTGCTTTTATTTGTATTTTTAAAAACCTTACTCAGATTGTGTTGCCTATTGATTCTTTTATTTGGAAGTCACCACTTATATATATTAATCATGGAGTTTTGTTTAGATTTAAAAAATTGTTTCAAAAGATTTATTAATAATATTTACATAATTTCTTTTTATGAGCATTAAAATTAGAGTTGCTAGAACACGAGTTACCCACTACATGGAGCCAGAGGGAATTGTATAGTAAAGATGGATTGCACTTAGGAAAACAAGGAAGTGAAGTTTTAGGGAGTCTGATGTTTAAAGAATATAATTCGGGAAACTTTTAAAGAGGGGTGGGCTTTTAAATTGCAGTATTATCAAAAAGAAGAAGAATGGATGGGATGTAAGAAATAAGCAAAACAGTTGTTTTAGATAGTGTAGGTGTGGAGAGGGAATGGATCTGTAAGATTAATGGCAAGAAAGTTTTTTATAAATGTAATGGAGATGGCAAGAAAGTTTTTTATAAATATAATGGAGAAGAACGAATCAAAAGAATTTATAAAAACGTAGTTAGGAAAGAAGAAATTGTTAAAATTGGGTATTTGAATATGCAAGGTGGTAGGAGACCAGAAAAGTGGCTGGAATTAAACAAAGCAATTGAAAATGAAGAGCTTGAGGTATTAGCAGTACAAAATACAGCAAAACTCTCCATATAGTAATTGTTTAATAACAATTATTGTGTTAGTATGAGATAGTGATCATGTGATGTTGAGTGGTATTAGCAGTAGTGGAAACACATCTAAGAGAAGAAGAAGAGCCTATTTTGGAAGATTTGGTATGGCAGGGTATAAATAGAAAAGAAAAAGAAAAAAGGGGTGGTGGTATAGGTGTTATATTGAAAAAGTATTTAAATATTGTTAAATGCCAAGAACATTTGTGGTTTGAAATAAGGTTGGGTAGACAAGAATGGATGGTGGCTGTAGTATATATAGTCATTGGAGATAGTCAAACTGTAATGGAGTGGAGCAGTAGCATATATGAATGCCTAGTTAAGGATATACAGAGTTTTAAAGAAAAGGAGAAGGGAATAATGGTTATAGGGGATATGAATGGGCATATTGAAGAAATTGATGATGTAGATAATAAGAATGGTCAGTTTTTGAAGGAATTTTGTCTAAGAGTGAATTTGAGAATTGGGAATTTATCAAATATTTATGAGGGACAATATACATGGTCTAGGAATATTATATTTCACACAATAGATAATGTATTGGTAGAGAAAAAGGGAATGAATAAAATATGGAAAATTAAGGTGTTTGACAATGAAGAGAGAGTGTGTAATAGTGACCATAACTTTATTGTAATAGAAATGGTTAGTAATGTGATGGAGGATAGAAATAAAGGTAGAAATAATAGTGAAAGATGTGGATGGAGAGTGAATGATAAGAAGAAGTTGGAAGAGTACAAGTTGAAGAAGCCATGGAACAGTTGGTTGGGGATGAGTATAAGGACAGGTGTGGTGAAATAGAAAAAGTGGCATATAGGGTTTTAGTTGAGAATATGCCGAAGAATAAAAGTAATAAAAAATGAGAGTTAGTAAAAATGTAAAAGAGACTAAAGAAGCATGTAGAGAATATAAGTGTGCTATTAAGAACAAAGAAAGTGAAAAAGCTATTAATGCTAAATGGGGAAAGTACTTAGAAAAGAAGAAGTTGGCTAAAATGGATAATTATAGAGAGAGGATGAAGTTGAATAGTAAATTGTTGGTGGATATTAATAAAAGTGGAAGAGATGGGAGTAAAAAATTTTGGAATTATATTAAAAGGAGAAATGTAGGGGAGAAAGAGATAGTATTAGTAGATGATGAGGGAATAGAGTGTAGCTCTATAGAAGAATTAGAGAGAATCTTAAATAGATATGTAATGGATATAGAAAAGATGTTAGAGGTGAAGGACTTGGTGATAGAAAACATGAAAGCATTTAGTAATGGGAATATTAGGTTCACAAAAAAATGAACTGAATGAGGCAGGGAAGAGATTGAAAAGTGGAAAGGCAAGAGGTTTAGATGGATGGGCAGCAGAGATGGTAATGAATTAAAGGCATAGAGTAAAAGTAAAGTTATTATCATGTTTTAATAGGATAGCACAGAAGATAGTTTTTCCAGATAGTTGGAGTAATACAAGAGTAAGATTATTATTTAAAGGAAAGGGTAAGGATCATAGAAAGTTAAATATTATAGACCAATAGTGATAACATTAGTTTTATATAAAGTTTTCTCATATATGGTGGCTGGAAGAGTTGTAAAATGGATGGAAGAGAATAATGTAGTGGGGGAAATGCAAGGAGGTTTTAGGTCAGATAGACATATAGGAGATAGTTTATTTGTAGTTACATAACTTATGGATATGAGCAGGAATTCAGGTAGATCATTATATATGAGTTTTATAGATATAGAGAGGGTATATGATAGAGTAAATAGAAATAGATTATGGGTAAGTTTAGCAAATTTGGGAATGGATGAAACTTTAGTAAATATTATTAAGAAATTCATAATGAAAATAATTACTATACTTATCAATTAGGGAATATAGAATCAGTTTTAAAGTTAAAAATGGGATGGGACTAAGGCAAGAATGCCCTATGTCACCTATTTTGTTTTTGTTGTATTTGAGTGAAATGGAGAAAGTAATAGAAAGACTAGGAAGAGGGATAGAGATACCGTTAATAGGTGGCAAGGGAATATATACTTTGTCGGGTCTTTTTTTGTGGATGATATCTTTTTGTATGCAGAAAGAAGAGAAGATATGAAAATTATGTTGAGGACATGTGCAAGGGTGGGTAAAGAGATGGGGATTAAATTTAGCGAAGAAAAATCAAATTTTGATGGTTAATACTGGGAAAGAGAAGATGTAGAATTTTTACAGGAGGATATAAAGTTAAGTGAGATGGATAGATATAGGTATTTGGGAATCATCTTAAGTAATCAGGAAAATTGCTTGGATGAATGGGAGAAAAAATTGGTAAATGAAGCAAAGAAAAGAAAGAGTTTGGTAAAGAAACTAACTTTTTTTTCAAAGGCAAAACTCTTCTTACAGTAGTGCCACCCTGTGCCAAACAGAGTAATCAATATTGGATGAGTAGGCACTAGATAGGGATTTTATGCACAAGCCTTCTGGCATCCATTGATTACTCTGTTTGCCACAGGGTGGCACTACTGTATGGAGAGTTTTGCCTTTGTTTACAACAATTGTGCTAGCATAGAGATGGTGATCATGTGATGTTTAGTGGTCTAACAGTTTTTTCATATAATAAATATGATGTAGCTAGAATTGTATGGAAGAGAGTTGCAGTAGCAGGGTTAACATATGGTAATGATGCATTATGTATTAGTAAAGGGGTTTTAGATTATTTAGAGAAAGTACAAAGGGAAGTAGAAAGACATGTATTAGATGCAGAGGTGTGGACAGCAAAGGAGGCAATTCAAGAAGAAATGGGATGGTCAAGTTTTTATATGAGAGATGCAAAAAGTAAAATGAAAATGTTTGGTAGGTTGCAGTTTATGGATAGTAAAAGAATAGCCAAAATAGTGTTTAATTGGGTTATTAGTAAAGGGCAGGTAACAAGATGGGTGAGAAAGGTAATGCAGTATGCAAAACATTTGGCTAAAAAATTTATATCAGTATACTTGTATAAAAGATGGGGTGATTGTGTTAAGAGGATTGTTGAGTGTTATAGTGGTAAGGAATGGGATAAAAGAATAGATGCATTAATAAAAAATAGGGAGTTGGAGAGATGGAGAACTAGTATGGAGGGTAAGAAGAGTTTAAATATATATAGAGGTAAATGGAACATTGGGTGCGAGTTAATTTATGATAATAGTAAATAAAGTAGTTTATTGTTTAAGGCTCAAATGGGATCTTTAGCAACAAAAGAATATACATTTAAATCGAAAAGTATGGGTGATTTAGTGTGCAAATTGTGTGAGGAAGATATAGAAAATATTAGGCATCTGTTGATTGAATGTAAATGCTTGAAAGCAGAAAGGGTACAAATAATGAAGTTATGGGAGAATAAATATGAACAAAGTGATTATACAGAAAGTGGGTTATTGGTTTTTATGCTGTTTTTGGGAAAAGATAAGGGGGATTTAGATATAAAGGCCATAGAGTTGACAAAGATTATGTTATGGAAATGGGATGGAGCAGATTATGGGAAAGCTTAGGGTGGGGAATGGAAGGGGAAGGTAAAGTGGCTAACAGGTTTCTTTGGGCATAGTTGCTGAGAGATTCCTAACTCTGTTTAAGGAGAAGTCACAGTACATCACATCACATAAAGTGGCTAACAGGTTTCTATGGGTATAATTGCTGAGAGATTCCTGACTCCCTTTAAGAAGAAGCCACAGTACATCACATCGCATCACATCGACCATATGAACAAAGTCATTATACAGAAAGTGGGTTATTGGTTTTTATGCTGGGTTTGGGAAAAGATAAGGGGATTTAGATATAAAGGCCATAGAGTTGACAAAGATTATGTTGTGGAAATGGGATGGAGCAGATTATGGGAAAGCTTAGTGTGAGGAATGGAAGGGGAAGGCAAAGTGGCTAACAGGTTTCTTTGGACATAGTTGCTGAGAGATTCCTGACTGAAGTCACAGTACATCACATCACATCGACCAGTGTTATAGTTGTAAAGAATGGGATAAAAGAATAGATGCATTTATAAAAAATAGGGAGTGGGAGAGATGGGGAACTAGTATGGAAAGTAAAAAGAGTTTATATATAGAAGTAAAGAGAATATTGGGTATGAGTTAATTTATAATAATAGCAAGGAAAGTAGTTTACTGTTTCAGACTCGAACAGGATCACTAGCAACAAGGGAATATACACATAAATGGAAATGTATTGGTGATTTACTCTGCAAGTTATGTAAAGAAGGCATAGAAAATATTAGGCATTTGTTAATTGAATGTAAATGCCTACAAACAGGAAGGATACAAATAATGAAATTGTGGAAGAATAAATATAAATAAAGTGATTATACAGAAAGTGGGTTCTTAATTTTTATGCTGAGTTTGAGAAAAGATAAGGGGGATTTAGATATAAAGATCATAGAGTTGATAAAGATAGTATTGTGGAAATGGAATGGAACATGATACAGAAGAATATGGGAAAACCTTAGAGTGAGGAATGGAAAGGGAAAAGAAGATGGCTAACAGGTTTCTCTGAGCATAGTGACTGAGAGATTCCTGACTCTGAGAAAGGAGAAGCCATAGTGCATCACATTACTTCATGACCAAATAATTAAAATTTTTAGAAAGGTTGACAGAGATGTGTAAGAAATGAACAATGAGGTTAAAGGGAATAGGTTTGATAGTACCTTAATGTTCAAATTTATCAAAAGGAATGTGTATAATGAAGAAGAGTGAAAATGAGAGTTCATTAAATCCTCACCCTAAGCATTCTTGAAATTGGCTTAGACAAAGTTAATCTTCTCTTTTTCTATTTTTTCCATATGTATTTTTTAAATATACTTAAAACTTATATTTCTCCTTACATCGAAACCTCTAAATAAAACATCTGAAAAGATATATGAACTTTTTTTCAATTGGCTCAGTCACAACTATGTTGAAAATCCTTTTTCTTGATTTTCAAAATTTATCATCTTCATGCATACATACAGCAGCCACTCATAAAAGAGTATGGCCATTCTATTGCCAAGAAAAAAAAAAACTAAAAAATTTCTCTATAAATGAGTGTACAATGTTTATGGAAATCAACCTATGCAGTCCATTTTTTTGTTTATTTGATAACTTGTGACACTGTTTTTAAACATCTTTTTCAGAGATTTTTTTCTTACTAAAATATTTCAAGACAACATGTAACTTATTGATATTTAAATAAATATATATTATAAATATATATTAATAATGGTTTCCTGAAGGTTTGTGATGATGTTGTTCTAGTTGTATTTTTATATTGGACTATTTCCATCATCTAATATGTGTGTTGAATGTCTTTAGAAAAGTTTAACTTTACTTAAATATTTCAAATACATTCAACTGTTAGTGTATTTGAAATATTTAAATAAAGTTAAATTTTTCTAAAGACATTCAATACGTCTATTAGATGATGGAAATAGTCCAATATAAAAATACAATATATCAATAATCTTTCTAGAACCTACAGTATTTACTAGAAATAACTCTTTAACAACTTTTTTAAAAAACTTTGTGTACTTTTTAATTTATAACATGATATTATAATAATGATTATATATAATATGCTCTAAGTTTAAGTGATTCACTTCAGCTTTTAAAATTCTTACTGATGGGTGAATGCATGGAGATTCATAATTATGAAAGAGCTCATGAATGAAGTTAATTTCCTTCTGCACAAATGTTTAGAATAGATTTACATTTTTTCATAATTAATATATATCTAATTGCATGTGGTTAGAAATGAGACCCTGTCTTTCTCCTGTGATAGATTAACTAAATTTCTACAATTCAATTGTTGATTACGACATCAGGCAGACAATAGATTCAAGCCCTGATATAAGTACAATTAGTAAGAGTTGGTGTATTTATGAATACACTCTAAACTTAAGTGATTCACTTAAGCTTTTAAAACTTTTAATGATAGATGAGTGCATGGGGATTTATAATAGTTTTGAAGCAGAGCAAGATCGGAAGTTAATTTCCCCATTGCACATTAACATGATATTATATATGATTTTTTTTGCTTTAAAATTTTTTTTTTTTTTATAGTAACTAATTGTTACTTCAAGTTCAATAGAAAAAGTGAAATCTGCTTTTAAAACAAGTTTTTATATGAAAACAAAAGATTAAAAAAATACTTATTCAGAAACTAAAATTCAATATAGTACTACAAAACTGCACCTTTGAGGTAGTTAATTCTGACTCTTTTTTCGTTTATGTAAACAAATTTTACACTTGTTCGGTGGTTTTGGTAAAGCGCCATCTTTTGAACATTTATTAACTTAAAAAATTGATTCAGAAAAATGAAATCTTCGTATAATTATCATTGTATATATAAGGTTAAAAATAACTTCTATTTATCAGTATCATGTTTTTAATAATGCTAATAAAGTTGAATGAAAGGCTATTAGATTGATGAACTAAATTTTATTCTGGAAATAAAAGATTGACTTTTTTTTTTTTTTTTTTAAGTATGATCAATTACTTTATTTATCTGCCAATTAGATCTGCACTGAAAATTTCACTGTCATGCAAACTTATTAAAATCAAAATTGTATAACAATCTAAAAATAATTGAACTCAATGGCTGTTTACTATTAATCTGATTAAAGTAATTTTTATGACTATGTATTAATCTGTTCTTATATACATGTATATTTAAAACTTGCATTCTCCTACATATTCTCGAAACATATGAATAAAGATATTTAAAAAAGGTAAATGACCCTCATGATACATTTCATGCTTAATCAGAACTTAGCCAAAATCGTATTCAAGATCATTTGTTCTGTGTTATCAATATCTAATTATTATTCATACTACACTCCCAACTTTGACACCATCTACTTTAAATAAATATATTAATGTTTATTCTGATCGTGTATTAAGCTAGAGATTATCATATAATTCCTAGCCCAAACATAGAAGCCATCATTTATCTTTATTCATATGTTTGAAGAATATATGGTGAAGTAAAAGTTTTAAACATATATATATATAGTGGAAAAAGAGAAATAGAAATGAATTAATTATTGTGAATGTATATGTCTAATTAAAAAAAGCAGATTTATTAATCTTTAGCTGAGTTTTAAGGTTTATACCTAGATTAGTAATAGTCATTAATGTCTTTATCTGAAATTGATGGTATCAAGGTTTTGATGCAGAAATTTAACATTTCTAAGATGAATTATAATTTATATATACTGTATATGTTTATGTAAGAAATGAACACAGTGCATATTGCTAGCTGAAAATTCAAATATAAAATACCGAATTACTCCTCTCTCCCGAACGTTATATTTGTTCAGCAATGCTATCTTGTAAATATCTGATTTCAAACAGCATAGCCAAAAAATAATTCTCGTGTATCATATGCTGCAATGATGTAAAATATTGAAATACAGACTTACTCAAACAAAGAGCATGGAATTTAAATTAGCGATGATGTTAAATTGTGATATGCATTGAGTCTATTTATTATATATTTATGTTAGAAGATTGCAAAGTTTAAGATGACTAATGTATAAGTCTTTCTTTGTATATGTAAATTAAACATGTTTGTTTATGAACAATTTATGATCACCGCTAATCTGTAGTTCACACGCTTTGTTTGAATAACTCTGATTTCAATATTTAACATCATTGAAGCATACAGTTCAAGAGGTTACCTTTTGGCTATGCTTTTTGAAAGTCAAACTTTATCTTTATTCAAAAGATTACATTGCTAAAAAAATATAATTTTTGTGATTAACTTACTTGTCTCTGTGCCCATAATGTAGAGTTTGAATCAGGTGGAAATTTGAAACATTATTAAGGCAGTTAAAAAATTATAAACAAGCATAGAATGTTTTTCAGATGCCCTCAGTTAGCCATCCAATAAATGGATAATTGTTAATTTTTAATGGAGAAGTAAAGGATCAATATTGGTAGTTGAGAATTGGTGTGCTGATTATAAACTAAAAATACTGTTTTAATATATTATGATAGAGTACTTAAGTGATTCTCATAATTCATTATTTTTTAACTACTTAAAAACAAATTCTGAACTGTGAACTCTTTCAATACAAAGCTCATAGTCCTGGCTTCAAAAGAACCCCTTTCATCAGTTGGTCCAAGTCTTAAACATCAATAACCATAAATCACAATATGTTTCAGTCTTCCATTAACAGCAGTCATTCATAAATAAATATGCCCATTCTAACTTCAAGACAAAAAAAATAGAATGAATGAAATAATAATAATAATAATAATAATGATGATGATGATGATGATGATGATGAAATGATAATATAAAATTAATTATGCTACAGTTAAAGGTCATTTACGGGAAAACATACAGATTAATCTAACCTAAATGTCTATGCAGCCACAATCGACTCATTCTTGGTATAAATAATGAACAACTGCTCAAGAAATTCTGATACTAATCATTGGAGTTCAAATTCTTGGACTTTTACTCAAACTTAACTTGATGCACTATCCACAGCACACTTTTTTAAGTATAGAAGAAGATTTGACATAAATGATATATGTCTATTATGTTACACACAAAAGAGAAACCCAATTTCATTTGCACTGACTTCACAAACTCATAATTACAATTGACAACTTCATTTAGAAAAAGATATAACTCTCCCAAATCTTCTCAAAAGCTTCACAAAAGATCTTTTTTCAGTATAAGAGACTCCAATTTTATATTTTATACTCTATGGTGCAAAATATGCATATTTGTCTGCAATTACAACCCCAGGTGCTAACCAAATGCAGTGAAAAAACAAACAGCAGCAAATAATAATCACTGATAAAAAATGCCTTGCCCAATATATTTGCTACCAAGTGGGCAATCATGAAACAAAGATCCAGTATGGAGAAATAATAACATCTAATCACATAACCCAATGCTGAACAGAGATACGCTCACAAACATGTAAACTTATTTACAAGAAATGGAATTCTTTGAGCAATGCATCTAAATAAAATTAATATTGTATAATGCATGTCAAGAATTCTTCACAATGCAAAGAGACACAACAATGGAATCAATAAATAATTACATGCGAAACCAATAACCTTCTTACTACCTCACACTAACCAAGTTTTAACTAAGCTATTGCATAGCATAACAAGTTTTATTTCTAGCATCCTATGAATTTAGGCATAAAAATGGTTTGTATAATGAAAACCATGTGCTAAATTCAGCTAAAACTTAGATATCACCTCCTTCCATGTGATCCTAAAAATGTGAAATTTTAAAACAAATGTGACCTATGTGATAATATATTGGACTATTTACATCATCTATCATTAAATGTAGAATGTCTAGAAAATTTTAAACTTTATTTAAACTTTTTCAAATACAAACAACTATTAGTAATAACACACAAAACAACACAAGTTAGTAGATTACACAACATTTCAAGCGGTATTATTCTCCACACTTCTTCAGGTGTGGCTGGCACATCTAAAATACCACCATCACATATCTTCAGAAAGATGTGACCTAGTTCTGAATAAAACCTTTGAAATTATTACTATTACCACTACTACTACTATTAATAATAATTTTTATTTATTTTATTAATTACTTTTGAGAACAGAAACTACTAAGTAAAACAAATGTTTTTCTCAGGCTTTACAAATGTTAATAATCATTACATAAATTGATAATGTTATAATAAAAGAATATACAACAATAACAGCAACAATAAAAATTAGATATGTGTATTGAAAGCAATGAATAGAATATAAAATAAAATAAAACCGAACCAACAGCATAAATTATAAACATATAAAATATATTGTTTAATTCTTATTGTAATATTATATTATTTAGATTCAGCATATAAGATGGCAGTTTATTCAGTATTTTTAGAATATATGCATTTCTTAATCTATTTCCATATTTCTGTATCTAATTGACATAATATATTTATTTCTAGGACAATTTATATAATACATATCGTATAATTCTTGAATGAATTATTAAAATAATTATAAACTATAAAGGTTTATCAAAACTGAATCACTATTCAAGTTAACTTCAATACATGATGTACTATATATTAGACTAATCTTTTATTTTGAAATGTCTTTAACAGTTTTAAACTTGATGTACTTGAAAAACCATGTAATGTAATTCTATATTGCAACAGGACGCATATATCTTATAAATTATTATTAAAATATTATATGAGAGAAAAGAAAGTAACAAAGTAAAAAAAAAAAAGTAAAAAAGGGTATTTTTTTAAAATAATGCTTTTATGCAAATAGCTGACTAAATAGCGCAAAATAACAAAGTAATCCACCTCTTGGATAATTTGCCATTTTTGGAAAATAGCAGAGATCTTAAGAATCTGGCTTGTTATAAAATTATGGGAAATTTCAGGAATATTGTCATTTAAATAAAAGCATTTGAGTCTCAAATAAATCATAAAAACCAAAAAGGCCTCAAATGCTTTTGGCAAACGATAATATTTCTGCAATTTGCAATTGTTTTATAACACATCTAGATTCTTAAAATCTCTGATATTTTCCAAGAATGGCCAATAGACCAAGAAGGGGATTACTTTGTTTATTATTGTGTTCTTTTGTACTTTTTAGTTGGCTATTTACATAAAAGCATTTTTTAAAAAAAACTATTTTTTTTTTTTACATATTATGACAGATAATGCAAGTTAATATAAAAGCATTTTAAATGCCTGAATCTATGCAAAAGTTGGTTATTTAACCGTTTTGATCTCTTCAATCTCTATGTGAGAGCTATTATTACATTGAGAATTCTGAGAGTAAATATAAGTGTTGGGGTGGGTGAAAATATTAAAAATTATTTTTCAAATGTGAAGATATTAGCATAAATTTTGTTTTGCTATAATAATTTATTTTAGCAGAACACCAGTTAATAATTTTATCCTAGTTAGTTTGAAGATTTTTGAAAACACTCGATTTGAATTTATACTAATTAAATTAGTATACTAATTAAATTAGTATCATCTGCATACTAGTAAATCAATAAATTATACATTTCACCAATATCATTGCCATACTTTAATAATAATGAAATACTTCTATTAGTAATAGTAATATATTAGAAACAAATTTTATGATAATTCTAAAATCAATCCATAAAACCTAAATATATACACTCAGAATATTAAAACAGGCAAAACTCTCTATACATATTACCACTCAGCAAGCCAAAGGAATCAATGGATGCCAGAAGGCTTGTGCATAAAATTCCCATCTAGTACCTATTCATCCAATGTCCCCAGACTAGTGTCTGGCTTGTGGCCTTCGTCAATGAGGAGCCTTGGATCTGAGAGCACTGCACCTAGATCTTAGGATCTAATGCAACCCTCCAGTAGCCACTTTTTATATATACTTAACTACAAAACTATGAGACATAAATTGAAAACAATATTTTCAATCCAAGCTCATCAGCTTATATAGTCATACAGGACCCATACATTTTGGTGTTTATGGTTCTTTAATAACCATAGCCACCACTATCCTATTAGGCAGGATTGGTTGTAAACCAATAAGCATCACATTATCACTATTTCTTATGCTTGCTCTGGCTTGCACTGAGTGACAATACATATAGAGAGTTTTACCTGTTTTAATAACTGTTAAGAGCAAGCATAAGAAATAGTGATCATGTGATGTTTTTTGGCTCATAAAATATGCTAGTTTATTATTCTCTTTATTTGTTATATTACATTGTTATCTTTTAATTCTTCTGCAATGAAATTTTCTTACTGAAAGATTCAACGTCTTGTCTAATTGTTGCTTTATATTCTATGTTGTCATATCTTCCCAACTAAAGCTATCATTATTGCATTTCTTTAGAGTGTCTTAGAGATCATCTTTATATTAAAAACTTGATCTGTATCTTCCATGAATGACAACCTGTGTTCAAATTCATGGCAAAATATTTTTTAGAAAATCTTGTATTGCTCATTTGTTTTACAAGTCTAATCCATTGAAGATATTATTTTACAATAATAGTAAACCAAAGATAACATTAATTGATCTTACAGTCTTATTGTATTCTTAGAATTTTCATCTTTAAATAAATTTTTTCTAATGCTTTTATGTTAGAGTGATAGATGGCCTAACATTCACTTCCATACGATAAATAACATAAAATAATATCTCTATATAAAACTAATTTAGTTGCAATGGTTATAAGATTGTGATGAAATGTCTTAAATTTGTTAAAAGTGGCAGTATCATATTGGATCTCATGCTACACCTCAATATCTGTCTACTTTTTACTTAAAAACTACTGAGATATTTACATTGGCTTACATTCTCAAATAAATTATTGTTCAAGGTGAAAGTTGCTGAAATTTTTTTTCTACCATTAGTTAGACCAGGTCTTGAGTTCTTTAGGTATTAATTATTAAACCAAATTTTTACATATTGCATTTATACGTTCTGAGATTACATTTAAATCGAGAAACCCATAATTATCAGCATACTGTAAATACAGAATTTAAAAAGATGAAGTTCTTGTTTTTGTTTTTAAGTTAGAAAATCCACTATCAAACCTGAATTGCATCCTGATCTTCATTTCATTAAGCTGCACATAAATGATTCTGAAGATGACTGTTAAAAAATCGAAAACAAAATTGAAGTCGATGCAATTCTTATTTAATACTAGTTTTCATTTTAAAAGTGTCCGATTTTTCACCTTCTGTAGTACTTCCTTTCATTCCATCCTGTAGAAGCTATAAAATGCAAATAAATTTTGGTGGATTATCAGCTAGTTTTGATAGATGCCATAGATCTGTTAGATTAATTATGTTAAATGCTTTGACCAAATTAGCAAAAGTGATGTATAAATCATTCCTTTGTATTTCAGACAAAACTTTTCTGAGTCTCAGGTAACCATTCATTTATGAGTAGAAGTGACCTATTTAACAGACTTCTTGTAAATACTTTTGAATGGATAATAATGATACTTCACAATAATTACTGCAATCTTACTTATTCCCTTTATTTTTAAAAATTGGAACAATAGGAGCATTCTTAAGGGGTGGCACATCTTTATGAGTCAATATATTTTTTAAAAATTCCAATACTTTTGAAACTAGCATCACCAC
The DNA here is from genome assembly GCA_028023455.1 of Epiperipatus broadwayi. Classification (NCBI taxonomy): domain Eukaryota; kingdom Metazoa; phylum Onychophora; class Udeonychophora; order Euonychophora; family Peripatidae; genus Epiperipatus; species Epiperipatus broadwayi. The sequence goes on from JAQFVV010000277.1 coordinate 462,045, forward strand.
CATATTTTAAAACTTCTCCAGTTATTTTATTAGTACCAATAAACATTTCAGTTTTTAAGATTACAAAGAGATGTTTTATCTTCACCAAGCTGGATAGATTCATCTAAATCTAAATGAGTAGATAAAAAGGATATGTTATTAAAATTGCTCATCTCAATCATTATTCCAAAGAAGATCAAAATAATTTTTCCACCTATTTAAATATCATCATCATCATATAAGAGAATATCGCTAATGATTTAGTAAAATTAAAATATTTTTAAGATCCTTATGTTATTTTCAGTGCAACAAAAAGACTTTAAAGTACCGTTTAGTGAATATCTGTAATTTATCCACCAATCATTTTAAGCATTCTTGTTAGTTGTTGAATTTTTGCTTTTAAATCTATAGCATAGCTGCCTTCCAAACAGCTGTCCCGGGTTCGCTTCCCGGTCAACGCATTTGACATATGAAAAAAAAAGTCTGTATATTTATTGTAAAGCTTCACATTAGTTTTATTATTCTGTCAAATAGAAAACGCCCGCCACGTGTTTCCTTTTAATCAACTCACTAATAATAGTATACAGTAATTGTCAGCCCTCACCTTTAGTCAGATATCTTGGACTTATGTGAATTTGCATATTTTTCTCTGTTTATAGATACACAATTTGCTTCCGAGTATATGTATATGTGTATTAAAATTTTTGTTAGTTAATTAGAACTGATGCCAAAGAAATAAAGTTGATTTATTATTTTCTGAATTCTGATTTTATTACAAAAGTTTGAAAGCATTAATTTTAGAATTAGATTCGTAATTGCAATTTATTCAGGCGAATGACATCAACGTTTTTGTATTATCCGTGATTGATTTATCTCTCTGGTGCGTTGTCTGAATTTTTGATTGTGTTTTTTTTTTTTTTTTACAAATAACATTTGAATATTTAGATGCAATCTTGTCAAAAGACTTATTTCAAAACAAAATAAACTTTTCTTACTTACTAAAAGTGACATTATAGAGATGTCTGCCCATCCTTGCATATGTATTAAATGGATTATTATCTGTACATGTGGGATTCAGATTGACCTTAGGTCAACATGGGTGTGACAAGAATTTCGGCTTCGGGGTGGCCTTTGAGCACTCCATCATCAGATTTTCAATTGGATGGACGGTTGAAGAGTTGGAGTAGATTGAGACCTGTCCATTAAAGTATGAAGATTGTCTATCTTAATATATATCTGAGCACTTATAGTATATATGTGTGGGAGATGATAATCTGGACCAACTGATGATTGCTGGTTTAGCATGAAATACGAATATTGGTGATTATTTATCTTTTCAGCATATATGTGTTTAAGTGTATCAGTGTTATTAGATAGAGTGGAGAGTGGTGGGTCATGTGAAAGTCTGTGCTCATATACCCTATATATTAAAAGTGATTTTTATAAATCAAAACGTTAAAGCAAATTATGGGCCTACTGTAGGAGTTTCACACATCAGTGAATGCCAGATCATAACGTTATTACTCATCATGTTAATTCTCACGTGATAACTACAAATTAATCTGGTATTTTTACCATTTATCTAATTAATAGAAATATACCTGTTAAAGAATAAATAATCAAATTGTTTTATTGCCCAGGGGTTCTAAAAAAAAACTGATTGCTGAAGTAATATAGTCGGATTTAATATGAGGATCTTAAGCACTAGTGTCTGACACTCTACCGCTGTACACGACAAGATATGTATTTAATAAGAAATACTGAATGACTGTAAAGAGAATTGTGCTATAGAAGCAGCATATCTGCTTAACATGACCATGATTTGGGTTCAAATTCCAACTGAGAATAACTGGAAATTTTTATTTAAATTTCAATTAGGATTTCTTGTTTTTTTTTTTGTCAGAAGCTGGTGAATATTTGTACCAACTAACCATCTAATATCAGTCAGTTAATGGGAATCCAAGTTATTTTGTTAATTTATTAGTAACTGCTAGTTATGTTAAATTTCAATGTCTGTTGATGTTGGTGTATGTAAGGAAATGTTTTCAAACTTTTATCATTTGATAGATAAAGCTTTTAATGATGACTACTTTTTAAAGCCCTTTCTTTGGAATCATTGAAAAGATTTTTGTTATGCAGTGGGCTGTTTAAAATTTGTTTTACTATAGTTCTATAGCTTTAAGCTGATTACCTGGGGGAAAATTTATAAACTTGTGACTCCAAAATTTTCCCCCAAGATTTACCAGGCCCATCTTAAGCGTGGGAGGTGAATGAGGTAATTAATCACTTTACCTTAATGTTTTCCTGAAGGTTTTTGATATTTTAGTTATATATTAGACTATTTCCATCATTTAATATTAAGTATTGAATGTCTTTAGAAAAATTTAACTTTATTTCAATTTTCAATTACATTCAGTTGTTAGTAATAGAACACAGATTTGAAAGGTATTATTCTCTCTTCTTCCGCTGCTGCTGACTTAAGCAGTGACAATACTAGCATGGGAATTGAACATGAATCTTTAGATTCTTGAATATTTAATTTTAAGATAGTGCTCTAATCAACTAAGTAATCCTGCCAAAAGCAATAGTCAGTATAAAGTTTATATACTTATTTATGATGTTTCTTCAGATTTCTCCACTTTTCCTAAGAGCAAAGTTGATTAGTGGTTTCCATACATTATGTCTAGTCACCCTACATTGATTTATGGGGTTATTTCTATTGTCATGTAAGCAGATGTTTTGCATTTTTCTCTTTATACCTTTTCCTCTCTATCCAATATTTTTGTATTTTTCCAATTGGACATATGTTTCATTGGTGGTCTGCTACCTTAGACATATTTGTTTTTTCTCTTCTAATCATCAGTTTGTGCTCTTACAATCACTTTTTAATGGGGTGACACCAATAAACATTCTTCCACATTCACATGGTATTTATAAAGGCAGTTTTTGCTTTTCAGCATTTCAAGTTTAGGTTTTGTAGATATTAAAATTCTTTGTTGTGTGTATGGCTCAGGAAAACTATGCTGACATTATATTGGTCACAAATTTTAACTTGTTTGCTATTTTTGGTATATATTAATACACTAAAGTACCAAGAATTGTTTTTTCTTTTCATGGTTCTTTTGGTTGTCTATTTAAGGCTTTCTTAATAACAGCTGATGGATAACCATTTTTCATAAGAATTTGTGCTATATAGATCTTTTCTTTTTTCAAATTGCTGGTTTCTAAACAAACTTCTTTTGCTCTGTTCCATAGTAATAGTATAAGTCTGTGTTTTGGATGTGATTGGATGTATATACTAAGTAGTTTCCCATATGTGTGGTTTTTTTGTAAACTGTAATTTTGATTTTGCCATGAGGGAGTCTTGTCACAAGAACATTTAAGAATGCCAATTTTTGTTCTTGTTCTGATTCTGTTGTGAATTTAATTGAAGGGAAATATGTTGTTGATGTGTTTCCAGAATGTTTGTAGTAGTGCTTCACCATTTCAAGTTCTTTCATGTAAATATTGCTAATTAGAGGTGACACTGGTGAACCCATAGCCATTCCTTGATTTTGTTGAAAGAATCTACAAAGTGTGTAGAATCACTAACAAAGGATTGGATCTTATATGCCAAAGGACTAAGAACTTTGAGAAGAAATCGTGACAAATTTTGAGAAAGGGAAATTTTTTGAACTAACAATAGGTCTTAATGGAATATGATTTTTATGGATTTTAGGTAGACCATAAACATATGAGGAACATTGCTGAAATGTGATGTTAGGTTTACTTTTTTCTAAATCACTGAAATACCTTTGATACTTTCTGAGTAATACTTGTAACTTTATTTATGTACTCAGTATTGTATTTTTTTGCCACTATTTTGTATTGGCCTGCTGTGAGGAGTTCTTGTATTTTGTTGCCATAATCAGTTGTATTCATTATAACTATTGCATTGTCTTTGTCATTGGGAGAATAATTATATAGATTTATCTACTCTGAGAGATTTGTTTTCCTTTCATCATAGGATATGTTTGAATTCAATTGCCAAAATTTTCCAAGATTTCTTCTCAAAGTTTTTAGTTCTTTGGCATACAAAATTGAAAGAACTAACATACTAGTAAGCATTGATGTGGAAAATTTTGTTCACAGAAGTACCATCTGAAGAAGCATTATCCATTATAAGAAAAAGATTAAATAGTGATAACATCTTTCAAACCAGAACAACTCTTTCTATTGATATATGAACACTCTGCATTACAACATCCTACCTTCAATACAACACAGAATTCTTTCAACAAAATCAAGGAATGGCTATGGCATCACTATTTTCACCCATGATTAGCAATATTTACATGGTAGAACTTGAAATCATAGCCATAAAGACTGTTCCATATCCACCTAAGGTTTGTCTTCACTATGTTGTTGTTACATTTTTCGTGTGGCCACATGGTTGAGCACTACTAAAAACTTTCTGGACACACACCAACAACATATTCTTTTCAATTAAATTCAAAATAGAGTCAGAACAAACAAAAATTGGCATTCTTAGAGATGTCCTTGTGACAAGACTCCTTAATGGCAAAATCAAAACTATAGTTTACAGAAAACCCGCACATACAGGAAAATATTTGGCATATACACCCAATCACACCAGAAAAACAAAACACGGTGTTATATTATCACTTTGGAGAGCAAGGGAAGTTTGTTCCATGTAAAGGTGTTTTTCATTAATGCATTTAAACACGTACTCACTGAATACATATCAAAAGTATAAAGGATGATATTTTATGTAAATTCATTGAGGATGGGGACTTTTCCAAATGATTTACAACCAATATTAAAATCTGACAGAAATTTATGTTTAAATGTTAATCGTACAAAATAAGACTCATTTTGTGTGAGTAGTTGTTAGTTGTACGAGTTTCTCTGAAATTTTAATGCTGTTCGTGTAGTGGTTGACAGATTTTCACCTTCACACATAAACACATCCATATATATATATATTTAAATACAGGTATATTTTACTGGAGTTTAGATTAATTATAGGGGATTTGAATCAAGACTTTCAAGCTCTCTTCACCTTTCCAATTTATCTCATACAACCGACACACATGACCACACACATGTGAAAAACATAAATAGTCTCCAATATATGTAGTTAATGCTGAACCAGCACTCATAAGTTAGTCCAGATCATCATTTCCCACATATATGTATAATCAGTGCTTGGTTTATATCAAGGTAGCAAATTTTCAAGCTTTAATGGGCAGGCTTCAATCTACTCTACAATCCAATACTTCATCCTTCCACATCATTGAAAATCTGATGATGGAATGCCCAAATCCCTTGATGATGCCATTATTATTGTCATGCCCATTTAAAGTATATCTGTATTTAAATATTATAGATTCAATCTATACAAAAGGTTCTACACATGAGAGGTCAGAAATGACTTAAGGTCAACATGGGCATGACAATAAAATTAGCATCATCAAGGAATTTGGGCATTCCATCACCAGATTTTCAATGGTATGGAAAGCTGAAGAACTGGATGATGGAATAGATCAAAGCTGTTCATTAATGTTTGAAGATTTGCTACCTTAATATAAACTGAGCACTGATTATATCTGGGAGATAATGATCTGACTAACTGATGAATGTTGATTCAGCATAGAATATGTATATTGGGGATCATTTATCTTTTTCACATGTGTGTAGTCATGTGTATTGGTTGTATGAGATAGATTGGATAGCTGAAGGGAGCCTGAAAGTCTAGTTCAAATCCCCTATATATATATATTGTAACGATATATAAATATGTCGTTACATTTATTTAAAATAAAAACTTAAAAGTTCGCAAATAAAGGGAAAAAACTAAACGCTAAAATTAAAATGTTTGTTAAACATATATATATATATTCGCACGGATGCTAAACTTTAAAAATATTTTTTTCATAAACAAGGAAAAAAAAGTATTTGAACGTATTTTTTTAAATAAAAAAATACAAGATTGAAATATAAAAAATATTTTAATAAAAAAATAACGTAAGTTAAAATAAAAACAGGTATTAATTAATTCCTGTAATCTGTAAATGGAAATGATTGTTTATTAATTATCTAAAAGCTGTTTAATTAAAAAGTCAGATGAAAAGTTAGATAAGAGAAGAAAGAGATTTTAGCTTGACCAATGGAAGCAAATAAAGGCCCGGACCATAACGAAAAAACAACAGTGACGTTTTTGTTCATGGAATCCATAGGAGGACTATAAAAAGAAAAAATATTGAGTTCCAGTGTTGTGTGTTTGAGAGATGTGGTATGACGCACATACCACACTCTCTAAAAAAAATAAATAAATGAAAAGACTGTGATACCTTGAACCAGCTATTGCCATCTCCAGAACATTACCTTCCAATGGAGGCGTCGCGGGGATTGAAAGCAGAGGCCTGGACTCTTCTACCATAAGATATATGAAATGAACAATTGTTAAAATCAATTAAGAACTTTCGTCAAGTTTTACAAATTGATAAACAAGCCAACTGAAATGTTAAAATGGACTCTTATCTGACTTTTGTAAGTTTTTAAATCAAATTAATAATGTTTAATTTTATATGTTTCCCGATTGATAAACATCATTTCCATTTTTTTTTTCCTTATTGTAAAGATTATTTAAATGTCTGAAATTTAAGTTGTTTATAGACGCTTGCATGGATTCGTTTGCGGTTAATTATATTTTGGTTTTCATATTTGATCAAAATATATAGACATTCGATAAATAATGATACCTTATGGTGAGTATCTAAAATGTATTTATTCGGATGTCTTTTAAGTTATTGGTGACAACGCAAGTATCTTATGGTGAATACTATTGGGTTACTTATAAGTTTCCCTCTGCGATTGTCGGTATCAATAATTTTGTATTTTGATCGTTTATGTTTATTTTGAAATGTTTTTGACCGTGGAATCTATGTAATCGATCTATACCCAACATTTTTAAACAAATCTGTGCGAATGTATTTAAATGTTAAAATTAAGTCGGGCGTGAATGGCTATATAGTTTTGTAAAGTTGTATTAAGGGAGGGTAATCTTAGGTTATTCATTTCGTAGTTGAATTGGTTCAATGGATTGGATATATTTGTGTAATTAGTAGATGTAGTATGAGGTCCGCTACGGGCAGGATTATAGATATACGCCACACACCCTCTGTTTGCCTATGGATGGGTTGGTAAGTCGGCAGAAGACCGCAGTCCATTCCTATGGAGTTTTTTGTTTATTGATCTACTTGCCAACAGATGTCACATTCCTGTTGGTGGAGAGTCAATGTCTTCTCTATTTCTACTTATTGTTCAGATGTACATTCCTGACAATATAGTATTTTGTGTTGTCGTATCATGCTACATTGAATACATGAATGTATCAGATGGATTGGCGCCAGTTGATTGCGAAATTTGTTGCCTAAGGTTAAATCAGGGAAGAATATTTTCCTTTCAAATGCAGACCTATGTAGTCCATTCATACTCGACCCTCTAAATAAATAGTAAACTCATTATTTGCAATCTACTTAAATTTAGAATTAAAGATCAATATAAAATTATAAACGTTAAATTTATTCCTCAAATTTTAAATATTATTTTATATGTGCGTAAATAAATATTTTTATGTGTTAATTTCTGGCAGTGGCTTTTATTCTTTTATATTTAAGATATAAAATTTATAGATTTTTATCTCTGCGTCTCCACTGAGCTAGTGACTTGGGCTAACGGTTGGAATATTTAAAGAAAGTGGAATCTTAACAGCACGTATCTGCCTACTTTATAAATTTTTCTAGGCTCAAATGCCTAGATGGCGCCCTTGTAGTGCAGATATTGTTTTTGCGGTTAGATTCGATCTTCACTTTCATTCCGATTGGTACAATATATATATATAAACTGGAAATAAAATTTAAACAAAACTATTAATTGAATTGCTAATAATATACATTTATCAACCTTTAAAATCATGTCAAATTAACAAAGGAATCAACTCTTCCCTGATAATTGCTTTATGGTCTCAATGCCATTGGTCAGCTGATTGAGCCCACCAATTAAATTATATTTTATTGTAAAATGTACACCTATCTGTATAAGGTATCAAACTCAAGACTGATCATATTTTAAAGCATAAAATAACTGATGGCTCATAGTTGGCCAATGAGGATGTTTTGGGATTGAACCAAGACTTGATTGATTGCTTATTTTAGCATGATGTCAAAAATGATAAATGTATATAACTAGTGATTCGATTGCTTGATTTATTTAAATTTTGTTTAAATAATTAATTTATGTATTCTTTTGAGCTTAACAATATGCCTGTATGGTTTATAATGTAATGGATTAATTAAAATTAGAATAAGACTATAATATTTACCATATATTTGAATGTTTAACTGTGTCAAGATTGTTTCACATTTTTAAAGCTATTCAATCTTGATCTTGGTGTTGTAAATAGCTTTTGTACATATTTTAGAATAATAGTTGTGATTCACAATCAGCTGATAAATGATATTGAAGCTATATGAACAACCTGGGAAATTATGCAAAGCTCCTTACTGATGAAAGCCATAAGCTTGAAACTAGTCTGAAGATATTGAATAGGATGTCCTAGGATAGAGATTTATTAAGCACATCTATTATTCCTTACTAGAGCTTATAATAAGTGGCAGAGAGATGATGAAGAAAGATGCTGCTAATAATCTGGGAGAACTGATTGGCTGATTATTTTAGTTTGATATCAGTGGTAATAAGTATATATTTGAGCAGTTGATCTGTTTAAACGTTGTTGTTTGAGTAGTTAATATGTATATACATTGGTATTTTTTTATAATATATATATAAGGTTGTTTTAAAAAGGTATTGAGGTTTTATTACAACCAGATAAGAATAAAATAAGATTCTGTTAATTATTTTCATAAAAATATATCTAATTAATTTTATTTGGGCAAGTCACTATGGAGGCACCAAACAGTCAAACCAATAAAATGGTTTAGGATGATAAATAGTAGAATTTAATGGGTAAAGATAAGGCTTAGCATTGCCACCATCTCCTTTGTTATATATATTCAACTGTATTGATTGCTATTAATTGTGAATGCATTTAAATAAAATGAGTATATGATCATTTCACACGAGTTAGATTAGAGTCTTTATTAAAGTGACTTGTTTCCTATCATGAAATTCAAATGAAAAAGTTGCAACTACGAATGTATCCATTAATAGCAGGTTAGTGATGAGTTATTCAAAGATAGGCAATGAATTTATAAAATGGTTTCATTGATAGGAATTGTTTGAAAACCACAAGGATACCATGTTTTTGCTTGAATAATTAAATTTTAATTATATGTATATAGTAAGAATAGCTTTACAATTTTGAATTAGTGTATCTATCTGCTATATTCATGATTTGGGGTTCAAATATATGCTAACTGAAATTTTTTTCAAGGCCCTTGCAATTTTTTTTCCATATGGTTAATCAAACTAATTTCCAACATTGATTTGATAAATGAATATCTAATTATCTTTGACTAATTAAGAACAAGTATAGAAAAACTATTCAAACTTTCATAATCCAACATTTAACAAGCTTGGTAAATACTATCTTCTTCTTCCCTGGAGGAAAAGCTGTGGGAGAAACCTTTGTTATACAATGGGCTATCTATCTATCTATCTATCTATCTATCTATCTATCTATCTATCTATCTATCTATCTATCTATCTATCTATCTATCTATCTATCTATCTATCTATCTATCTATCTATCTATCTATCTATCTATCTATCTATCTATCTATCTATCTATCTATCTATCTATCTATCTATCTATCTATCTATCTATCTATCTATCTATCTATCTATCTATCTATCTATCTATCTATCTATCTATCTATCTATCTATCTATCTATCTATCTATCTATCTATCTATCTATCTATCTATCTATCTATCTATCTATCTATCTATCTATCTATCTATCTATCTATCTATCTATCTATCTATCTATCTATCTATCTATCTATCTATCTATCTATCTATCTATCTATCTATCTATCTATCTATCTATCTATCTATCTATCTATCTATCTATCTATCTATCTATCTATCTATCTATCTATCTATCTATCTATCTATCTATCTATCTATCTATCTATCTATCTATCTATCTATCTATCTATCTATCTATCTATCTATCTATCTATCTATCTATCTATCTATCTATCTATCTATCTATCTATCTATCTATCTATCTATCTATCTATCTATCTATCTATCTATCTATCTATCTATCTATCTATCTATCTATCTATCTATCTATCTATCTATCTATCTATCTATCTATCTATCTATCTATCTATCTATCTATCTATCTATCTATCTATCTATCTATCTATCTATCTATCTATCTATCTATCTATCTATCTATCTATCTATCTATCTATCTATCTATCTATCTATCATCTATCTATCTATCTATCTATCTATCTATCTATCTATCTATCTATCTATCTATCTATCTATCTATCTATCTATCTATCTATCTATCTATCTATCTATCTATCTATCTATCTATCTATCTATCTATCTATCTATCTATCTATCTATCTATCTATCTATCTATCTATCTATCTATCTATCTATCTATCTATCTATCTATCTATCTATCTATCTATCTATCTATCTATCTATCTATCTATCTATCTATCTATCTATCTATCTATCTATCTATCTATCTATCTATCTATCTATCTATCTATCTATCTATCTATCTATCTATCTATCTATCTATCTATCTATCTATCTATCTATCTATCTATCTATCTATCTATCTATCTATCTATCTATCTATCTATCTATCTATCTATCTATCTATCTATCTATCTATCTATCTATCTATCTATCTATCTATCTATCTATCTATCTATCTATCTATCTATCTATCTATCTATCTATCTATCTATCTATCTATCTATCTATCTATCTATCTATCTATCTATCTATCTATCTATCTATCTATCTATCTATCTATCTATCTATCTATCTATCTATCTATCTATCTATCTATCTATCTATCTATCTATCTATCTATCTATCTATCTATCTATCTATCATCTATCTATCTATCTATCTATCTATCTATCTATCTATCTATCTATCTATCTATCTATCTATCTATCTATCTATCTATCTATCTATCTATCTATCTATCTATCTATCTATCTATCTATCTATCTATCTATCTATCTATCTATCTATCTATCTATCTATCTATCTATCTATCTATCTATCTATCTATCTATCTATCTATCTATCTATCTATCTATCTATCTATCTATCTATCTATCTATCTATCTATCTATCTATCTATCTATCTATCTATCTATCTATCTATCTATCTATCTATCTATCTATCTATCTATCTATCTATCTATCTATCTATCTATCTATCTATCTATCTATCTATCTATCTATCTATCTATCTATCTATCTATCTATCTATCTATCTATCTATCTATCTATCTATCTATCTATCTATCTATCCATCCATCCATCTATCTATCCTATCCATCTATCTATCCATCTATCTATCTAACCATCTATCTATCTAACCATCTATCTATCCATCTATCTATCCATCTATCTATCTATCTATCTATCTATCTATCTATCTATCTATCTATCTATCTATCTATCTATCTATCTATCTATCTATCTCTATCTCTCTCTCTATCTATCTCTCTCTCTCTCTCTCTCTGTCTGTCTGTCTGTCTGTCTGTCTGTCTGTCTGTCTGTCTGTCTGTCTGTCTGTGTATTCATCCATATATTCATCCATCTATATTTATTTTTCTATATATCTTCCTTTCTATTTACTTGCACATCTACTAATCTATTTATCTGTATATTTACCTACATATCTATCTACCTATCTATGTATCTACCTATCTATTTAACTCTCTATCTATCTGTTTATTTATCTACCTAATTGCCTATATATATATCTTCTTTTTGTCTTTCTATCTGTCTGTCACTTAGTCTGCCTATTTATCTATGGCAACAAAACATACATGTAAGTTATCTTTGCAGTTGTTCCTACTTTTTTTTTTTTTTTAAAAAAAAAAGAGATTTAATTTTTTTTTTTTTAAATTAAAAAAAGAAATTTATGATAACTGTATATTTATTTATTTAAAGATATAATTAAAACTTCTATTTCTCCAGACATTTTTGAAACATATGACTAAATACGTCTGAAAAAAAAACAACGATTACAAGATATGCATTTGGCCCAAGTCATTATTTCTTGCATGTCATTTTTTTCCAATACATTTCAAGTATCAAACTTTCAGCTGTAAATCAAAGTGTAATACTTTGGTGTTGATAATACTGAACAAATAATGAGATGTATAAGAAATAGTGACCTGGATCAACTGATGTGCTGATTCAGCATGAAAGATGCATCTTGGGAAGCATTTAGATATGTAAAAAGAAAGATGAAATTGAGTTATTCCATGCGTACATTTATGATTAAAAAACAGATTAATGCTAACTGAAGTTTAGAATCCATACCTGGGTAAAGATGATTTCTAATTTTAGAAACTGAGTAGTGATAATCGTTAGTGTATTTATCTGAAATAGTTGGTTAAAATTGTTAAGTGCGGAAAGTTTGACAATTTTAAATCAAAGTGTAGCACTGTAGTATTTACTGTAAGTTTATTCGGCTAACTATATTTTTATTAAATAAATAAAAATAAATTTTATTAAAAAAAAGTACTTCTATTTTAGTTCGATTTTTTTTTTTGCAAACTTTTAAAAATAAGATTAGAATAATTGGTTTGTTGATAAAGACAATTTGCTATTACAATTAATCACATTAGAGAATAAAAAGTCACGTGTTTTCTGCGCAAAAATGTAACTAGTTAATGGGATTCTGCAATTAAGAGATAACTATTAATCATCATCAGAGATGCTTTCCCTCTGCTTTAAACATTTTCTTAACATAATCTATGCCCTGTTTGATTTGATGCAGTGGAAGAGTTGCAGATTCTGGATTTCAAGGCCCATGGATCGCAGCCTATCTCTGTTAGTTCCGGTGCTCGAACTTTTTATAAACTCCCAAGCAACAAATTATTCCATTATTTTTGTAATACCTTTTATTGCAGCATTATCAACTTTTAGAGTTATCTCATAACTTTTTTTTCTCATGGGTCATAGCATCAGGCGGGAAGCGCTAACCCGGGACAACTGCTAGTAAAGCAGCTGTCGCTGACCTCTCGACCACCAATGCTTGATACCTCGTAACTTTTAATGAATTATTTTTAGGAAAAAAAATATTTCATGGCCAAAAAATGTTAATTAATGCGTTATTAAAAAAAAAAACATCTAATGAAAATTGTTGTTGTATTAAGAAAACTTTAATTCTATATATTAAAAAAGTAATATTTAATAAAAATGAGTATTAAAAAAATCCGTCGGTCTCTCCCCCCCCCTCCCATGCCAAATTTTAATCAAAAAGTACTAGCCTATATAATATTGGCGAATATTTTATCACTTATTTGATTATATAAAATGACTTTGTATTATTATAATATCATCATCATTTTCAACCACCATCGATTCACTGCAGGATGAAGGTCTCTCCAAATTCTATCCATTTCCGATCTCTAGACTCTCTTCTCCACACCACTTTAACACGCTTCCTTATTTCATCCATCCACGTCACATGTGGTCTTTTTCTAGGTTTTTAAAAATAAGAAATACTTAGTAATCGTTTCTTAAATAGTGTTATCTCACGTAAAAGCAATTAATCTATAAAGAACTACCCTTAAATAGCTATTAATTTTTAGTCTTCCTCTCTCTCTCTTCTTCCTAGCCCCCCCCCCCCTCACAAACTCTGTAAGACAAAATATGTTAACTTTTATTTTTATAAATGTTTACGTTTCGTTTATTTATTATTGCATTTTAATTTATAAGAATCAAATCTCTTGCACCTTATAAGAAGTCCCTTACAATAAATACGTTAATGATTATTATTAATGATTTTTTTAAAATGAAGTTTATACCCAGTCTAGATATAAACTTTAACTCTTAATTAAAAATTATATGGTGAGAATAAAACCACGTCTAATTAAAGTTAGAAGAGATTAGTCATAATTATTATTACAGGTTATCTAATTTTTGTCAAAAAGGATCAAAGGTTTTTACAATTAATTTATAGCTGAAGCCTCTAAAATATGTATAATTGTTGATTAGGGTCAAGAGTTATAATCTTAGACAAGCAAGTTGTCTTAGGTTTAAAATCTACTTAATTTTTAAAATTTTAAGTCATAAACTTGAATAGGAAGATAAGAATAAAATATGACACTACGACTACGCAGTTAATTTGTGCTGCCAATTAGTGCCTTTAGCAGAAAAAAGCTGATTATCCAGATAACAGTTGGAACGATCACCTTGCCATCTAGTTACTGTTGATTTTGCTATTTGCTTATACTTAGTCTTTGCATTGTGATTTAAAATTATCTGATTGAAGCCATGATATTTTGTTATATTAATGTCTGTTGCTAGAAGAAAAAAGTGAGCAAACATTCTTTTAACGAATGGCAGCTTATTAATGGAATTATGGTTTTACTTCACTGTTTGTAATTTTAAATGCATTTATCATATTGCATTGATAAAAATATTAGTTGATAAAGCTATTATTTATTTTGACCAATAGAGGAGGGTAATTGTGGTTTTGATTTTTGAAGGACAGAAAATGTACTAATATCAAAACTCACAGCACAACAATAATAATAAAGAACTACTTGTAAATGAGTATGGCTATTCCTCAAGGAAAAAAAGGAAAGATGAGAGCGAGAAACTGCTTTAGAAATGAATTTTGTGATAACTATACAAACCAATTTGTTAACCACAAAATATATTCACATATAGAATATACTGATTTATTTTATGATTTATTTGGTATTTTTACGATATTATCTTTTAATTTCTTCAGCAGAAACATTACTTTCTGAAATACTTCCAACATTGTATCTAATTGTAGCCCTCCAATATATTTTTTGCTATTTTTCCCAATGGAAAGAAAAAGTATGGTCAAACGCACCATAAAATTCCTTTTTAGAAATCTTACATTGTTAATTTAGTTGTATCCAATCAAACAAAAGAGTGATTTTACAATAGTGGGCATCTGTAGTATGACATCCAGCAAAATGAAGAATATATTGATTAGTCTAATGATCGTCCCATTGTATTTTTAATATTTGCCTTACCTTAAAACTAATAGAAAATCAACAATCTATTGTCAAAGTAATCTCTATAGATAGATGAACGATGTATTCCTATATAAAAAGGAATAGTGATATGAAATTATAACATCCAGAATTATAATTTTTTATTTATCTTTTAACTCTGGGTTGAAATGCACAATCCAAGGCTTCTTACGGATGAATGCTAACACCCAGAAACTAGTTTGGAAATGGATGCTGCAAATGCAACTAACTATAATCTGATGTCAAAACGTGAATCAAAGATTTATGTTGAGATTGACTTGGATATTGACATATGAAGTACAAAGGATTAGATGAATATGGCAGATTCTAACTCAAGATATTAGTGAATAGAAAATGTATAAAAGTAGATCAAAATGTCATATATACATATATGATTCCACCTTTAAGGAGGTTATCTTGATGACAGTTTGAATTTGTTGATTGTTATTGATACTGGGATTGACTTAGTGTTGCCTGGTTTTTAATGATAATAAGTATTAGTATGATGAAATTGTTACAGGTCACTCTAATGTAATGGTGCAAATATTTATACATATGGTATGATATTAACACAGAGGCTAAACTCTCCAAGCACCACCAGTGCAGGCCAGGGTAATCAATGGATGCAAGAATATTTTGCATAAAATCCCTATCTAGTGCCTACTCATCCAATATTCCCAGACTAGTAGGTACTAGATAGGGATTTTATGCAAAAACCTTTTTGCATCCATTGATTACTCAGGCTTGCACTGATGATGCTACTGTATGGAGAGTTTAGCCTCTGTGTAAACAGCTTGTGTAAACATAAGAAATGGGGCTCATGTGATGTTTAGTGATATAATTTTAACATATAATAAGTATATAAGTTATGATTTGTTGATAACTCAGCGAAATTAAAAAAAAAAAAAAAACCACTTCAAAAAGCATACATACATATATACAAGTGAAGGGAAAACTAATGTTATATATATATGCTGCAATTCAATGAATATTGATATTTAAAACACGCAAAACTCACTATACGTATTGCCACTCACAGCAAGCTAAAGTAATCAATGGATGCCAGGCGGCTTGTGCATAAAATCCCCATCTAGTGCCTACTCATTGAATATCCCCAGACTAGTTTCTGGATTATGGCCTACGTCAGTGAGGAGCCTTGGATCTGAGAGCACTGAACCTAGATCTTAGGATCTAAGGCAACCCTCCAGTAGCCACCTTTTATCTCTACTTAACTACAAAACTGTGAGTCAAATTGAAAACACCTTAATATTTTCAATCCAAGCTCATTAGCTTATATAGTCATATAGTCCTGAACTCAGTTCAGTATCCATACATTTTGGTGTCTTTGGTTCTTTAATAACCCATAAGCACTAGATGGGGATTTTATGCACAAGCCTTCTGGCATCCATTGATTACTCTAGTTTGCTGTGAGTGGCAATACGTATAATGAGTTTTTCCTGTTTTAATAACAGTTATAAGTCTGCATAAGAAACAGTGATCGGGTGATGTAATATTGATATTTATTTATGTTGAATGAATTATGTATAAGCAAAATCTAATTTTTTTTATGTAGCTGACTTGTAGACAACACTGTTTGCCAGACATCAACTTATTAGTCAATAAATGGATCTCAAGCTGTTCTTAGTAGTTAAAATACAAGCCCTCTCTAACAAACTATTGACAAGTCTAATGAGAGTCATCTCTATGCTGTTTTTTTGTGGAGGGGGATATTTTGGCATGTTGATCTTTTACCCTGTATATGGCATCAAATTATAAATAATTTATAGAATGTTATGATATAGAAATTTTCTTATTACCAGACAATATATAACTTTCTTAGTTCATTTTCAACATCTATATTAGAGTTGTGCCACCAGATGTAAGATTTAATAATCAATATATACTAGATAGTAGTACTTTATAAATCCCTATTCAGTACTAGTCTATCCAATATCCCCAGACTAGTATCTAATTATGGCTTTTATTAGTGAGGAGCTGTGGATCTTAGAGGACTGCACCCAGATCATTTATATCTAATGGACCTTCCTTTTAGCAGCCATCTTTTATTTCTCTGTTTTACGATCAAGATATTAGCCCAAATTGATGAACATATTAATATTTAAACTTAAGTCAACTTGTATAAGCTACTCACTGATGAAGGCCATAGACTTAAAACTAATCTAGGTATATTAGATAGGGCAGCATTGGATTGAGATTTACTAAACGCTACCATATGGCATCTACTGATTATTAAAGGTTACACTAAGCAGCAAAATTATGGTGAAAAAATTGCTGCTAAACAGCATCATGAACAGGAGTGTTATGTGATGTTTTATTGGTGATATTAGAATTATTAGCTAGTAATCTGCCTCCATCAGTATTATTTTCTGTTGATTCTCAAGCTTATTAATAGAGGGCTCTGGAGTAGAATAGATAAAGTGAATTGTTGCTCTTATTGCAGAATGCTATTTAAAAATATCTATTCATATTTGTGAATGAAATAAATAGCATTTATTGGTTGTATTTATTTAGCACATGGATTTTTAGTTTATCTAATAATAAAATATCATAGAGGAACTTGTAGAAAATTCACTAGTGGCTTTATCACGTCCTTCATTTCTATCACTGTAACTATAGACTTGACATTCATTAATAGTGTAGCTATATTTATCCACATTTACACAGGCTAGTGACTGACACATGCCACTTATGAAGCAATGAGAACAATGATTGTGGCTTGTCCTGAATATGTTGATAAGATTCCATTTGTGTACAAGAAGATTAAATCCATTTGGCTTTGTTGTTGGATCTGGAAAAGGATATTTGATTTGATAAGAGTTTCACTTTTTATATCATATTCTTCAATTGTAGATTCTAAGATGAGCATTCAGACAGATCTTAAATTGAAATAAATCATAAATCTGATAGTACATTTTCTGTGAGACAACTATTTTTCTGACACCTGATGGGGGATTTATAAATAAACAGGAAATCGGTGATATTTCTCATGGAAATACCTCATTAATATCCAGAAGTTTGGTGTGGAACTTTTTACTCCAAACAGAGCACAACATTCATCAACAGAGTATGTTAGCACTTAAGGAAATTGCTGTTAAAGTAATATTTTTACTTTTCCAAGAAGGTTATTTGTAGAAATTAATTTTGATATAAACTTGGATCAATGAAAAAATAATAAAGTTACTTCTAACTAGCATAGGATATAAGTGTGTTTCAGTACATTATTGCAAAAGGTTATATTCAAAATATGAGATACTTTCCTATTATTTAGTTTAAAAATTAAACATATTATCTTTATTGGATTAGGAATAAGATTCAGTTTTTGAAAAAGGTTTTTCATTTTTTATATCTTTATTCAGAGACTTTTTTATTTCAGAGAAAGTTCTCTTTTATCATAAAGACAAATAATTTTTTCTGTATTCTGTTTTTGGACTGTCATTGATGAATATATTAAATAAAGTAAGTAAGAAAACTAAACCCTATGATAGATTATTATGTAAAATTTTGTATTTATCATGATTTTCATTCCTTGTCATTTGAATTTTTTTGTTGGAGAGCATTCTATCAAGTGAATTAATGGTTTTCCTGCATTAGAAACTTTTAGAAAACTATTTCTCCAAACAGAATCATAAGATGAGATTAGATAAATGATGGCTGCACCAATTTTTTAAATTATTTTTGAAAGCCTTTTTCACTATTTAGTTATTAAAAATAAAAATTGTTCACCACAGCTTCTTTCTGCCCTAAACACACCCTACTCACTGGGTAAATAGCTTTCAACTATTAGCCAAATTTTTGGTATTATGATTATTTCAAAATCTTAAATATTGGGGAACGGTTTAAGATTGCAAATGCTTATTGAATAGTTTTTTCCAATTCTGCTTTGGTTTTAGATCATAATTTTCTTATAAAGCCTGAAAGCATGCTGTCTGCTCTTAGGACCTTTCTTGTTTAAGACAGGTTATGCTCAAGTTGACTATCTACAGATTTAATTTAACTGATATTATTATTAATTATTATTGTTGTTATTGATACACAGTGTCTAATAGTATAAACTATGTAATTTATTTCTTTTTCTTGAGTGAACAGTAGTGAGAAAGAATATATTAGCTAGCCAGACAGCTACCAGATCATTTGTTTTCTAAAATATTTTTGCTAGGTCTTAAAACGACCACATGAGCAAATATCTATATATCAAATAATAGCTATTAGAAAGCAAGGACTTCTTAACTATAAATAATTTTATACTTATTGAATTTCTTGTATTTCTATATAATCTTATATTTTATTGAACATATAACCTAATATTACTTTGGATATATATTTCTTTCTATTCTCTGGTTTCTTACAAGGCTTATATTACGTTTTTCAGAAATATAATTATTTTCTGAAGTAATATTAAACTTATAATCTGATTACTTATCCTTTTTTTATAACCATGTTAAATTTTTCATTGAAATACTATATTAAAAGGTGATTCTTTATTTACAAGCATATTCTATTCTTATTATCATCGTCATTTTTAACTATTATTGATTCACTGCAGAGTGAAGGGTTCTCAAGTTTAATCCAATATCTCTAATCGACAGCTTCTTTTTTCCACATCATTCCAAACAATTTTTTTTATCCAGTCATCTCAAGCATACTTTCCCTCTGGAGGTTTTAGAATCTTTTGGGAAGATTTCAATTACCCATTTATTGGCATCTCTTTTATCAGCAGGGCCAGCCCAGTTCCATTTCAGCCTTTTAAGTGTTTCACTAATATCAGTGTTGTCCACTACTATATTGACACACACTCATATACATATAATCTGCTGGCTCTTTTTGATTGGCAATATTGGAGGTTTGGATGCTTATTTACATTCGATTTGCTACACTGTATTGACTATTTTATACACACTTGTGTACATGTCTATGTGTCAGTATTATATGCCTGCATATTTAAATTTTATTTAAGGCACATTCGTATCAACCTCCCAATAACTTTGTAATTGTTGATTTTTGCAGAAGTAAGATCCCTGTACACGTTATTTTGGTCAGATCACAAGATTACAAAGTTACCAGTGGCGGATTGATACGAATGTGAACAGGCACATAAAGATCTAATACATGTTTCGTGTTGCAGTTTTAGTATTCTAGTACCTCATTTAATATTTATATTTACAATAATTTTATTTGGTATAATTGTAATACTATTGTCTTAAATGATGTAATTTGTTATATAACTAATTATGTAATAAATTACATTGGTAATACGTCTTATTAATTACTTATTTAATAAAAAGTGTTTTAATGTTTTCTCATTAAAATGATAGGAAACTCGTTTTTAATTATTATTTTTTTCCTTCTAAAAATACTATTAACTTTTTAAAAAAAGAAAAAAGATGCACATTTATTTTAATACGCAAATATTATTTCAGTTTATTTAGCAAGATAATTACGCACTCGTTATTAGTTTAAAGAAATCTAGTGATTTTAAACATTAATTGACAATTGTGCCACTGTATGAATAAAGTAAACAGTCGCTATCTGATATAAGTCGGCGGCTATTATTAAATTTTGTTTTTCAAGAAGCTGACTTATGTTCTTCAATTTGTCTGTCTTGGAAGCAGACTTTCCTGTTGAGATTTGTCTGTGGCTTCTCAATTTCTTGGTTATTTAAAGAGCTTTTTAATTGAACGTCAAGAAAGAAAATTGATTTGAAATATAGATTTGAGTAGGAAACTATGTATAAGTCAATTCTGTTAGTTTTAATAATATATTGTGGCAACATATTGGCTGAAGGAGTAGGAAAAGATGAGTACACCACTACAAATTAGGGGAATTAAGTGTAGCAATAAATTTTTTTCGAGGCATTATTTAATGATGCATCCAGAAATTTAATAGAGTACTTTTTCTCCAAACAAAGGCACTCTATTGATCAGTAGAATGACCGGGAGCCATTCATAGATGAATATGCCATTACATTTCCAAGAAAGAAAAAGAAAGACATAATAATGACAAAAATGATGATGATATATTACAGATAACTTTACAAAACAATCCATGAACCACAGATATGTATACACTTATAGAAAATCTTAGAACAATTATTCTGATTATTTGATATTTTAGAATGTATTCATATATATTAAACTATTATATTTTCCTCATATTCCCCTTAATGCAAATTTTATATATACTTACTTCTTTATTTTGCTTACAGTTTCGACTGTTCTTGAGTCTTCATCAGAGCTCTTTTTAACCTTCACCTTTCTCTTTTACAATCATAACTATCTTCTTTTGCAGGAAATCTTTTTATTTCTGAAATACTTCAATATTGTACCTAATTACAGCTTTTCATTATATTCTCAATTATATCTAACCAATGAATGCAATTCACATTAACAAGCTTTTCAGAATGTCTTTGAGATTAAAAAAATGCTAATAACTTTATTGTTTGGGAATTCATAAGAAATTTGAGTGACAGAACTGCGCTTTTGGGATCTCCTGATCCAAAGTCAGATGCTCTATTAACTGTGTCAAACCATGCAGGGCTGTCTTTGAGATAATCTTTATAATCTAAATGAGATCTGCCTCTACCATGACTATCACACTCAAGTTTACCATACCTCAAAATGTTTTATTCAAAGAAATATTGAATTGTCCAACACCCACTCCAATGAAGATGTGATTCTGCAAAAGTAGACATTCTAGTATCACATATTGAAAAATGAATTTTATAATATTGCCTTCACATTTTTAGAATTTTATGAATATTTTTAAATAAAAGTTTAATAATGTGTTTCTATTACATCAATAGAATGTTAAACTACAAAACATCACATGATCACCATCTCTTATGCTAGCGCATAACTGTTATTAAACAGGCAAAACTCTCCATACAGTAGTGCCACCCTGTGCCAACAAGCCTTCTGGTATCCATTGATTACTCTGGTTGGCACAGGGTGGCATGACTGTATGGATAGTTTTTCCTGTTTAATAATCAATAGAATGTCCAGGTCTCACTTCCATACTATAAATTCCATAAAATAACAGCTCTATTTACAGCTAATTTGGTTTGTAGTAGTTATTTCCCTGGTTAAAAGTAGCAATAAGTTTAAATTTGTGTAGAATTTCCTTATCTAAGTCCACCCTTCTCATTTAAGAGCTACTGAGATATTTATTTATATTGGCTCACATTCTCAAATTAATAACTATCCAAGTTGAAGGTAGGAGATATAAAGTTCTGAAGAAGATTGCTGGGGAAATTGAAACTATAAAAAAGGTGGTAAATAAAGCACTGTGTAACAGTAGTAAAGTTCATGGACAATTTAGTATTATATGGTACAAGTTAAATGTTATGAAAATTTTAAAGACTTCAGTTCTTTGAACATAAAGTATTTATTTGTTGTATTTAAAATATTAAGAACATTCTATAAACTGTCTTTTCAACAGACGAAACATAGTGCAATCATCAATAGATTATAAATCCAGGATCTAAGAAGATGAAGTTAACAATTTCATATTTAATCAATTCAAATTAAAAAATTTCACCATCAAAACTGTATTGCATCTTAATCCCCAATAACACTTTTTATTTTAAATATCTCAAATTTTCCATATGTAGTAATAACACTTCTTCTCATTCCATTATATAGAAGCTGCATAGTAGGAATATACTTTGGTGTATAACCAGTTAATTTCAAACAACGCTACAGACCTGTGTTCAAATCATACTTTGCTCCAAACACTTTTTTTGCATTTGCTGTATAATAAAAAGGATAACAGTACTGCTTTAGTCTCCTGGCAACCATTCATCTATAACTAGAAGCTATGTATAGTGTTTATTTAATGATTTTGCATTCATTTTATAGCAAAAACAGGAAGTAAAATATATATTATTAATTCATCTGTCAATATTGTTCATGAAAAGTAAAGAAAAACCAAACACTTGAATAATTGTATAAATGAACTTATTTTTAAATTACAAAAAAATTGGGATGCTATCATTAAATTTTCCATATTGATCAGCCACAGGAAGTAGTTTCTGCATACATTTTAATATATTTATCATAATTTTCAGAACAGAATGCAGGACATGTATCTATATGGTGACCTTATATTAGCTTTATATAAAAATCCTTTCCATAATCAGTAAAGTTCTTTAATAAAAATACGCAAAATTTATTTGCCTCTTATTGCATTGTTTTAATCTCTTTGCTATGTAGTCGAAAACTCTTCTAGTGGCCAATTTGATAATCATTTTCATGCTTTTTATTTTTAATAAATAAAATTTTATCCTTTATTAAGAACATTTTTCAAAATTTTTGTTTAGAAGCAAAATCACATTCTAGTTTAATATCAGTTTTCATTTAAAAAGCCTCAAAGTTTCTATAACATTTCCTCTCATTTCGTAGACTTGTTTGATTAATTGAGTCATAATCTTAAGAATATATTTTGCAAATAAAAAAAAGAGTACTAAACTGAAATCTTTAATCAGAACAATAAGTTTTGATTTAGCCTTCAGGCGAAAAATTTTTTTTTACTGAATAATAAAATATTATAAATCAGTCTTTAATTGATAATCTTTTGATTATTATTTGACAAATATTTACTGCTAGAGAGTATTTTCTCAAGTATTAAATTTTTTTCTGCTTTTGGAAAACCATTTTTCAAAATGAAGTCATAATCTGATGTTATATTATGATAAAAATATCACCATTTTTTAGTTTTCTTTAAAATAAATCTCAGGCAGTGTGAGTAGTTATAAAAAATTTGTTCATAATAGTTTTATCCTGGGTTAGAGAATATTCTTTCAAATGCTAGAGAGATTGATATATAATTCTAAGGCAGTATATAACTTGCTTATACTGAATGTTTCACATATGTAAGTAGAGGGATTTGAACTCAGGATTTTTTGTCTATTTGTCCTCCACTCCATCTCAAGCAACCTATTCACATGACTTCACATATGTGAAGAAGATACATAGACCATAATATACATATTTCATACAGAACCCGCACTCATCAGTTAGGTCAGATCATCTGTATTAGTTGCTTGATGTAGAGTAGAGAATGAATAGATTGAAAAATCCTGGATTCAAAACCCTCTATTTGCATAGAGATTGATATAGTAATTATATTGGATGAGAAACTTTTTTGGATCAATATTAGTCTTGTTTATTGAATACAGGTGTAACTTGGAAATTTTTTACATAGTGAGAATTTTTCAAGCAAATTTGATTTTTCTTCTTTCTGCATGGACATAACTATGTAATAAGTACAAGGGTACTGAAGTATTTGTTAATAGTATTTTGTTAATTAATCAAGACCAGAAATTACTAGAACTTTTATTTAAATGAAAATATTTAAAAAAAAATTATGATAGATATCATATGAAACTGTGGAATTGGGTAGAATGCCTAGATAATTGGCAGACTGTGTATCTTTCTTTTTAAAGTAAGCTTACTTTATTCTCACATTATATGATTTATCTAGGAATTTAAGAGTTGCCTTGCTAGTATACAGAATGGTTAGCATTTATTTCCAAACTATAATACAATAAGCATTAGGAAAGTGATTTAACGAATTATTCATATGAACTTGGATAAAAATGTAATTTATGGTATAGATGAAAAAATTATGTTAAGATCGGAAGATTAGATTATGTCATAGCAAGAAAAATACCAAAGAATCCATTATCCGGAAGGTATTATTAATAATAATTGAACAGTTTGTTGCTTGGGAAGAGGCCTTGGCAAATTGCAAGGGATGGTTTTCCGATCAATAGAAATGATACAAGAATCCCTCTATCAAAGAAGTAGGCTATTTGAACAAATTTTAATATTTTGAATAGTTAATTAATCATGACATATATACTAATAAAAAGAATTTTAAAGTCATATTACATTAAGCTTTGAATATGATATACATGATATATCGAAAGCATGCTAGGCAATAATAAAACTGAATATTAAAAATCTACTTTTTCTGCTTATGTATTCATTAACAGTCATGATGCGATGCGATATGATGCACCGTGACATCTCCTTAAACGGAGTCAGGAATCTCTCAGCAACTATGCCCAAAGAAACCTGTTAGCCACTTTACCTTCCCCTTCCATTCCCCACCCTAAGCTTTCCCATAATCTGCTCCATCCCATTTCCATAACATAATCTTTGTCAACTCTATGGCCTTTATATCTAAATCCCCCTTATCTTTTCCCAAACCCAGCATAAAATCCAACAATCCACTTTCTATGTAACTTTTTTCATATTTATTCTTCCATAACTTCATTTATGTACCCTTTCTGCTTTCAGACATTTACATTTAATTAACAGATGCCTAATATTTTCTATGCCTTCCTTACACAATTTACAGACTAAATCACCCATATTTTTCCATTTACATGTATATTCTCTTGTTGCTAAAGATCCCGTTCGAACCTTAAACAATAAACTACTTTCCTTACTACTGTCATACATTAACTCGCACCTAATGTTCTGTTTACTTCTATATATATATTTCAACTCTTTTTTACTCTCCTTACTAGTTCTATCTCTCTAACTCCCTATTTGTTTATAACGTTATTACAGTAGCGCTCCAGCTATAGAAATTCTTTTGTTTAAATTTTATAATTATCCATATTATATCTGCATTTTTTTAAACAAAATTTTCAAACTAGTATTTTTAATAAGAAATTGTTAGTAATAATAATCTATAATTATTTCTCAAGAAATTCAAGCGCCGAAAATGCCAAAACAGAAAATCGACACTCTATCACTTTGTTAAATTACGAAGAGCCCAGAAAGAGTCAATTAAAAAGAATTAATTGGTAAAACAATAATGTCTTAATAATTAGAATGTCAGCAATATCAAAGTTTAACGTTTACTTTTAATAACGAAAAAAGTTCAAGGTTTGTGTTTTTTTCTTTTAATAAGTCGTATTCTGCTTTAGTATTCCTCAGTCTCTTTCAGAAGCACCATTATGAATAATTAAAATAACAATTGAAGTGAATCAGAGCCATTTTAAGGTACATATTTTAAATATTTATTTTTATGCAGAAAGTGCGAGAGGAAGGGGGGGGGGTATAAGAATCACTTCTGCTTAAAATTTGCATACATATTAAATTATTAGACAATTTAATCTATACTTTTATACTCATACATTTGACAACAGTCACTTTAAATAAATAACTTTAATGATTATTAATAATCAGTTGTCCGGTTCAATATTATCACATCGCATTTAGTCTAAATGTAAACGTCAAATGTAATTAAAGATTAAAATATTTATTCTTATTAAACACATCCACGTGGGATTATTAATCCAATATTATCTCTTAGCTCCTCACCCCTCCATGGATTAAGTCTTTTATTTAAAATTTCTATTCCACACATACTTCAAAAACAAAGACATCTAAAGAAGTAGTTCGTGTTTTCTTCGTATGAAAAATCTATTTAATAGTGGAAATTAAATACAATCATATATTGTAAGATCACATTCAATATATGACATACCATATACTAAAACATATCCAGTGAAAATCTGTTAATAATAATATGTACTAAATTGACCTAGATTCTTTGTTGATCACGTGAATAGAATATATCTAGAATGACTTCGCATTTGTTTACCTTTTTTTTTTAACAATGCTCAACAGCGCATCCATTCCTGTGATTTCTAGTTATTCTCTTCTTCTTTGGTGATCCATTTCTTCTTTAGTCATTTACAACCCAATTTGTTAAACATTATATATATTTTTTCAATGAATTATATATAGTAACTTCACCTAGTGTCACATTGTGATACCACTCTTCACTGATGGATATTTTGTTTCTGATGAACAAGGAAGCTTCATCATCAATTATGAATTGCAGTTCTTGTCATTTTAAATTTTGTCTTTTTCAATTTACTCATAAGCATTTTTTTTTTGTTTAAGTTTTCAATAAAAGTCTTGAAGTCATTTTATTTAATATTTTAGCATATCTAAGCTTGTTGGTGTTTATCCACCAATACTAAAACCATATTTGCTTTGTTCCAGTAAGCAGTTCCAAAGGATATTCCCAATAGGAAGTCAGATGTAATGCCTCTGTCTTTATGAAACTTGTCTGATTCATATAATTTGTTTTAAGTATAATTTTTAATCTTATGTAGTTTTCATATCAGAGCAATGAGGTCTTCTGATATATCCATTTCCATAAAAACATCTCATAATTTAGAAAAATCAACCAATTGAAAGTCTTGTTAATAAAGAAACTTCTCTTTGATTTTCTCTGTCCTTTCCAATTATTCAGAATGCATTAACAGTAATTCCTTGTCCCTCAACTTTTCTAGAACTACTTTGCATACATATAGTTTCTTTTTAAAATAATGCTTCTAATCTTTGATGAATGTTATTTTCATAGTTTTATTTTCCAGTGGCATAAGCGATATTTTTTCACTCTTTTCAAGACTTTTAAAAAGAGGAATATAAATTAATGTTTTCTGATCTAAAGGACATTGATTAGTCACTTTCTAATACATTTCTGATACAACAGAATCACTTAGGTTGAACTACCCATACCTTTTATTATTGAAGATTTTATTTCATCAAAACATCATCATTGATTTCATATTAATCTAACTATTCCTTCCCTATTTGTTGATCTATGTTACATCAGTTTTAATACTGTTCTTATGCCTATTCTTTCCATATCTGTTTGATTTTTATTACTTCAGTTTAATATTTTTTTATCTATGATCTTTGTTACACCAATTTTAATAGTATTCTTGTGTATATTCTCTCCACATATTGTTTGATTTTTATTATACCAGTTTTAATATTTTTATTATATATTTTTCTTCCATATTTGTTTGATCTTTCTTATATTAGGTTTAATACTGTTCTTATGTATATTTCTTGCATATCTGTTGATCTTTATTATATCAGCTTTAGTATTATTCTTATATATTATAACAAATATCTATGATTTTTATTTTATAATTTTTTTGCAGTAATAATTTATAGATTAATTTTTCTAAAAATAATTTCAATAAGCTTGGAAACACATCATTGCACAAGCAGAGAAGTTAATATAGTTAATATCTTACATATTAAACCATAGCAACAATCACACCGAGTGTCTGAGTGTCTATAAATACCCAAACTGTGGCCACTTTTCAAGGTTATTTCCCTAGCTCCATAACTGTTAGAATTATCCCTATCCCCAAACTGGTTTCAAGCTAATGGCTCTCATTGGTGAGGCACTAGGACCTTCAGACACTAGATCTAAAATACAATTAAAACCCTGCATTATCAAATACTTAACTATTATGGAGAAAATCTGAAATTGTCAGAACATCTATATGTCTTCAAATCCAACTATCTAACTTAAATAGCTATATGGGTCTGAACAAACTTCAGCTACACCATATATTAATAGCCTGAGCAATATAACATCTCCAATGCCTCAAAAGCCAAACTATAATAGTGAGGAAATCAAGTTGTACATCATGTAACTTCATTTAATAAGCCTGTATTACAAATGTAATATAATGAGTGTGCTAATAGCTCTAAACAAGCTTTTCTGATAAATGCAGCAAGATAAATAATTTAAAATCTCTATCTAGAATTATCCTTATTATCAAACTGGTTTTGAGCTAATAATAGTTAAATATTAGGTAAATGTTGGGCTTCAGTTTGTATTTTAAATCTAGTATTTAAATGTTCTAACACCTCATTGATGAGAGCTCTTAGCTCGAAACTGGTTTGGGGATAGGCGTAATTCTAGATAGAGTTTTTAAATGCTTTCTCTTGCAGCATTTATCAGAAAAGCTTGTTTAGAGCTATTAGCATGATCTTTATATTACATTTGTAATACAAGCTTATTAAATGAATTCACATGATGTATGACTTGATTTTCCTTACAATTATAGTTTGGCTTTTGAGGCTTTGGTGATGTTATATTGCTAAGGCTATTAATACATGGTATAGCTGAAAATTATTCAGACCCATATATCTATTTAATATAGATAGCTGGATTTGAAGACATATATATGTCTAAAATTTTCAGATTTTCTACTCAATAGCTTATTAGATAAATGCTGGGCTTGAGTTTGTATTTTAGATCTCGTGTGTAACTGATGAGGGCCATTAGCTTGAAATTGGTTTCAGGTTAGGGATAATTCCAGATAGAGATTTTGAATGCCTTCTGTTGTGATATTTATTGGAAAAGCTTGTTTGAGCTATTATGATGCTCATTATATTATATTTCTAATACAATCTTATTAAATGAAATCACATGATGTATGACTTGATTTCATTACTGTTTAATTTATTTTAAAAAATCTATACCATTTTTAATTTTGTTTATATATATATATATATATCATCTTTCACTGTTCCTGCATAATATTCATTTCAATTTTTATGGTTGATTATACTTTGTAAAACTTTTTCCATATTTATTCTATATTTTATTCATTCCATCTATAACTCATAGGTACACCACAATTGAATTTAGAATTTCAAATCAATTTTTATTGTTATTTCTAAAAGTAACATGTATGCTTTTTGGGATATGTTAGAAGGAAAGTTTATATTCTTTTAAAGCATCATGCCGAGTTTTTGGTATGCTTAATTCATAATTTGTTCCATTATTTGCTTCAGACCCTGGTAGTGGAGTGAAGATAGCTTCACATGGTGTAAAAAACATAATCAGCTTTAATCCTGTGAATACTACATTGTCTTGTCTATATGTATAATTGATACTTTGACTGGTTAAAAATGTATTTGTAATGGTCAGATCACACTCCATTTCTGCTTCCAAATTTTATACTATATAACAGCACTTTCTCCCTTTCCATTTCCAATTACAACATTTTATCCATCAACCATTAAAAGTATACTTTTCATACAAGTTTTGTCAAATTCTGTTTGTATTTTATTATAAAAGTTTTTAGTTTTTCCCCCAAGTTAAATATTTACAAAATCAAACTGATATCAATCAGTCATTTGCATGATTATATTTGGTAACAGTCTTCGAACTAGTTTTTCTAAAACTAATATTAAATCATTTTCTTCTTTGTTGTATATGAATTAAGTAATATCTAGAATAGTCTCCTGATCTAAACTCTCTGAATCAGTATCAACTCTCTTTAATATCAGTTAATTAGCATTCAATATCTGCATTTATTGGTTCATATTATACAAGCTCTAACCTTGACTTTTTTGCTGCTTTAAATTTTTTTGTGTGTAACAAATGAGTGTAGTTAAGTACCTTCTATTACTTTATTAATTAACTAAAATATAACCCAAAGTCTGTGTTGCTTTATGACAATATAAGGTTTACAGAATCAGTTTCAGCGAAATCCCCATCATCAGCTGTTCCAAGCAAATATTGCTAACCAATTTCATATAGTCAGTTGTATCGGGAATATCTGGCTTTTTTATAGTATGCTAAAAACTTCAGATATAACATAGACATCTTTCAGAAATGTAACCTCAGTTTACTTTGTTTACTATTTATAATTTACAGAAACAATATGCTATTGCTTTCTCTCATGTTGTTATGTTATTTGAAATATTTGACTATTGTCTCATCCATTATTATCATCATTATATAATGCTCTTACCCTATATAGTTATTAGTAATATGATATTAAGAAATACAAATCTGAAGAAATTGTACAAAGCAAGAAAAATAAAAAATAAAATAAAGAAGAAAGAACAAAATTCTTTTCATGCAGGGATTATTAAAGGTGGCAACAGGCAACTTCATTATTAAATGAGAAATATAATCAGATTAAATGTAAATGTAAAAAATAAACAATAAAATGGTTTATTGGTCAGGAGTTCATAAGAAGTTCAAGCACCAGAAATGACAGATTGACCTGTGAACCAACAACTTTAAGCTTCACAATACACCATTTTACACAACCACACAGAGTAATATGACTAATGATGTTAAAACAGGCAAAAACTCACTATATATATTGCCACACACAGCAAGCTAGAGTAATCAATGGATGTCAGAAGGCTTATGTGCATAAAATCCCCATCTAGTGCCTACTCATCCAATATCCCCAGACTAGTTTCTGGATCCTCACTGATGAAGGCCATAAGCCAGAAACTAGTCTGGGAATATTGGATGAGTAGGCGCTAGGTGCAGTGCTCTCAGATCCAAGGCTCTCATTGACGAAGGCCATAAGCCAGAAACTAGTCTGGGGATATTGGATGAGTAGGCACTAGATAGGGATTTTATGCACATAAGCCTTCTGCCACCCATTGATTACTCTAGCTTGCTGTGTGTGGTAATATATATAGAGAGTTTTGCCTGTTTTAACAACAGTTATACACAAGCATAAAAGGTGGTGGTCACATGATGTTTATTGGCTTATGACTAATGATAATAATAAACAATTTATTAATCAGGAGTTTATAATAAGTTCAACCATCAGAAGTGATAGAATAAGCTATGATCCACAGACCCTGAGCTTCAACGTCAACTACTCTCCATTGCATTAAACCACATAGGGTCTACTACTAATAATAATTAAATAGTCTAATACTCAGGAATTCATAAGAAGTCAAGCATCAGAAGTGATTAATTAAGCCATGATCCTTTGACTTTGGATTCCAGAGTTTACCACTCTACATTATAAGTAATATTTACCTAGGCTGTACCCTCGATAATATGTGTGTAAAATGCGATAGTAGGGACCTCTACAGGTATTTAATCACAAGCTTACACTATGGAAGAAAATACAAAACAACCTAGCTATGATACATGGTATACTAATCTTCCCCTCACTAGTTGTGAGCTCATGGGTATATTTTTATTTAATTGATTAACAAATCACATTGAGAGACAGGAATATAGTTTTTGCCCTTCTTCGTGTGGCTGCACCCATATGTATACACAGAGAGGAAAATAAATTAGAATTTAAAAAAGTTTAATAATTGGGTTATTTTTAACCACTATAGAGATTATTGGCATCAATTAAAAAAAATTTTTTTAAAGATATTTTTAATTTGATCCTACTTTCTGCCATTTGAGTAATTAATTTTTTAGCTGCCAAATGTCAGTCATCTTGCAAGGCCAAGAAGAAGAGTCTATTGTAGTTAATTTTCTATTACGGATTGGAACGATTACAATCACCTTCGCGAATAAATAAAACATAAATTATTTTCAATGGTAATGCCATTTCAAATTGTGCCATACAGGAAGTGTAATTTGATTACGAAGATAAACAAGAGCTCATAAACACGTTGGTTACAAATTGAAAGGAATGAATCGCTTTGTTTATCTTTTTCAGAAAACTTTGAAATCTGTATTATTAGCAATGTGTAAATACGTGAAAATAAACTGTTAAATGGATTGACTAAAAAAACCCAAATATTCCTGGTTTGAAACTCAACCTATCATTTCAGGCGGCTTAAATATCAACCTGATATTTCAACGAAAAACCCTTTACATTTCTTTTTATTGTAAAAATTTATAATGTAATATAAATTAATAAAGTATATTTATATAATGATACTTGAAAGTATAATAACTTTGAAATTTACATAATAGCAAACAATTAAATCGATTTTTATTTAAACTAAGATTCACTGGATTGTTTTTTATTTTTACATTTTGATTTACAAGTGTCAAACTTATCTCGCCCACAATTTTGACACCATCCACTCTAGATAAATACAGCAATGATTATCACTAATAATTTATTAAACTAGATATTGTCTCTAGCCCAAATATATACTTTAAACCTTAGTTAAAATTAATATATCTAATTTTTTAATTTAATCACACGCACATAGAATTATTCACATTTTCTTTCCATGTAATGCTATTCATTATCAATTCACATCTTTAAATTCCAGCCAACAATTCAGAAACAGTTAAAACTATATAGATACATATTTCAGATGTACTTACCTTTATACATAAGAGTTCCTAAGAAGTTTGAGAACCGGAAGTGATAGAACTAGTTCCCAATCCATGCACCATGAGCTTTAGAATCTGTCAATCTATCGTGGTGCCAAAAACCCAGGACAGTTTGCTTTTTTTTTAAATATGGAAATATAATTTTTTGAAACTAAGAAGTATATAACTTTACAAGCAGAGCAAATATATAAATGTATATATTTTTTCATTAGAAATATGATTTCATTTTTATGACTAACTTTCTAGTGGCAATAACAGTGCTTTTCATAGAATGTTATAAACATTTCTAACACAGGGTACTGAAATATATTCTTATAATGGCAATAAAACAAAATTATTTTAAATGTGCATTTGCCAATTTAAAAATCAGGCTCATAATAGGTTCAGGCCCTAATTTTAAGGATGGTCAATAAAAGTTGGTTTATTTAAAGAATAAGCTCTAAGCATAGATGAGCCACCTATGCTTTTAGAACACTTATTGATAGAGGGAGTGCATGGAAATTCTATAGTGCATTGAAGAGTAGTTTCCTTCCACAATATTACGTGTATAATATAATTAGAAAGGATTTGAACTCAAACTTTCAAGCTCTACTATCTTATTCAACCAATACACATGACCACTTACACGTGAAAAAATAAATGACCTTTAATATATGTATTTTATGCTAAACCAGCACTCATCTGTTGATCCAAATCATCATCTCCCACATACATATATATAATCACTGCTCATTTTGTATTAAGATAGCAAATCTTTAAACTTTAATGGAAAGACTTCAATCTTCTACACCCTCTAACTCTTCAATCATTTACATCATTAAAAATCTGATGATGGAATACTCAAAGCTCTTCTTGTGCCAATATTATTGTCAACATGTTTAAAGTTAATATGGTTATGACAATAATATTGGCATCAACAAGGGCTTTGAGCATTCCATCACCAGATTTTCAATGATATGGATGGCTAAAGAGTTGGAGAGTGGAGAAGATTAAAACCTGTCCATTAAAGATTAAAGATTTGCTGTCTTAATATAAGCTGACCACTGATAATATACATCTGTGAATGTGGGAGATGCTGACCTGGATCAACAGATGTTTTTAAATTTTAATATGAATAGCTCAAACAATAGAAAATTCTCCACACAGTAGTGCCATCCAGTGCAAGCTATAGTAATCAATGGATACAAGAAGTTTGTGCATAAAATCTCTATTTAGTGCCTATTTATTCAATAGATTCAGACTAATTTCTAACTGTGAGGAGTCTTGGATCTGAGAGTACTAACACCTCAATCTTAGGATCTATCCAATCCTCCAGCTACCACTTTTTACCTTTTAATTAAATATATAGCTATGAGATATTTGATGATTAGGCACTAGATAGGGATTTTATGCACAAACCTTCTTGAATCCATTGATTATTGTGGCATGCATTTTAGTGGCACTACTGTAAGAAGAGTTTGCTGCTGTTGTAACAGCTTGTGTATGCATAGGAAATGGTGGGCATGTGATGTTTAGTGGTTTAATATGAATAGTTACAAAAAGTTTATTGCAAAGTATCTGAATTCTAAAATGGAAAATATATTCCATATAAAAAATATTTTATAAAAAAAATAGTTTTATATAATGATGAATATTGTACTAAAAGGCATATATATATATGCAATCACAATTTTGATGATTATATTTAACTTGAAATAAAAGCAAAGAAAATCCATAAATTAATTAATTCAATCACTAGTTATCAGAAAAACAGAATGGTAGGTTTGAAAATGAAAGATTTCTAGAATAATTTACATCTGGATAAGATTATTATTCTTTGCTTTGAAACTTTAGTAACTTGGGCCATAGATTAGTCCAGGAAAAGGGTTTAAAAAGTTTCTGAGACATCCTGATTATAAAGAAATAGTGTTAATGCACTCTATCTCACCTCATTTTTTTTTTTCAAAAAACATTATATTATTCAGGGTTTTTATTTATTTAGGTACTTTTTTTTGCATTAGATGGCTTAACTATTAACAAAAAAAAAAAAATATCATAAAGGAACCTGTAGAGATTCTAATCAGAAGATAGAACTGCTAATTGTTTTATTAATTCCCATTTTTGCCCCTGTGGCCATAGATTCAACAGTCATTAAATATGTGGTTTGTATTTACCTACATATATTTAGGTTATTGGCTCTTAAATTCCATTTATGAAACAAATTAATACAATGATCATGAGTTGTATATAATCTATTGATGAGATTTCAATAACGTTTAAGGAAATTAAATCCAGCTGACTTTATTATTAAATCTGAATAAAGAAATTTGTTTGGAACTTCATAAGAAGTCTATTTTTGATGCCATAATTCTTTGATTATCAATTTTTGGTAGAAACATCTAGAAATGGTATCTTGATTTGTGATTTTTATTTTATAGATCCCCGAATAATTTTTTTTTCTTAAAAAAAAAAAAAATTACATTAGATGAGATAGTTGTAAGAATTTGTCAAAACATACTGTTTTATAAAATAAAAACATAAATTACAAGATTAACAAACTTGTATATTATCCAAAAATTTAAAACTCAGATTTTTGAATTTAAACAATAAAATATGGAAACAATTGCAAATATGTAAGTCTGCTGAAAAAGTAATAATGTTTTCTTCCTCAAATTAAATATTTGTTTAAATACGTCAAATATAAATCGAAGTAGAATATTTTCAAAAATCAAACTGATTATTTAAAAAAAAAAAATCTTATTATCGGTCGTGTTTTCGTTTTACATGTGGACGATTTCATTAAATTATTATATGCATGCATGTAGCGCCATCTAGGATCACACATGGAATTCTTACATGCAGTGGATTAGAGAGACTTCAATGTTATTGTAACATTTATCAAAATAGGACATTTATCACGAATTGCCAACTACGTACTATTCAAATTTACGCAGCTGTCTTTTTATATTTTGTCCTTTGTAATCATCTTAATCACATTAAAAGATATTGCGTCTCTTTACATACCTTTTATATTCAGAGTTTTAATTGTAATAATGTAATATTTTTGTTTTCAAATAAAAATCTAAATTAAGACCTTTTTTTTTTTTCGTATGAAGAGAAGTTTTAAATTTCTTTGTTAAACTGTTTAATAGTTTTCATCATCGCATGATAAAATTGAGATATGATTCTGTCTCAGTTATTTCAAATGTCATAAAAAATATTTTATTAAGAATTTAAGAAAAAAAAATTAAGCACGACATATTAATTACACGGAACCTTTTATTGCAAACTTATGTATATATAAGCGCATATGTAATAGTTATCCTCTCTCTACATTCAATGGCATTTAATTCCAATTCTGTTTGCGGATAACTAAAACCATTGGATAATAGCAAATTCTATATAATGAATTTTCTAGCCGCGCCCAACTGCATGTAATTTTAATTTTTAAAATGTACATTTTCAGAGATTAATAAAAATAATTTACAAAAAAATATATAGAATAATGCAATTATGAAAAAGACAGTACTATAATAAATCTAGAGATAAAGAGAACATCCATATGGTCAACAGAATGACTAAATGAGAAATGAAGGGTGCTTATGCATGTGAAAATTATGAATTCAAAACATACACATTTCTCGTCTTTTTACTACTATTTCCATTAGTTTGGTTACTGATTCTTATGGGTGAATATGTGTAAACTTGTTAAAAGCACATCACCAGAGGTCCTTCCTTTATATAAAATCCAAGGATCTAAATAAAATTTTGACAAAATGTCTGCTCTAATCATTGTGTATCATACATTTTTAGTACAGCTGCGATACTGTGTAAAAAACAACAACAAATCCACTCTGCAATATAGATGCACTGTCTTGGAGCATTGCCAACAATCT
The DNA here is from genome assembly GCA_028023455.1 of Epiperipatus broadwayi. Lineage (NCBI taxonomy): Eukaryota > Metazoa > Onychophora > Udeonychophora > Euonychophora > Peripatidae > Epiperipatus > Epiperipatus broadwayi. The sequence continues at coordinate 499,101 of JAQFVV010000277.1, forward strand.
ATATAAATATAGTAGACTCTGCTTAAAATTAGACTGGGATGGGGATATTGGATAGAACAATATGGAATAGAAATTTATTGAGCACTAACGCCAGTGTAGGTGGATAGAGTTGTGAAGAAAAAAATATCCTGCTAAAACAGCAATGAAGAAGCTGAAATCATGTAGTAGTGTCAAAATGAGATCTTATTGATTTTATACCAATTCTGACCAATGGATAAGGATGCCTGTCATTATTAAAAACTAGAGACACCATAATATATAGGTATTAAATTGATTTCAGAACTATAGGACTATACAAACAAGTTGACTTAGATTGAAATCATTTATAAGTTTTTTTGATTTGGGACAGATAGCTTGATTAGTTAAAAAGAAAGATATAGGATGGCTGCTATAAGGATAGATCTGCTAAATCTTAAAGGTGCAAATGTTGTTCCAAGATTCAAATCTTTTCACTGATGAAAGCTATAAGCTTGAAACTAGCATGGAACTATTGGATAGAACAACACTGGATAGATATTTATTAAGAATTATTATCTGGCATCTATTAAAAGCTTCCAATAGGTAGCATAGAAGATGAAGAAGGAAATTGTTTATATTAGTATGGTGATTAAACTGAGATCAGAATATAATTATTTATCATTATAATCACTTACTAATAATTAGCCTACTATAGTTTATGGTATGTAATTTAGGCTCTTTGATTGAATAAATACATAATATAATATAATATAACCAAGCGTTAAAATTAATCATCATTGCCCGTAATGGTTTGCTAAAGTTGTTCTTTCTCTTAACTCTATTTAGTTGACAACTTTAATGATAATCCAATGATGTGTTTCTCAGAAGGTCATATGACATTTAAGTACCAAAAGTATCAGTTTTGATTTAGGAACATTTGATTCAATAATAATGTGAAAGGCTAAAACCTTCCACAGATGTGCTTAAAATGCTTATGTGACAGCCAATCAGATGTAATAATGACTGCACGTGGAACTCTCAATTCAAAAACACAAGCCAGAAATACTAGAAAAAGATGAAACCCACCTTCTTCTCTACTTAAATTTATATATAAATAAGCCAAACTCAAGCATTCTGAACTAAGAGCATGAAGCTTAAAACACCTTCACATTTAATTCACTAAATATTATATATAAATAAACAACGTGAAATCTTTCCATTTACTATGAAGCAATTTTCAAATCTAATGAAATGTTAGAAACAAATGTAAATATATTAAATTTATTAAGCGCTAGTAGATAATATAATAATAATGTGAAAGGCTAAAACCTTCAACAGAAGCACCTTAAAAATGCTTATGTAACAGCCAATCAGATGTAATAATGATGGCATGTGGAACTCTCAATTCAAGAACACAAGCCAGAACTATGAGAAAAAGATGGGAACCCACATTCTTCTCTACTTAAATTTTATATATAAATAAGTCAGACTCAAGCATTCTGAACTGAGTGTGAAGCTTAAAACCTTTCACATTTAATTCACTAAATATTATATATAAATAAACAACATTACCTTAAAATTCACAATCAAGAATATAAGGACCCAGGTTCGAATCCCATGCTAGTACTGTCACTGGTCAAGCCAGCAACACCTGAAGAAGACGGGAGAAAAATACCTCTCGAAACATTGTGCATATACTAACCTGTTTGCTGTGATATTACTAACAGTTGGTACATATACTAACCTGTTTGCTGTGATATTACTAGCAGTTGAATGCATTTGGAATATTTAAATAAAATTAAACTTTTCTAAAGACATTCAACACACATATTAGATTATGGAAATAGTCCAATATAAAAATATAGCTAGAATACCATCATCACAAATCTTCAGAAAAACATGAATATAAACTATCTATTAACTTTCCTATATTATAAAATCTTTCTTGCTCAATATGTTTGTTATTCTCTCCACAAAATTCAATTTAACACTAATAATTTTTATTAATCATTCATTAGACTTGAGATTATCTACTTAATGAATAATATTTCTGTATTGTAAGTTTCACTATACCATTCTCATACAAAGTAGGGACTGGTTTGTATCGGTTATTTAAGTGTTAAAAGTTGATAGAAACCAGTCCATAATCTTACGTGAGAGCGGTGTAGTTAAAATTACATTACAGAAATATCCAATTAAACACCATTTTTAGTGATTATTTTAATTCTTGTATTGAAACTTTCTGAATTTTTAAATTTACTATTCGCCACCCAATAAATATCTACCTACTTCTTTTTGTATTCTGTTTAAAAATTTCTGACTTCTCTGATTAATACTAAGCTTTCACTTCCAAATCTTAAAATAGGCATAATTTCCAAATAATTCTACTTATCTCATATTTATTACATGAGAAACAAATAGATTTTTAATCAATTCCATTCTATGTTTTTGCTTTTTTCTCACCTATAATTCCCAACTATGTGTATAATTCCTTTTTCCATTTAGCTAATTATAAATATTAAAATTGTCCAATATGTGTTGATATATATGTAATAATCAAATATTTTACGCTAATATTTCACATAATTACTTATAACACGCCAATAATTCTCAAATAAAATGTTATATTTATCTTTATTTATTTTGTTTGCTTAGTACTTTCAGAGGGCGAAGCCTTCATTTTCAAAGCTATGAATGATTGGGGTGAGCCGAGAGGGACATGAGTTGGGGAGAAAGATTAAAGAGGCTTATTTTATTGTTTCGGACGTTGATTCCATGAATAAAAGAGACACATTGTATGCCATTTCCAAGAAATGGCAAACTTGATTTGCATAATTTTGCATTTTTCACGCTGAACATTCTGTACCACAATCATTCATAGCTTTGAAAATGAAGGCTTCGCCCTTCGAAAGTACTAAGCAAACAAATAAATAAAGATAAATATAATATTTTATTTGAGAATTATTGGCGTTGTTAAATCCAGATTTACAACTGTGCCAATGTTATAACTGCAAGTCATACTGTGCAGTCAGCCAATAACGTTATACAATTCCCATGCTGTTCTTTTCCAATGAGTGCTCTCCAATTGGTCTGCAATGAATGCTCTCCAATGAATTGGTCTGCAATTAAGCTCTCCAACGAATTGGTCTACAATCTCTCAACTGAATTGGTCTGCAACAAATGCTCTCCAACGAATTGGTCTGCCACGAAGCTCTCCAAACGAATTGGTCTGCAATGAAGCTCTCCAACGAATGCTCTCAATATCTCCACTGTGGTCTCTTTCAGCTACACCCATGAACTACCTTTCCACTGGGCGCTGATCATTAACCGCCAGCACTGATGCGAGATATCTCTACTTAAATACTGCTTACTCAATACTGCTTGACTGCTCTCTATGTTACACTGCTAGATGTTACCCAGTCTTCTTATCACTCTCTGACAACTGCAATGATCAATCAATGCACTGATCAATAAAGTAACATCTCTTATCTAGAAACATTTGTAATTAGCAAATATTTCTAGGAATTGTCGATCGCCATTACGTCAGTGCACTAATTAAATTCCTCAGCTATCAGAGCACGATCTAAAAACAGCTTTACGAATAAATTCTAGTTTTTTCTGGAGTGCACAAACATGTCTGCCATTTTACAAAACACTACACACCTCCCTCCACTCCAGAAAAACCTTTGTTGCTATTTCTACTTTCCTGTAATTTCACTAAGAAATATACGATTTAACTCTGCTGCCGAAACTTTTTCACCAGTAACCTTCAATGGTGACTGCGTAAGTGTTTTATTTCCAAACTTTTCACTTCCATTGTTAATGTTACTAATTGGGATTGACATTTTCACCCAGTTTCTCCGTCTACGGCTAAACTTGTAGTTCAACGTATTCACTACTCCCAGGTTCCAAATGCGACTGCGCCAATGTTAAATCCGCACTTACAACTGCGCCAATGTTATAACTGTAAGTCATACTGTGCGGTCAGCCAATAATGTTATACAATTCTCACGCTGTTCTTTTCCAATGAGTGCTCTCCAATGAATCGGTCTGCAACAAAGCTCTCCAATGAATTGGTCTGCAATGAATGCTCTCCAACGAATTGGTCTGCAACGAAGCTCTCCAACGAACTGGTCTGAAATCTCTCCGCTGAATTGGTCTGCAACGAATGCTCTCTAATGAATTGGTCTGCCATGAAGATCTCCAAACAAATTGATCTGCAACGAAGCTCTCCAACGAATTGGTCTGCAACGAAGCTCTCCAACAAATGCTCTCAATATCTCCGCTGTGGTCTCTTTCAGCTACACCCGTGAACTACATTTTCACTGGGCACTGATCATTAACCTCCAGCACTGACGCGAGATATCTCTACTTAAATACTACTTACTCAATACTGCTTGACTGCTCTCTATGTTACACTGCTAGATGTTACCCAGTCTTCTTATCGCTCTCTGACAACTGCAATGATCAATCAATGCACTGACCAATAAGGTAACATCTCTTATCTAGAAACATTTGTAATTAGCAAATATTTCTAGGAATTGTCGATCGCCATTACGTCAATGCACTAATTAAATTCCTCAGCTATCAGAGCGCGATCTAAAAACAGCCTTACGAATAAATTCTAGTTTTTTCTGGAGTGCACAAACATGTCTGCTATTTTACAAAACACTACAGGTGTGTTATAATGAATTGTGTGAAATATTAGCATAAAATATTTAGCTAATTATCTAAATAGCTATACGCTTCCACTTTTTCAAGACGAATATTCCCCATTATACTTTGTTTCCATAAATACTATAATCTTCCATGTTTTGTTTCATTGTGGTGATTTTTTATTGACTAAAAATTAGAGGATTATAGTGCCTTCATCTGTGACATCCAAAGAGTATTCTAACCTGCAAAAATTTGTAAGTTGACAGTGATGAGTACCATGCATGCTAGATGTTTTATTTACAACACTTTGGATGCCACTTTTTAAACCAGTTACAATGACCTTACAGAATATGGTAAATGTGTGTGACATGAATGTTTAAAGGTGTATATTACAGTCTTAAAATAAGGGTAATACAATGGAGATATAACAAAAACAATGCAACATCCATCATTGACAGATTTTGCATTAACTTCAAAGTAAAGTAGGGGTGTAAATAAAATTTTGAGATCAAGGACATCATGGCAATTGGTACCATATATTGTTTAAAAAAAACAAAATAATGGACTTTATGAAAGCTTTTCTCTATACACACTTGTAAATTTATGATTACAATAGACTGAGTTACAGTATATACTTTTACAATTATAACCATAAAAAGAATACTTCTGTTAAAATATAAACTTATGGAATATTATAAAATAATATTATTTCAACTCTATTATAGTTTATTATTATACTATAATAATAATTGCAATAATCAGACATTTATTTACCATTTACGATTTAAATTGTTTTTAATTTAGGTATTAGAATCATGAAATGGAATCTAAGTATATCTATTATCTATTAACAATACTTAAATTTCCCCATAATTAGTGCAGATAAAAAAATATATATAATTCTGCGCTGCTTCAAGATAAATATATTTAATGAATAGCAAAAGTTATTATTTATAATAATTTTCTTTTATTAAATATTTTATATGTATTATATAAATAAGAATAAAAATTTAATTAAAGTAACATGTGTCATCATCATCATCATCATCATCAAACATTATCAATCCTATGCAGAATAAAGATCTCTCCATTTCAATCCATCTTCTCCGATCTTTAGCTTCTCTTCTCCATATCATCCCTGCACACTTTCTTATTTCATCCATCCATCTCACTTGTGGTTTCTTTCTGGGTCTTTTGCAATCTCTTGGAATCCCGTTTAAGATTTCAATTGTCCATCTATTATCATCTCTTCTAGCAATATGTCCAGCCCAACTCCACTTCAGTCTTTTAATTTTTTCAACGAGGTCAGTAACACCTGTTTGTTCTCTTACCTATATATTGCGTTTTCGATCTCTTCTTGTTACTCCCAACATGCATCTTTCCATACTTCTTTGAGTGGTCTGAAGTCTCTATATTGCTCTTCTATTAAGTGTCCAAGTCTCAGATCCATAAGTAAGAATGTGTGTACTTCAACTTTTCAAAAGATTCACATATGCATATATCAATCAGTAATTAATACATTTTTAAATTAATATAAAAAATGCTATTACTATTATATTTTTATATAGAACACTTTGGAAAATTTATATTTTTTAAAAAACATAAAATAATATTACCATTTTTAAAATTTATTTAATCTGAATGATGCAATATTGACTACTAATTATCAATTGTTTTTGCATGTTTTTTCTGCCCCCCCCTCCCCAGTAACCCATGTTGAATCAGGAAATGTGATAATTGAACAAAACTACCATTATTACCCAATAACTTTGAATATCAAATTTATTTGTGAGCAATATTTTTTTAATATCCTTTTTGCTTCTTAGTTGATTGATAAATATTATAAAATATAAGATATTCATTAATTTTTGAGAGAGATTTGTGATATACAATTCATTTGTTCCATGTTAAGCTTTTCATCTGATTTATTGGAAAAATATAGACCCCTCTCTCAATCTTTTAACTCGGCAATCCATGTTTCTGATTTCTGAGCTATTAAAATATATATGATTAATCCACAGTTAAGTGTTTAAATCGGGAAATTTGAATGTATTCTTTCTAGTTTATCACCCTATGTCTGCTTCTTCAAAAAAATTTTCAAAATTTTGCTCTTTTTACGAATCAGGCAATCATTTAGAAATAATTTTTATTAATTTTCCCATATTTTATCTAGCATTCTAATAAAATAAACTCATTTACATAAATAAAAATATTTTATAAAACATAAATAATTATTATTAACAATTAATAATTTATACTATAAAATTATTTATATCATTTAGAAATAATTTTTATTAATTTTCCCATATTTTATCTAGCCTTCTAATAAAATAAACTCATTTACATAAATAAAAATATTTTATAAAACATAAATAATTATTATTAACAATCAATAACAACATATAATTTATTTATTTATTATAATCAATAATTAATAACAATATTAATAATTTATACTATAAAATTATTTAAATATTGATGTGTGTAATTTTGTTTAATTATTTATTATCATATGAAAATCATAATCATTTATTAATCATATTTTATAAGTTTCTTAAATAATAACAGAACTTCCCTTTTTTAGTCTTCATATGACCCTCTTAGAATATATATATATATACTTAAGAGTCAGTGGTTAGTGCTATCTGCATTCAAGCCATAGGCATGCTGTCTTTTCAAAAGCTGTTATAAGTATCTTGGAAATATGACACTAAGATCCCCTGATAACACAAATATCATTGCTGGTAGTTTGACTTGGATTGACACCCCATTTATTTTAGCATATCTTTTTTAAAATGACATTATAAACTGAAACGCTAATTTTATATCTGTGCTAGAGATAATTTCTAATTTAACAAACAATTAGTAATTGTCATTAAAGAATTTGTATGGAATAATTGGTGTCAAATTTGCCAGGGCGTAAAATTTGAAACTTGTAAAATTAAATTGTACATCTTCAATAAGTTTTAATATTCGAATATGTTAAGTCATCTTTTTAAAAATAGTTTTAGAATTCAAAAGAGAATCTCAATACAGCTGGTCATTGTCAAATAATAAAAGCCTTTCATCATCATTACTGATAGCTTACCATTTCTTTCCAATGACTGTAAAATTATTAATGACTTTCATATTCAAGCTTTATTAAAGCAGTGATCTCAGAACTATGGATTAAACTATAAGTTAATGCTGTCTTATCTTATTGCTCTTATATGTACTTAAACTAATATTAAGCTTAGTTAATAAATGATATATATAGTGGGATTTGAACTCAGACTTTCAACATTATTACAGATATCCACTCCATCTTATACTATCGATACACACAACCACATACATGTTAAAAAGTTAAATGATCTCCAATATATGTATTTCATGCTGAACCAGCACTCATCAGTTGGTTCGGATCATCATCTTCCACACACATATATAATCAGTGGTCAGTTTATATTAAAATAGCAAGCAAATCTTCATATTTTAATGTACAAGCCTTAATCTTTTCCATTCTTCAACTCTTCAGTCATCCATGGCCATCAGATTTTCAATGATTTGGATAGCTGAAGCGTCGGAGGATGGAGAAAATTGAAGCCTGCCCATTAAAGTTTGAAGATTTGTTATCTTGATATAAGCTGAACACTGATTATATATGTATGTGAGAGATGATGATTTGGACCAATAGATGAGTGCTGGTTCAGCACAACATACGTATATTGGAAATCACTTGTCTTTTTCACATATATGTGGTCATGTGTATTAGTTATATAAGATGGAGTGGATAGCTATAAGGAGCTTGAAAGTCATGAGTTCAAATCCCTTCTAATTACATTAAGCTCAGTAGAGATAATATAATTGTAATTAAGTGTTATATATATATATTCATACTACCCTGATGGAGAAAATACATCTGTCTTCGAATACATATTGAAAGAAGCTATCAAAATGTGGTTTATTGCATTATAGTATGTTGTATCTTATTCAATACCAATCCATTCGTCCATCTGCCCCGTTTTTAAATTAAAGGTGGAGCCACTATCTAAATTCTAAAATAAAACAATATATCTTTATTAGTGAATGCAGTAGCAAACTTGTTTTGAATCAATAATTTGCTATTCCTTGAGATATATAAAATCATTAAAAATATTATATCAAAACAGACTGATAAAAATCAGAGCTGATTGTCAGGTGTATTAAACATCAAAAGTAAAGCAATTTTTTATGATAGAAATCAAGGCTGCTTGTCAGGTGTGTTAAACATCAAAAGCAAAGCAATCTTTTTGTGATAAATATCAGGGATACTTGTCAGGTGTACTAAAAATCAAAAAGTAAATCAAACTATTTGTTAATCCTATTCTGTTATATGTAGAGAGATTGTTGAATTCAAAATTCAAAATGTGTATTAAATAAATATGAAGAAAGTACAAATTAAGTAATAATTACTTTATTTATATAGTGAGAAAAAAATTGAATACCTCTGGGGAAGATAGTATCCAATTAGTTATAAATAAAATTAAAATATGTAATAAAATTTCAGATAAATGTTTATATATAAATGAAAAAGCATTATTATTGATGTGATGCTTTACGGGTGTTTTATGCGTGTGATGCTTTATAGAGTGTTTTATGGAGGTGATGCTTTTTTTTAATATGGTTTATGGGAGTGATGCTTTACAGGATGGTTTATGAGGGTGATACTTTATAAGGTAGTTTATGGGGGTGATGTTTTATAGGGTTTATGGGGGTGATGCTTTATAGGGTGGTTTACAGGGGTTATGCTTTATAGGATGGTTTATAAGGTCTATGCTTATAGGGTGATTTATGAGAATGATGCTTCATAGTATAGTTTATGGTGGCAATGTTTATAGGATAGGTTATGAAAGGGATGCTTTTTAGGGTGGTTTATGAGGATGGTATATGAGGATGATGCTTTATAGGGTGGTTATTGGGGATGATAAGGATGGTTTATGGAGGTGATAAGAGTGTTTGTACTTTATAGGGTGGTTTATGGTGGTGATGTTTTATAGGATGGTTTATGGGAGTGATGCTTTATAGGGTGGTTTATGGGGGTGAAGCTTTATAGGGTGTTTTCAGGGATAATGATTTATAGGGTGGTATATAGGGGTCCATGTTTATAGGGTGGTTTATGGGATGATGCTTTATAGTGTAGTTTATGGTGGTGGTGCTTTATAGGGTGGTTGATGGGGATGGAATATGGGGATGATGCTTTATAGGGTGGTTTATTAGGGGTGATGAGGGTGGTGTGATAAGAGTGGTTTATGGGGGTGATAAGGGTGGTTTATGGGAGTGATAAGGGTGGTTTATGGGATTAATACTTTATAGAGTGATTTATGGGGTGATCCTTTATAGGGTGGTTTATGGGGGTGATGCTTTATAGGGTGGTGTATGTGGGTGAGTGCTTTATAGGGTGGTTTATGGGAGTGATGCTTTATAGGGTTGTTTATGGGGGTGATGTTTTGTAGGGTGGTTTATGGGGGTGATGCTTTATAGGATGGTTTATGAAGGTGATACTTTATAGGATAGTTTATGGGTTTCTATTAGTATGATTATGTCATCAATTGTGATTGACTATATAAAAGAAAATATAATAGATTATAAAAAGTCAAGAAATTATAAAATATTAAATATAATGATGATATGATTGTAATGAGAAATAGCATAAGTATTTTTAATAATATTTACTAAGGCTGTAACCTTTAGGAATAAGCGTCTGAAAAATTCGAAGGTAGGGACCTCTACAGGTCTTAGCCACAAGCTTACGCTAGGAAGAAAAGAGAGAAACTTTCTTTACTTCAACCTATTTTTATATATGAATATGTGAAGCTGAAGTGGTTAGATCTAAGAGTGTGAAGCTAATCAATACCTCACTAATTAAGTTCACAATTCTTACTATACATTAATACTCATGAAATCTTACGATTTACAATGAGTCAATGGAAAGATCTTATAGTAAGAAATCTATTACGAGAATTTAAAGTTGTAATTATAAATTTTATTAAACACACATTGTTATATTAAGTAATATTTACTAAGGCTGTAACCTTTAGGAATAAGCATCTGAAAAATTTGAAGGTAGGGACCTCTACAGGTCTTAGCCACAAGCTTACGCTAGGAAGAAAAGAGGGAAATCTTCTTTAGTTCAACCTACTTTTATATGTGAATAGGTGAAGCTGAAGTGGTTAGATCTAAGAGGGTGAAGCTATTAAGTCCACAATTCTTATTATACATTAATACTCGCGAAATCTTACGATTTACGAGTCAATGGAAAGATCTTATAGTGAGGTCCCTACCTTCGAATTTTTCAGACGCTTATTCCTAAAGGTTACAGCCTTAGTAAATATTACTTAATATAATAATGTGCATTTAATAAAATTACAATTATAAGTATTTTTAGTACATTTAAGAATTTGAATAATAATAAATACAGAATTAAATTTACAATAAAAAGGATTAAAATATTTAGATTTTTTTTTTAAAAAAAGATAAAGAAATATTATAAACCATTGTATTAAAGATAATAAAAAAAGAGCAATAATTGATCCAAATTTGTACCCATCATTATCTCAGAAAATATAAATGTCAAAAGACTTTATTTTACAAAATGACAGACTAACAAAGAATAAAGAAGAAGCATTTCGATAAAAATGAAAAGTTGAAAATGATTATTTAGAAATGGGTTATAAAAGAAAAGATATTGGGGAGAATTTAAATGTTATTGTTACAAATAATAAAAGAAATAATATAAAGTATGTGTATGAAAATAAGAACTGGGTTTCAGATACCAATTTCAGTGGATGTATGTAAGACATCAAAGAAAAGTTACCTGATGATAGGAAAATAGTAAAGAAAAATAATAAATCTTTAGAGAAATTGATATGTGATGCTAAAAGTCTTGATAAATAAAGTGAAGATAGTCTGCAAAATTAATTGTGACAATCGCAGTATTATATATATATATATATATAAGTCACTCAGAAAAGGTTGCAAGTCAAAATGATGAGAGAAACATGAAAGACAGTTTAAAAAAAAAGATACAAAATCAGAGTCATATGAATGAATTGTGAAAAAAATGTTCAAGCAATAAATTATATTAAAAATTACAAAGAAAGAAAATGTTATAAAATTCTATTTATTCAGAAAAATATAAACCAATATATAAATAAATATGATTTAAAAGTTAATATAATTAGATAGAAAATCATATTATTAAATGATTGGAGACTTTAAAAAAGTAATAAAATAATATTGTAGATTTGATTTTTATACTGAAAAATTAAATAATAACAATAAGCTTCAATTTATTGACTAATTTTTATAACTATATATATTGTAATGGACTTCCTGATCAACGGGTACCAATTGTAATGAACCGCACTTGCGCAATGGAAAATAAACTACCCCAATCATTAGATGTCAATTGTAATGGACTGGATTGTGATGATAAACTCTTAATTAATGATCATCTATGCATGAGAAGAAAAATTTTAAGCATGAGTAAAATATGGTCCAATCATTGATTAACAATTGTAATTTACCTATCGGACTAGCTGTACATAAATTATATATAGATACCAAAGAGCAACAATGAGACATTAAGTGATTTACTCTCAGGGTTCAACATGACCAGTGAGATTTAATTACTCACCAAAATATAAATTGGAAGCAAAGGGAATGTTATTGAATCCAACCTATATTTGCAGATGGGGGATTACAAAACAATATATTAATTGGTGATGGCTTATGCAAGTAATTATAAAATTGAATATTGGCAAAACACAAAAATGATTTTATAAATAATTCTCAGTCTCAAGCATTGCCTTATGACGTTTGTACTGAAAAAATAAAAATAAATAAATAAATTTCAAATAAATCACAATGCCATTTTGTATAAACAAATGATATATCCTTTCTTTTAATTGTGGTTTAATTTTATTTTCAACTAGTAATAGTTATGTTCAAACACATACAATATTTCTTTATTTTCTAAATTGTCATTTAAAGTCAATATTATTTAAATTCACAATGTTTGCTAACAATAGATATGGATTGATATTTGTATCTAAATAAGAACCATCTACTGTTCAACATACAGAAAGATGCAATAATAGGAGAATAATGAAAATCATGGTAGCTTCTTAAAATAACTGTTCAGAATTATAGATACATTCCCTAAGGTTAGATCACTTAACTTTTCACAAAATTATCAGTATTACTCCACTTTTATACTGCAAGTATGAACTCCTTAGATTTATTATCTATAATAGGGCTTCTATTATGGCCTCAAAACTTAATATCTTCTTTTATGTCATCATTGATTCTGAGAATTCAATAAATGTTTATCACTAGATTAGATAACCCTTAGTATATGAAATTCTAAACATCACATGATCACTATCTCATACTAGCACATTAGCACAAATGGCACTACTATATGGAGAGTTTTGCTTTGTTTTGAATTGTTATATGAAATTCTATGAATAAAAAATATAAGAACAACTTCTAATCTCACATATGAAGAAATATGCACGTATCTCACAAATAGAAAATGTCTACAGCTTGATCTATCTTTTAAACATATCTTAAATGATGAAGTTATAAATTAATTTCTGAAGGAAAATATTAAATGGTTATATTAAATATTACATATTAAACACTAATATAATACATTATGTGTATCTTTATAAATTATTCTTATGAGAACAAATGACAATAAATTTAATTTCTAGCATTCATTATATACTACATATATATAGCGTGCATGCACAATGCATTTAATTAAAACAACCACAAAATGTTTTAATGATAAATTATATCTAGCATATTATTATTTATATTAATGAATTGAAATTTAAAACCAATTTATTTATATAACGTTCATATATAAGGCATATGAATTAAAGAACAACAGAAAAGTTTTAATAATAAATGACATCTAGCATTTTACTATTAATATTGATGAGTTAAAAGTTTAAATCAAGTTTCTTATATTATGCGCATGTATATTGCATATGAATCAAAATAAAACAGAAAAATTTAATACTAAATGAAATCTAACAGATTATTTATACTGATTGATTAAAACTTAAAGTTAGTTTACGTATATAAATGGCTAAATTTAAAATCAATTCATATGTAAATTTAAAAAAAATCAAATTAATTTACTATTTAATTTTCTTTGTTTTTTTTTTTCATTTTAAAGTTCGACCACTATATTTGACACATCTTTATCCATTTTGGCATAGATTGATTTAATATGTGGATAATTTTAAATGACAAATGTATGGATTCATAAGCCATTTGTAAATGATTGTCTTGGAGTATTCTTTTATCCAGGTTAGGTTTTAATGGATCAATTGAAAGTGGCATATTGACTTTGAATACTTAGATAATGTTTATATTGACTTGCTGTATACAAATAGCTAATCATTTTTCCGTTAGTTTTCACTCAAATGCATACTCATTAATAATTTGCTTCTCTACCAATGGATGTTACTTATTGGACAGAATAAGACCAAGAAAACTAAATCCCCCTAGCCCATAATTTACTGTTTACTTTGCCATTTCCAATGACATCATATCCAAGAGAATATTATGATTATGCCAAAAAAAGTATTAAACAGCAGCAAAGTTTTGCTTCTTTATCCTAATTGCGATAGTCAATAATCTTTTTTTTTTTGTTGCTATAATGTTTAGCTCAGTCTTTCATATGCTACTGATATTAATCCCATTATTACAACAATCGTTGATTTTTAAAATATTAAAGTTAAAAAATAATTACATACAAAATTATGCTTTACAGTTGACAAAAAATAAATAAATAAGTAATATATATAATAAAATTACATTGCAAATAATTTCAAAAACAAATATTTTAAATACAAACCAATATCTTTGTAAAATCTATACACACAAACATATACATATTATATCACCGCTGCCTTTTTCAAATCCCAAAATCATAATTAAATGCATATACCAAAAATAATTGAAATAAATAACGATATCAACTAACAACAACATATATAAATAAATTCCTGCATCAAAGCCAAACCAAAGATTTTTTTTTATGACACTAATGATACTTTGATGGAAAGGATGGGTCTTTCCAATCTTTACAATATATATATATATGTTACTTTTAAAAAAAATTAATGTATTATAATTTGAATGGTGCCCACTGGATGAAGTTACTATAGAATAAAATGTGATTATTAAGAGGAGACATCTTGATAAGTTTTGTATGAGGAATGAAAATTGATGATATGTGTAGAGAGATGGTAATCTGGACCAACTGATGATTGCTGGTTTAGCATGAAATACGGATATTGGTGATTATTTAGCTTTTCTACATATATGTGTGCAAGGGTATCAGTGTTATGAGATAGTGTGGAGAGTAGTGGGTCATATATCGACACA
Organism: Epiperipatus broadwayi; assembly: GCA_028023455.1. NCBI lineage: Eukaryota > Metazoa > Onychophora > Udeonychophora > Euonychophora > Peripatidae > Epiperipatus > Epiperipatus broadwayi. Next base: position 514,143 of record JAQFVV010000277.1, read on the forward strand.
GGTATATAATAAGCCTGTGTGTTTCAGTTATTACATAGTAGAGATGTCTGCCCATTCCTTGTATATATATTAAATGAATTATGTCCTGTACATGAGGGGTCAGATTGATCTTAGGTCAACATGGGTGTGACAAGAATCTCGGCTTTAGAGTGGCTTTTGAGCATTCCATCATCAGATTTTCAATTGGATGAACGGTTGAAGAGTTGGAGTGTGGAGTAGATTAAAGCCTGTTCATTAAAGTATGAGGATTGACTATCTTAATATATATCTGAGCACTTATAGCATATATGTGTAGAGATGGTAATCTGGACCAACTGATGATTGCTGGTTTATCATGAAATATGTATATTGGTGATTATTTAGTTTTTCAACATATATGTGTTCAAGTGTATCAGTGTTATTAGATAGAGTGGAGAGTGGTGGGTCATGTGAAAGTCTGTGCTCATATACCCTATATATGTGATGTTTTAAATAAATTTTATTTGTTTTTAGATGTTTATTGTCACTTTTGTTTAAGATTGAGTAGTATTTTAAATTTTACATAAAATAAATATTACAATTTAATTTCTTGATGCTATATCTTTTGCCAGCACTTAGTTGATATTCATAGTTAGTTAAATAGATAATGACAATAAAATGGCTTTATTTCTTGAGTGATCACAAGAAGGTTCAAGCTCTGGAATTACAGAACTGGAATTGATCTGAAGATCTCATATTCCAGAGGCTTCTATTCTCCAACTGCCATCAAAGAATTCAGAGCAATTATTAATAATAATGATCATATTTAGACTAAAGATTATTCCACCATTTTCAATTCTGATATGAATTTTAAACTTAAAAATTAATATACCTATTTTTATTTAATATAACCATTCTTTTACTAATAGAATTTCACTCTTTTTCACCACTCTCCTACATACTTCAATTTTAGTACGCACATCTGGAAAAGATAAATGATTCCACGATGCATTAATGACTAAATCAGAAGTTTTTAATTGTCCTAAGATTACATCTCTTCACTTATTTGCAATAAATTACTACAATTCAATGTACAAGTGCTATACTTACTTATAGTCATTTGATAATACATTATTCAATATTTTTGCTGGTGTTTGTAGCAATACAATGGATAGGAATAAATGGCAGCCCCAAGTTAAATAAGAATCTTAATTTATTTTTGAAACATTATTGATGATTCTATTACAAAGAATACAAATAATGTATTGAAAAATTTTAGTTTCCTTTAAAATAGTTACATTAAGGGTATTATGGTTTTCGTTTTGTGTATGTTATGACTATGTATAGCTCATAGCTAAATATATTGCCCTGCTTAATTATGTGATTATTACATGGAAGTGCATGAGTTTGCACTGGTCTCAGACAGAGTTATTGGAGCTTGGTGGTCCTGCATCTTGGACCTCGTTGCCTGTTGTGGTAGTTGGCAAAATGCTGAATGGCTGCCTATTCAGATGAAGCAAATGGGTCTTCGCTTCAGGGTCCAAGGTGTGGTAATCATGGGCCTTCTAAGATGCCCATCGGGGCTGGATCATATTGATTGATGCACAAAAAGATATTAAATATGATTGGAATACAGTTATAAAGATATAATTGTTATGAAATGTATAGCCTATTATAATCAAATGAATAATTTTTTATATTTATAAAATTAAATGCTTTGTAATTTGTAATGGGAAAGTAGTCCCAAAATAATCTGTAATCTTTTGATTAATAAAAGTTGTTCTTGAAAGATTATTCAATATTTTTCTAAAGGTGAAGTAAAAGTTATAGAGCTATGCTGCTATCCGTGAACTTTGAGCTCCATAGATTATCATTTTACCACTGTATAAAATTTATGCAGGGTACCTCCTTGATGAAAATATATAAAGGTATATGGTCTGAGCCAATTTCTGGAATGCATCATAGGGTTTTTTTTCCAGATGTCATTATTTGTGTCTTTGAAGAATATATAGTAAAGCAAATGAATTTAAAATATATCTTGAAATAAAGTCACATGAGATTTGCTAAAGATATCCTCTTCACAGAAAACCAAATTAAACGTGGAAAAAAAATTCTTAAAAGAATTGGAAAAAGAAGATGAAAGAGCTAGTGTAGACATTGACAATAAGAAACAAATTATGATAAATTATTCACAAGAGCTGCAAGTAAAACTAAATTGAACACCAATCTCAGTGTATGTATAAGAACAAATATGTAGGACCGATATGATCATTTTACAATAATTAATGTGAGATAGGAATATATTGCAAAAAATCATAAAATCTAAAAGATTATATGAAAGTATAATTGTTTATTCTTTATTCAATAAATAGTATAAAATTAGTATTTAGAAGGTTGACAGATGTTCAAGCACCAAAAGAGGTTTAATACAAAAATTCCATTCACTTGGCACAACTGGATTTTTCCACTTTCCTAAGCTAAAAATTGTTCAAACAAGATTACTTTCTTGAGATCGCCACCACATTGCTATTATAAAACCCAAAGTAAATCATGCTTAATATTCACAGCAGCTTGAGATGAGAAGAAAAAGCAATTGGTGAAAATTTTGAAATTTAAAGAATTATGTGGGAAAAAAAATTCTATGTTGAATCTTAGAATAAATTCTATATTAAAGTAGGTTACCTATATACAGGCAACACAAAAAATTAAGGTAAATAAAAAATGACAAAATTAAAACTAATGGAAAAATGAAAGTGTCTATTTAGAAATGTTCACACATGATCATTAAAATTAGCTTAATGAATTCACAAGGTAGAGCCAATATCTATTCATTTTAACATCCTTATAAACAAAAAATTGATTATCAAATATAATGTCAGATTTGTTGCCAATTCTGATAAATATCATTGTATTATAAGTCTTCCATGTAAGACCATTGAGACCCAAACTAAAATATTTATTTTTCATTTGCAAAGCAGATTTAATACTAGAGGTTACCATATTGATATATTTAGCACTTGGAAAGTTTATTGTTCCAATTATTTTATAGTATTATTGTATATTTAAATATTTAATATTTAATTGCTTGTTTAAAGACTGTTAAAATGAGTAGTATTGACACTGACATGTAAATTTATATAATAAGCTGATTTAAATAATACTGTGCTGATATTTCATAGATTTGATGTTCACACTAATAAATGTTATTGTCCAATCTGTTCTCCATAGAAGTCTTTGTAAATTCAAATCAGAATAGTTACTTTTCATTTGCAAAGCACTATGATATAGACAGTGTTGTACTAATATGAGAAATACTTGAAAAGTCTATTGTTTCAGTTATTATATATTACTAGCACTGTACTGATTGAGTGAACACATCATGAGAAAATAATAAATCAGAAAGGTCTTCATTCAGCAATGGATATTTACCTCTAGCAACAAAAATACTTAATAAAGCATGAATATATATATATATATATATATATATATATATATATATATATATATGTTGGGAGTAACAAGAAAGAACTGAAAGCAAAATATTTGGGTATATGATGAAAAGGATATCAATGACATCACTGAAAGAATTAAGAGAGTGAAAGCTGCTGGGATGGATGTATTTCTAAAAGAGATAATACATAAATAGTTTTAAACTAGGTCCAAGAGATTTTAAAGACCTAGAAAGGGACCATGTATGAAATGAGTAGGGAAAAGAGGCTACTGATTGTAGAAACTGCATTATTCTTGGAGAGATCTTCATCCTATAGTGGATCAATAATGATTAAAAATTATATATCTATATTTAAAAATTAAATTCACATTTTAAATATTTGATTTTAGACAATTGAGAAAAGGGGTGATAATGAATTCAATGGGAATTTTAACCAATCAGATCCTTTTAGTCAAGTTAATCCCATATAGCTATTCAAATGTTATAAGCATTGTTTTGTATATAAAGAGAATTATGTATATATATTCAAATATTTTTTTTCTATCCTTATTCTAATTATAATTGATTTATTTCAACATTTTGAACAATGGCTATGAAGAGGTTTTATTCAGTATATATATATATAGTTAATGTCTGAGCATGTTTTCAGCTGATGAATCTGGTTTCATCAGCCTAAAAGACATTCAACCATATATATATAGTGAATAAAACCTCTTCTTGACTAATGTTCAAGATGTTTAAGTATATATATATACATACATCATATAATCATGAAAATATTATATATATATATATATATATATATGATCTTATATTTAAGGTTAAATAAATTGTAAATTTCTAATACTATAAAGAATGATCAGTAATTGTTTTTATATTTATTAAAAGCCTATATTGTGAATAAGGGTTTCATTTAAAAAAATATGCAAATACATGCAAATGTACATTTGTTTATGGAAAATCCCACCTAAACAAAGTCATACCAAACTCAACTCATACTTCATTGGTTAAAGAGATAAGGTAGCAATGAATTTTAGAGTTAAGATGCTAAGTTTTTAAATAAAATTATACATTAGCAATGAAATTTTATAACTTAATTACAGTTAAGATTTTTTAGAGTAACGAGAAAATTTTGTATTATTAATTAATGAAGAAGTTCACTGCATATATGGTCACACTGTTACTGTGGCAAATTTGAGAGTTCATGATCCATGGATTGTGTCTTAGCTTTGATATTCCCAAATCCCAGAAGTCACTTATGAACTCCTGAACAATAAAACCACTATAAATTTTCTAAAAAGTTACTTCTATTGGGTCAATGATTGTGAAATTGGTTTCTATATTGTAATCTATCCCCATTTGAATATAATTATGAATTTCAAAGTTAAATCATCTTGAGTTTAACATCAAATCACCACCACATAAATTCGGCCAAATACAAATCAAGATGCTGAAGTGCAATTCCTCATTTTTTTTATTCATCCAATTGACTGAACTCCAAATTCCTTCTACATTCTTCATATGGACAATGGTTTCTGGATCAATGAAATTATAGCTATGATTGCATCAAAAATGTTCGGATACGGAAACTCACAGTTCATCTGTTTTGTAGGATTTCCAGCAGTCCAAGTACACTATGGTAACCTCTTCAATGTTATCTTTGATGGCTTGCATGAGAATCAGTGCTGTCCTATTGGAAATTCTTATGATGAAGCATTGGTCCATGTCTTGTCAGAAACCCCATATATTCACTGCTCCAGAAATATTCAGGCAGCCTGGTTCTTGTGCTTACTAAACAGACATTCATCAATATCCACTACTTTCTCTGGTCCTCCAATTTTTTAAATCTCTCTGGTTATCATGGCAGACACACAGGCAGTTGATGATGGTTTTGAGTGATATTTCCAGCTGGTCTTCACATTATTCAATGGATGTCATGACCAGCTGCAGATGAATCTCAGAACAATGATGAAGGTGATTCTAGAGCCCTGGAACCATGTTCCCTTATGAATGGAAACTTTATTTTGGAAATCTCGAATATAACAACACCATTGTTTATCTGATATATAGATGTAAAGGCTCATATCATAATCATTGTCACACACTTTTTTTAATGGCAGGATACCATATATTTGGAAGAAATGGACTTTGTTCAGTTTAGTAGTGAGTAGCTTTCAAATTTGACTACTCATTTTCATAATAGAAAAAAAATCACAGGTCAGCACTTGAAGAGGGTGGTGTTGTGTATATGAGACATGGATTAGTCATGCCAGGATTATTGGATGACATCACAGCATAATATAAAATGTAAAATTAGCAGCAAAAGCAAGATTTTTATGTAAAAAAATTTTTTTCCAGATTGGAAATAGGATATAATATTCATGGAAAAAATATTATTTTCTTTCCTTTTAAAAGATTGTAAATGTGTTTAATTTGGTGTTTATTTCCAGATTCATTTGTGAGACCAATTTCCAATCACAGTAGGGCCAATCCCAAAGGACCTTATTTGTAAAGGTTTTAAAAGGAGGTAATATTTAACTTGTCTTCCAGATTTTCTGAGCAGATAGAATATGTACAGAAATGTCCGATTATGGTTAAAGAGAAACCATTTTATATCACATGACATTATCACATGTTTGTATCAAGTGTTTTGCTGCAGGATATATTTTAGAGAAGAATGAATTTACTTATTAAATTATTTTATAAATTTGTCATTTTTGTAATGCAATAATTTCATCAGCTGTAGTATAAACAAATTTAAAAGATAGAATTAAACTTTTTCACAAATTCATTAAATATGTTTGTATTTTTGTCTTCTCTCATACTGATTAGTTGTTTTTTAAATTTATTTTCTAAGCAATAAATACCATTATTCGAATTGGACTAGTAATATAATTTTATTAATCAAGTTGCAAAAAATATTCTTTAATACATATTTAATATATATTTATAGAAATCCTAAACCATGCTCTTTCATTAAACAATGTGTATACAAATAGAAAATTCTCCATGCAGTAGTGTCACCTAGTGCAAGCCTTAATAATCAGTGGATGCAAGAAGATTTGTGCATAAAATCCCTATCTATCTAGACTAGTTTCTAGCTTGTGGCTTTCATCAGTGAAAAGCATTGGATCTGAGAGTACTGCATCTAAATGTTAGGATTTAGGTGATCATGTGATATTTTAGTGGTTTGAAATAAGTGTTCTAATGAAAAGGTGACTGCTTTTCATCAAGTTGCTTTTGGGATTATCTTTAAATCAATGCATGTGTTATGTTGTGATATAACCTAGCTATTTACCACAAACATTTTCAGGTGCTAATATGTCTAGATCATGAGTTACAATGTAAAATGTGATAGCATGCTTCATATCTTTATTATATCAATCTTAGTGCTTTCTGTGTCAAAAAATATTGCAAAATACTTGGAAACCTTTTAATGTTTTATGGTTCTATAGACATATATAGTTTTTTTTTTATAAAAAAGAATAACATTGGGACATTGTTCCATTATGGTTTAGGTTTGAAACACAATGCCATTTTTTATACTATTACTCATGATCCAAACATGCTTAATAGTTTGAAATTTTTATGGTAATTAGCTAAACTATGTGATCATATGATGTTTAGTAGTCTAAACTATGTTGCCATATAACACTTCTAGGAGAGAACTAATCATCTTTTCACTGGGGCATGCACTGTGTGTATGCATCTTATGAAAAACCTTTGCTCAGTAATGAGTGAGAAGTTTATGCCATGTTGTTAGACCAATATTTTTTATTACTTTATATTTTTACAAACTACAAGATGTAAAAAGTTGATAGAAACTAGTCTCTATTTTATGGGTGTGTGCTGTAGTAAAAAAAATATGTTATCTGCACAGGTGCAATGATCCAGGTGTTTGATGTGTCTAACTCATCCAATGAATAAAGATTTTTTGCATGTAAAGTAATGCATCGTGAGGGAGCATCATTAGGAATTTCTATGTTGGTGAATAACTGTAATATAATGGAAGTTAAGATGTGCTGATTGTAAGAGACTTAGACAGAGATTACATGTCAGGTAGATAGATGGAATAAGAAAGTTTGTTGACATAATATGGAAAAGAGATTGAAGAACTGGATTAAACTTGGGAGAAATACTTCCATCCAGTAATGGATTGATAATGGTTGAAAACTATGATGATGAGCTGGTAAAAAATTTAAATTAATTTAGTATTACATCCAAAAATATTTATTTATATTTCCATTTTTTTTAAATTTGCAGCAGATAACTGATGCATTGTGGGGCCACTTTTCATTAGTCATATTTAAAAAATAATCATACATCCATTCATCATCAAAATGACAAATTTGTTAGTTGAGAAAAATTATGTAGGAAAATATGGAAAACTTGTAAATCAGCACTTTAATATAAATGCTAAATAAAATTTAGCTTTATATATATATATGTCAAAGCGAACCTGGGCCGGCTGCTTGGAAGGCTGCTACGCTAACCGCTAGGCCACCAAAGCTCGACTAAAATTTAGCTTTAAACATGAATTTGTTTTAATTGGGAATTTCAACTAGACAAGGGATTCCCAAATGTTTTTGAAAAGAAGATCACAAAGACACTTTTTTAATGAAAGGAAGCAAGGAGAAAATGAATTTTCGAAATAAACTTCTCATCTCGAAGCACTCACAAAAAAAATCTGGAATCAAACCCCAAAAATGAATTAAATAATTTGTACTCATTTAATGATTGTATGTGTTTATAAAAAAATTTAAAAACTCTTTATATATTAGAAAACAATAAAATTAAAATTTTAAATGATGGGTGGATTTGCTGATTTTTGTAATGTCAGATTTATTGCCGGAAGTATCCATTAATAAAAAGTCGTATAGATACTGATCTGTTTTACATGACTGAATTTTTCATTTCTCGTATTTCATTTTAGAAAATGTTTATTTAATATTAGGGTATGAGCATAGACTTTCACATGACCCACCACTCTCCACTCCATCTAATAACACTGATACACTTAAACACATATGTTGAAAAGATAAATAATCACCAATGTACGTATTTCACGCTAAACCAGCAATCATCAGTTGGTCCAGATTATCATCTCCCACACATATATACTATAAGTGCTCAGATATATATTAAGATAGACAATCCTCATACTTTAATGGACAGGCCTCAATCTACTCCACACTCCAACTCTTCAACCGTCCAATAAAGTATGAGGATTATCTATCTTAATATATATCTGAGCACTTATAGTATATATGTGTAGAGATGATAATCTGGACCAACTGATGATTGCTGGTTTAGCATGGAATACGTATATTGGTGATTATTTATCTTTTCAACATATATGTGTTTAAATGTATCAGTGTTACTAGATGGAGTGGAGAGTGGTGGGTCATGTGAAAGTCTGTGCTCATACCCTAAATTATATATATATAGACACAGGTATAAATAAGCCTGTGTTTCAGTTAAAATGTTTATTTGTAAAAGGATATTTTTCCAATATATGTGTTTAAGTGTATCAGTGTTACTAGATGGAGTGGAGAGTGGTGGGTCATGTGAAAGTCTGTGCTCATACCCTAATATTACACACACACACACATATATATATATATAGACACAGGTATAAATAAGCCTGTGTTTCAGTTAAAATGTTTATTTGTAAAAGGATATTTTTCCAAAATAAATATTATTTTTCTGGTTATCTGTATATTTTTGAATAGTCAGTAACAACTAAATCCACAGTAAAGATTATAGTATGTTGGCTTTCATCTATGAGAATATTGGATTACAGTGCATTATTTGGTGAAATGTTGAACTCTGGAGATCAAGGTTCATCAACCATAGCTTCAACTCTGTCACTTCTAATGTCTGAACTTCTTATAAAGTCCTGTGTAATAAAACATTTCAATTATTTATTTTTTAAATTGGATTGCATATGCATTTCCAGCAATTACCATTCTTAATACTATCCAAGCTAGTAATTCAAAAGTTTCAAATACTATAATGTTTTGATCCTAAGGCAACTTGCTGGAATAATTACTAGGATCTGATAGTAGGACAGCATATATATATATATATTAGTAACAGAAGTCATCTATTAACTGTAAGTACATGTGACAAACCAGTTGGCCTGGATTCACTTTTGATACATAGCAGAGATAGCAGGAAAATTTCAATATAACTTCAAAATCTTTTCCCCAAACCATGGCACACTATAAGTAATTTTAACCTCTGCAAAACCTAAACCTGTAATGTTATCACTTTATTTTACATTTGAAAATATAAGTAAAAGTTCTGAAGAAGATTGCTGAGGCAATCGAAACCATCTAGTGGGTTGTAAAAAGTAATAAAGAACATAAATGATATTAATATTAAACTTGAAATGCTGAAAAATAAAACTGCATCTATAAAATACCATATGAATATGGAAGGATATATATTTGTAAACCTTTCATCTCATTTAAAAGCAATTGGAATAGCATACACCGATAAGAAAAAGCAGATGTATCCAAAGTAATTTGCTCATGTATGTAACTAATTAGAAAAGACCAAAAGAAGAAAATTTAAAGAAGCTGCTGATATAGTAGTGACAAATAATCTGTAAGTCAATCCATTGTCATATTTCATAATATTTTGAAGTCACTCATTATTTATAATCTTTGGAAACCACTCGTTGATCTCGTTCTTAAGAAAAAATTGGAGAAATCAGGAAAAACTTCATAGATAAGTATAAATACATATTAAATTTTTGCTGACTGTTGCCTTTGACAGACTAGCTTAATTGATGAGAGCATCTCTTTAATTTTAATATTGATGATCTAAAGATTCATGATTCAATTCTGGGCTAGTAATGTCATTGGTTAGGCCAGCAATACTTGAAGATAAGGGGGAAATACCATTTAAATTGTTATGGCATGTTACTAAAGCTCTGTGCTATTACTAAGAGATGAATGTAGTCGAAAAGTTTAAATAAAGTTTGAATCTTTATAGAGACATTTAACAAATAATATTAAGTGATGGAAATTAGTCGAACATAAAAATTCAAATCAAATATTTCCAGAACTTTCAGATAGATCTTTCAAATATTAGTTTAAGCAAATGTAAAAATAAAATAAAGAAAAAAGCTGTAATATAATATTTCTCATTGATGAATGTCAATAGATAACGTTTAAGTAAATTGATTAAGGCTTTTAATGCAGTCGCTAAAGGTAAATTAATGCTTTATTTTATGATTCTGTTGTATTTGACAACTACTAGAACTTTGATTGCCCAGAAAGGTCTACTCCATAAACTTTCAATCACTTTTGCATTCAGTTTATCTAATTTTGAAATAAATTTGTTTATGAGAGCAGAGGAGGGAGTCTCAATATAGAAAATCAGTTTCTAAAAGATAGAGAACCATATCTCAGACTGGATGATTTATGATTAATAGATAAATGGGTAAATAAAAATTGCAGATGCATATCATATAATTGCCAATAATACACATCTAGTGCATATTCTAAAAGTTTATTATGAAATAAAAACATCTTCCATGCTTTTGACCTGAGGTTCAAATTCAGGCTAGGTAAAGTTATTTTGAAATGGCTTTAGATAGATGATCTATAGCCTATCTAACTAATTATCTAACACTAGTAAGAAAATGGTTATTTAGTTATTTTTAGCTAAAGGATAAAATATAAAAACTGCTCAAATTGTCACTCAGAATTTGACAAATCTTACAGGTATGACCATTGTTTTCACTATTCTTTGAAGTGCTGCCAGAGTGGCCTTTGATTTGCAGAGGAAAAAGCTGTTTTAACATACTTCTTTATAAATGAAAAGGTTCTAAATTTCAATAGCAGTAATAAAATCTATCATTTGATTTGTTTCAAAGCACATTATCATTTGCAGATTAGTCTTCTTAAAGAATTTTATTTTTACCCCTTGAAATGTCACCAAAAATATTCATATACTTGCCTATTTAGTTCAAATCTTGCAATGCATGGATCACTGCTGTGGTAAAGTTACAGACTCAAGAGTTCAATGTCTATGGATTACAACATTACTCAGTCATGTCGATGCTCAAACATGATGAATTTCTGAACAATAAATCGTGATTATTTTTATCCTATGTAGTTTTATGCTATAGTATAGTAACTGATTCAGAAGCTCACATCCAAGGATTATATCCAGTTCTATCACTTCTCATGCTTAAACTTCTTATGAATTCCCGAGCAATAAACCATTCAATGATTTTACTGGAATTCAAATGCTGGTGAACTTTGAAATTTTTTTCAGTTAGCATAATTCTTAATATTCTTTCTAGATAATCAACCTCTCTGACCAACCAATATTGATCTTAATGATTTATCAATTTTTCAACAGAGTAATAAGATCAGGGGGATATCTTGGATTGTTTAGGTATTTGTTATTTAAACCACCAAACATCACACCAAGATATATGGGTACTGAACTGAGTTCAGACCACTATGACTATATAAGCTAGTGAGCTTGGATTGAAAATATTGTTGTGTTTTCAATTTCGGACTCATAGTTTTGTAGTTAAGTAGAGATAAAAGGTGGCTGTTGGAGGGTTGCATTAGCAGTGCTCTCAGATCGAAGCTCCTCACTGATGAAAGCCACAAGTTAGAAACTAGTCTGGAGATATTGTATGAGCAGGCACTAAATAGGGATTTCATGCACAAACCTTCTTGCATCTATTGATTACTCTGGTTTGCATTGAATGGCACTACTGTATGGAGAATATTGCCTATTTTATTTATGAAACATGGTGAATGTGGAGATCTTGTATGCTTAATAAACATCAAGTTTATCTTTTAAAAATGTAAAACAGATTTAATGTTTATCTCTTGTTTTATTTAAGAAAATTTCTGATTGTATTTTTTTCATTCTGGAGTTTTTTTCCTGATGATGAGAATGCACTCACGGATAACAAGAATGAGCTTAATCAAAATTCTAAGTAGGATTGGCAACATTTGTAGATAATTCAGGATAATGATTGTTTTTGTGACAGTTTCTTGAGAAAAGTTGGGCTTTTGGAATAGATTTTTTTTTTTGTGAATTGTCATCAAAATAAACAGAAAAACTTTTTTAAGTAGAGCGATTTAAATTTAAATTTTTTTTAGACTTCTTTGGATTTCACTTTATAAATGGCTTATTAACCAAGGCATTATTTCTATTCATTGACTGTAAAATGAAAATAATCTAATATTAATCAGGAATTCATCAAAAATTCAAATACTGGAAGTACCGGAGCTGGAATCAATATGAAGATCTTATGCCCAAGAGACTGATATTTTACCATTTTACTAATCCACGCAGGCTACATTATATGTGATAATGACACTGTATATTTGCACAAACACACTTCATATTTTGAGAACACACAGCAATAATTCCAGTTCTTTTTTGTTCGTCTTCACAAAACTTATCTTTAACTTTCTGTTTAGTATTTCATATCACTGTTGTAGGTGTTAGAATGAGTGTACTTATTTAGAAATGGGATCTATTAGTAATTGACTTGTTTGTTGCTTATCTGATATTCAAATACTGGAAATAACAGAATTGAGTTGTTACCCATGACCTTTGGCTCTTATATCGACTTCTCTATACTGTACTAAACCATACAAACCAAGTCACTTCTCATTTTAATCATAAATACACACTTTTTTTCTACTTTTAACGAACCCCTTTGTATATTTAATTTAATCGTGCACGGAAAAAGATTTTACTTGTAGAAACTGCCTACCCAGAGCAATTTAAAATAGTTTGTATGAGCCTATCATTATTCTTTTACAAATTAATCAAACATAGATTAGGTTATGGTCTTGGTCGGAAATTGAAACATTTTCATTCCAACTGTCAATTAGTTTGATTTGCGGTTGTGCACTATTGACTAACAAAGCAGATCTAAACTTCACGCTATATATGAATAAAGCGTTAACGTGCCAATGACTGCTACATATATATATATGTAATATGTTTATTTCTATGTAAGTGGAAGTTTTTAGATCGTTTGTTCATTATGTTTTCTAAAATTAACAGTACACCTGCTGTTTTATTTTGAAGTCACAGAGCCGTTCATTTTACTGTTGATATTTTGTTTATTATTAAACTATCTCGATGTTGGTACTGCAGTTATGAGAACTTTCGCATCTGTTATTTATTATTTGATTACCAAGTGTAAAAAAATAAAATTGCACTTGAGCAAAAACGAATTTAAAATGTTCAAAAATATATCTTTAATTAGAATTATACATTTTAATATTTTATTTACAAGATCAAAAGATTTGATTTTTAATATTATCTGTGAAAACATCAATTTTCAAGCACGTGGATTCATTTCCACTTGATCAACTAACTTTTATTTTTTTTGGAGATAAAATTGTTCATTTAACGTAAATATGTAAATCTCAAAAACAATATAACTTGCGCTTCCATACACCTAAATGTTTTCGAAAATGGTTATCTTCATTCCACTCAAGAGCCATCTGCTGGGAACTTAAATAATTAATGAACATTATATGGTGTAGCACTGTAAAATTCTAATCTCCAAATTCATTATTGGTTTTGGCTTTTATTAATGAAGATTAGGATTCAAAGCTGGATCTAATGCCCTTATGCATCTAGCATTTATTTTTTACTTCTTGCTACTAATTTGAAATTTTAAAAAAATTACTAAATATAAATTTCTAAATTTTAAATCCAGTTTAATTCACTTATATAATTATATAATCTGAAAACAGGTCAGCTTTTTTTAGCAACTTCAAGGTTAATACCAACAACAATATTAACATTGCACGAGTCTCTCATGCTTTCCAGAGCAATTATCTTTACCCTATTCTATAGTCATTTACTGTAAGCTTGAATGATCAATAAACATCAAATGATATACTGCTATAAAATCACCATTTTCAGACTGGTTTCTGTTATTTGCCTTCATCAGTAAAGATTAGAATTCAAAACTAAAACAATTGCACTTTTGCACTTAGCAGCCACTTTTTACTTCTTTATACTATTTAATCTAGAAATCTGAAATCTAAAAAAATCCTAAGATTTTAAATTCAGGCTAACGCATTTGCATAGTTATGAATACCTGACATGAGATTAGCTTTTATACATTTTAAAGGTCTAAGTTTTGTAACAATTGTAAGCTCTCCTATACATCTGCTGAGAACATTAATAATAACATCACATGAACATCTCATTTGCTCATATGTTATAAGAACAGTATCTTCACCCTGTTTTAGAGACATCTACTCTAATCTTGGATCATTAATGCTTATCATGTGGTATAGTTTTATAAAATCCCATTTCTGACCTTAAAATCTGATTCACTGCTATATTGTTTTGGAAATGGTTGATCTTTTTAATTATTACATTTTTATTTTAAAATTGTTTAATTCTATCTAGTGAATTACTATTAGCATAAAAATAAACAAATGACCAAAGCAAATTAAGAATGTTTTTTCATAATTATTGTTATTGCTTTTCTTTTTATTTACAAGCTATATAAAGTTAAACCACTAAACATCACATGATCACCATCTCATACTAGCACATAATTGTTATTAAACAATTCAAAACAAAAGCAAAACTCTCCATATAGTAGTGCCATCTTGTGCTAACAAGAGCAATCAATGGATGCCAGAAGGCTTGTGCATAAAATCCCTATCTAGTGCCTACTCATCCAATATCCCCAGACTAGTTTCTGGCTTGTGGCCTTCATCAGTGAGGAGCCTTGGATCTGAGAGCACTGCACCTAGATCTTAGGATCTAATGCAACCCTCCAGCACCCACCTTTTAACTCTATTTAACTACAAAACTATGAGAATGAAATTGAAAACAATATTTTCAATCCAAGCTCAATAGCTTATATAGTCATATGGGTCTGAACTCAATTCAGTACCCATACATTTTGGTGTCTTTGGCTCTTTAACAACCATAGCCACCACTATCCTATTAGGCAGGATTGGTGTTAAACCACTAAACATCACATGATCACCATCTCATACTAGCACACAATTGTTATTAAACAATTCAAAACAAAAGCAAAACTCGCCATATAGTAGTGCCATCTTGTGCTAACAAGAGCAATCAATGGATGCCAGAAGGCTTGTGCATAAAATCCCTATCTAGTGCCTACTCATCCAATATCCCCAGACTAGTTTCTGGCTTGTGGCCTTCATCAGTGAGGAGCCTTGGATCTGAGAGCACTGCACCTAGATCTTAGGATCTAATGCAACCCTCCAGCACCCACCTTTTAACTCTATTTAACTACAAAACTATGAGAATGAAATTGAAAACAATATTTTCAATCCAAGCTCAATAGCTTATATAGTCATATGGGTCTGAACTCAATTCAGTACCCATACATTTTGGTGTCTTTGGCTCTTTAACAACCATAGCCACCACTATCCTATTAGGCAGGATTGGTGTTAAACCACTAAACATCACATGATCACCATCTCATACTAGCACACAATTGTTATTAAACAATTCAAAACAAAAGCAAAACTCGCCATATAGTAGTGCCATCTTGTGCTAACAAGAGCAATCAATGGATGCCAGAAGGCTTGTGCATAAAATCCCTATCTAGTGCCTACTCATCCAATATCCCCAGACTAGTTTCTGGCTTGTGGCCTTCATCAGTGAGGAGCCTTGGATCTGAGAGCACTGCACCTAGATCTTAGGATCTAATGCAACCCTCCAGCACCCATCCTTTTAACTCTATTTAACTACAAAACTATGAGAATGAAATTGAAAACAATATTTTCAATCCAAGCTCAATAGCTTATATAGTCATATGGGTCTGAACTCAATTCAGTACCCATACATTTTGGTGTCTTTGGCTCTTTAACAACCATAGCCACCACTATCCTATTAGGCAGGATTGGTGTTAAACCACTAAACATCACATGATCACCATCTCATACTAGCACATAATTGTTATTAAACAATTCAAAACAAAAGCAAAACTCTCCATATAGTAGTGCCATCTTGTGCTGACAAGAGCAATCAATGGATGCCAGAAGGCTTGTGCATAAAATCCCTATCTAGTGCCTACTCATCCAATATCCCCAGACTAGTTTTAAATTAACAATTTCGATTTCATATATTAAAATCAAAATGGCTGATTTACTGTTACTTATGTAAGTTGAACAGTGATTTTATTTATATGTCAGACTGGTCACATTTAAGGCAGCAGAAGGGTATGGTTGTACTTGAAGGATGCATTCTGCAGGATAATTGGATATTTTTTTTTATATGGTTTAGTAACTATCTAATATTACTTTAATGAATTTCTGCATATATTTTATTTATTATCTATATATTTTTATGGTAAATAATATCTCATTTTGATAAATATATTAGTTGTATTGCTCAGAATTTAAAAGTAAATGTGTACACTTAATTTTTTTATTAATTAGTTGTGAAGTGGTATGATATGACCACTTTTTTTTATTTTTTTATCAAAGTCAGGAATCACAGCCAATATGTCCAAGAAAAACCTCCTGTAATGCTATGAAGCTCCATCTAGTAGGCAGACTATACACTATATCAGCATCAAAAAGTTTATTATTATAATATAATCAATTGTTCTTATTCTTTTTCTTTTTGCTAAATCAGTAGTCAAACAAAATATTACTTTAAAAATATTTGGTGAATATTTGAATATACTGTCATCACTCCCTCATGAATGAGTATGGCCATTCAAAAAATATCACTTTAAGATGACTTGGGATATATTCAAAATAAATTAATGGTATCAAATGACCCTTTGAATTCCCACTTGTTAACAACAAAAGATGTCAAGTCACTCTTTTGTTAGTAGTAGTTTTGAAATTTAAACTTAAAGGTTCTAAACCGCTTTTATAGGTATATTACCTCTAAAAATATTAATTTGAAAAAGAAAAGAATCTTGAAAAGTTATTGGATAAAATGTTTTACACTGATATTATAATTATTTTTAATCATAATAAGGAAATATGAAAATAATTGAATTGTTTTTTGTTCAAGAGTTTACATGATGACTCACAAAAACTTTGAGCACAAAAAATTGCAGAATGAGGCTGCTGATTCTAAGATGACGAACTCTAGAATTCATTCTTCCAAAAAATGAAACTCCAGCATAATATTCCAAAATTCTTTCCAAACCTTTCTATTAACCCCTATAATCATCTGATATTCATTACTCTTTTTTTAGTTCATTATTTAATTTTTTGTTCTTTATATCTTATACCCATCCACATCTTTCAAATTGGTTCAGCACTTATGATTACATTGATTTCAATTTATCTTCTGCTTTGTAATTTTCTCAAGAAATCTTTTTTGCACACACTCTTGTCAACATTTCAATATTACAAATCCTACTTCTCCATCTCAATTTTTTTTAAAATTCTTATTCAAATCCACAATCTAAAATCCCACTTTTCAAATATCACTTTTTCTAATTATCCAGGTCTTGTTAAATTTATTCTTAATACCTTCAAGTGTTGCCATGTTAACAGAAGAAATAGATGCAATACTTTTTTCTATTTCTACTGCTTACTTCTTCTTTATCACAACTATGGTCATCAGAAGATCAACAATATTTGCATGTCTAACTGTTACATAAGATTAGTCTTACAAATAAAGTCCATATATGGTATTGTTCAAAAAGTTTGTAAATGCTATGGATGATATAAAGATTTAATATCACTTTATGCAGTTCATATATACATTTTCTGTAACTTTTCTTCGAGCCTATTTTTCTCTTAAAGTATCTGACAATCATTATTAGTCTTATTACATGGGCAATTTAGAATAGTAGGAGATTGGCAGGCTCATTCATAAAAGTTCTTGGATTTAAACTGAGTCTATCACTTTCAATGCCCAAATGTGAGCTCAGAATGATTAGTTATTTGATTATACACAGTGTGTTCCAGAAAAAAGGTGCCTTCCTATAGAACAACCTTTTAATCAATGCTTACGCATCATCTTATTTTAACAATTCACTAAAAAAATTTTAAGACATTCTTACAACTGGATCACAACTTACAGCATAAAATATGACAGTGTGTTTTATGCTTTCATAGACCATCTTCAATGCTTTCTCTGCCTCCACAAAATCTTGCAAACCACTTGAAAATAATCTCACAATTCATGCCTTCATTTCCAGACACAGTTAACGTTATTTCAAACATCTCAAAACCAATTTTGATCAATTTAAAACAAAATTTAATGTTAGCTCTTTGTTTTTTCAAGACCTAAGATATGAAACACAGTCATATTTTACATCATAACTTATGGTCCAGATATGCTAGCACTTTAAAAATCTTGTGGGAACAGCTGAACTATGTTGATACATACATTGATTCAGAGATAGCAGTTTAGGCAGTTTGGCAAGAGAACCGATCAGCTTTTCACTGGGACAGAATCCTTCAATATTCTCACTAATATATCAGTGGTATAGGTATTTGTTTTCATGTGATTTCTTAACTATGTTAGATTGCATTTTTTTGTGAGCATCGGCAGAAAAAACTCTTCCAAGTTATACAGATATTCACACATAATAAACATAATTAGGATGGAAACAGATACTTTTGTATGTAAAAGAATAAAAACAAACTAATTACATAAATTCTAAAAAAGCTTAATTATTTATCAGCAAAACGTTACTCTTAATGGTATGTTATAGTAAAAGAAACAGTTGGAATGTATATGTGGGCTAATGATTAATAGTTGATAAATGTTGACTATTTTTAACACCTCTCTGTTAATATAAACATTTGAAGTTATTTATCATTGAAAGGGTTATGTTGACATGAGATATAATGAATTGGTAATTATTTTAGTTTATAATTGTTCTCATGGCAAATAGCAAACTAAAAAGTGGTGTTTGCAAGCAATTTTGTTTCTGTTTTTAAAAAATAATTGCAAAACCTCAAGGGGGGGGAATAAATAATCAACAATTTTTAATAAAACAACCTTATATACATCCGCATACATGTACACCTATGCACATGTGTATCATCATCAACTATTATCAATCCACTGCAGGATCTCTCTAAGTTCAATCCATCTTTTCCTATCTTTAGCTTCTCTTCTCCACACCACCCCTGCACACTTTCTTATTTCATCCATCCATCTCCCATGTGGTCTCTTTCTGGGTCTTTTACAATCTCTTGGAATCCAGTTTAAGATTTCAGTTGTCCATCTATTATCATCTCTTCTAGCAATATGTCCAGTCTAACTCCACTTCAGTCTTTTAATTTTTTCAATGAGGTCAGTAACACCTGTTTGTTCTCCTACCCATATATTGTGTTTTCAATCTCTTCTTGTTACTCCCAACATGCATCTCTCCATACTTCTTTGAGTGGTCTGAAGTCTCTGTATTGCTCTCCTATTAAATGTCCAAGTCTCAGATCCATAAGTAAGAACTGGTAAAACACATTTATTAAAAACCTTCCTTTTCAAACACATAGACATATTTCCTTTTAATATCAAGTTATTTCTATCAAAAGCACTCCAAACAAGTTTAATTCTATGGTTATTGTCATCCATTATGCTTTCATCTGTATTAATAATCTGACCAAGATATTTGTATATGTATATATAAATATTGAAATGATGGAAGTTTGATATGCTGCTAATATCAGAGCACCAGCCTTCTTTATCAAACTATCAGTAAACTTAAAATGGCTATTTATATATAATACCCCCCTTTCTTATAGTAATAGCTGATTTAATAAATGATTTTATTTAGAGTAGATTTCAAAACATTCAGGTATTATTAATTTTTTTTCAATACAAAGTTGGTTTAAGTAATGTCACATCATATTATTATTTTACACTTACTATTAGTTTGATAAAAAAAAGGCTAACATTTTGTTATTAGCAAGATATGAAAGTTTTACTACCTTCATATTTACATCTGGCTTATGCTGCTATAGTTATTTGTCTATTTTATGTTTGACTACAAATTTTTCTTTCACGAATGATTTTAATATCAGTAGAAATTAGTGCATCCATGTGAAATTGCACTAAAAAAGATTGTTACATATAACTCTGATTTGAAGTTTGGTCTAAATAATATCACTAATCAAACTACTCATCTCTGTAAGAGCAGGTGGAGATGTGCATAGATGGTCAATGATCATTTTATATTTACTATGAAGAAAACTGGTACTTTGGGATTACAGATGTGTAGTGGTTTGATCACTTCATCATTTACATTTGGATGCAATGCTGAATTTAGGTGTTTATTTCATGTGCATATATATATATATATTTCTTAAATATAAAGTACCCACTGTATATAAGGGATTTCTTAATTTCCCCATGTTTTTCTGTATTGCATTTCAAAACTTATTTCTGGATTTCAATGTTACATTATTCCTAAATAACTTAATATTTTTTACACACACATACCCACACACTCACATATATATATATATGTTCAACCTTTTAATAGCTTTAATTGTTTGTGGGTTGTCCTGTTAATCATGTTATTGTTGTATTTCTTATGAAAATCTTTAGATAACAATCCTTTGCCATTTAATATCCAAATATTCTCTCTTCATTAAAAAAAATTAGGGCAGACACAGGGCAATAAAGAAAAAAGTACCCTAGCCATTTGGGAAAATTTCTTATTGTTTTACTCTCTAGCTACAAATAGCTAAATGTCTATTTAGCAACTAATAATTGCATGACGACAAATATATTCATAGCTGGCTATGGGCCAGCAATTTGAAAAACATCTGGTTTTATGAGTCTTGGAATTGAGAACACTAATCTCTGTACCATGCCTTGTGTGGTTTAATGCAGTGGTGGAGAACCAAATTATGAAGATTAAGGTATTGATCTTCACCTAATTCTGTCACTTCCATTGCTCAAATTTCTTACGAACCCTTGAGCAATAAACTGTTTAATTATTATTTTTACCTCTATAATATGATTTATATTTTATATGTGCTCACCAAACATGCATAGGATTTTGTTTTTAATTAGCTAACCCATAATCAACCAAAGCCATTCAATTACCAGTCAGTAAATGGATATCGAATTATCTTTAATTAGTGGGTAAAAATAAGAGGGATAAATCTTAAACCTTCACTCGTTTCTTTGCACTTACTTTATGGAAATTTGGTGGAGGAGCTTTATCCTACAAAAAAGGTATTCAAAACTATCTTACTACTTCACCACACACACACACACACATACACACACAAAGTGTGTCCACTAAATTTTTCATTATTTTATGTTTTTTGTTTTGGTTATTTTTAAAAATTCTTTATGTGGCTTTAGTTCAATTGAAGAGAGCTGAACTCAAAAACTAAAGGTTGCCCAACCTAACATTTCTGGTGCTTAAAGTGTCACATAATCTTACAAGTGAGTAAACAATTAATTACTTTTATTTTTGTGTTTGTGGGTTAGTGCAGTGGTAAAAGATTTGACATCTAACGCTATCTAAATTGAAGTCCAACCTCTTTTGGTGTTCGAATGTCACATGATTTGAACAATCAGCGATTTGATTATTACTTAACATTAACATAGATAAATAAATGCAGAACCTACACTCCTGTATATATATATATATAGGTAATGTTTAATAGATTTTCTCAAAATATGAAAATAAGGATTGATTATGATGAATTAGAAGAAGTTAACATTACAAATATCTTGGGCAGATTATTAATACAGATGGAAACATAATGGATGAAATTAATCATAGAATTAAACTTGGTTGGAGTGCTTTTGGTAGAAATAACTTGATACTAAAAGGAAATATGCCTATGTGTTTGAAAAGAACGTTTTTTAATAAATGTGTTTTGCCAGTTCTTACTTACGGATCTGAGACTTGGACACTTAATAGAAGAGCAATACAGAGACTTCAGACCACTCAAAGAAGTATGGAGAGATGCATGTTGGGAGTAACAAGAAGAGATTGAAAATGCAAGGTATGGGTAAGAGTACAAACAGGTGTTACTGACCTCATTGAAAAAATTAAAAGCTGAAGTGGAGTTGGGCTGGACATATTGCTAGAAGAGATGATAATAGATGGACAATTGAAATTTTAAACTGGATTCCAAGAGATTGTAAAAGACCCAGAAATGGACCACATGTGAGATGGATGGATGAAATAAGAAAGTGTGCAGTGGTGATGTGGAGAAGAGAAGCTAAAGATAGGAAAAGATGGATTGAACTTGGAGAGACCTTCATCCTGCAGTGGATTAATAATGGTTGATGATGATGATATATATATATAGGTTAAGGCTATAGGATAAACAAGCCATGCAACTACTCTTTAATAACTTAGTTTTAAATAATAAATAATCGAACCGTTTATTGCTCGGGAGTTCATATCAAATTCGAGCATCGAAGGTTCGGAGCGGAGCCGCGATCTACGGACTTTAAACTCAGATTCCGTATTCTATCATACCTCCGAATCATCAGGATACGACATAGTTTATATAAATATATGCGTATATAAAAATCACATAGTTTTTATAAATATACCACCGCTTATAAACGCACAAATCTATAAACTAATGTGCGCAAGCACTTAAAATATATAAAGAATTTAGAACCTATATTAGTGCAAAAGTGAATGACAATACAAAGTATTGAACTTAAAAACACTTTTTTTTATTATTATTAAAAGTAGAGAAAAAAACTCGGTTTCCATGTTAACCATAAAAACATCACATTATTTGGTTCATCTATTATCCATCTTGTCAATGGATCATTTGAGCAGAGATTTATTCTTCTGGTATTTCAATTCTAAACAGATCACTGGTAAAGATAATGGAAATAAAAATCAATGAAGCTGGCATTCATTAGTTTTATCAGCTGACTCTTGGAATTTATCTAGAAGAGAAATAATACTGTTAGATTTTTTAACTATGTATATATTTCTATTGAGAATATTAGATTATAATTTGTCTAGTCATTATTACTGATCTTTTTTAAAAGTAAAATTGTTTTTTTTTTAAAGGTGGGGGTGGGGGGAGGGGTCTCAAATATATAAAGAACAACAGAATTTTATCCATCTGGCGTAAATATATTCCCTCGGAAGATCCATCTCAAACTCTGTCAATTAGAACGTTCGAATGCCATAAGAGATCCCAAACGACAAACCATTTGATTATTCTTTGTTACAAACAAAGTCTTATTCCTGTATTTAGTAATAACGAGCTTTATTCCAGGCTTAGAAATTTATCAACCAGGAGCAATTATTTACACCCTATTCTACAGACATCCAGTATAAGTTAGAATAATCGATGGATATCAGAAGCTGTACTGCTATAAAATCATCAGCTCCAGACTGATCTCTGGCTTTTGCCTTCCTCTGTAATTACTCAAGCTTACAGCAGTTGGTTTTAGAGTAGAGTGATAATAACTGCTTGAAAGCAGAGAGGTAACCATATAAGAGATCTTGTGATGTTATTGTTTGGTAATAACCTTCCTAGCTGAAGGATACAAAGAGCCATTATTGTAGAGCTGAGATCTTTAAAATATATAAAAACTGGCATAATGTCTGATGTATATTACCATGAAAGACACAACCTGTGTTTAATACATTAAGATGCTTTTTAAGTTCAGGTTATTAGCATGAATAGCATACAAGACTAAAGAGTGTCTGCTAGATATATAAGAGTATTAATTCCAGCTTCAACTTCTAGTTGCTTTTGAGAAAGACAAAAATCTGTAACTGGTCTAAAAGACACTGATTTTAAAGCATCATACCCATTTAGTGTCCATCGAGTACTCAAATTCACAGTAGATGTCTCTAGATTAAGATAAAAGTAACTCCTCTTTTGGAAGCATATAAGTATTTAAGAGGTCATGTGATCTTGATAAATTTATCATCATATACTGACAGCCACATGAATGTGAGTACAACTGTTCTAACTCCAGAAGTAAAAAAAAAAAACAAAGAGAAAAGAAAATGAATAACGTAGTTTGGAATACTGTTTTTTTAAACTTCTTATCAGATTTTACTTTTTGAAAGACTTTAATGTCTTGTTTAATTATACTGCTCCAATGTATTCAATTTTGGGCATTCGTCCAGTGAAAGCAATCATTATTGCACCTCCTTATAATGTCATTGAGATAATCTTTATAATAAAACAGGACCTATCTCCTTCCTTCCCTTTAAAAAGGCTGTTGCTACTCATTTAATTCACATATCTAGTCCAATGACTATATCCTTGCATTAAGAAATATAACATCATTTCCAAAAAGCTGAAAAGCATATCAGTTGCATTTATTTTATTAATTATTAAAGAAATACTGCTTTTAATCCTATCAAAGATATTCATCCTATGAACTGCAACTTAACAAATGTCATGATCTAATAATGTGTATATTTGTTGCAATAGAGATTAAGACAAATTGAAAAAAAGTATACCCTTTTCTGTTTTTTATATACCATTTCTACATCTACTTATGTAGTAGGTCAGGGATCGGCTACTTTTTTAACATGAAAAGCCATTTATCCCGATGAAAAAAAAAAACTAAAAGAGCCACAAATGAGGAGATGAAAAATGTGGATTTCTGATTGGTTGTTTGTATTAAACATTTGTGTTAGTGATAGAACATAACAGAATCAGTGAACATGTAATGAAATATTTTTAAAAACATATAAACAAAAACAGAAAATCACATTGGCAGTTTGATGTATTCATAACTTTCTGTTATTTAAACATTTATCATTTACAGTAATTATTATTTCATAAATTATGCAGAAACCAAGGAACAATGTAGAAAAGTGCACTTTTCCACACCCAGAATCATGAAAATATTTATTTATAAATTTTAAGTAAAAATAACAAATGTATTTATGTTTATTATGATAGAAAAACCACAAGATTGTCGTCAAAAAGATGTATGTGACTCATAAGCTGCATGCTTCTGAACCCATATACCTTAGTGAAAAGTTCTAGTACCACTCATTATACAATTCTTTAAACTGATTGTTGGTTCATTGGAAACTAATTGTTATATCCTTACAGAAGATTTTTAAGTTCATATTGAAATGATGGTTGATATTAACTGCAGTTGGTACTATTACATACAACATGATGGAAAATAACTTAAGTTGCATTAGTGAAACTTGAGATTTAATATGCCTTTGGGGAACCATAAGGCTATATAGAAAGTAAAACATTCTTTAAATAGTCTACTTACAAGCTAAGGACTCTCTTAACACTTTGTAGACCATAGTGAAAGATTTTTTGCTATCTGTGATTTTCAAATCCTTTGCATATGATCTTAATCATGTTAGAAATATTTAGTTTGACTCATAAATGCTTATAAGATACATCAATATGCAAAAAAGATATGTCTGATAAGATATTAGTAATTGAACATATTGGTAATACTGATTTTTTTTAATATTCTATATTCTTTCACTTTTTTGCATATTTATTTTAAATAAAACAAGAAATTAAGCTATAATGAATAATATTTCTGTAATGCAATGTTTACTACACTGCTCTCACATAAGTTAGGGACTAATTTCTATCCATTTTTGAAACTTTGTGGAGAGATGTAATCATAAACGTAAACCTAAGATATGTGAAAAGATCTTTTTCACATATCTTAGGTTATATGTTTATGATTACATCCCTCAACAAAGTGTTAAAGGTATATAGAAATCAGTCCCTAACTTGTGTTAGAGTGGTGTAGTGAACATTACATTACAGAAATATTCATTGTTGGATAATCTCTACCCTAATGTATGACTAATGTATTCATAAAAGTGATTTGTGTCCAAAGTTGTGAGGCAGTAAGTTTGCAATAATCTATCTATCTATCTGTCTATCTATCTATCTATCTATCTATCTATCTATCTATCTATCTATCTATCTATCTATCTATCTATCTATCTATCTATCTATCTATCTATCTATCTATCTATCTATCTATCTATCTATCTATCTATCTATCTATCTATCTATCTATCTATCTATCTATCTATCTATCTATCTATCTATCTATCTATCTATCTATCTATCTATCTATCTATCTATCTATCTATCTATCTATCTATCTATCTACCGACCTACCTATCTATCTACCTACATACCTACCTACCTAACTATCTATCTGTCTGTCTGTCTATCCGTCTGTCCATCCGTCTATCTGTCCATCTATCTGTCTGTCCATCTGTCTATCTGTCTGTCTATCTATTTCTATCCGTCTATCTGTCCGTCCGTCTGTCTATCTATCTATCTGTCTATCTGTCTGTCTGCCTGTCTGTATATATATATATATACTAAAAATGATAAAGATATGTGTAAGAGATTGTGGTCTGGGCAAGCTGATGGGTTCTGGCTCAGTACAAGATATAGATCTTGGGGAGCATACATCTTTTTCACGTCTTTGGTCACATGTTTTTGATTACACCCCTCCTCAAGGTGTTAAAAATGGATAGAAACCAATCCCTATTTTGCGTGAGAGTGTTGTAGTGAACATTTAACTACAGAAATATTATTCATTATAGAATAATCTCTGAATGTCTAATAAAAGTTATTAAAGAAATTGTGCTTTTAACAATATTTTCACCATACAGTAGCCTTAAAACTATAATTTTTTTATTGTTATTTTACCTTTTTTTTTTTACGCGTGTACATTAGACTTATATTGATGTTTATATATATACACACATAAAAATCTTTTTATTTTTTAACCCCCTCCCTTTATTTTGTAAACTATTTAATATGACTGTGTTTGTATATATAGTATACTGTATATATCTTAATAGCATGCTATTAAAATATTACACAATCCCCATTAATAAATTAATGAAAATTGTCCTTTCTTTTCTTTCTTTTCAAAAATTATACGATTGATATAAAATAAAAACAAGTTCTTAAAAGTAGGAGTGAAAGAATTTTTTTTTATGATAATTTTTTTTTATGATAATTATATATCATTATATTTTTATTCTTTAAAATATATTTTTAAAAATATATTTATTTGCAGTTTTATTTAATTTTTATGTACTGAGTTGTTATGGTAAACTCAAATTTATTGATCGGTGTTGAATATATGTTTTAATATTAACAAATTCTTATTTTTAAAAAATAATTAAAAAAATATTTTATTTAAATATATATATATTGTTGATCAATAAAATATAAGTTTACGTTACAACTCAATATATAAAAATTAAATAAATATATAAAATTAAGAGTGTTTGAATAACTCATCTGACTTGTAAAAATTAATAAATGTATAAAAATATAGAAAATTTTGAAGAATAAAAATATAAAGATATATATATTATACGTATGCACGTACATTTATTATTTAATAGATTTAAAAAAACAGGTACATATAAAAGTACAGAATGTATTATAATACACAACAAAAAAACAAATAAGGTTATTATAAATTTATTAAACGCACATTAATTACACATTGATTACGTAAGTAATATTTACTGAGGCTATAACCTCGATAATATGCGTATAAAATGCGATAGTAGGGACCTCTACAGGTGTTTTAACCACAAGCTTACACTATGGAAGAAAAGAAGGTTATTGTGTCTTTGTGTAATAAACCAAAAAATATTGAATATAAAATTGTATTTTATTACTATTAAGAAGTCTAACAGGTAGCCAAAACTCAAAAACCTCTTAATAAAAAGCACTATTAAAAATTTAAGATGAAGTATAATAATTTTCTGTTTTATATTGGTATTTTAATACTTCCAGTGTGGACATTTTTTTGGCATTTTTTATTAAAAAATACTAAAATAGTTTATTTGTGTGTGTTGGAGGAAAAATTTAAATATGTATTGCAATTTATATATATCTTTACAAGTATAGAGGATTTGAATTCAGATTTTCAAGCATCCTTCAACTATCCACACTATCTCATACAACTGATACACATGACCACACACATGTAGAAAAGATTATGTGTGTGGTCATGTGTATCAGTTGTATGAGATAGTGTGGATAGTTGAAGGACGCTTGAAAATCTGAGTTCAAATCCTCTATACTTACAATTAAGCTCCCAGGTTTGTGAAGACTGCCTGGTTTTCAAATATTTATTATATATCTTTACAAGTAATTAAAGGGGATTTAAACCCAGACTTTCAAGCTCCTTTCAGTTATCCACACCATCTTATACACCTGATATACATGACCACACACTTGTGAAAAAGATAAATGATCTCCAGTATACATATTTTGTGCTGAATCAGCACTCATCAGTTGATCCAGATCATCATCATCTCCCACATGTATATATATAATCAGTGCTCAGCTTATATTAAGAAAATCTCCAAACTTTAATGGACAGGCTCCAATCTTCTCCATTCTCCAACTCTTCAGCCTTCCATATCATTGAAAATATGATGTTGGTATGTTCAATGCCCTGGGTTGCCAATTTTGATGGTCATACCATGTTGACCATAAGTCATTCTGACTTCTCATATGTAGAACCTTAGAACCATTTAAATATGCACAAGAGGGATGGAAATAATTTTTAAATTATTTTTTTAAGAAAAGATGTAGGTAATTAATTAAAAAGTAAATATTATTACGACTTTACCTATAAAACTATAAATAATGTTATGATTGCAGACTTATATGTACAAAATAAATTTAAACATGTATTTTATTAATTTATTTAATGTTATATATATATTAAAATTGTAAATAAAAACAAACCTTATTTGCCTTTTTAACTTCCTTCACAAATTAGCTTCATGAATGGCATTCATTAATTTACTGTCTTCCCATATATATATTGTAACCATATATTTTAGTATAAAATATAATAATTAATGTAACTGGTACAAAAATTTCCCTGTCTTCTTTTGGTGATTTGATTGGCTTGATTTGCACTTTGAACAGATTACTCTCTCATATTCAAAATAATTTATTAGAGAGAATGGGTAATATCTTGCCTTACTTGTTGTCTATATTATTTTAATAAATTTAAATTGCTTCTTTCCATATACTAATTCATATCAAAATGTTTAACTTTTTAAAAATTGGACAACACATTAAATTTAGTAAAATATTATTAAAAATAATAATAATTTTTATTTGTTTAAAATGGTCTTAAAAATTATTTCCATTGAATTAAAAAAAAAAAACCATTTGTTCAACTAAATTTAATTATTAAAAATAAATACAGTAATTACGTATGCGTTTCAATGTAAAAAAGAAAGGAGCGCGAATTAAAAAAAAAGATCGTCTGATAGTGCTGCTTTTGGAGGGAGAAAGAAAAGAAAATGGTAAAAGGCAAATGGTGTAAATATGATAAGCTTATTTTAAAATAGTTAACAAGTAAACGAATTACCACAAAGTTTTCTATAAACGTAAAAATAACATAGTGGTATTTAATAATAAGATGAATTGCTAAATTTAAAAGTCTGTTCAAGTCGGCTAGCCAGGTGGATCAAATCGCCAGTAATAATTTTCCAATATTACATTTGAAATATGTGGAGCTTTCCAGTTTAAAAGCAGAATTAATTATAAGATTTTGGTATGTTTTAAAATATTTATTATTCTACAATTTGGAAAAATTAAATAAGTATTTTAATTACAGAAGTTTTATAAATATGAAAATTTGCTTTTTAAAAAAGAAGAAGTTTAAATTAAAGTAAAATGTTAAAGTTATTAACATAGTTTAATATTTCCGTTTATAATTTTAATAAAAAAATATAGTATTGATTGATATTTAACTTTGCAATGCCAGTAATATATTTGCTAGTTAATTTGTTTACCATTTGGATAATAAAAACAGTCTTCAAATAATTAATCAAAGCTATTTTCTAATTTTATCGTCAGTTTGGAATGATTAAATTAATTGCTATAATTAGTGTTCCTAGATTTAAGCGTGGATAAATAAATATTAGCATGGATGTGATAAACTTGGAACAGTTTTAATAGAGAAATGTAGAAATTAATAACTTATGAAAAAACATTTTCATTTAAACTCTGCGTGTCATGTTTGGAATTGTTTCGTGTTTATGGAGCCACGTAAAATCGTTAATCTAATAGTGCTTATAATAACTAATACAAATGGATAAAATTACATGTATGGAATTCAACTATAATTGTAGCTATTACTTCGTATATTTATTGTTCGACACATCATACATGGATTTCACGGATCATATTTGTAGTTATAAAATGCTATACAATTTAATTTGTGATACACACACCTGCTAGATTTTATGTATTTGATGAATAATGCATTACTTTAATTTTATCGTTATATGAACTTGCATGTGAAGTTCATAAGTTATATTTTATTAAGTTTAAATTAATAGGGGTTGAATAAAATACTTATTCAAGAGAATAGCGCTTGCGAAAAAGCTTGAAAAGTACTAAATGAATTTATGAGATGTATCAATTTTTCATGAGGTATTTTGTGAGTCTTTCCAGATTTCTATTCCTATACTAATATTACTTATATTATATTACATATGTTTTATCTTAAGCAAGATAAGTTAGTACATTAGTTGTCCTGATTAGCGTAACATTTTATTATGCAAGAACCCACATTTGCTAAAATGTTAGTGTTTTCTGAATGGTCAGAATAACTGAGGAGGATGATTTTGCACTTTAATGTAAAGTAAATAGTAATGTTGTTTTATAATGTTAAAATGCATTAATCTGTGCCGGTGGTTAATCCGCAGATTACTTAATTGCCATTTTTGTATTTTACACTCATTCCTGCGCTGGTGGTTAATCCGCGGAATTGTGTAATTATACTTATTACTTTATGATGGTGTATAAATCCACAAAGCGTTTAGTGTTATTTAATTCCTATGTGTAGATGAATGCATCCACAGGAATATGGTTTTACTTCATAGATATAAGTTGGACGAAGTATTTTAGTTATTCTGCTAAATCATCTTCTTCCATTTGTGAGTATAATTTATAAGTTAGATTATTAAATTGTAGCAGGACATTCTATTCAAGTTACCTCATAATAATTAACTGTTGGTTGATTATTATTTACCTGAATGTAAGTTTAAATTTTCACTTTATTTAATGATTGCATTATAGCTAAATCCTACAGATATAATATTATTTATTATATTATTATAAGTTTACGGTATAGATTTATTGAATCTGGAAATGACATTAGATGTTTCATGAGTTGATGTTGAATTTAGTATAATTTCCTCAATACATTCATTATATCAAATTGAAATATAAGGTATGATTAGGTTTTTAAAAACTGTACCTATGATATGTTATTGAAGAAAGTCGATGGAATTATAATTTATTTATTTTATTTGTTTATTTATGTCTTTAATTATAACATTGGAATTAATTACTTATTATTCATAAATTTGTAAATAAACGTTGATTTATAATTAAACTTACTGTGCCGTTGCTATTTGTCATTCGTAAAATCAGAAATCATAAACCTTGGATAGAGCATACATTGAAGTACATACTATCGTCAACATGATATAAGAGTTTAGTGATATTTTGAGAAAACATTTGGATGCTTTTCGTCTTTGGTAGTTTATGATGTGTAAGGTACAATAAAATCCCATTTACCTTTTCCATCATTTTAGCTTTGCGTAGTTGATTCTAGTATACAATACAAATTGATTATTAAACCTGTAAACAGATTTACCTGATAATGACATGATTGAATATATTTACTTAACGTTTTTAAATTGTCATTTGTCAGTATAATAAGAGTCTCAGTGATATAGTAAACTATAAAAAAAGAACCCAAGTATTTAAGTTTATTTATTGCAAAGCTTTACTTGGACTAGCATTTGTATTAAAAATCATATAGATGGTTTAAAATTTCATAATCTTATGTAGTTCCACAAATTATGCCATCTTGTACATGGTCGCCATCGGGTCTCATACAATGAAAGTCGCAAATTAAGGTTTGAAAGATAATAACATTACATACTTATAATTTGTTTAATGTATTTTATCATACTACTATGATAGGTCTTCGCGGTACACCCTGGCTGCGATCAAATTAAATCATAAAAAGTTTATGTTATATCATTAGTTTGGTCTGTGGTAAGTTGCTCCAGATTTTGGTTGTGGTCTTTGGTGCACAATATAGATGGCATGATATGCTTTTGGTTACAGCTCTTAATAGCTGACAATGTGCAGCGGGAATTGATCGGTGATCAAGGTTACAATTCTTAGCGCACTTATGTTTTGGTGATATTATGTAGTTGGGACAACAATCGAACGGTTACAATATATATATATATTATTACTGCACAACAATTTTTTACAATACAAGAGGTTCTTTCTATTGATTCAAACTATAAATAAAGTATAATAGATTTTTATATGAATAAATTATGAAATTTTATATAGCAATAGTGATATCATGACATATAAAAGGTTTCTCAAGAAGTGAAACTTATAATAAAGCAATATCTCCATTAGACATTTCATTGCATAAAGAAATGGTTAAAGCAATGCATCATAAACTTAACTTCTGACTTGTAGAAAATTTGGCACAACTAGCAATTTTGTAATTCTTGTAATATTAATTGCTCTTTGTTAAGACAGCAGTTACATAGGCTGCATGTGCAATTGAGATTGTGGACTAGTACAACTTTTAGAATTTGGATCTGAGAAAAAGATGATTATGAAAATATTGTAAAAGGGGGCTATATAATAAAAAAGTTTTAAAAGACCAACTTTAAAATCTTAAATTATACCTAGTATCATTCATATAAACTATTTGCAGATATGTTTACTTAGTTAAGATCACTTGTTTAAAAGTGTTATTTTTAAACATGATAAATGGGATGTGGATTTTCAATATTTTTTATATCATTTGTTTTATTGCTTGTTATGTTTAATAGTTGGGTCAAAAGGTAAAGTTACTTTGGAGTAATATCTCTATTGAGCTAATAATTTTTGTTAAGTTATTCGATAGAAGTAAATTAGTGTTATCACACTGCTATGTGGATAAATTTTTGCTACCATTTTTAATCAGTTTGCGTGATTTTATGTTTAACAAATTTGAATGATATTAAGAAATGTACCAAAGGAAGAAGACAATTTTTGACTGATCAACACATAACTGCCTGATAGCTGACTTAATTGACAATTAGAAAAAATTGATGTCCTTATACCCATGAAAAAAATATACTCAACTTATCATCTAAACAACAAGGAAATGTTTTTAAAATTGAATGCATTATTTTGCAAGAATTGACTGAAACATGACTTTTGTTTTATGATTCCTATGAATAACATTAGAATGTAAATTATATCATTTGGAGGTTAGATTTACTGGAATTTATAGAAGCATCATGCATAAAATGTTACAATGGTAGAATGATGGACACAACCTAAATATTTCTACACTCACAACACCTGCCATTTCTAGTACTCAAATATCACATCATCTCATGACAGAGAAAAACTTTAATTTTTTTTTACTTCTAACAAAAATTTCCATGGACATCTAACCATGCAGTTTTAGGAATTGTAATGCAAATATTCTAATTATATATTTTTTATATGCTTCTATTTAAGTAATCTCTGTTTTTTTTTAGTTTTTCTGTCTAGATAAACTTGTGCAAGTAAATTTTCACCTATTTCCCAATTTCTGATCTAATTGAAAATTTGCTTACACGTGTATTCCCAATTATACATTTTTTTTAGGGTTTCAAATAATTTTATTAAAAAAATAATGATAAATGTAAATTTTTAATTTTATTAAGAATACTGATGGTAGCAGGGTCTCATAGTACTCCTTGTAATTAAAAATTGAATGATTCATTGAGAACGAATGCAAGTTTAGTCAACATTTTTAAAGTTCAGTGTTTTCAAAATATAATTTAAATAACTTCACTTCATCATTGCATTTCATTTTATGCATCTTAACGATAATTAATATAATTTTTCTGGCATAGTTGTTATACTCATGGGAATGAAAATGATGACAAACAGCAAATTGGAAGTACTGAAATGATCGAACATAAAACTAAAAGTGAAAAATAAAATGTATTTTTTTAAAAAAGCTTTTATTTACATAAATAGACTACAAAGTAAAAACAAGATTTCCTTCCACTTTCAGGAATTATTTTTGATATTATGCAGCCAAAAATAAAAGCATGGTACACACATGTTTAGAAATATTCTTGGACTATTTTTGAATGTTAGCTCCCCATACATTTATTTTTGGTCACAATATCAAAAATACTGTTATGGCTAAAGAAAATTTATTTTTTTAATTTTTAGTGAATTGATGTTAGTAAAAGTATTCTTTAATATATATTAAACTGGGTGGGAGAAAATTGCTGTGATTCTCTAATTTAAAATCTCGATCTTAACTCCAGCTGCACTTTCACTATTGCAGCAAACTGGCCCTTCAAGCAGAAAAGTATAATACTACAGATGGATGAAGCATCAACGGTACTGGTAACCAGACTAAGGCTATACAAAGAGTATAACTTGTGGCCACATTTCTATGCTACAGAACTCATTTAGCCGTTAGATTCAAACTTCTGCCATCCAAAACACTTTATTTGTTTTGAGACTTAACCTCAGCACCAGCCAATCATAAGTTATATAACCAGCATGCTTGGACCACAGGTATACAATCTAGCACTTGATATATCCCAAGCTAGTTCCTTTTCTTAATTGTGGGAAAGAAAAAAAAACTTTAATACATTTATAAATAACTGCAATTCAACCTATTGTGATGCATTTATAAGAGACAAATGAGTAGGCAATAATTAAGCAAATAAATAATTTATTTAAACATAAACACATTATACACATACACATTAAGATATACTATAATACGAATTCATGAAGTAACTTAAAGCTTTACACACATGGTAAAATTTAATATATGCACAAACATTAATAAGATATAAAACCATGTAATAATTTATGGAAGCAACTTAAAGATTACTATGGCTGTGGTTACTAAAGTTCATTAGAGTCTTTCATTCAAATAAATATTCAAATCTTTAGATTGGGATAGTAAGAATATATTGACCTAGGATTTTTGCGGAGCACATTGCACTTTTCATGGATACAATTCTTTACTTGTTCCTGACTTGCTGATCACCAACAGGTTGGCCTTTTCCATCAATGATTTGGTGTCTTACTGATTTTTCACATTTCAATGGAGGAGAGAGATTTTCAATAGTTTTCAGATCACAAGACAAACATGACTTCTAGATGGAGAGTATCTGATGTTACAAAGGACTGAGATTGAAGACTAGTCACATACTTTGGTTGTTGTTGAGCCCTGCATACTGCTAACACTGCTGGCTTTTCGCTGTCTTCTCTATTTTAAAAGTTTTTTTTATAATACAGCAATGCTGAATGATAATGAAAATAATAATAACAACAACACTACTTACACCATTATTAACAATCCACACTCTTAACTTTAAACCACCACAAGCCAAATATAAATATTGGGAAGTTTATCAACTACATCCAAGTCAAGATGATGTACAAACTCCACTTCATATTAATAATAAACAATTATGTCTCAAATTCAAACTATGATCACTTGAACCAAAATATTTTGACTTTCTCCTAAAGATAAATCTGGACTCGCTATCTACGCAACATTTTTTGAAATATCAAAGAAACCATAAAGATATAGATGATATATGTAATCTTTGCCATAGGGTCTCGGAGACACAAAACCACCTTTTTTTCTCATGCCCAAGTCTAAAAAACATTCGTGAAATTATTAGCTCTTCACTCAAGGATAAAAAAATCAATATGAAAAACATTTTTGACTCTTTTAAAAGGGGTATCTTTGCTGAAATAAGAATCTGCACTTTTTTACTCTATGCCTTATGGTGTACAAGGTGTAATTTCATATACAATTATAACCCCAGAAGACATCCAAACATGTTCAGAAATAAGCTGCAAACCATACGTGAAAGAGACATGAAGATTACAGATCAATCTAAGTACACTGACACAAATTAGACACATTCCTGCTTTAATTTAATTGAAGTATATCTAATTGTATATAATCGTATGATTGAGTAATCATCATTGATTTTGTTGAACTGTTTTTTTTTTTAAATATTTCTGGTTTGATAATGCATACAATCACTGATCAAATCATTGTACATATGTAGTTTTGTGAACCAATTTATATATAAGAACTATGTTGTCAAATGTAACTTGTACAATAATCTTTTAGAATACTAATAAAGTTTATCCTTTGAAACATCATCATCATCATCATCATCATCATCATCATCATAATAATAATAATTTTATTTATTTATTTATTTATTCATTCATTATGAAGCAAACAATAAATGTATAATACAGTGAGATAAAATTCCATACAAGAAAAATCTTATGTGAGGAATTTAAATGTAACAACTAAAAACTAATAAAATACAAAAAAAAAAAAAAAGTATAAATATAACATAAAATATTAAAATCACACAGATATTGCATTTGGCAATTCAATCACAGTAGTAAATAATTACAACATAACATACAATATAAACAAAAAAATAAAAAATAAAATAAAATAAAACTAATGCTTAGCATAATATAACCAGTGCCATAAATGCTTTTTAAAAATCAAATAAGATAGTGTTCATTAAATTCACAGAACAATCTCTTATAAATACATATTAAATAATTTAGGACCATTATAACTAAATTGCTTCCTACTAGATGTTTTAAGAAAATTAGGTAAAGCTAGCTGATATTTAGTAGATAAACGAGTATTTACAACAGAAGATTTAGTATCCAAATGAAGTTTCCTACAATAAATATCAAGAATCACTCTATATTTATACAAATGGAAAACATCTAGTATATTAAAAGTGGCATAAATATCTTTAACAGATGTGGTAGTGATCTACCAAAAATGATTTGCATTGTATAATTCTGTAAAACAGACAATGTTGTCATTGCAAAAGTAGAACAGTTCCCCCAAACTGATATATTATAACATAATAACCTTTGATAAGAAGAAATATATAAAGTAATCAAAGCTGACCAAGGAAAAAATTTAGATAAGTAGAAAAACATATAATTTAATTTACGTAAACAAGAACAAAGAAAGTCAATATGGTTTGACAAAGATAGTCTGGAGTCAATAAAAACACCTAGATAGCAAATATTATCAACAAATGAAATGTTAGCACAAGTACAAGTGCTATTACAATGCCAAAAATACTTATTACAAATAGTAATGTTAAGCGAATGAATATTTGACTTATAAGAAAAATTAATAGCTTTTGTTTTACTCAGATTAATTGATAAATTATTAAATGCTAAACATTTACTAATTAGGATTAAATCATCATTAATTATTTTTTCAACAAAATTATATGAAACTGCAGCATAAGATAAAGCAATATCATCTGCAAAACCATAAATCTTAGATTCTAAAGGTAGAAAAAATAAATCATTTATATAAATTATAAATAAAATGGGAACCAAAACTGAACCTTGTGGTACACCATGGTCAACTGTTATAAAAGAGCTTACAACACCAGAAACATTTGTTGCTTGTTTTCTATCCTTTAAGTAACTCACAAACCATGAAATAAATCCACGAAAACCATATGAATATCAACGCTTAAGTAAAATTTTGTGAGATACAGAGTCAAATACCTTAGTCAAGTCTAAATAAATAGCAACAGTTTTAAAATCCT
This sequence comes from Epiperipatus broadwayi, assembly GCA_028023455.1. Classification (NCBI taxonomy): domain Eukaryota; kingdom Metazoa; phylum Onychophora; class Udeonychophora; order Euonychophora; family Peripatidae; genus Epiperipatus; species Epiperipatus broadwayi. Next base: position 552,197 of record JAQFVV010000277.1, read on the forward strand.
TATCTAGTGAAGTTGTCAAATTGTTTACAAGACTACTACTACTACTACTACTACTACTACTACTACTACTACTACTACTACTACTACTACTGCTGCTGCTGCTGCTGCTACTACTGCTACTGCTACTGCTACTGCTACTGCTGCTGCTGCTGCTGCTGCTACTACTACTACTAATAATAATAATAATAATAATTCATTTTATTTACCATACAAAACTACAGCATAAAGCCAATTACAGTATTGCACCATAACAAATATATAAATAATAATAATAATAATAATAATGATGATGATGATGATGATGATGATGATGGAATGAATCTCTTGATCCTTTTATACACTTCTCCCTTATTGTTTTCTAGTTATCATTCTCCAATCTGATTTAATTAATTGATATTTCCTTAATTAATTTTCTGTTATGTATTAATCTAAATTCTTGCTTAGATTAATCTAACATCTTGATAAGATACAGTCCTGAATTATTTTCTTTGTCTCTTTAATTAATGCAATGGGTGTTATTATTTTTTTTCTTTTATTTATCATCCAGGGAATCTTTAAGTTGATTTAAGTTTAAAAGCTTTCTTTTTACATATTTCCTTTTTTATTTATCTTTATTGATTTATTGATATTTCCTTTTTTTAAAAAAAAAATTTAAATTTATAAAAGGAAAGAGCTAATTTTAACTTTTTACTTATAGTTACTTTTCCTTCTCCTCCCTACTCACTCTTTAATATTAAACCTCTCTTTCACACACACCCCACTTCCCATTTTAAATGACAAAATGATGCAACACTTTATTTTTGGAGAGTTGCATTTAAAAAAAAAACTCTTTAAAACATTTTATTACTTATATTTCTCATTCATTAAAACTTAATTACTTCTTTTAAAATTAATCTGATCACTTATTAATAAATGATTGCACATGTAATCCAAACATGTATGTTCTCAAATTACACATTTGTCAGTGGTACAATATATATATATGTTAAATTAAATATTTTCTATGGAGTATTATTCTAATAAAAAACATAAATAAGGAGATTTTATCCATGTGAACAGAGATAACTTTTTGCCTTTGATGTTGCTAGGAAATTATCATTTACTACTAATTAATTGATAATATCCCTGCAGTTAAATAAGTTTGCTATTCTTTTATATTCTTACACCTATATAAAATAGCTTTTTGGATTTAAATCCATTTAATAACCTAAGATTGAAGCAAGATTAAAGTCATTTTTGAAGCATATCAACAACATATCTCCTTCAGTTAAATTCACAATGGAATCAGAATGAGAATAAAAACTGGCATTCTTAGATGCTTTTATAACAACAATCCCTTAGGTCAAAGTAAAAACAACAGTTTACAGGAAATTGACATACACTAAAAAGTATTGGCATATATGTTCAACCATACTAGAAGTCATCATCATCATTATCAACCATTATCAATCCACTGCAGAATGAAGGACTCTCCAAGTTCAGTCCATCTCCTCTGATCTTTAGCTTCTCTTCTCCACATCACTCCTGCACACTTTCTTATTTCATCCATCCATTTCACATGTAGTCTCTTTCTGGGTCTTTTACAATCTCTTGGAATCCAGTTTAAGATTTCACTTGTCCATCTTTTATCATCTCTTCTAGTAATATGTCCAGGCCAACTCCATTTTAGTCTTTGAAATTTTTTCAATGAGGGCAGTTACACCTGTTTGTTCTCTTAACCATATATTGCATTTTTATTTTCTTCTTGTTACTCCCAACATGCACCTCTCCATACTTTTTTGAGTGGTCTGAAGTTTCTGTATTGCTCTTCTATTAAGTGTCCAAGTCTCAGATCCATAAGTGAGAACTGGTAAAATACATTTATTAAAAACCTTCCTTTTCAAACACATAAGCATATTTCCTTTTAGTATCAAGTTATTTCTACCAAAAGCACTCCAACCATGTTTAATTCTATGATTAATTTCATCCATTATATTTTCATCTATATTAATAATCTGACCAAGGTATTTGTAACTGTTAACTTATTCTAACTCACCATAATCAATCTTTATTTTCATATTGAGAAAATCCATTAAACATCACTTTAATGTTTTTAACATTTATCTTTAGTCCTACTTTTCTACTGCCATCTGATAGCTCCTGCAACATTTCCTGCAGCTCTAAAGCATTATTTGCAAAAACAACAACATCATCTAAAAAATCTATATGACTTAAATAATCTCCATTTACTTTCACTCCTTTAGCTTCCCATTTTAATCCACAAAATACTTCTTGCAGCACTGCTGTAAAAAGTTTTGGAGATATGGAGTCACACTGTCTTACACCCTTCTCAATGTTGACTTTCTCTGCATCATTATGTAATCTAATTGTTGCTATTGGACTTTTATAAATATATTTTAACATATGACAATATCCTGGATCTATATCTTGATGATCCAATGCTTTAATCACTGAAGAAATGTTTATAGAATCAAATGCCTTTTCATAATCTACAAATCCAAAGCATAATGGCAATTCATATTCATTTGCCCTTTTCTATAACTTCTCTCACTACATGGATATGATCTACTGTACTAAAACCACTTTTAAATCCAGCTTGTTCTCTTGGTTGGTTCAAATTCAATGTTCTTTGTAAACGAGTTGTAATTATCTTGGGTAAAATTTTGTATAAAACTGATAAAAGACTAGTAGGTCTGTAATTTCTAATATCTTCTTTATCACCTTTTTTAAATATTAATGTTAATACTGCTTTCTTCCAATCATCTGGTACATCTTTCTCATTTAGACATTTGGTGTATAACTTTGCTAAAAAAAAATCTATTTCTTCATCTGCTTTTTTTAATATATCAATTATAATTCCATCATTACCTGGAGTCTTTTCTTTCTTTATACATTTAATTGCATGTCTCACTTCTTCATTTAAAAATTCTGGGCAATTCAGAGGATGTAATAGATATAGGAGGTACTTGTCCTTTATTACTATATGACTCTTGATAAAAGTGTTCTACCCATTTCATGATGTCATCTCTCTTTTTAGTAATAATTTCATCTTTTTTTCTTATTGCAGATATAAATTTTTTATTAATACGAATATGTTGTCTTACACACTTGAGACTTTTATTCTCTTCTACAGCTTTCCTTGCTAGTTCAAAGTTATACTTTCTTATATCATTTTCAACTTTTTTCCACACCATTTTACAAAATTCGAGATATTCAATACTTTTTAATGCATCATTTTTGTATATCTTCATACTCCTTCTTTTCTTCATAAATTCTCTAGTCTCAGTAGAAATTTTATTGGTCAATTGCTGCTTTTTTCTACCAGCTATCTTTGTTGCAGTTTTTAAAAGTGTATCAGTTATTTTCATATAATTTCATTCAAATCTGAATCGTGTTCAAAATCTACTAATACTTCTAATTTAAATTCATTAGAATGTGTCTGAAGATTAGGAATATCAACTGTAAATATTGTTTTTCATAATAATTTTTGTCTCTCTAGTTTTGCATTAACATGTATCTTACATCTTACTAATCGATAATCACTTCCTGTGTTAAATTTATTAAGAACATTACAATCTTGAAATGTGTATTTTCTGTTAGTCAAAATATAATCCAATTCTGCTGTACCTTTATTTGGATATCCCCCATGTCCATTTTCTTTTAACATTTTTCTCAAAAAAAAGAATTCATAATATAAAGGGTTTTTTTTCTGCAAACACCACAGGTCTATGTCCTCTCTCATTTCTATTACCATAACCAAAATTACCTACAGCACTTGCATCTTTCATTTGTTTACCAATTCTAGCATTAAAGTCTCCCATAACAATTTAAAAATGTTGTTTACTTTATCAAAAACCTTTTGTACATCCATATAAAAGTCTTCTACTTCAACACTATGAGAACTTGTTGGGGCATAAACCTGAATTATCTGCATTTAGTATCTGCTATTAAGTTGAATAACTAATCTTGCCACTCTGTCTGACACACCATCAGTATCCACAATGTTGTTTTTCTACTTTTTATTTATAATGAATCCTATTCCACTTGTGTTTCCAATATTTGTGCCTTTATAATAGAGTACATCTAACTTCACAAAGTCCAATAATATCCCATTTTATATAAGACAGTTCTTCTTCTAATTTGTGCAATCTTCCTTCACTTGAAAGTGATCTGCAGTTATAAATACCTAAATAAAAAGTCATCATTAAATGACAGCCTGGGTCCACAATCCGGGGATTCTTAGCACCCTCCACTGTCAGCCACCAACCGCTGTGCTATCTTGGTTTGTGACTTTACAGCCTCCTGGGAATAAGGGCCATGATTTATTTTTGTCTGTCATGATTGTATATATCTATTGGAAAAATATTTATCATTTACACATACATTCATTTTGCTCTGTCAGGCAACTGAGAAGAAAGACCACTGTGTTTCTTGATTTTAAACTCAAAGGTATAAAGCCAATAAACTCACCACACTGGCTAATGCATGTTGGTCAGCAGCCCATCCATGTTTGTAGACTATATGAATAATCACATAGTGATAACCGTTGCCATGACAAGAATTTATGGAGTGGACATTAGGAATTTGCCCTGATTGGTTCCTTTAAGGCCTCCAAGAGGAATCAAAGGATCTTTCAGTTAATAGCAAACTCCTTTTTGCAGCCAGAAAGTACAAACATGGAATTATACTATCATTATGGAACAGAACAAAGGAAGGTTGTTCAGAAACCATTGATTTTGAAAATGAAAATATTTACATAGAATAAACTCTCATAAAATATGGTTATTCACCACCTGTCATCAAGAAAACCTTTAATAGACAACAAAAAGAGATACCAAAAGGAAAAACAATTATTGATGCTGTAGTGTATCCATACCAGGAATCTTTGACAAATTAAAGTAAATCTGCAGTCAAACTTAATATTAGAACAGCTTTCCAAAGTCACAATACTTCTCTATATAAGTCTCTTAATTATGATATCATTTACATCTGTTTGTTTTCTTATCCAAATATTTCTCTTTCAACCTCTTCTTGTTAATCTTAGCATACTTCTTTCCATTCTTTTTTGAATGATCTGAGGTCATTTATAGTGATATTTTGTTATATGTCCAACTCTCAGATCCATATATAAGAATTGGTAAAACATATTTTCAAACATATAAATATACTTCATTTTAATTTTAAGTTATTTCTATCAAAAACATTTGGGTTGTTTAACTGAGAATCTACAATCAAAAATTATGACATAAGAATGGAACTTTTATGAAGTTCCAAATGCATTTCTTTTTTCAGATCCAACCATAAAATTAGATGAATCTGATCCATTTGGATTTTACTCTCAACAAATTTAGGAAGATATATGGTTACTGCTCTCATCTGCTTCATAAATAGAATTTAACAGTCTATTACCTATGTAGATGTGGTTAAACACAAACCATGAATCACACAGTCAATGATTATTGAATCTACAAATACAATGGTGAATTGATAGTTGAAGGATTTATAGTGATTCTATATTCTGATTGGAATCGCTATAAATTCTTTATGATATTTTTTACCCCTTGCAAAACCAAAACTCTTTGTTCTTCTATTTTTTTCAATTTTTTTTTTTGTTGTGGTGGTGACGGGGGAGAAAAAAACGTCCCACACCCCCGCAACCCCTTCTTTTTCGCCATCTTTATCTCTATCTGATAAAAATAATTTTTTTTCTCAATATATTTTTTTGTTTTTTATTGAATTTTTTTGTAAATGGGACTTTAAATTTTTTTTTTTTTTTTTTTTTTTCTTATTATATTTTTTAAAAAATATTTTATAAATATTGGAAAAATTTAATAAGGATTTTTTGTGAGTTTTTTTGTTGGTTGTGGGTGTTTTTTTCTGCTTTCCTTTTTTTAAATTTCTTGAGGGTGTTTGAGTTTATAATTTTTTTTTATTATTTTTTTTTTTTTATATTTTTTTAAATTTTTTTATTTTATATATAATAATAAATAATAAAATATTTTAAATATTAATATATTTAAATTATTTAAAAGAATTTATAAATTTTGGGATTTTGTATATATTTTTATATATTTATAATTTTTTATAAATTTATATATTTTTATTTATTTAAAATATTATATATTTTAAAAATAAAATATATTTTTTATATTTAATAAATTTAATATAATATAATAAATAAAAATAAAATATTTAAAATAATATAAAATATATAATTAAATGAAGAGAAAATAGGGGGGGGGTGGGGTAGTGGTGGGGGGGGGGGTGGGTGGTTGTTTGGGGGTGGAGGTAGTTTGTTATGTGGGTATTTTTGAGGTGTGGTTTGGTGTGGGGGAGGATTTAGGTTTGATGGATGTGTGATTGTTGTGGTTTTGTGGGTTTTTTTTAGGTTGTTTGTGTATTTTTTGTTATTTTGTTTTTTTTTTTTTTTTGTTGTGTTTTTTCCCTTTTTTATTTCTTTTTTTATTTTTTTTTAAAATTATTTTATTTTTTTATAATAATTTTTATATTATTTTATTATTTATTGGATTATTTTTTTTTTTTCTCTTTTTTTTATTTTTTTCTTTTTTTTTTTTAAATTAATTATTTTTATAAATTTTTTTTTAGTTTGTTTTTTCCTTTCTATTTTTTAATATTAAATAATTATTTTTTTATTTTTTTTTTTTTTTTTTTTTTTTTTTTTTTTTTTTTAAAAGAAATAAATTAAAATTATCTAAAAAAAATATCTACGATAAATAAATTATTTTCTCTCTTTTTCTTGACGTGAGAACTTCATTTATTTCAATGTTATTTTTTTAAATAAAAATTATAAAGAGAAAAGAACAACAAAAAAAAAATATTTAGTATGTCTGTGTGTTAAATTTTTTACTTGAAAACTTTATATGCAATACGATATTAAAGTCCAAAGTATAATCCTTAACGATCACCAGGGGCACTGCTCTGCGTTATTTAGTGAAGTGATAATGTATCAGACTCTAGAGCATTAGATCCTCGTATTTCAGTTCAGACCCTTCTGGCGCTCAAAGTTTTTTGAACTCCTGAGAAATAAAGCTATGCTATTATTTCTTTTTTTTATTTTACCAGTAGCGGTTTACTACAAAATAATTTATTCAAATCTCTCAGTCCTCGGAGCTCCGTGGCAAACTGTAATTAGCCCCTTACATCATCAAGAAGCACGTATTAACAATATAATCCTATTCATCCATTAAATATTTATTACAAACTACAATAAATAATTTTCTCTCATAATCTATACTTGTAATGCTGTTTCATAAATTTATTACTCTCTCTCTCTCCCCCCCCCCCCGTGTTTATAATTGCGATAGAATTAAAATAAACAGGATAATTTATCAACCGTCATGATAAAACTCCGACAGCTTGCTAACAGCAGATCATAAACGCTTTTTCCTAATAATTTAAACCTCCACTTAAAGCTTTCATTTAATTAAATGAATGGCATTATGTTATTACTTTTTAATATTATTAGGATTGCAATTTTATCTACTTCCCTTTTTTTATTTTTTTATCATTAAATAAAATTTTTAATAAAAGAATATTAACACAACGCTAACACAAAAGTTTGGATTTATAAAAGTATAATTATATATATTTGCTTTATAATGATTTTTTCCAGTGATAGGTGGCGCTGTTAATAGTTTATGTTAAATATTGAGTGGTATCAATATTCTGTATTGTTTAGTGCAGTGCTAAAAAGCCATGATCGAATCTTAACCCTATCACTTTATGCGCTTGAATGTCACGTGATCCCCCAAATGACAAACTATTCAATTATTAATACAGGTACTAGGTAACTAACTTTCCAGTAGCTAAATCAGCAGCTAAAGCAATCAACATTATAAACATTCCTCTTACTAAAGTTATTAAGATTCTATTATAGCTTATTTTTAACAAATTTAAATAAGCACAAGTATGTAGGGCCATGATTTCAAAAGTTTGACTTTCTTGCCAGCTGTGCTAAGATCTAGTCATGATTTTTTACAATTCAATAATAACTATTAATTTTGAAACTGTTTTGCATAACTTAGCATAGTTAGTAGAGTATTAGAACCTGGAAGATAAGATAATCAGGTTGATTCCCATTCTGAAACTTCCAGTGCTCAGATTTTCTATGAACTCTAGAATTGTGAAGCCATTCTGTCATTTATTTTTATTCTGGAACTAATATTCTGTAAACTTATTTAATAAGGCCAATGCCGTAAGGCCGTTTCAAATTTTAATGACTCAGATTTTATTATTTTAGCACCAATTATCATTTACTTAAATAAAATGTTTACTTTAATTTGCAAATACACATATTTATGATTAAATAAATAGAAATATTTATATATATATATTAAATGCTTTTAATTACTATGCACTAAAAAGCAAAAAAATAATTATTTCTTCAACCACAATTGTGGTTTTTAGATTTAACTTGAAATATAAGTGTCGGGACAGAGGAAGTCGAGAAATTAATTAAGTCAATCCCTTATTATTAAAAATTGGGATTGACTTAATTAATTTCTGGATCCTCCATCTATGCTTTTATTTTAAGTTAAATCTAAAAATTCTAATTGTGATTTAATAACATTTTCATGAATTAATGTAGAAATTTGCAAATATCGTTGTCAATAGCATCTTAATAAGAATCCCAAATCATGGAAATTGGTATCATTTTCATTTGGTAAAAATGGTTGTGTGATAATGTAATGCGAGACAAAGATGATGTCAGAAGATTTTCATCAGCTTCTAAAAGGAAAACATATTAAATGTCATTCTTTAATTATACTATTAAATATATATGGTATTTCAAAAATATAAATTTTTGCATTTAACTTAATGATATACCAAAACATGAAAAAAAAAAAGAAATTTTCTTTTGATGTGTTAAAAGAAACGATTTGAAAATTATTTGTGAACATTTTGTGTTTGTATGCAAATTGTGCTCTTCTAAATCACAAAGAGAGTCTTTATTGAAAGTTTATGATGTAATTTTGCTTCTAATTATATCTTGAATTGTTTTAACATATAGAATTAATTGTTAAATGTCTTTAGAAAACATCTAATTTCATTTAAACTTTTTAAATACATTCAGTGGTTAGCAAGTAGTTTAGTATTAAACTCAACATTTTGAGTAGTAGTATTTTCCTCTTTCAAATATTGGTGGCTTGACCAATGACAGTATTAGCATGGTAATCACATATAGATTTGTGAATATTAAATTTATGGTGATGTTCTAATCAATTAGTACTCAGCAGAATAACCTAATTCTCCTATGATACATGTAAAAAAATTTTGGTGGTGCACACGTAATGATTTTATTATTAATCCATATTTAATTAAAATTATTTATTAATAATTATTATGAAATTTTGAATTTATTTGAGAGAAATGAACAAAAATTGATTTTCCTTGGTGTAATTCTGTTTTATAGTAGATACATATCTCTTATTCCATCTGCAATTATGCATGCATTTATATGTATGATGCTAACTAGCATATACCGCACTGCATGGCAAAACAAGTGGCTAGTGCATTATTCCTGCATAATTGTACCAGACATAGTGCAGAAACAGTTATTACAATATGGATGCATTTTAAATTGATTATTATATTTATAACCATAAAGAATTAAAAAAATTTTTTTTTACAAAGCAATTTTTCTCAGTATTTATTTTTTAGAATTCCTTTTTACTTAACATGGCAATGTAAGTAATATTTACTAAGGCACTAAACCTAAAGTATGTGCAGTTGAAAATGCGAAGGTAGGGACCTTTACATGTCTTAACCACAAGCTTACGCATTGGAAGAAAAGGGGATTATCAGAATCAAGTAAGAATTCCAAATTTGGTGGACAGAAGAATTTGGCATGATTAATAAGGCAATAAAGCATTATGGGTTTTAGGTTCTGGGGTAGTAGTATGCAGATCAGTAAAATGGTGTTATGAAACAAACCACAAATTTCTTTTTAATAAAAGTAAAAAAGAATAAGAAACAATTATTGCAAGGACCATTAAAATTAGAAATGTTCAGTCAAACTTGCTAATTAAATATGCAAGCAGTCAGTCAAATACAACTGTTATATTGCCTCAAACATAATTTCCAAACATAGAAAACCTTTTGACTGTAGAAACAGTTAAAAATGTACACCATTTCTTTGTGAAGATTTTGAAGAGGAACAAAAAATTATTCAAACAATAAAAAAAAAAAGACTTTGGCTATAAATACAGAAAAGAAAAACATATTGGAAATGGATAAAAATATAACCCATCAACAAAAATAAATGCAAAATATTCTAGTTTCATTTTTTTTTTTTTTGGTCTTGATGAGACTACTAACATAACTGGAACCTCTTATTTAGCTATTTTTATTTGTTATTATGTTGGAAACAATATCAAAGTAGAATCAACGAGTTTATTATAAGCAGCAATAATAAAAGAAATCGATATTTCTATGCAGTTATAGATGCATTTGTTGAAAAGGAAATTAACATTTCCAAAATTATATCAGTAACAACTGGTCATACTTATAGTATGTTCAGATGTGAAAAAGATTTTGTCATTTGATTTACCAATATATTGGACATGTACTCTAAATAATAATTTATTAAGGTAGTATAATTACATTGTGAAAATTACATATTGAAATTGATTGGTATATTAATTGCTTGGGTAAAGTCCAAGAGCCTTGTGGATGAGTGTTTAGGTCATTGTGTGCTATAGTCGCTTAGTTGAGAATTTTGGAATAGTTTCCATGTTTCTTCGAAGACAAATCTGGTGACTAGTGTCTTGTCTCTTTCTTTAATCTTATTACTTATTTGGTTAAAGAGATGGTCTTCATCTGGTTGAGGTAGGGTATATTGCTTCTAACATCTAACAAGTCAGATGGAATATGTTATAAAGACTGATAGCCTAAAGACAGGGATATCTCTCTCACGTATGCATTGCTTGAGGTCCAAAATTTGGTAGAGGTCAACTTTGAGTTTTATATATGAGGCTCTTAATATCCCCAGATCCATACATGTTTTAATAATATGGTCAAAGGTTTCCTCATGTTTGCCACAATAGGGGTATATTGATCCAACTTTAGTAATGAATCTTTTATACCTGAGAAACCAATTGGTGGGCATAGTTTCTAGGTTGATTTTAATTATATAGTCTAGGTATTTTGGCTCCAGAGTCCAGTATTTAAATAATGTGATGAGTCTTTGGTTTGATAGTCCAAGTTTTGACTTAATAGTGTAAGTGCTTAGTTTTAACATGCAGTGAGCATCCCACATTTTAATTTTACTTTGGAAAAGGTCTTCTGTATTGGTATTGTGTTGTTTCAATGTTATTACTAATTGATCTAACCAGCATATTTTTAGGTGGAAATCTGTCTGTAGGTTGTATTATATCTGTTATCTTGTTGTATCCATACTTCTGTATTAAATTGTAGATCAAGGAATGAGATTTTTGGTATAGTATGATTGGAATGGAATGAAGTGACATTTCATTTAATTTTTCTGCTGTTGCATATTGCCGATGCTAATAGAGACTGTATGACATTTCCAAAAGAGCTTTGAGCAAAATCTGTCCATTTTTTAAATGAAATGATTTAGTTGCAGTCATTATTGGAAGGTAGTATGAGATTTTACTGAATATTTTCATATTCAGTAGGGCTACCTTACTTTGAAAAGACAAGTAGAACTTGGACAGTGTTTGAGTGCTGTTGTTTGTGGAATTCAGGATCTTAGTTTGCAGTTCCTTGGACATTGCAGCCTGAGATTTGAAGATAGAGAACCCCAGGAACTTTTGAGGGTCAGCACGGAATCAAGATTTTATATTTTTTTTCCAGATGAAATTGCTTATGTAGATGATTTTAGTGGGTTATATTTAATCCTGTAAGTCTGGTAAACCTATCCAGCACCCCATATAGATTGTTAAGGTGCTGCTCTGGTGGAAGAACAACCAAAACATCATCAGTGTAGGCTATTGACCTGACTGTTCTTTTTAATCTTGGAATGTAGACTCCAGGGAGATTATCTTCAATATCTTTGAAAAGGGGATTTATGTAGCAGGTGAAAAGGAGAGCACTGAGAGGGGAGCCTTGAGGTATGGAAGTATTTGGAATGAAACTATTGGTGTACATACCATTTAGAGATCTATGTATCTATCTATTGAATAGTAGGTTGTCTAGGATTTGTATAATTTCAGAGGGTATATCAAGGTCCTCCAACAGCAGTATCTTTTGAAGAGTTCCAACAGCAGTATCTTTTGAAGAGTCACAGGATTCCTGGATAATGCCAGATCCAAAAACAACCTCACAAAATCAAATGCACTTGTGGTGATGAATAGTGATCTCTCTCCCCAATGTCTAAAATGAAATGTAAAATTGTTGGGATAAATGTGAGAGGCCTTAACTCCATGGCTCGGATACATGCCATCAGACATTGGTTCATAGATAACTCTCCACACAATATGTTTATGGGAGAGACTAAGTTCCATTCCTATTCAAGAAAATTTATACTTGAGGAACTTTACAAGCTGGGATATACCCAACTGATCTCAAATTATTGGACATATAGTTCTTGCATTATACCTCAGTAAGTTTTATTTATCAAAGTTAGTTTCAAAATATTAGAAGATATTATGAGCTTCGTAACAAAATTAGTGAATTTTATATCTGCATACATTTTATATAAATGAAAATCCCTGGAATTGTTTAATTGGATAAATTCACCGCCATATAAATGTTTATTGTCTGACGTTTAAGTCGTAGAAAATTTTTTAAAGACTTGTTTTATATATGTATAATGAGAATATCATGGAACAATATAATCGAATGAATTTCGAAATTAAATTTTTATTAATTTGGGCTTCCAGTTAAATGAATTAAATATTAAACTGTGAGGTGATAATACGAGTAAATAGTAATTGTCCTGATTAAATTAATCAAAGTATTTTGGAAGTTTCAATTCTTATGTTATTGTAAATATTTTCCAAATATATATATTTTTTGCGTTATAGAATTTCATGAGAAACCAAACAAAGATAAATTAGAACAAGAGTTTCTTTTATAATTCAGTCGATGATCAACAAATTTTCTTCAAGATTTACACAGTTCAGGCAATTGGAAGAAAAAGATTCAAATTTATTATGTACACCAGCAGATAAACTCAATTTGAAAATTCTCGAGTAATTGAATTTGAGTAATATAAGATTGCAGTTAATTGATTTTCAATCCAGTTCTATATAGTGACAAATGTCTGTTTATTTGGAAAGTGATTTGGAAATGATTGAAAATGATCAATTATTAGACGCATAAAAACAAATGTTGAAGAGGAAATATTAAAAACTGCAAATACCATTTCTGAAACTTTTAGATGTTTAAAAACATTAGCGATAGCTATATTATCTATTTTTACGCGAATCGTTATTTTTAGAAATTAATTTTATAAATGATAGATTCTGAAATAAAATAATTGATGAATCTAGTTTAATATGCCTATTATTAAAAGTGACAAAATATGATCCTGATATAAAACATTTATCATCTAATGCGCAGAAGCAAAAATGTCATTCAAAAATATATGCTTATGACAATTCATCTTTGTAAAATTCAATGCTAATTTTTAAAATTCTCGCAATAAAATTCTGTAATAATTAATTTTCTACTAATTTTTTTTTTTATTAAAATTAGTAATTTCATAAATATTATTTGTTAATTTTCAATACGGTGCTTTAAAAAAAGTTTGCCCTATTAGTCTAATTAGTTAGAACATCAACCCTCAGCTCTCCATGCCTTCTCATATTGCTGTCTCACCTGATCATATACATGTTGAAAAATAATCACCAATATAGGTATTTCAAGCTAAACCAGCAATCATCAGTTGGTCCAGATTATTATCTTCACATATATATACAATCAGTGCTCAGCTTTATATTAAGATAGCCAATTTTCATACTTTAATGGACAGGCTTCAAATTAATTACTTCAACCCACAATTCTTCAGCCATCCATTTCATTAAAAATCTGATGATGGAACGTTCAAAGCCCATGTTAGTGCCAAGGTTGTCATCCTACTTATGTTGACCATTTAGTCATTCTGACCCCTCATGTACTGGAGAATAATCCATTTACATACATATGCGAGGGATAGGCAGACCTTTAATGCACAATGTTTTTAATATATAAATTAATACGCTGTACAGGCTTACACACACCTGCCCATATAATGTAATATATAAGGGATTCAAACTCAGACTTTTACATGACCCTCAGCTCTCCATTCCATCTCATATTGCTGACTCACCTGATCATATACATGTTGAAAAGATAAATATTCACCAATATACATATTTCATGCTAAACCAGCACTCATCAGTTGGTCCAGATTACCATCTCCACATATATATACAATCAGTGCTCAGCTTTATATTAAGATAGCCAATCTTCATACTTTAATGGACAGGCTTCAAACTACTCCAACTTACAACTCTTCAGCCATCCATTTCATTGAAAATCTGATGATGGAACATTCAAAGCCTTCGTATATGTATGTAAATGGATTATTCTCCAGTACATGAGGTGTCAGAATGACTAAATGGTCAACATGGGTAGGGTGACAACCTTGTCACTAACAAGGGCTTTGAACAATTTTCGATGAAATGAATGGCTGAAGAGTTGTGGGTTGGAGTAGTTTGAAGCCTGACCATTAAAGTATGAAGATTGGCTATCTTAATACAAAGCAGAGCACTGATTGTATATATGTGTGGAGATAGTGATCTGGACCAACTGATGATTGCTGGTTTAGCATGAAATACATATATTGGTGATTATTTATCTTTTCAACATATGTATAATCAGGTGGTCAGCAAGATGAGATGGCATGGAGAGCTGAGGGCCATGTGAAAATCTGAGTTCAAATCCCTTATATATTACATTATATATGTGCAGGTGTGTGTAAGCCTGTACAGTGTACTAATTTAGAGCATCAACTTCATTTATTCACAAATCTGAAAATCCCAGGTTCGATCCTAATTCTAGCACTATCATTGGTCAAGCCAACAATCATTGAAAAAGAGAGGAGAATAATACAATTTAAAATGTTATGTTATGTACTAACCTGTGTGATATTCCTATCAATTGAATGCATTGATAAGTTTAAATAAAGCTTGAATTTTTCTAAAGACTTTGAATGATTAATTCTTAATGATAGAAATGGCCAACATATAATCACACTGAGAGTGCTAATATTTGGAGACGACTTCAAGATATTGCACTTGTAGCATTAATATTGTCAGGATTGATGAGATTATAACTTCTTGTGGGAATGGTTATGGCAGTATTATTTTGGCCTGAAGCTAAAGAAAACAGTAGGCAAATTTGTGGATATAGTTGGGAATGTTCTTAATGGATATCATGCTCCGAATAAGAAAATAACAAATAAACATATAAACATCAGAAATCATCATCATCTTGATAGAACTTTTTGTATCGATCAGCATTGATGTTTATTTCATTGGAGATTTTTATTTACTCTCCAAGATGTCTAAACTGCTTTTTGTCTGCATTATTATTCATGAACTTTTAACACATAATTTTAAAATTATCTATAATTTTAATATTTATGTTCTTTATTACTTTTTACAATGCTTTTTTACAAGCAACTAGATGTTTTTGATTGCCCCAGAAATCTTCAGAACTATAACAAACATAATTCAAATACATGAATACAAATTTAAAATGTATAATATATAAAATGTTTTTTATATTCTATATTTATCAATCAGTACTTTCTATAATCATATATATATCATTTATTTTTTAATATTTAACTCAAACATTATATATTCATATTTTAAATATTTTACATTATTATTCTTTATTATATTAACACTCAATAATCAATATGTATAATTTTCTTTAACCTATAACATTATTTTTCATATTTTTTATACCTACCTTCTCTTTGTATTTTTTATATAATTATATCTAGTTTTTTTATGTCAAAATTTTTTTCAGGCCCAAATCTCTATTTAATACTGGCTTAAAATTAGCTTCTTTTATTTTTCTATTTCTTTTATTATTTGTAAATTGTATCATATTTATACAAACATTTCACATATCTCTCTATATAATTATTACTTTTTTATATATTATACATTTTAATGTTTTTTATATTTTATATTTATCAATCAGTACTTTCTATAATCATATATATATATCATTTATTTTTTAATATTTAACTCAAACATTATATATTCATATTTTAAATATTTTACATTATTATTCTTTATTATATTAACACTCAATAATCAATATGTATAATTTTTTTTAACCTATAACATTATTTTTTATATTTTTTATACCTACCTTCTCTTTGTATTTTTTATATAATTATATCTAGTTTTTTTATGTCAAAATTTTTTTCAGGCCCAAATCTCTATTTAATACTGGCTTAAAATTAGCTTCTTTTATTTTTCTATTTCTTTTATTATTTGTAAATTGTATCATATTTATACAAACATTTCCAAACTCATCCTGTTTTAATATATGTAAAAGCATTTTAAAAGCAATAAAGAACTTAGATGATATTAATATTATATAGATTTAGCAATGCCAACACATAATTTTCTAAGCAGATTAAACAGTTGAAAATCAGTTGAGAGGCATCAGAATTATATGGAATATTTATAACAATTTGAAATGAGATTTTTGGGTTGTCTTTCATTGGAGAAGTATTATCTGCATATAAAGAATTAATATTGATTGTAGATTAATTTTTTTGTTGTTCAATTTGAGATTTCATCTTTACTTTAAACAGCTTTAAACAGAGCAGTATGGTTAAGGTTGAATCTTTGATCAAACTTTATAAGTCACACTTTTCTATTCACTTGAAATAACTCAGATTATATGTAAATGAAGCTTCCAATGAGTTAAATCATGTTTGCAATCCCATCACATCTATCCATCAGCTCAGAAGTCAGACCAATCACTCAGAACACAAATACATGCACATTTTGCTCTGAACCACTACTCATCAGTTGGCCTAGATCACAATGTTTTATCTATATCTTCATCATTTGGTCGATATATATCTAGAGAGCAAATTACTATAGTTTAATTGACAGGTTTTAAATTTTCTGCAGTACAACAATAATATAAACCACTGTAATGGAAATATGTTAATGACTGTTACTAATCATCTATCAACCTAGACCTTATCGCTAGCTCCAATAAGTTTTTTTAATGTATCTGCTTTTATCCTCTGAATATAATCCAATGATTGTACACTCCTCTACAAGGTGTTAAAAGTGGATATTGCTCCACTTTATGTGAAAATTATGAAACTTATCAAGACTCAACATGGATAAGGAAATCAGGTGTTGATACCTCTATGCCACTGCAGATACATTATCCATTAAATAAGACTTAAAAAAACTTATTTGAACTAGTGATAATGTCTAGATTGATAATAACAGTTATTAATATATTTCCAATGCAGTGGTTTATATTATTGTACTGCAGAAAATTTGAAACCTATCAACTAAACTATAGTAATTTGCTATCTAGATATATACTGAACAAATGATGATGATATATGTAAGAGATTGTGATCTGGGCCAACTGATGAGTACTGTTTCAGTATAAAATGCATATGTTATAGATCATTTATTATTTTCACATGTCTTTGACCATATGTTTCAGTAATGTGTGATATAATTGTAATTAATAAACAAAAAAAATTAAGATTAGGATTTCTCTAGAAATAATGTGTATTTGAATTGTAACAAGTGCTATATGAATTGTTTGATGGAGTGTAGGTTTCTAATTTGGTCTGACTTCTGGGCTGATGGATGGTTGTGAAAGGATTGCAAATGTGATATAACTCATTGGAAACCTCAGTTTCTTCCTCTTCAGTTATTTACTTGAAAGTTCTTTCTCCTACATCCTTATCATCTTACTGTGCTGCCATCTATCTGTGAATTTCAATAGATTGAATACCTTTATTATAAATGATTTTGAAAATGGTGAACAATAATACAATTTGAGATGGTTTCATGTTTGAAGATTCAGAACCTGAATAAGTGTAATAGTATATAAGTTTAAATTTAATCTTTCAGAATGCTTAATTTCAAGTGCAGTTTATAGATGTCACTTTAGTTTAAAGAAAAAGTCAGGAGAAATGGAGCAAAATGTAGTTGAGGAAGATAGGATAGAATGTTTTAGTGGAGTGACAAGATAAAAGTAGTGCAATAGAGATGATTAGTCACAGAATAAGTAAAATAGTGGAAGAGGTAAAGGATGTAGAAACAAAATTAAAATTGTTAGAGATGAAGTGTGAGCAGTTAAAGGAATTATTGAATATGAATGATAAGAAAGAAATGGATAAGGAAGTCCAGAAGGTGAAAGAGAATGTTGGAAAGTAATCTGTGAGACAGTATTGATAAAAGATTCACTAATTAAAGAATGTGGAGATATAACTGCAAGGAAAAATAGAAATAAGTATGTAAGAATACGTCTGCCTGGAGCTAGAATTAGGGATGTTACAGATAAGATAAAGAAGCAAGAGAGTAGAGATGAATAAGTTATGGTAGGGAAAATAATTTGTTAGAGCCTTACAAAGAGAGTAATGGATGAGTACATAGAATTGATTAATAATTTGAGTAAGATTAAAGGAAGAATAGGAATAGTTGGATTTTTACTAAAATTTGATAATAGATATATATTAGATAGGGCATGTTTTATAAATGAGAGATTGAAAAATTGTGTGAAAGAAATAATGTTATGTTTGTGGATTTGTGGGATTCTTTTATTAGAAAGAGAGAGTTATATAGTAAAGACGGATAGCATTTAGCAAAACAGGAAGTGAAATTTTAGGGAGTTTGATTTATAAAGAATATAGTTCAGGAAACTTATAAAGGAGGGTGGGGTTTTAAGTTGCAGTATTATCAGAAAAAAGAAGAATGGATGGAATGTATGAAATAAACAAAGGGTAGCTGATTTGCATATAAACGTAGATGTGAAGAGGGAATGGGTCTGTAAAATTAATGTTAAGCAAGTTTTTTATAAATGTAATGGAGAAGAGAAGAGTCAAAAGAATTTATAAAAGAGTATTTAGAAAAGAAGAAATTGTTAAAATTGGATATTTGAATATGCAATATGGTAGAAGACCAGAAAAATGGCTGGAATTAAAGCAATTAAAAATAAAGAGCTTGAGGTATTAACACTAGTGGAAATACATCTAAGAAAAGAAGAACCTATACTAGAAGACTTAGTATGGCATGGTATAAATAGAAAAGAAAAAGAAAGAAGGGGTGATGGTATAGAAGTTATGTAAAAAAAAATTAAATATTTGTTAAATGTCAAGAAGATTTGTGGTTTGAGATAAGATTAAGAAGACAAAAATGGATGGTTGGCTATAGTGTATATAGTTACTGGAGACAATCAATTTATAATGGAGTGGAGCATTAGAATATATAAATGCCTAGTTAAGGATATATATAGTTTCAAAAAAAGGGGAAGAGAATAATAGTTATAGGGAATATGAATGGGCATATTGAAGAAATTGAAGATGTAGATAATAATAATGAACAGCGTTTGAAGAATTTTTGTCAGAGAGTGAATTTGAGCTTTGGAAATTTGCCAAATATTTATGAGGGACAATATCCATGGTCTAGAAATAATATATTTCACACAATAGATTATGTATTCATAGAGAAAGAGGGAATAAATAAACTACAGAAAATTAAGGTGTTTGATAATGAAGAGAATGTAACAGTGATCATAATTTCTTTATTATAGAAATAGTAATGTGATGGGGAATAGTAATAAAAGTAAAAAGGATAGTAAAAGATGTGAATGGAGAATGAATGATAAGAATAAGTTAGAAGAATATAAAATAAAAGTTAAAACCATGGAAGAGTTGGTTGGGGGTGAGTATAAGGACTGGTATGGTGAAGTAGAAAAAGTGACAAATAGGGTTTTAGGCGAGAATATTCAGAAGAATAAAAGTAATAGAAAATTGAGAATTAGTAAAAGTGTAAAAGAGAGGGGGAAAGCATGCAGAGAATATAGAGTGTGATTTAGAACAAGGAAAGTGAAAAAGATGTTAATGTTAAATGGGAAAAGTATTTAGAAAAAAAGAAGTTTGCCAAAATAGATAATTATAGAGAGAGAATGAAATTAAATAGTAAATTGTTGTAGGATATAAAGAAAAGTGGAAGAGATAAAAATGTTGGAAATACATTAAAAGAAGGAATGTAGGGGAGAGAGAAATAGTATTACTAGATGATGAGGGAATAGAGAATAGTTCTAGAGAGGAATTAGAGACAATCTTAAACAAGTATGTAATGTTTATGGAAAAGATGCTAGATGTGAAGGACAGAGTGATAACAAACATAAAAGCATATAGTAATAGAAATATTAGGTTTACAAAAAATGAACTGAATGAGGGAGGGAAGAAATTGAAAAATAGAAAGGCAAGAAATTTAGATGGATGGGCAGCAGATATAGTAATGAATTTGTGACATAGGGTTAAATTAAACTATTATCATGTTTTAATAAGATGATACAGAAGAGAGATTTTCAGGATAGTTGGAGTAATACAGGAATAAGGCTACTATTTAAAGGAAATGGTAAAGATCATAGATAGTTAAGTAGTTATAGACCAATAGCAGAAACGTCAGTGTTATACAAGGTTTTTGCATATATGGTGAATGAAAGGCTCGCAAAATGGATGGAAGACAATAATGAAGTGGGAGAAATGAAAGGAGGTTTTCAATTGGATAGGTGTATAGGAGATAGTTTATTTGTAGTTATACAACTTATAAATAAGAGTAGAAATACAGGTACACAGTTATATATAGTTTTTATAGATATAGAGAAGGCATATAATAGAATAAATAGAAATAGATTATGGATAACTTTAGTAAATTTGAGAATGGATGGAGCTTTAATGGATCTTATTAAGAAATTGTATGAAAATAATTACTATATGTATCAAGTAGGGAGTATAAAATCAGTTAAAAGTTAAAAATGGGGTGAGACTAAGACAAGGGTTTCCTATGTCGTCTATTTTGTTTTTCTTGTGAGAGAAATGGAGAAAGCAATAGAAAGACTAGGAAGAGGGACAGAGATACCATTAATAGGTATCAAGAGAGTATATATATTATCGGGTCTTTCATTTGTAGATATATCTTTTTCTGCACAGAAAAAATGGAACATTTGGAAGTTATGCTGATAACATGTGGAAGAGTGGGTAAAGAGATGGGAATTAAATTTACTGAAAAAAAAATTAAAGTAATGATGATTAATACTGGGGAAAAAGAAGACAAAGAATTTTGATTGGGGGATAAAAAGTTAAGTATGCTGAATAGATATAACTATTTGGGAATCATCTTAAGTAATCAGAGAAATTGCTTGGATGAATGTGAGAAAAATTGATAAATGAAGCAAAGAAAAGAAAGGGACTGATACAAAAAATAAAAGTGTTTTCATATAATAAAAAAGATGTAGCTAGAATTGTATGGAAAAGAATATTAACATATGATAATGATGCATTATGTGTAAGTAAAGGGTGTTAGATTACTTAGAAAAGTACAAAGAGAAGTAGGGAGGCATGCATTAGATGCAGATGTGTGGATGGCAAAGGAGGCAATTCAAGAAGAAATGGGATAGTCACGTTTTTATATAAGAGATGAAAAAAAATGAAAATGTTCAGTGGATTAAAGTTTATGGATAACAAGAGAATAGCCAAAACAGTATTTAATTGGGTTATGAGTAAACAGCAGGCAACAAGATGGGTGAGAAAGATGATATGGTATGCAGAACATTTGGATAAAGAATTTATGTCAGTATACTTATACAAAAGGTGGGTTAAATGTGTTAGGAGAAATGTTGAGTGTAATAGTTGCATTAATAACGACTAGGGAGTTGGAGAGATGGAGAACTAATATTGGGAGTAAAAAGAGTTTAAATATATATAGAAGTAAACACAATATTGGGTGTGAGTTAATTTATGATAATAACAAGGAAATTAGTTTACTGTTTAAGGCTTGAAGGAGTATACACATAAATGGAAAAATTTGGGTGATTTAGTCTGTAAGTTGTGTAAGGAAGGCATAGAAAATATTAGGCACCTGTTGATTGAATGGAAATGCCCGAAAGCAGAAAGGGCACTAATAATGAAGTTGTGGGAAAAAAATATAAACTGATTATATAGAAGGTGGGTTCTTGTTTTTTATACTCGTTTTGGGCAAAATATAAGGGGGTTTATATGTAAAGGCCATTGAGTTGACAAAGATTATGTTGTGGAAATGGGATGGAGGAGAATAGATAAGAATATGGGAAAAACTTAAGACGTGAATGGAAAGGGAAGGTAAAATGGCTAACAGATTCTCTGGGCATGGTAGCTGAGACATTCCTGCCTCTGAAAATAAGTCACAGTACATCTAATCTCATCATCTCATCTCATTATTTCTTTGCATTTTATTATAAATGTAATCATCGATCGCATTATGCAGCAAGTTTATTAATCTTAGAAAGATTATTTGCAAAATTGGAATTAAATTTCTAATCAAGCAAATTATTTGGTTCTTCCTTTTTAGTTATAATTCTTTTTCACACAACATCGCAACATGATAAAATAAGTTGTACAGTTGATTTGTACCAAGCATACAATGTAAATTAACTATGAAAAGTTCTCTTCCAAAGCAACTGCTATTAAATAATTGAACTGCCCTCTAATTGCAGAATTCCTTATATACTGGCACTGTAATTATTTATCTTTTATATATAAAAATTAAATAAGCCAGTAAATTATGGCTATCTGATGTGTAATCTGATAATATAAACTTATTCACAGAACAGTTAAGTCTAAATACATTACTATGATAAAATTCACAAATGAAATAATCAGGCAATATCTGCATATGTGTTTGATTCTTTGGGAATTTGACTTAGTAGTTTATTATGATTAGTTGTTGTGTGAATAAATTTATATATGTGGGCCATATGCATGACTTGGGGGCTCAAACTTGGAACAAATGAAAAATTTTTCAAAAGACCTAGAATTTTTCTCTCAGACAGCTGATTTGCAAATCAATCTTACTAGCTATTTGGCTTTGGTCAGTAAATGGGTGTATGAGGAGTTGTTGGAAAGGTCCTTGTATTAAAGTGGTCTATTCATTAAAAAGTCTGCTTTATTTTTTACTTCATCTTTTATATATAGGGTTATGATTATTAGTGGTGCTTGTTTGCGTGAGAGGTGTGACAGCAGATGATGAGGTGACTCCATTCCATCTATATTGGGTACCTTAGTTTTTTTATAATTTACTTTCCAGTATATTAGTTAGTTACATAAATTTAAGATTTCACATTTTACTGTGCTTTATGCAGGGTGTTTTAATGCTTTGTATAATATATTGTATCATGTAATACGTAATTAGCAGTATAAAATATGTGCATGTCTTTATTGCTCGGAGTTCATAAGAAAGTTAAAATGCCAGAAGTGCCCAGTGCCACCTAAACTCTATAGTCTGAAATAGTGTATTTCATGAGTTAGTACTGTGATAGAGTGTGTGATTATGGAGCATAGGATCCTCAGGTAAATTCCATTTGGCCCTCAAACTTTTTATGAGCTCCCACACAATAAAGCTACCTACAGTTACATTTATTAACATTATTTTTATTATTTTCTCTCATATATTTGAGAGATTTAAATTTTTTCATGCAATTGTTGTAATAATTGTTGGTATCATTATATATTTGTTCTAAAATTGTACACTAGATGGAGATACTGAGCCATAGATTTTGATGTGATTTTTTAAACACAATTCACAAAGTTATCCTAAATGTAAAATTATCTTTTCAACTTGAAGTTTAACTATTTGATCTCAGAATGAGTAAATTTAAGTGCTAAAGCAAGGGTTTTTCTGCCTATCACTCATATTTGTACTCTTGTTAACAAGCTTAATTTCTCTACTGCCCACTGATGCCTGAATAACTTAATTTAGTGCTTCATTTGATAACATTTTTTGGCATAATAAACACATTGGAAACTAAAGATTTGATAAAACCATTTTCAAGTATTATTTGTTTTTTGGTTTTTTTTTTGAGACATGGATTAAAATTGGTTAAAGAATTTTGATTAAATTAAACCTGAGTGCTCTGCCCACATGCCATTTCTGGTCTATCATAGAGGGTTCTCATGCTTGGACCCAGTCTGCCCTTTATGTAAATGGGACGATGACACAATAATACATATTCTGAGCCACTGTACATCACTCCAATGGAACAGAGACTTTATTGCATCCATATACAAAACTAGAGTGCCTCTCCTCACCGAACTGATTTCTAGCATATCCAATGGGATCTTTCCATTCATAAGAATCATAATTTTTCTGCTGTTTTCCTATTGGTCAACTAGGTGTGCACTCATTTATGGCCATACCTTGATTGACCATAAGAAATTACTTCTGGCAAAACTTCAGGCCATCAGAAACAGAGATGAAAAATTAGCTCCAACATACATCTACAATGCTACATGGAGCTTTGTAGCAATGCACAATTTGTCATTGAACAGTTGTTTTTTTTATGCCAAGACTGTTGGTATTGGGTTATGTAACCTTTATTATAGTGTCAGTTAACAACATAACTCTGTTATTGCTATAATGTAATTCTTTGAGCTCACAATAAAATTTCTTGATAAAAAAAAATTATAACTGGTTTCAAATAGACTTAAGATCACACTTATTTAACGAACCTCAAATACACATGGACCACAGTAGATGAAAAGTAGACCACATGGTTGTTACAAGTTATTTGATTATTGTTACCAGTCATGTGTACAGAGCTACAGAGCTCATTGTTTGTTTTCATGTATTGCCGACCAAAAGCGTAATTGCAAACAGCATACAAATGTCAATGTTGAAATTGGAATCTTTGTACATTTGTATCAGGTTAGCATATTTCATGGCAGGCATGATCAACTCTGCAAAAGAATTTAAATGCCTGTTGTGCATGTATAGAAATCTATGGTTTTTTCTTTTAATATTTGGCAAATACTCATTGCCTATCGGAAAATTTTAAATGCCCACTAGTGGGAAGTAGGGATCAAGTTGGTGATCCTGATGCTATCTTTGATTCCAAGGTGTTCCATGGTTACCCTTCATACTCACGTTAAGAAACATGATTTGATATTAAAATTATAAGTTAACTTCAGTATGTTATAGTTGTATGTGTTTATCTTTCAACGATAAAGTAATGTGATAATTACCTGTACATGTTGTGTGTTTGTAAGAGAAACGTTAATGAAGCAATGATGGAGTAACATCACATTTTATATACGAGCTGTGTGTGTGCTTGTTGAAATATGGTAATAAAATAATTATAAAATAATAAAAGAAATTTCACGCACACTGTGTGTATTTTGTGAGATGTTATCACAGTAAAGTTGCATACTAAATTATTAACAAGTTTATCTCGATATAGGATGTAAACATTCTAAATTGTAACAAAAAGGAAATGTATTTAAGATTTAAATAGAATCTGAATTTATTAATTATTTAACAATTTTCATTTCAATAAATTCTTTAGAGAATTATACGTTTACTGAATGACTTCCATTAGAGAAAAAACCGAAAATTGAATTTCCTGACTCTTAGTGAACAAGATTCTTACGATTATATATTCTAAAAATTGAATTATATATACAGTAACATAAACTTATTTTACAATATATATATTAAATAATATTTACTAAGGCAATAAGCCTAAAGCATGTGCGGTTGAAAATGCGAAGGTAGGGACCTCTACAGGTCTTAACTACAAGCTTACGCATTGGAAGAAAAAGCACTAATATTTATACCACGTGATATGATAGTATATAAAATGGCTAGAAGAAATCTGAAGTTTGGGCGCAAAGATCAGAAATCCTGTTACTTGAGTTAAATATTCCCTTCTAATGAATTCTTTATAAACTCATTTCCTTCTTAGTATTTATTATCAGTCACTCTTCCAGTTTTCTGTAATCTTTTTTCTTCTTTTATTCCATTTTTATAATTGTTCCTTAGTTCCACTATCCTGTATATTCTTTTTCATTATAAAAACCTAAAGCAATAAGATGTCCCGTTTGATTCATCATTTTTATCTTCAAGTTTCTTCTATTCTCTTTCAGTATCTCACACTTTAGTAATTGTGTTCTGGCAATAAGTTGTGATTATTTATATCCTAAATGAATGACATCATCATCTTTTAAATATATTTTTTCTTACTGCTTCAAAGGAACCAATATCATTAACTTTTTTTTCCATTCGTACCATTTTACTTTTGATGACAATCTTAAGTTTTAAAATTCATATAACTCTCCTAAAATGACTTTTCTGCAAGCAAATATCAGCCTGACTTTCAAGTAATCACTCTATGATCCATAGAATTGCCTATTTGTGCAGAAAACCCTTGTGATTAATTGAACAGCATTACTGATGATTATCTGAAACTTATAAGCTCTTCAGATTTGCAATATTTTCCTCTAAAACTTGTAAATTCTGAGTTATCACTGTCTATGAGTACATTGAGATATATCATGATGGTATATAGTTAATACATTTACCTGCCACATGCACTTTCTGTATTCAAATCTGGTGGGAGATTTTTCAAATTAGTTTAGAATTTTTTTCTGGAAGTCAGCTCATATTCTATTCTCTATCCATTTATCAATAAATCAGCATTTAGTTATGTTTAATTATACTTAGGAGAAATTAAGAAAATAAAAACAAATTTGCATCAACATTTAGCCAACTATCCTGATGACTAACATCTTCTTCATTATTCCTTTGTGGTGAGATGCTGAAAAGAAATATCTTTTTTACTGATATTCTAGAGAGAAGTGTCTTTTTCACTTTCTCTGCAAAGGGATACTGGAGAAAAATGTCTTCTTTACTATCTTCTGTGAAGGGATAATGGAAAGAAATGTTTCATTCACTCCTATTCTGTAAAGGAATGCCAAAATGAAATGTCTTCTATACTATATTTCCTTGTGGAAGGATTCTGGAAAATAATGTCTTCTCCACTCTTTCTTTGTGAAGTGATGCTAGAGATATTTCTTCACTGTTTCTGATTCAAGCAATGTTAAAGGAATGCCAGAGAGATATGTTTTCTTCACTGTCAATTTGTGAATGGATGATGAGAAGAAGTATTTTTTCATCACTGTTTTTATGTGAAGGGTTACTAGAGAAAAATGTATTCTTTGCTGTTTTACTAGAAACAGATGTTAGAGAGGCCATTCATTTACAATGGCCTTACCGATATAAGTACATAGTATGATTAATGGAGACAAAGTAGATATTTTTATCACAAATCAGTACCTGTAAATCAAAAATTGATTACATTAGTAAATTATGACATTACGGTGTTGTTGATAGGTTCATCGTCATTAAAAAAAACCCATCTTTTTTGGTATTGCACTGCTCTTTTGAAATCGAGAAAACTGTGAAGAAATGTCCTTCTTTACACTAATTACAATAATTCACACTGCATCACTAATTGTGATTCAAGACACCAGGTAGCAGTCTTTTGGATTGGATTTTCAGTATTAGTCTTTATTGATAAGAATTAGAATCCAATATTTCACTATGAAGAAACTGATTTGGGCATTATTCTCTGGCATCCATTTGGTTGTGTTCCCATAGATGGTTCTAGAGTAGAGCAGTATTATTGTTGTTAATGTAAATTAGGAGAACCATGTGAACATTTATTTGAAATAACATTATGATAATTAAATATTAACTAGTCTTTGTAATTGATCTTTAATCAGTTGATTTTTATTTAAATAAGTTATCACATGATCACATTTCCTATACTAGCACATTAATTGTTGATAAACAGAGCAAAACTCTCCATACAGTATTGCCACCTATGCTAAACAGAGTAATCAATGGATGCCAGAAGGCTTGTGCATAAAATCCCTATCTAATGCCTACTCATCCAATATCCCCAGACTAGTTTCTGGCTTGTGGCCTTCGTCAGTGAGGAGCTTTGGATCTAAGAGCACTGCATCTAGATCTTAGGATCTAATGCAACTCTCTAGCAACCACCTTTTATCTCCACTTAACTACAAAACTATGAGAATGAAATTGAAAACACAAAAAATATTTTCAATCTAAGCTCAATAGCTTATATAGTCATATGGGTCTGAACTCAGTTCAGCACCCATACATTTTGGTGTCTTTGGCTCTTTTACAACCATAGCCACCACTATCCTATTAGGCAGGATTGGTGTTAAACCATTGTAACGGTCAGAAAACGTGTGACTCGTAAACATAGTGCAGAATTCGACCACCGTACAGAACAGCAGCACCATCGAGTAGCGAAGCCACCCATGGTACTGAGTTCGAACATAGTTTATCGGTTCCACAATACAATCCACGAAACAACGCATCTGATGCGACATTAGTAAATATTTCCTTAGGCACGGTGGTCAGGGATATGCAAGAGACTCATGATTTTATTCTCGAGTTAGCCAATAACCAAACTAATATTAATTAAACATTCATGTTTACATAATCGAGGAAACATTATATAGAATGGGTATCGAATAAATGAAACGTAATGCAGACATATAGTTTAAAGTTATTTATTAACACATTTTAAAAAGACAATCATTTACTAATAATATTTTGTGGATTTAAAGCTTCAGTAGCGGGATTTACGACATGATTATATTTTAAAGAGTACATTTATTTATTTAGACATTATTTTATATTGAGGATTTCAGCAGCGGTATTTCCGATACTGAAATGTTTACAAAAGGAATACATTTATTTGAAGGCGTAATCTAGCTACCTAAAATTCTCGAGTGAGTATTTCTAATGCATGCCTGGAGGGATTTATACCTTTGCAATGCAAGAGTCTAAAGTATGGGTTATAAGAGTAATGGCAGACATATATTTATTTAATTAAAATATTTATCTATAACTAAGGGCAAACATTTATTTGAGAGTGAATTACGAAGATAATGCAGAGGCGGAGTGATATGTTTAGAATAATAAAACTAAGTAAAGGAACACGTGGTACGCTTTAGAAAGGCGATATGGAGTGGCAGTATATTGAAACTGCAATGCCGCGAATGAGTTTATAAGAGTATCGGGCTGGTCTCTGCCATCGGCCCGATGAAGTAAGGTGTCACATAAGCATAACCAGGGACAAGCGGTCCGTGTCACAGTTTTGCCGGCTGGCTGCATGACATTGTCAAGTCCTACGGGAGCACCCATTATGCCCGCTTGGGTAGGATGACTGGGGTTAATTTCAACCCTGAAGAATCCGGAAATTTCACGGCGGAATGGGTCATCGCATCTCTAAAACGTAACACATGTATAATGTACAAACGATTAGGATGAGATTTAAATAGATTTCTAATTCGGCCCTACATTATCAACATTTACTAAAGAACGTTGGTGACTCTCAAAGAAATGGAATTTTCTGGAATTATTCATTAGATTTAATAAATACAAAATATATATAAACTGGGAGTTATTACAACTAATATGCCAGCCATTTGCGAAGTAGTAGACCCTGCATTACAATAAATGAGGCACTGAATGCGTGTCGATTTATATGAAAAGTTAAGTTATTAAGAAAGTAAATACTAATGAAAATTTGACACGCATTCATTGTTTTAAGCGATCATAGATTTAAACTTTGAAAATTGAAATAAATTATGAGCATGCAATAATTAAATAATAACTATAGATAGAAATGTAGATTATAGAAATACGCACCCAAGATAGAATGAGGTAAGCTAGATTAGTAGAGAAATTTACACATTAAGTTAATGATTCAGTTTTAGCTATACATATGGTAGTTTTTACATTTTATAATTTAGATAAGTATTATGAAGAAGAGCTATAGCATATTATTAGAGTACTCTAGAGTTTGAACACAGACAGGTACCTGTTTTATAAGAAGTTTTCTGATTCCATTGGTTAAGTAGCAAATAGTTCGTGAGTGGCAATTCTTTCTTGTATTTAGATATTTCATTTAATTTCACAACAGCAGCAGCTTTCTCATTTATTTCAGGCAGCAGATCTTCATGGTGAATTTATGATGGGCAATGGAAAGTTCGGCATCCGATAGGCCCTCCCAATGGAGAATAATCTAGGTGCTTTACTTGGTCATACCTTGGCAGGAACAAATTATTTTATTATTTTGGAGACTCTCAGTGATCGAGAGCAAAGCTAAAGTTTAAGTGAATGTCTCCAGCAAGTCTAAGATGGCCTCTTTTTTTTATCTTGATCTTTCACATTTTTGTTGATATTTTTAGGTTCTACTTAATCTGCCCTGAGGATAATCAATGCATTTAGTTGGTTTTTAATTAAAGAAAGCTGCCGTTCTATTGTTTACATTTTACATTTACTAATTATTTTTGTGGAATTTTTCTTTAATTAATCTATTATCTATCACTGACCGATGCTTTTAAATTTCAAAAACAAAAAGGGAACATAAGATTATTTTAACTTTTAATTAAATATTACATCAGATATTTTTAGAATTATTATTAAATGAAATTTAAACAAAGCAATAAATACGAACTTTATAATCCAAAATAAATGATTAAAATTATACAAAATTATATAACTAAAAGAAATCTAAATTATATTATTTTATCCCTATTTATTGCGTTTAATTTGAGATCGAAATGTGTGCGTGTTTAAGCTGAATTCTACATATATTTATACATTTTTAATATTGTTACACACACAATTCGATATCAAAAAGTTTAAATTTGGGTGGGATAGACCGGTCAGTGAGAGACGACAGAAAAAGGTGAAACTTAAGATTCGAATACGAATCTTACTGTTTCACCATTAAGCATCACATGATCACATTTCCTATACTAGCACATTAATTGTTGATAAACAGAGCAAAACTCTCCATATAGTATTGCCACCTGTGCTAAACAGAGTAATCAATGGATGCCAGAAGGCTTGTGCATAAAATCCCTATCTAATGCCTACTCATCCAATATCCCCAGACTAGTTTCTGGCTTGTGGCCTTCATCAGTGAGGAGCTTTGGATCTGAGAGCAATGCATCTAGATCTTAGGATCTAATGCAACCCTCTAGCAACCACCTTTTATCTCCACTTAACTACAAAACTATGAGAATGAAATTGAAAACACAAAAAATATTTTCAATCTAAGCTCAATAGCTTATATAGTCATATGGGTCTGAACTCAGTTCAGCACCCATACATTTTGGTGTCTTTGGCTCTTTTACAATCATAGCCACCACTATCCTATTAGGCAGGATTGGTGTTAAACCATTAAGCATCACATGATCACATTTCCTATACTAGCACATTAATTGTTGATCAACAGAGCAAAACTCTCCATAACAGTATTGCCACCTGTGCTAAACAGAGTAATCAATGGATGCCAGAAGTCTTGTGCATAAAATCCCTATCTAATGCCTACTCATCCAATATCCCCAGACTAGTTTCTGGCTTGTGGCCTTCGTCAGTGAGGAACTTTGGATCAGAGAGCACTGCATCTAGATCTTAGGATCTAATGCAACCCTCTAGCAACCACCTTTTATCTCCACTTAACTACAAAACTATGAGAATGAAATTGAAAACACAAAAAATATTTTCAATCTAAGCTCAATAGCTTATATAGTCATATGGGTCTGAACTCAGTTCAGCACCCATACATTTTGGTGTCGTTGGCTCTTTTACAACCATAGCCACCACTATGCCTATTAGGCAGGATTGGTGGCTATGGTTGTAAAAGAGCCAAAGACACCAAAATGTATGGGTGCTGAACTGAGTTCAGACCCATATGACTATATAAGCTATTGAGCTTAGATTGAAAATATTTTGTGTTTTCAATTTCATTCTCATAGTTTTGTAGTTAAGTGGAGATAAAAGGTGGTTGCTAGAGGGTTGCATTAGATCCTAAGATCTAGATGCATTGCTCTCAGATCCAAAGCTCCTCACTGACGAAGGCCACAAGCCAGAAACTAGTCTGGGGATATTGGATGAGTAGGCATTAGATAGGGATTTTATGCACAAGCCTTCTGGCATCCATTGATTACTCTGTTTAGCACAGGTGGCAATACTGTATGGAGAGTTTTGCTCTGTTTAAATAAGTTACAAAGTAGAGTACTAAATTTCATTTAAAAATGCAGACTCAAAACTCAAAAAGTTGTAGAAATATATGTGACAGATGTAATATATATATATATATATATATTGGACTCATACTTTCAAGCTTCCTGTAGCTATCCACTCACGTGACCACATACATGTGAAATGATCTTCAATATACATATTTTATGCTGAACCCACACTCATCAGTTGGTCCAGATCATCATTTTCCACATACATATATGCTCATTACTCAGTTTATATTAACACAGCAAATCTTCAAACTTTAATAAACAGACTTTAATCTTTTTCACCTACTAAGTTTTCAATCATCCTTAACATCGAAAATCTGATGATGGAACACTTGAGGTCCTTATTGATAGCATGAAGTACATATATTGGGGGATTTTTTTTTCACATGTATGTGGTCGTGTGTATTGGTTGTATAAGATGGAGTGGATAGCTGTAGGGAGCTTGAAAGTCTGAGTTCAAGTCC
This sequence comes from Epiperipatus broadwayi, assembly GCA_028023455.1. Taxonomy (NCBI): domain Eukaryota; kingdom Metazoa; phylum Onychophora; class Udeonychophora; order Euonychophora; family Peripatidae; genus Epiperipatus; species Epiperipatus broadwayi. The sequence continues at coordinate 584,819 of JAQFVV010000277.1, forward strand.
CTTATAATTACATTAAGTTCAGTATAGACAATATACTTGTAGTTAAATATTATATATATATGTGTTTAGCACTCATGAAAAATTTTGCCTCTTCATCATATTTTTATTATGCAATCAGCAAAACAGCATCCAATCAATACAGACTTATGCATAACCTTTGCCTACTAACTAATAAGAGCTAAATTGCATTTGCTGATCAGTAATTGTGGTTATCTGGATTGACTAGTATATTGCCGGGAATAAAATTTCTAACTTTATTTGATCATAAGAAATACCTTTTTACTGACCAAGAACTACCTGGTTATCTGGATTGATTATTGTTAGGCTATCTTCTAAGAAAATTTTTAATCTCATTTAGTTATGGGTGTGGCAGGGTCAAAATATACCGTATGTAGGACATATCAAAGAGAAATTCTTTCTTAAACAGGGGCTATTAATTCCTTTATCAGGGGAAGCTTTCGGAAGCAGAATGAATGAGGATTTATAATGCAAAAGAAAATGGAATTATAATATCAATATCACAATTTAATGAGAAAATGCACAATAGACTCAGGAAGAGGTGATCATTAAGAAGATTAGAAAGGATGTATAAATTATTGTAGTAACTTAGTGTTTAAGAGATAATGTAAAGCAATGGTTGAAATTAACAAACTCAGCACTGGTAGCATTCCATTTACTAAGGTTGCTTAACTGTTTATAGTTTATATAACAAAGACTATTATCGTTCTAATACTCATTTTATTCTAACTAGTCTTGCCAAATTTTGAAGCTTTTGCCAAATAGAAACGGTAGTGATTCGACTACATGGTGATTTCAGGAGGGATTATCATTGGTCGGGATTTATAACAGGATGATTCCGTTTGTGACATTTTTTTTATAATAGTTTTACAGGAAATATTTTAGGGATTAAAGTGAGAAGTAGGAGATGCATTCGTTAAATGTAGTTATTTTGTAAGTCACGCTTTAGATCTCCAGCAGATATTATAAGAGCCATCAGATGAGAGTAATAAAATCACTTTAAAGCTCTGTAAAATATAGCTTTAGGTTAAGATGATGATAGAAGCCAACGTTGCAATTTCCAGAGTTTGAATATTTCAGCATCTCCTGAACAACTGAAATATTTGATTTAGGTTTTAAAAAAAAGAATTAGAAATTAACAATAAAGATACTTGGTTAAACTATTAATGTGTGGTAACAAGATACAGAAATTAATCACAGAATTAAATCCGTATAGAGAATTTTTTATTAAAAGGCTATATTAAAATAAAAATTTGGTAGATTTTTTCAGTTAAAGGATTCTACTAGTGTCTACTTATGTGTCTGAGAAGGGTTTTCGAAATTAACAGAAACTGCAGATACAGAGGATATATATATATCGGAAATGGTAGAGAAATTGAAAACAAAATACATGAATATGAGAACAAACAATTATCATTGATGTTATTGAAAGAATAAAGAGGGTGAAATAAAGCTGGGTTTGATATATTACTAGTGGATGAACCAGTAGTTGGACAACAAGTTTTAAAACTAAATCCTAAGAGATTGTAGACACCTAGAAGAAGACCACAAGTAAAGTTAATGAATATGATTAGAACATTTTATGGAGTTGCAAAAACTATGGATTGTTACACTTGGATATATATGCACGTTATAATAAATTGATGATGATCAAATGATGAGATAATCACATGAAAGATTGATGGATAAGATTAAAACATTTTCTAGTGTAAAAGAATCTGTGGATTAGAAGCATTAAACGATACTTCGATAAATCATAATAGATTCATAATATACAGAACGGTAATGATGATTGGCTGGAATAGAGACCTAGAAGAAAAAGCATTTAAGGGTTTGATAACTAAGATTAGAACAATTTCTGGAATAATATGGATTAGAAACATTTAATTATACTTGGATTAAATCTTCATCTTGCAGTAGATCGATATTGATCAAAAGGATGGTGATGATCACCTATCATTGTTTTGTAATTATTCAACATTACTTTTTAAATTTATCTTTAACTATTTGACTTTACTATATGTTCGTTTGCGGTTAAAGTTATATATGGCGTCTTTATTATGTTCCTCCACCGATAATTCCATTCTCTTAGATTCATTTTTTCGAGATCAAATGTTAACTAAACATTAACCCTTTTAATTCCTTTGCATATAAATATTAATAATCTCATAAAATAGAATAAGGAAATATAATGATTTATTGGAGTTTAATCCGGGGCACTTTTAAAATAAAAAATATGTATTTCTTGTATCGTTACTTTTTATCAGGTAGAACTCTTAAAAATTGTGGAATTAACTGTTTTTATTAATGATCTCAGAAAGCCAGCTTTAGTTACGCATTTCTCCATCGTTACAACTAATTGATTAAAACATGAAACTATTAAGCATTTTTACTCAGGAGAAATGTTAAATGCAAAGTTGAAATAATTAACTTTTTAATGTGTTGTTTTTTTTAAAAAAAAAGAACTAGCATTTATTGGTCTAATAATCTCAAAAGATTTGGGTAAAATAATTGAAAATTACAGGCAATAAATTTTGACTGCATTAATGTTTCATTAAATGTCGCTAGAGAGAGCTAATATAGATCGAAATGTCTATGAAGGAAAGGATAACTTAATTGTGTATTAATTGGCTTTTGTAACTTCTTCCCCTAAAGACAGATTAGGGTAATTAGGCAGTAACTTTTGCTCATCATTCATGGTAGGGTACTAATATTTGCCACTAATATTTTATTCATTCTAGCGTTCCAATACTTCGAGCTGCTTCACCCCTTTACCCATTAGAACAGCAGAGTCTTAAGATGGCAATAATTTCAAAAAAGTATTAGTTTAATAAGAGAAAGTGTGTTTGGGAGATTGTATTATGGATTGAAATATTGAAAAAAGAATAAATTATTCAAAGTAGAGATATGGTAATTACAATGTCTAGGCACTTGGATTGGTTGTATGAACACACGCGCATAAGCAAAGTGTATCCCAGTAAGCCGTGATAAGTTTTCTCTATAAGCTACTTGCATAATTTTAAGACGCGAACATGTCTGAAGACTGGATCACGAGTTATGACACAAAGTGTCACATCATGTTTATTACCTTCATTATCAATGCTCTTCCTATGATCATGAAATCTTGAAAACCATCTGACTCCGTGCTTCATTGCCACACATATTTTTAATCATTTGAAACACTTCAGTAGCTATTTTAATCTTTTTAAAACAAAATGTGATCTTAGCATGTTATTCCAACATGGGTTAAAATACGAAACACACGCACATTTCATGTAATAAGTCGAGATCCAAACATTTTAGCAACTAATAGCTAAACTACGACATTCCATAATACATGCATTGATTCACATATGTCGTTGCAATAATACATGTATTGATTCACAGATGTCGTTGCAGGAAGCTTGGATAGAAAACCAAATGATGAGCATGGTAATACAGTAAAATAAAGTTCATTATCATCATAACCTGCACTCCATGTCCTAAATACTGACTATCATATAGATTTCTCCAAAACACAAATCGTATCCATAAATATCAATATGAACATTTTTTTGTAGAAATACCAAACTGGGTTTAATAAAATGAGAGTCAAACTACTTCAGATATGAGACGGTTTTTAACAGAAATGAAACAGAAAGTATTATCTAAATTTAAATTAAAAATCTTATTATTTGGTCTCTATTACCTCAATTTGATTTTCGTTTTTTCATTTATAAATACTATTTTTGTTATCTCTTGTTTTTGTTATAATTGAGTAAACTCTTCAACTGGTTATAGTTTAGTTCTATCATATTATGTGTTCTACTTTTTTCTGCAGATCTTAATTATTTTTTTACAAATTTCTAGGTCTTTGCAGTAACTGCTCAATAACATTTTTACAAGTAGAAGGCAAATGCTATTTTTCTAAAAAATGATATTTATACAATTTGTATTGTGATTGTCATCAGAAGTTATTATGGGTTATAATATTTTTTTACATCTGTGAAAGTCTTTGTTTTACTATATATTACATATTTACACAGTGTCGACCTCTATAAACTACTGGTGTCAATTGTTTTTAACCTTAAAGTATGGATGGCAGAAGAGTTGAAGCCGTGGAGTAGATTGAAGCCTTTCCATTAAAGGTTGAAGATTTGCAACCTTAATATAAACCAAACACTGATAATATATATATATGTGTGGGAGATGATGATCTGAACCAATAGATGAGAGCTGGTTCAGCACGAAATACATATATTGGAGATCATTTATCTTTTTCACAAGTGTGATTATGTACCGGTTGTAGGAGACAGAGTGGATAGCTGAAGGGAGATTAAAAATCTGTGTTCAAATGCCCTGTATTACATTTAAACTCTTAATATATGAATTATGCTTGTATTTCAAAAATGTTACAGATTTAGCCTGTATCCTGCCGATTCCTCCTGTGTATTTAAATAAACATGATCCTATATATGAGGGGTCAGAGTGACTTAAGGACAACATTGGCTAATAATAATATTGACATCAACAAGGGATTTGGGTATTCTATTATCAGATTTTCAATGATATAAACAGCTGAAAAGTTGAAGGGTGGAGTATATTGAAGCCTACCCACCAAAGTTTGAAGATTGCTATATTAATGTAAATTGAGCACTGATTATATATATATGTATGGGAGATGATGATTTGGACTAATGAATGGGTGCTGGTTCAGCATGAAATATGTATATTGGAGATTTATCTTTTTTACATGTATGTGTTCATGTGTACCAGTTATATGAGAAAGAGTGGATAGCTGAAGGGAGTTTAAAAGTCTGTGTTTAAATACCATATATATGTATGTATGTGTGTTAATTCTAATATTCCCATGGATAAATTATTTCCAGGAGTTTACAGGCAATAAAAACATAATAGCTAAATAGCTGATGTTTCAGTACAATAACAAGTACTTTCCTCAGAGCTTTTTCTTTCTCAAATCATAAGAATGTTTGTGGTGAGATTTAAAATTGTTATTTTTTCCTTTGTTATATTATCCTCATTCTCAAATTCTATTGGTTGAGAAGTTTTTAAAAAATATTTTATCCTCCAATCTCTTTTTTCAAATATTGCTAATTTTCTTTAATTCACACTTTTCATTTATGCTTTTAGACCTTTTAAAAATCTCTACAGTCTCCCTTAGTAGTCTCTGGACATATTGTTCATTTTTTGTCAGAATATGTATTTATTAAAATTGATGTCATGGTTGGCTAATTTAATGTTTGAATAAGTAAATGGTTGATAAATTATATTTTTCTCTAACTGCCAAAATGTGTCAAGGTATAAATGAAATTCCATGTGGAGTTGTTTCCATTCATACATTGAACAGATCAATCATAGAATAAACATAAGAAAGGAAGAATACATTTTGGCAGTTAGAGAAAAATCTAATTCATCAGCTATTTATCCACACATTAAATTAACTAACCATAACAACAATTTTAATAAAACACATATTCTGGAAAAAAAATAAATAATATTACCAGATACTGCTAAGGGAAGCTATAGAGATTTTTAAAATGCCTACAAGCATAAATGTTACATGTGGATTAAAGAAAATTAACAATATTTGGAAAAAGCTATTGGAAGTTAAAGTATTTTTTAAAACTTCTCAACCAATAAAATTTGGGAATGAGAAAAAAATAACAAAGGAAAAAAATAATTTAAAATGTCATCACACACATTCTTATGATTTGAGAAAGAAGTAGCTCTGAGGAAAGTACTTGTTATTGTATTGAAACATCAGCTATTTAGCTATTTTATTTTTATTACATGGAAGCTCTTAGAAATAATACTATGTATATATATCAAGGATGAAGACTTCATATATTGGATGAAGTGAGTGCTTCTGTAGAATTCATTAAAAAGTTTGCTTTAATTAAAATTCAGTTTTAAAATTTCATTAAAATATGTACATATTCAACCTCACAAAATTGATCCAACAAATTGCATATACAATAGTGTAGTAAAAACAATAAGTAAATTACTGTATATAAACTATTTTGCCAAGTGTAAAAAAAATTCTCTATTCTATTTTGCTAAACATAAAAGAAGAATGAACTATTCAAATTTATTATTTTTTGTATGGAATTTCTGTTGACTTTCATTTTTTTTTACCAGTAGTTGAATTGTTTTTATATGAAGCAAATAATAAGTTTGACCATCACATTATTTGTTGATTATAAGAAGTTCAAACAATGGTAAAATGTAATTTAAAGTTAAAACTTAGGAATATTAAAAGCATTTGGAAGATAAAAATATCACATGATCACTATCTCATACTAGCACATAATTGTTATTAAACAATTCAAAACAAAGCAAAACTCTCCATATATATAGTAGTGCCAAAGACACCAAAATGTATGGGTGCTGAATTGAGTTCAGACCCATATGACTATATGAGCTATTGAGCTTGGATTGAAAATATTAATTGTGTTTTCAATTTCATTCTCATAGTTTTGTAGTTAAATAGAGTTAAAAGGTGGGTGCGGGAGGGCTGCATTAGATCCTAAGATCTAGGTGCAGTGCTCTCAGATCCAAGGCTCCTCACTGATGAAGGCCACAAGCCAGAAACTAGTCTGGGGATATTGGATGAAAAGGCACTAGATAGGGATTTTATGCACAAGCCTTCTGGCATCCATTGATTGCTCTTGTTAGCACAAGATGGCACTACTATATGGAGAGTTTTGCTTTGTTTTAAATTGTTTAATAAGATAAAAATATCTTGATAATAATATTATCTATACTTAAACTAGTCATGGTCTGATTAGCAGATAAGAGAATTCCACATTTTTCTCTAAACTATTTTGCCAAACATAAAAAAGAAGAATGAACAATTCAAACTCATTATTTTTTGTATGGAATTTCTATTAACTTTCAATTTTTTTTTATCAATAGTTGAATTGTTTTTATGCAAATATTGAGTTTGACCATCACATTATTTGTTGATTGTAAAAAGTTCAAACAAAGCTAAAATGTAATTAATAGTTAAAACTTAAAAATGTTACTCAAGTGTTGGTGGCTTAGTGGTTAGTGTAGCTGCCTTCCATGCAGCCGGCCCGGGTTTGCTTCATGGTCAACACTTTGACATTTAAAAAAAAACTTAAGCATAGGTATGTAATATGTATATATTAGCTATTGCATAAAAATTATTGTGGCAAGTAAAATAAAAATATTATATAAAAAAAGATCATGTAGTGTGGTTCCCTTCCTAAAAAGTCATGCTTTATCACTGATATATATTAGTAGCTTAAATGTGAAGATATAAAACAACACTCACTCAATAATGTATACATATAATTTTTTATACGAATCAATTATATATATATATTTAAAAACTGATTTTATTATGTAGTACATTTGATTTATGTATTATTTTTTGTTATTACTTAAGGACTACATATTTTCAATTTCATCAATTAGTTCTTGATATATTTTACTTGCTTGCTATCATTTGTTTTAAATACTAATTTTCATTATTACTATGAGCTTCTCATATTGGGTTGCGATTATTACTTGTATAATAATATATATAATGACCACTAGATGACACCGTATGTCTACATTTCTTTTTCTTAAATAAAAAATAGTGAGTTAGAGAGATGGAGAACTAGTATGGAGAGTAAAAAGAGTTTAAATATATATAGAAATAAACAGAATATTAGGTGTGAGTTAATTTATGATAGTAGTAAGGAAAGTAGTTTATTGTTTAAGGCTGGAACAGGATCTTTAGCAACAAGAGAATATACATGTAAATGGAAAAATATGGGTGATTTAGTCTGTAAATTATGTAAGGAAGGAATAGAAAATATTAGGCATCTGTTAATTGAATGTAAATGCTTGAAAACAGAAAGGGTACATATAATGAAGTTATGGAAAAATAACTATGAAAAAAGTGATTATACAGAAAGTAGATTATTGGTTTTTATACTGGGTTTGGAAAAAGATAAGGGGGATTTAGATATAAAGGCTGTAGAGTTGACAAAGATTATGTTGTGGAAATGGGATGGAGCAGAATATGGGAAAACTTAGACTGGGGAATGTAAAATTAAGTAGCTAACACGTTTTTCTTGGTATAATTGCTGAGAGATTCTTGACTTTGTTTAAGAAGAAGCTACAGTGCATCACATCACATCACATTATTTCTAAGGAGAGTTATAAAATGGCAAAAAGCTAGTTGAATACAATATATATATATATTTATAAAATATATTTAAACTATTGTTTTTATAGATATAGTAGTTTTTATTTGTAATGCAATAAAAATTTAGAAATGGATCAGAAGTATTGGCTTTTTTTAAACCCGCAATAGGTACAACACTTTTTTTAATAATGTAATCACTGCAGCCAGTATTGATACTGTCCATGAGAAAAGTGTTATTTTATGATATAATTAAGGTTCCAAATGGGCATTTAAAATAAATAAAAATAAGTTTAAAACAATTACTTCAGATTAGAACATTTTTGGCCCATTTTTTGATGTGCTTCATTCAAATTGACTTGCTATGTATTCTGTGTATATAAAAAGTTTTGTTTTTCAACCATAACGTCATTCAGATATTTTTTTTAGGAAACTTAGGATCAGTTATTATAATGAAATAAATTTTATATTTTTTTAATTATGAGCATTACTTACAAAAATATTACAATATTTCTATAATAATGTAAAAAATACAATCATAGCTCATAAAAAGCAGAGAAATAAAATTACTTATCTTTAAAGTAAAGCTAGTATGAAATACTACCGATGCAAAACAGCAAAATGCATACAAATTATTTTTTTTTATAAAATATTGTGGGTATGTATTCATCTCATAAAATTCTATAAAATCAAAAAACATATGAAAATTTTCCAGTATAATATACGGCTTGTAGATATAGCAAATTAATTAACATCTTTTATAATTTTTTTTTTAAAACTGAAGATAATTTTTGTTCAGTCAAAACTCAGACATTTAACAGGAAGAAAAATAGGTGATAATCCAGAATCAAAGCCATTTCTACTTTATAATTTCCAATGTACTTCTTAACAGAAAATAATTTTGCCATATTATCGCAATTATTGAGAGTTTGATATTTAAAGAATGTTTACACCTCTTTATTTATCCTTTGATGTGACTGACTTTTAGTTCGAACAGTAAAATGGAATTAAAAGTATTTGCTGAATGTCAAACTTTTTAGCTTTGAATCCCAAACTCATTATAAAGGCAAAAGTCAAAACCAATGTGGGGATTGGAATTTAAATACACTCACACCTAGTACTCATTGTTTCTTCATTTTTACTATAGATGGCGCTAGAGTAGGAAACTGCTCGTTTTTAATTATATAATATGATATATTGATTTACAATATATTGTAAATATGTACTCTAATAGTTACTAAAATTAAGTTAGTCCTGTTATTTAATATTTATGCAAGATAAAGTGAGAAGTTTTAAAACAGATAGAATAATTAAATGGCTTTATTGCTTGAGAGTTCATAAGAAATTTGAGCACCAGATATACCAGCGATGGAATTGAACCAAAAATCTTACGCTCTGGAGTCTAATACTCTACCACAAACTACACAGAACAAGCAAAAGATTAATCTTTAAGTACATATATGCTGCACTGAAATGATAATTAATTTAATATACAGAATTTATTGTAAAGGTATATATATATCTAATCCCATAGATATTATAATTAATTATTTCCATTTAATTTTAAGGTTTTCAATATCATATGGATAGTTTAAAATAATGAAAGATTGATAATGGCAGATCTGAGAATTGTATTGCTAAATTCTTATTTTTTAATCAAATTCAAAAAATGATGGATTAATTTTTTTGTCACTTTCCTCATCTATACAGTTGCATCTGTCTAAATGGTTAAAACCAGGTTAAATAAGATCATGATGAACATATATTTTTAAATTTGGTATAGCCCCTCTCCTCCAATAAGTATATCTTCATCATCATAATCAACAACAACCATTATCAATCCACTGCAGGATGAAGGTCTCTCCAAGTTCAATCCATCTTTTCCTATCTTTAGCTTCTCTTCTCCACATCACCCCTGCACATTTTCTTTTTCATCCATCCATCTCACATGTGGACTTTTTCTGGGTCTTTTACAATCTCTTGGAATCCAATTCAAAATTTCAATTGTCCATCTATTATCATCTCTTCTAACAATATGTCCAGCCCAACTCCACTTCAGTCTTTTAATAAGTATATATAACTTCTTTTATTATACATTTATTTCTTCTATCAAAATAATATATAGTGTATTCTGTCTTAGAAAGTTGTTTTTTTTTTAAAAAAAAAAATTGTTTTGACTTCTGACTACTATTGCATTCACATAAACTATTTAAAAATTAATGCAGAATTTAGTAAAACCTACTGTAAATAATGTTTACTTTATCTGATTAATGATTGAATCAAAAGAGGGCGCAACTATTGTTACATTATCGTCGAATTATTCAGTACGTCTTGCTTAATTTGTTTTATTAGATTGATGTAATGAGATGAATATTAAATATTTTACTCAATAATGCATTAAAATGTTAATTTATCACTAAATTATATTTTTAAAGTTATTTAAAGTATTTAAGAAAAGATTTTATATGTGCACGGTTATACTAATATGTGTGTGTATGTGTAGAGTATGCATATGTGGACGCGTGTAGATTTATGTGTGTATGTTTTTTTTTTTTGAAAAATAAAAACAAACCAATAGCAGTTTTAAATAGACCACTACAACATATAAATACATTCAGAATTCCTCTACAGAAAATGTTAGTTATTAGATTAGTCAGCATTGAATTATTAATTTCTAGATATCCATTTACCAAAATAATTGTTTTGATGATTAGCTAGATCGTTTTTGGAGAAATTATATATAAATAAGTTTATTTAAAATTTTTGACTTATCATGACAAAAATTAAGTCCCATTAAATTTAATTTCAAATCCCATAAGCTAATAATAAATGATTAAATTCATTGTTTATCTACATTTAAATGTTCCTCTGTCTGCGAGCCCATCTCTAGCGGCCATTTACTAAAAGACAAATCCCAGACTTCATTCCAAATCGACTTTTTCAAAACTTTACACTTCTTAATTTTTTTAATTAAATATCACTTATTATCTATTTTTTTTAAAATAATGTTTATTCAGCCCCCCCAAATCATGGTGTCTGTCTGCCACTTAACAAATTTCCCATAAGTCTTTTATATCAAAAAATTTTTTATCCACTCCAATTTTTTTGTATTTACTAATATTATTAGTAAACAAAAGTATTGTGTTTAGTCTGGGTTGCAGACTCAAACCAACAGTAATAAAAATACGAACATCCGGAATTCAATTAATATGATTTATTAGGTTTAAATATATTTACATAAAATATCAATGAATATACAGCCATGTATATAATAATCTCAATTAATACAGGACGAAAGAGTCTACTCATTTCCAGCTGTATGTAACAGTCTGCCTTGTGAGTTTGTTCAATGACTCTTCCAGCTGTACCAGACAGCTTGCCTCAAGTCGACTCCGGTCTTAGCAACTACCATTCCTATCATGGACTTACCTCACTGCATAGACCTATAGTGTAATGGCTATAATTGAAATACTCACTGTTAGTAGTGGTTTCAATGGAGAATGCGTACCACCACTTAGGTTAGACAAACGTTTTCCCCTTATCTAAAAAGGCTAACTATTTATTGCCAGATCCCCAACCTTATTGGAAGCAATCAGATTCAGAGAGCATCATTGCCTATTGGCCCATACTAACTATTGGCTGAGTTTTAGCTATATGTTTATCCATTGGTTAGTGGCAATGAATGCTCAATCCGATCAGATAAGAAAGGAATCTGCACTAGTTGATTTCTGAAGGCAAGATGAGATATGACTAAAAGCAACTCTTTGCTTATGCACTAGATGTTTCTGTTTTATCAAAAAATAACATTCTGGAAACTTTCAGACATAAATGTTAGCTTGAAACTATTAGAGCACCTAAAGAATAATCAATAATGCTTCACAATCGAGTACCTTCCACTAAGGACAATATCACGCCTACACAGCACGTCTTTCAATAGTTCACATCTTAAAAACTCATATTTCTCTAACAGCAGGTAGAAATTCAATCTTAACTAAATGATTGTCCCATTCATGGCAAGTGCTTCAGTTTGTTCACAGGTATAATATTTTGCATCAAAAAGAATTTCAAACATTCTAAATTCCTCTGATAATGTTATTGGCTGATTACATTGGAAATATATTTATTAAAATGTCTTTGCAAGAATCTGAATGAGTCTATTTTTCCAAACTTTCTACGACTTGCACATCTCTTCTTTTAAGTCATATATTATGTTGCTAGAAAATCTTTATTTTACAATTCTCACTGACATAACAAATTAAAAAAAACATATATACACATTTTCTCATCATTCTAACCAAGTTGAGGCTTCACCTAGAAATCCCATTTTGCTGACTCATTATTTGCCATTTACACTGACTCATTTATTACCTAGTTAGAATAAAATACAGTTATTTTCTTATCTTGTCTTGATATCTCTGTCCACTTGGTGACATTCTCATAATTTTAAGAAGTATCACTAACACTTCCCTAATGTTACGCATCCTTAATCACTTTCAAGAGATAATATGTATAATTGTCATCCATGTGTCCTACTGATCTCAAGCTGCCTTTGCTATTTACAAGGCCTCTACCATCCTCTTTAAAGATTTCCATTAATTGGTCTAAAACTAAACTGTACCCCCACTTGAATCAATTAATCATTGACATCTTCAGGGCCAAAGTGAACATATATTATGTCACAAATTTCTTTTAGGCTATCATAAAAGTTCATATATTGAATGTTATACTTGGCAGCCTATTGGCTTATTATAATCCTTGGGTGAACACTGAAAAATGTATGATACCCATTCTCACATCTAATCTCAGTTCAACCTGCTATCATACTTGCAGAGGAGGCTTGATTTGATATGCCCCAAATCCTTTGTAATATATGAGCCAAAACATATAAGCTTAACTAATCCATTTCTTTATGCCCTATCATCCCCAATTTTACTACTTCTGACAGACTTATATGCAGGAAGATTCTTTTTCACAGATCATGCCTACCTTTTAGACCAATATAACATTAAACCCCTCATTGGATTCTCATAAGATTTGAAGAAAATAAACATTTTCACCTATAGAATGATGAACAAATTTTTCATTATCAGGTTTAATGTTAAACCTCACGTGGTTAAAATTTATTTTCAATTTGCTGCAAGGAACAGTGCCAAGCAAGGAGTACATTATTAACCATTTTAAATTTAATTTTGAATCCATATATATTCTAAAAAAATAGATACCCAGAAGGGATGCTACACATCTAAACCTGATCATATTTGGATTCATTAACAATTTTTATATACCATAATCACACAATCAACTTGAAACAATTAATGCTAAAATATATTAATCAATTTGAATAAATTAATAATCTTAAAATTATATAATTTGCACAATGTTCAATAATAAAAATACGTTGCATTTAAAAGGAACAGTAAGAAATGGTTAGTAATTACTTAAGGGGCCTTAAATTCCTTCCTAGAAACATCACAAGCAAAATATGGCCGATCAAAATAATCAGATTTTGGAAATAGATTCTATGGGACATGCACCTATATACTGTCATCGTTTTTCAGCATTCTTTTCTTTACCAGCTCCAATAGTATTTACTGATGCCCAACAACAGATACCATTTCTATCATTATTGATGATAAACTGAAGTATATATTATTTATCTATGATTTTATATATATAAACCTGTGTATATTATAAATTTATGTTAAATAAATATTTAAAAAAAAAAAGAATCAAATGTTGTATTATATAAAAATTATTATTAAATAATCATATTAAATAATTAATATCAATATAATAATTATTTATTATATATATATATATTATTTATTTTGTTTATTTATTAAACAAACAAAATATATAAAAGAATGAAGAATTTCAAACAAACGGAACTTATGTAAGAAGGTTATTCATACGAATCATATAAATGTATACATTAATCACCTAAAATAATAATAATAATTTACAGAGAATAACTTACAAAGATTGAATAAATTGTAAATATAGAGTATAAATATAAAAATTAATTACATGCATGTAAAACAAAAAGGAAAAAATATGTATCTGCATTAATCAAGTACAATATATACAAATTTTAAACAATCACAATAATAAATAATACAATAACTAAAGTTTCAAATATTTTTTAATAGTATATACAAGTGCTTTAATTAAAACGCTGCGTGAAGAAGCTGTTAATGGCAAACAATTAAAATAAATCAACATAGGCTAAGCGCTTTCGAGATGTTATCCCTCATAATCATAGCCAAAATAAATTTTTAAATCATTATGATATTGCTAAATGGTCATGTATGCAAATGTTTATGTAAATTAATCATCTTGTCCATTTTTTAGAGAGAGCAAAGCATGTTTTGTGTCTATTAATAGCGTTATTGTCATTGGTGATAAAATACGCTTCTTTTATCTTCCTTTTGCAGCCGTTAGTTTCTGTGCACATAATTTTGGAGTTGGAGGGTTTGAATCTATGACGGCCTGTTTTTCATGTTTAGAAATATTGAAATGTTGCCATTGTTCTTTTGTGCTCTTCTGCATGTATACATGTTCTGAGCAGCTCCTATTATTGACAATGGCCTTGGTTTTCCTCATAGTATGTGATGCTGCATCCAGCCTGAGGGTGATATGCTATATACATCCGGGGGTATTTGGGTTGGGTCAATTTTGTCCTTCACATTATTGATAAGTCTGTTTGTATTGGGGTGTGTGCAAAAGCTAACTTTAAATTCATTAGATAAAGTTTTTATAAGCTGTTTAGATACTTTGGGGATGTAAGGGAGGGTGATTTGGATTTATCTTTAGTAGTGTTGTTAGCTGTTGATTTTTTATAAAACTGATCAATCTTTTTGGTAATCAATATGTAGATAAAACCGACACTTAATAGGTCCCTGATGTAGCTTGAGATATTAGCCTTCCTATCAGCCTTGAACTTACATAAATTTTGATTCCTAAATAAAAACGCACCCAGACTTGCAAATTTATGTGAAGTGGGCGAATTAAAGTTCAGGTGGGTGAACCCCCTGATTCAGACAGGTTTTAATGTATAATAAAATATATGCTGAACATATTGAGTAATCAGTAACAAAAGATTTAAACAGTCTGAGACCATCGTAACCAAATTGCTGATGACTACTTTCCAAGTAAAAATCTGATGTCAACTGAAAATTCTTAGCCAAATACAACTGACACTTTATGACACAATAAGGAATAGCGATAATGTATATCAGTAATGATTCTATTTTTGTATAGTTTAAGAACAGACATCACCCAAGAATTAGTATAGATATCATGCACAGATGTCAGTGTAGGCATACCACAAGTAATATGGGAATAATCAGTACTATTATTACTACTATTATTATATCAATTTTATTCCATGAAGTAATCACAAAATAAATTACAACTAATCATTTAAAAACTCTGAACAAAAATAATCTTAGGCGAGGAGCTTACAATGCAACAACTAAGACATTAAATTAATTAATAATACTGCATCACATGATCACTATTTCTTATGCTTGCCTCTTAACTGTTATTAAAACAGGCAACCTCTCTATATGTATTGCCACTCAGTGCAAGCCAGTGTAATCAATGGATCCCAGAAGGCTTGTCGGGGGATATTGGATGAGTAGGCACTAGATGGGGATTTTATGCGCAAGCCTTCTGACATCCATTGATTACACTGAGTGGCACTACTGTATGGAAAGTTTTGCCTGTTTTAATAAAATATACTGCAGTATGAAAAGCAGTATAAAAATAAAATATGTAGTTGAAAAAAGTTAAACAAGTATAAATTATGAAATAATAATAATTCTAAACACTTGTTGACCTCGAGTTTTGTTGAAAAGGTAAATAATTAATAAATATAAAGTAATTAATAGCGCTGAATAGCTTTCAGCAAAACCCTGCCAGTGCTTAGTGCTATTAATTAGTTTATATTTATTAATTGTTTACCTTTTCAACTAAACTCGAAGTCATCTAGTGTTTAAGAATTACATAGTTTGTTGAAAAGGGTTAGTAAGTTGGGGATAATAACAATAATTAAGAAATTTTATTACTCAGGAATCCATAAGAAGTTTGAGTTTCAGAAATGCCAAAGCTGCAATTGATCCATGAACTTCACTTTCTAGAATCTGATACTACTTCACTGCACTAAATCATGCAGACATATAATTATTTGTTTGGAAAGTCATATTACCTTAAAGTTCTCAAGTAAAAGATTGAGTACAATGATTCCATTTAATAAATTTAATTTAATGGTTATCTGAAAGTTTAAAACAGGCAAAACTCTCCATACATTAAGGCTACTCAGTGCAAGTCAGAGTAATCAATGGAGGTCAGAAGGCTTGTTCATAAAATCCTTATCTAATGCCTACTCATCGAATATCCCCAGACTAGTTTCTAGCTTATGGCTTTCATTAGTGAGGAGCCTTGGATCTGAGAGCTGCAGTGCTCTCAGATCCAAGGCTCCTCAGTGATGAAATCTGCAAGCTAGAAACTAGTTAGGATTTAGGTGCTGTGCTCTCAAATCCAAGGCTCCTCACTGATGAAAGCCACAAGCTAGAAACTAATCTGGGGATATTGGATGAGTAGGCTCTAGATAAAGATTTTATGCACAAGCCTTCTGGCATTCATTGATTACTCTGTCTTGCACTGAGTGGGACTATGGTATGGAGAGTTTTGCCTGTTTTAATTACAGTTATAAGCAAGCATAAGAAATGGTGATCCTGTGATATCGGAAAGTTTGTGGTGATGGCACTTTACCCTTAGTTATATGTCATATTGCTTCCATAACTAGAATTAACTGTTACGTGTCTTCAGAAAAATTAAAAGTTTATCAAAAATTTTACTACATTAGTAATAGCATACAGTTTAGTATACAATACAATGTTTTTCAGGTTTCGTTGACCCCAATGACAATACTAGAATGAGAATTAATACAGAACCATTAGTATCACAAATACTGCATTAGCATGGGAATCGACAATGTGACTTTTAGATTCATGTAATCTAAAGTCTTTATTCCCTTGATAGTACTGATACTTTTCAAGTCAGCGACCTCTGAAAAAGAGAGGATGTTAATGCCACTTGAAACATATGCACTAACCTATGTGTTACTACTGACAGCTTAATGTAGTTGAAAAGTTTAAATGAAGTTTGATTTTTTCTAAAGATATTTAGCAATTAATTTTAGATGATGGAAACAATCCGTTATATAAATATGAGATTAAACTTAATGTTTTTGTTGCTAAGTCGATTTTCAGTCTTTTAACTTCTAAAATCACTGCAGTACTTGAGTCAATTATAACACCAGGTATTAGAAAATGATCTGAGTATAAGTAGAAGTTAATCCAAGTATTAAAACTTCATCTTTACAAAAGATACTTTTGTGATTCACCAGTAAGTGGGCAGCAGCCATGAAGCCATAAACAGCTATCATAAAATATTAATGGTTGATTTGACTATTGGGTTTGTTTCTGACTTTCTTGGTTTTACACTTTAGTTATTGTTTATTTTCATGTTTATTCAGAGCAAATAAAACGTGGAAAAAATTTAAAGTTTCAAACAAGTTTACAATATTTTTTTTATAATGTTAGCACATTGCAACCAAACAACCACTCATATTGAGCAATAAATTGGTACCTAGATATTATTAAGTAAAGAGTTAAACACTGATATAACATCAAGCCCCTCACTGGCCTAATAATTAATGCTGTTTTTTTCTTATAAGAGGGGACTTGGGAGTGGCATTTGGCACCATAGTAAACTCTTTAAATAACTGCTTTATCATTTTTAAATATGTTTTTATTTAATTTTATTTGTTTAGATCAAATTTTGTAAATCAATTTTCACCCACTTCCAATTTCCGATCTAGTTGAAGTTTTATATATATATACTTTGAATGACAATAGAGATTTCAAACAATTTTATCCAAGCACTAAGAAGTATAAAAATAAATTTTCTTCAGTTTTCACAAATAAAAACTCAAGCTAAAAAATCATTTAAATAAACTTTCAAATAATATTTACATTTTTGCATCATGGCCATAAGTATAAGAAAATGGGTTTATTTGCAAGTTTATTTTAAATGATTTTTTGATCTATATTTTTATTTGTGAAAGTTGAAGAAAATTTATTTTTTACTTTTTAATGCATTTATATGAATACAAGTACTTTCCTTATATTTTTCTTCATTTAAAAATAATCAATTTGTTTTTTAAAAAAAAGATACAGACAGATATCTCAATATAAATAAAAATTATTTAATATGTTGGAACCTTATCAAGATGTTTCTGTTTTCAAAGTCACATGATCAGCTATTCTACTGCAGCTCCATACAATGGAAATTTTTTACATTAGCTTACAATAAATATAATTAATCAAATACATGTATATAAAAATAATTAAACTTATAACAATGCTTTTTTAAATATATTATAATGGTCAGGGCTCTTACTCTATCTGCCGTACAGGGTACCACCAGGCCATTTAAACCTGGAAAATTTATATAGGAGGCAGATACACCTAGGAAAAGATCCCATTTTTTTTATTCGACTGATAGTCCTTGCCACTAGCTCAAAGAATAGCTGAGATTTATAATATAAGTTTTAAATTCTCTAATTTAATAAAAAAAAATTATCATCAGTTTTAATAACACAAAAATTTATTACGCATATATATAAAATAAAATTGAGGATTTGATTATTAACATTATTTTAGATTTAAATTCTGATTTTTTGTAATTTGCACAAATGGAATTTTTTTATACATTTTAATATTTTATAATGTTAAGCATAGATAGACTACATAGAATGTGCACTTAAAAACTTTCAAAACATTTAACCTCAGGCTAAAAGTTCACAGCTAAACCAATGCTAACTTCCTGATATACAGACGTAACCAATGCAACATGAAAACATTAACATAAAAACATGCTGACAGGAATGTGCATCTGCAGCATGATATTATTTAAAAGAAATTATCCTCGTCCAGTATAGTAATGTGCGTCTATCTGGTGAAGGAATCTTATATATAAAACATTGAAAAAGAAACGTGTTATATGGAGGGAGAGTGGTCATTGCCATCTTATAGTCCCAATCCATAGAAAAAAAAGGAGGTCAATGGTGTGCAAAGTACATCCATATCCATTGCAATGTGATGGCTACAACTTTGGGCCATGCTTTCATTTGGGATTGGTGCCCTGTATGCTAACGCACTTCATATTACATTGATATAAATGCTGTACATCCCTCCACCAGCCTCGACTCAACTATGAAACAGACAAGCTGAAATTAACCCCACATGACCTAACCCAAACTTAATGACTCTATGCAGTCATCTACACCCAACTGATTAAAGCAAATGTTATACATAATAAAAAAAATATATTAATAATTGATTTAGAATTCTTTTAAAAGTCAGATAAGAGTTCATTTAAAAGTTACTATTAAGTTACTAATTGAAAGTTTGTTTAAAAATATCTAAAAGTTCACATTGAATATTAGTTTATACTTCTCATGATAAGTCTTTATGAATCCTGTGGATTTCAGCAGATTATGGAAGTCTATCCTAGTGATCACATTTTGTAAATTGTCCTCTTTGTAAATGAAGCTCCTACTTGTCATTCTGTCAGGAACTGTCATTGGGAGGCTATCTCGATCAGCGTACATAAAAGAAACAATCTATTGTGAGACCCCTACATCACAGAGTCTGCAATACAGCTGCAAGATGTTTTTAACTGGTCACCATCATTCAATCAATAGTCAATCACTTTTTTTAAATTCAATTATTTCATTTTTATAGTATCTCACCTCCCTTATCACTAATTCTTTGGATCGATCACTCCTGATGTTACTCCAATCTTATTGGCCATGATGTTTTCCTTTCTGGCCTGCATGCTTGCTGGTAATTGTATGGCTAGTCTGCTCCAGAGTGGGAAATACCTTAATTTTTTATTTTTATCTCTTATCTGACTTTTCTATCATTTAAGTGCCCCAAGGGCGCATTTGCTTTAGATTCAATTAATAGAACAATCATTTCTTTTCATTAAGATTTAACATGATTCTTTTAAATAGAAACTAACATTTGTTTCTATTTTCTTTTATATTACCTTTTCAAACAAAAATAGTAATCTTTAACTTTAGATTTTTACTTTGACTTACTTTTAAGTAATTATTTAATAGTTTTCCATCTGTGCAATTATATATATATATATTAGTTTAAATAACTTTATTAATTTTCTTTTAGATTTTTAATAAATTAATTTTATTTACAATTCATTTTCCCATTTTATTGTGATTTTAAAATAATGTTACGCATATGTATATGTATACCTTAGGTATACCGTTACAATATATATCTACAAAACAATCTAAAAGAAAATTATAACTCTAAAGTTTTCAATCTAACAATGCCCATTGCCCTCTAGTGTGAATGTGAGGAAATAATACATTTTATAAATAAAAAATTATTGTTGATGATATTATTATTTAATAATGGTATATAGTTTTTATATGTGTGTCAGCTTATCTTTTACATTAATAGAAGTTTCTTTTTTATCTTTAGGTTTCCACTATGCTGATTTTCTTTCATCTATTGTTCCAGAATCATGGTAAGATCCCATATTTTAATTTTAAAATAGTAGTAAAATGATATACTATATACTATTTAACACCCTTTCCAATGAGTATAATTCTTAATAGCAATAGTAGCTTATAGATTAATAAAATATTTATTTTAGAAAACATTGAATATAATAAAAAATAATTGAAGGTCTTCTTGGTCAAGAATTTATAAAAAGATTAAACACCAAAAGTGACAGAGCTTAATTGTGGCCCATGTACTTTGAGATCCAAAGTCCATCACTCTTCCACTGTAGTAAATTTCATGAATCAAACAATGTAATCACAAACTACATGACACAGAGTAATGAATTAGCATAATGTTTTTCATAGGATCACTAGGGGTTAGCTTTATGCATGTGATAATAATACTGTTCAAACATTTAGTGTTAATAGTGATTGAAATTTAGTAATCTCCATCTTGGCATGTAAGTTTATTATAACCTAAAAAAGGCAAAACTCTCCATACAGTAGTGCCACCCTGTACCAACCAGAGTAATCAATGGTTTGTTTACAACAATTATATGCTAGTATAAGAGGTGGTGATCATGTGATGTTATTATAACCTGTGTGGTTTAGGATAGTGACAGAATTCCAGATTCAAGAACTGTCTTGAATCCCAGTCAGTCATCTCTAGAGCAAAATAACATGACTTCCTGAGCAATATTTTATAATTTTTTAATATACTTATAAGCTTCAATTTTCTTAGATGCATTTTAATTATATGAATAAAATAATTGCTTATTTACTCATAATTAAGTTTCAATAAGAATGACGTTTAGTAAATTCTAAGTAATTTCACCGACGTCATTCAGTCAAAAAACATCGTAAATAGTAATTTAAAGTGAGAATTCTACTCACGCTCTTCTCAACAGTACTTCAGATTTGCTCATATAAAAGAATTTGAGTCGTAGGAATAAGAGGATCGTTTTTATTCCTGCATAAATACTATATCTTGGATTGAAGAGGAAAGTATTCATTTATTTAACCCTCTCAAAAGGCACGTGCTCAATTAGCTTAAAAAGCTGATATTTGAATGTAATATATGAATCTTTGTAAAAGATAAATGTCTTATAAAATGTATTTCATGCTGAATCAATACCTATTAGTGGCAATTTAATATGCATTCATACCATTTTGAACATCAGCGATTTCCCAAACCACTTAAGGACATTAATGTTCAAAAAATGTTGTCCAGTCTACATAAAAAATTTCAGTTTTATCAAAAAACACCCAAATTTTTTTAGAAATAAGCAAAATAAAAAATCAAAAATCAAATATTAGTTATTAGGAAATGATGAAAAAAAATTCTAGTGTAATCATGTGATCAAAAAAATAAAATAACTGTAGAAATTTAATATTAAAAATAATATGTAGCAAATATTAATAATTAAGAAATTATCAACATGACCAAAAAAAAATTATCATAATCAAACATTGAAAAACAATACTAAAGTATTTTTCTTTTAAAATATGGCAGTAACCATATGCTTGTGTTAAGATAAGTATGGTAAATGAATTATGCTTAAACCAAAAGTATTGTAATATTACAATTAACGCAAAAGCAATAAATTTATATTATCAAAAGTAGTGTTAATTTTTGAACAGCAAATAGGCTAATTTTACTCACACAAAAAAGTTTCAAATTTCTTGTGCTTATACTAAAATATTTACTTTTAAAAATTCAAATCAAACATATGGTGGCAAAATAAATTACTAAACTAAGATAACTATGGATAGCATATTAAATAAAACACAGTTTAGCAAATATTAATATTTAACAAAATAAATAACTGTTTATGTGGAAAATATATTAAAATTACTTTTACAATTAAATGAATATGGTTAAAAAATTAAAACAAATAATAAAACACATGTTCTTATGGTGGTAAAGTAGAATTTGGTATTTCAATAATTTAAACAACAATAGCAAATAAAATTCAACCAAAAAAATAATAATAATAACGAGCATATATAGAACAAATGTAAGCCACACATAATAAACATTAAAATTAATTTTACAATTAATAAATAAAATTATAAAAAATATTATATATGATTAAAAAAAATAAAAATTTCAAAAACAATAGTTTTTGATCAAAAATAGCAACAAATTAATAGCATCTACTAATGAATAGAAGCTTAATAAATATTAAAATTAATAAATAAAACCATAAAAACATATTACACATGATTTAAATAATATTTTTATTTCAAAGATGGCAAAGTTATAACTCATTACTAAACATGAGAAAAAAAGCAAAAAAAAAAAAACATAGGAGTTTTACCCTTGACATTCAAGGTGTTCACCTTTGACCTCAATGATATCAGCTGGGTACAAAAATAAAGTTTTGGTCAAACTATATTAAGATGATAAAAAAAAAAATTATAGGAAAAAATAACATCATTCATCTATTTAACTAGCTACAGCCCCCCCGCACAGTCATTCAACAATAGGCTATCTGTATCTATCTACTTATCTATTGATCTATCTTTTATCTCTCTCTTTATCAATCTATATGCTTTGCTATCTATTTACCTATATACTTTGCTATCTATCTATTTATCTTTTACTTGTCTTTTATCAATTTATCTAGATATCTATCTTTCACCTGACTATTTATTTATCTATATCATTTTACTATATCTATCTGTTTATCTATATATCTATCCATTTCTCTTTATGTTTATATCTCTACTGTCTATTTATCTGTTTTTTTATCTATATATTTATTTATGCATCCAACCATCCATTTAACTATCTATTCATTCACTCATCCATTATCTATCTATTTATTTATCTACCTACTTAACTACCTTCATATCTATCTACTTATATACATACCTATGTATCTGTTTCTCTATGTGTTTATATATGTATTTATTAAGCTAGTTTTCTATTTATTTACATATCCAACCATACATTTAATTATATGGCCACCCATTGATCCATTATCTATTTATCTATCTACCCAGCTATCTATTTATATACATACCTATGTATCTGTTTCTCTATGTGTTTATATATGTATTTATTAAGCTAGTTTTCTATTTATTTATTTACATATCCAACCATACATTTAATTATATGGCCACCCATTGATCCATTATCTATTTATCTATCTACCCAGCTATCTATTTATGTGTTTTCCTATATGTTTATTTTATTTACCTATCTTTATGTATCTAACCATCTATTTGACATCTAGCTACCCATCTATTAACTAGTTATTTATCTGTCTATCTACCTATCTAACTACAAACTTATCTATTTGTTTCTGTATATGTTTATTTTATCTATATATCATTCTGTCTCTTATCATTCAACATCCATTTAAGTATCTATTCATTCATCCATTCATTATCTATCTATTAATCTGCCTAGCTATCTATTTGCCTACATATCTATATATTAATCTAACTATTTATCTTCTTATATAATATTGATTTTTCTCTTCATTTGTGCTTGTAATTTAAATTTACATTGGTTTGTTCATCTGTATAACGAAGTAGTTTCTTTCATCATTATCACCTTAAAGTAAGTGTACTTTTAGTGATCACCATAACCATAGGTCTTTTAAATTGAATTATTGTTGCTACTTTATTTATATTGTAAAGTGATTATGCATGCATTTTTATTTAAATTAGTCCATTTAAATATTCCATTTATTGCACAATTGGTCACCTCTTTTGTTTATTACACTTCCTAAGGTTGGCAATAAACCATGTCTTCTTGACCTTTCATTTTCTATCATCACACTCCATACCCACTAGATTGACTGTAGATCAAAGCTATGACCAAATTGTTTTTATAGTCCCAAAAAACAGACTTATATTCTGGATTATTCTCTGTAGTATAGCAGTGAAGTGTGGGCTGTTGCATGGAATCTCATATATAATCTGTGGTGCATTCTCTTTTTGTAATTTGCCTTTTGTGTTGTTAATCAACCTATTAAGATTAGGAATCATGAAAACTAACTTGGAAAGTTGGCTTACCCAATGATCTTTTTTATTTTGTTCGTTAACTCAGAAAATAAGGCATGCAAACCCATGGTTTAGTTTCACTTAAAAGTTTTAAGGCTCACTTTATATTTATGGAACTAGTGTCTATTTTCTTATGTCTCTGTCTGTCTATTTATTTATTCATTCATTTATTCATTCATTCATTTATCTATTGACACACTTAAACATTGAAAGACTGTTTTGATGAATCAATAAATACAAAAATAGATGGATTAATTGATGGATAGTTTAGTAGATAGACAGGTTGATTGATTGATGAATAATAAATAAATAGATATATAAATGTATAGCAAACAGAATGATGAATGAATAGACAAATTGGTGCAGAGGTAAATAGATGGATAGATTATTGGATGAATAAAACAATACATTGATAAATTGTTGGATGGATAGATAGACAAAGGAATGGGTAAATGGATTGATAGATAGACAGATAGAAAGTCAGAGAGATAGTTAAAATAGGTAGATACATAGATAGAAAGGATGGTTACATGAATTGATAGGGAGATAGATGAATAAATGGATAAGTAGATAAGTATAAAATCAGATAAATAGATAGATAGATGGATAGATAGGTAGATAAATAAACATATAAAGAGGCAGATAGCTAGCTATGCTTGTAAGTAGATAGGTAGGTAGACATATAAATAGATAAATAATAGATGGGGTGGAAAGTTAAATAGTTAAATGGATGGTTGGATCCATAAATAAATAGATATATAGAAAACCAGTTAATAAATAAGTAGATAGATAAACATATAAATAGATAGATAGGTATGTAGGCAAATAAATAAATAGATAATGGGTGGATAAATAGCTAGATAGGTAAATGGATAGTTTGATGCATAAGTAAATAAATAGGTAAAAAAAAAACCCAGATAAATAAAAAAATAGACTGATCGATACACGAACATATAGAGAAAAAAGTAGATATATAGATAAACTGATAGAGAGATAGATTAAAAGATAAATAGGTATGTAAATTGGTAGATAGATAGGTAAACAGATAGGAAGACAGTAAATACATAGATAAACAAATGGAGAGATAAAAGATAGAAAGATATGTAGATAAACAGATTAAATAGATTAAATGATAAATAGACACGTAAAATATAAATAGATGAACGGTATATAGGCGGATAGATAGATAAACAGAGTCAAGTAAAAGATAGATTGATAAATAGGTACGCAGGTAGATATGAAGAAATAGATAGCTATTAATGAAATGAATGTGTGGATAGCTAGTTAGTTATTTAGATGAATGATCTCATTTTACTAAAGAGTTTTAGTCAAAACTTTTTATTTTTGCTTCCAACTGACATCATTGAGAACTAATGACATTGAGGTTAAAGGTGAAACACAAGAATAAGTCTTGTAAACTTTTTTTTATTCTCATGTTTAGTAGAGAGATATAATGTTGCATGCTTTGAAATAAAGAAAAATTATTTAATTAGTGTAAAATATGTTTTTGTAATTTTATTTATTATTTTTAATATTTATTAAGCTTACATTTATTAATAGATGCTATTAATTTGGGTGAGAGAGGGGGACAAATATTAATATTTCCTTTTTTAAAAAAAATTATGTGTAATATGCTTTTATAGTTTTATTTATTAGCTGTAAAATTAATTTTAATATTTATTATGCATAGCTTATGTTCAGTCTGTAAATAGTAATTTGTTAAAAAAAATTTTGATTAAATATTATCTGCTAAACTCTATTGCTGTTATCAAAATATTTTTGATGAAATATCAAAAACTACTCTGCTCTCATAAGAACATGTGTTTTATTCTTTCATAGTAATTAGTTTAATGATTTATTTGATGTTTTATTTGTTTTAATTTTTAACCTTTAATTGTAAAAGTAATTTCAATATGTTACAATGTAAGCAGTCATTTATTTTATTAAATATTAATATTTGCTAAATTATGTTTGTTTAGCATAATATCCACAATGCTTTTATTATGCTAGTTTTTATCTTGGTTTAGTAATTTATATTGCCACCATATGTTTGGTATATTTTAAAAGTAAAATACTTTAGTAAATAGTGGGTTTGAACTTAGGATTTTCAGTCTATATTCATTTTCCACTCCATCTCAAACAACCAATACCCATGATCACACACATATGAAAAAGATAATTAATCCCCAATATATGTATTTTGTGCAGAACCAGCACCCATCAGTTGGTCCAGATTACCATCTCCACCCATATATACAATCAGTGCTCAGCTTTATATTAAGATAGCCAATCTTAAAACTTTAATGGACAGACTTCAAATTACTCCATCTCACAACTTTTCAGCCATCCATTTCATTGAAAATCTGATGATTGAATGTTCAAAACCCACATTAGTGCCAAGGTTGTCATCCTGCTCATGTTGACATTTAGGATGACAACCTTGGCATTAATGTGGGCTTTGAACATTCCATCATCATATTTTCAATTAAATGGATGGCTGAAAAGTTGCGAGTTGGAGTAGTTTGAAGCCTGTCCATTAAAGTTTGAAGATTGGCTATCTTAATATAAAGCTGAGCACTGATTGTATATATATGTGGAGATGGTAATCTGGACCAACTGATGAGTGCTGATTTAACATGAAATACATATATTGGTGATTATTTATCTTTTCAACATGTGTGTGATCAGGTGGGTCAGCAATATGAGATGGCAAGGAGAGTTGAGGGTTGTATGAAAGTCTAAGTTCGAATTCCACATACATTATATCTATATGCGGGTTTGAGCCTGTATAGTGTTTTAATTTATATTTTCAGTATTGTAAATTTATTGATTTTTTGTTAATTGTAATATTATAATTTTTGTATTAGATTATGCAATTTTTCTTTCAGATGCCATGTCTACCATATTTTAAAAGGAAACTGCTTTACTTTACACACAAGAAATTTGAACTTTTTATGTGGATCAAAATTAGTCTATTTGCTGTTTAAAAATCAACACTTCTTTCAATAGTGTAGATTCATTGTTTTTTTAAAAATTAATTTATTATTAAAATATAGTTTAAGCACATTAATTCTTGTGTTTAGGCCATTTTTTGGATGCAATACTTATGTTAATGGGAACATGTGGTTGTTGCCTTATTTTAAAAGTAAAATGCCTTAGTTTACACACAAAAAATTTGAACTTTTTAATTTGGATTAAAATCAGTCTATTTGCTGCTCAAATTCAAAAATCAACACTACTTTTGATAGTAGATTTATTGCTTTTTTATTAACTGTAAGCATTAAAAGACTTTAGTTTACATACATTAATTCTTGTGTTTATGCATTTTTTTCAGCTACCATACTTACCTTAATGTGAGCACATGATTACTGCCATATCTTAAATGTAAAATACTTTAGTATTGTTTTTTGATATTTGATTTCAACAGTAATTTTTTTGGTCATGTGATTACATCAATTTTTTGGTCATGTGATTACATCACTTTTTTGGTCGTGTGATTACATCAATTTTTTGGTCATGTGATTACATTAATTTTTTGGTCATGTGATTACACCAATTTTTTTGGTCATTTCCTAAATATTAATATTTTCTACATATTGTTTTTTGATACTTGATTTTAATAGTAATTTGATTTTTATTTTGGCACATAATTATGCTAATTTTTTTGGTTGTTTTCTAAATACTAATATTTGCTACATATTCCTTTTGATATTTGATTTTGATAATTTTTTTTTTGATTATATAACATGAGTTTTTTTTTATCATTTCTTAATTACTAATGTTTGCTAAACATTGTTTTTAAAATTTTTATTTTTTGATTATGCTTATTTCAATGAAATTTCTAGGTTGTTTTTTTTTTATTTTGAAATTTTTTATGTGGACTGGACAAAATATCTGTATCACTTTATTAATTTTAATTGTATTTTCTAACTAACATTCTTTATTGCTTCATTGTGTCAGCAATGGGTTTGGGGTTCCCCTAAAGTCCAAAATGGCATAGAGTACATACTAAATTAACATGATACTTATCATTTGGTTCATGTCTTCCTTAAAGTTACTCATTAGTTATCAAAATTTATCTATACAAATGTAATGTAAAGGAGCCGATCTGCCTGCATTCACAACTATGACCCCCCCCCTTTCCAGATAAATACTTTAATGGTTTTTACTAATTGTTAAAAATTGTATTATTTCTATACTAGATATTAAAGTTTAATAAATATATTACTGTTAAACAAAATAATAATAAATATATGAATCTTTAATTAATGTTTAAAGTACATATTCATATTAGAAACGATATGATAATTTATAACTGCAGAAAGGAATTTGCTTTTAACTGAAAGGAGACCCTTTGATTCCTCTTGGAGGCCTTAAAGGAACCAAGCAGGGCAAATTCCTAATGTCCACTCCATATGTTGTTGTCGTTGCAGCTGTTATTACTATGTGATTATTCATATAGCATATGAACATGAATGGGCTGCTCACCAACACGCATTAGCCAGCGTGATGAGTTTATTGGCTTTATACCTCTGAGTTTAAGATCAAGAAACATCATGGTCTTTCTTCTCAGTTGCCTGATAAGGCAGAAGGAATGTTTGTGTAAATGATATTTTCCCAATAGATATATACAATTATGACAGACAAAAATAAATCATAGCCTTATTCCCAGGAGGCTGTAAAGTCACCAACCAAGGCAGCAGTTGGTGGCTGAAGGTGGAGGGTGCTAAGAATCCCCTGATTGTGGACTCAGGCTGCCATTTGATGATGACTTTTTATAGGTACTTACAACTGCAGATCACTTTCAAGAGAAGGAAGATTGCAAGAATTATAAGAAGAACTATCTTATATTAAATGGGACATTATTGGACTTTGTGAAGTTAGAAGAAAAGGTGAAGAGACAATTGATTTAAAAAGTGGACATGCACTCTATTATAAAGGCACAAATATTGGAAATACAAGTGGAGTAGGATTTATTATAAATAAAAAGTGGAAGAACAACATTGTGGAGATTGATGGTGTATCAGACAGAGTGGTAAGATTAGTTATACAACTTAATAGCAGATACAAAATGCAGATAATTCAGGTTTATGCCCCAACAAGTGTTCATAGTGATGAAGTAGTAGAAGATTTTTATATGGATGTACAAAAGGCTTTTGATCAGAGTAAACAACATTTTAAAATTGTTATGGGAGACTTTAATGCTAGAATTGGTAAACAAATGAAAGATGAAAGTGCTATAGGTAATTTTGGTTATGGTAATAGAAATGAGAGAGGACATAGACTAGTGGAGTTTGCTGGAAAAAAAACCTTTATATTATGAATTCTTTTTATGAGAAAAATGTTAAAAGGAAATAGACATGGAAGCATCCAAATGAAGGTACAGCAGAATTGGATGATATTTTGACTAACAGAAAATACATATTTCAAGATTGTAATGATCTTAATAAATTTAACACAGGAAGTGATTGTCGATTAGTAAGGTGTAAGATGCGTGTTAATGCAAAACTAGAGAGACAAAAATTATTAAGAAAAACAATTTTTACAGTTGATATTCCTAATCTTCAGAAACATTCTAATGAATTTAAATTAGAACTGACAATTGGTTTCAAGTATTAGTAGATTTTGAACATGATTCACATTTGAATGAAATTAATATGAAAATAACTGATACACTTTTGCAACAAAGATAGCTGGTAGAAAAATGCAGCAATTGACCAATAAAATTTCTACTGAGACTAAAAAAATTATGAAGAAAAGAAGGAATATGAAGATATACAAAAATGGTGCATTAAAAAGGATTGAATATCTCGAATTTTGTAAAATGGTACGGAAAAGAGTTGAAAATGATATAAGAAAGTATAACTGTGAACTAGCAAGGAAAGCTGTAGAAGAAAATAAAAGTCTCAAGAATGTAAAACAACATTTTGGTATTGGTAGGAAATTTATATCTGCAATAAGAAAAAAAGATGGAATTATTACTAAAAAGAGAGATGACATTATGAAATGCGTAGAAGACTTTAATCAAGAATACCTCCTATTTCTATTACATCTTCTTAACTGCCCAAAATTTTAAATGAAGAAGTGAAACATGCAATTAAATGTATGAAGAAAGGAAAGGCTTCAGGTAATGATGGAATTATAATTGATATATTAAAAGAAGCAGGTGAAGAAATATAATTTTTTTTTAGCAAAGTTCTATACTAAATGTCTAAATGATAAAGATGTACCAGATGATTGGAAGAATGCAGTAATAATATTAATATTTAAAAAGGGTGATAAAGAAGATATTAGAAATTACAGACCTATCAGCCTTTTATCAGTTTTATACAAAATTTTTACCAAGATAATTACAACTCGTCCACAAAGAACATTGGATTTTCACCAACCAAGGGAACAAGCTGGATTTAAAAGTGGTTTTAGTACAGTAGATCATATCCAGGTATTAAGAGAAGTTATAGAAAGGACAAATGAATATGAGTTGCCATTATGTTTTGGATTTGTAGATTATGAAAAGGCATTTGATTCTATAAACATTTCTTCAGTGATTAAAGCATTGGATCATCAAGGCATAGATCCAGGATATTGTCATATTTTAAAGAATATTTGTAAAAATGCAACAGCAGCAATTAGATTACACAATGATACTGGGAAAGTCAACATTGAGAAAGGTGTAAGACAAGGTGACTCCATATCTCCAAAACTTTTTACAGCAGTATTGCTAGATGTATTTTGTGGATTAAAATGGGAAACTAAAGAAGTGAAAGTAAATGGAGATTATTTAAGTCATTTAGATTTTGCAGATGATAAAGTTTTTTTTTTTTTTTTTTGCAAATAATGCTTCAAAGCTGCAGGAAATGTTGCAGGAGTTATCAGATGAAAGTAGGAAAGTAGGACTCAAGATAAAAAAGACTAAAGTAATGTTTAATCGATTTGCTCAAAATATGAAAATAAAGATTGATTATGATGAATTAGAAGAAGTTAACAGTTACAAATACTTTGGTCAGATTATTAATACAGATGGAAACATAATGGATGAAATTAATCATAGAATTAACCTTGGTTGGAGTGCTTTTGGTAGAAATAACTTGATACTAAAAGGAAATATGCCTATGTGTTTGAAAAGGAAGGTTTTTAACAAATGTGTTTTACCAGTTTTTACTTATGGATCTGAGACTTGGACACTTAATAGAAGAGCAATACAGAGACTCCAGACCACTCAAAGAAGTATGGAGAGATGCATGTTGGGAGTAACAAAAAGAGATCGAAAATGCAATGTATGGATAAGAGAACAAACAGGTGTTACTGACCTCATTGAAAAAATTAAAAGATTGAAGTGCAATTGGGCTGGACATATTGCTAGAAGAGATGATAATAGATGGACAATTACTTATGGATCTGAGACTTGGACACTTAATAGAAGAGCAATACAGAGACTCCAGACCACTCAAAGAAGTATGGAGAGATGCATGTTGGGAGTAACAAGAAGAGATCAAAAACGCAATGTATGGGTAAGAGAACAAACAGGTGTTACTGACCTCATTGAAAAAATTAAAAGATTTAAGTGGAGTTGGGCTGGAAATATTGCTAAAAGAGATGATAATAGATGGGCAATTAAAATCTTAAACTAGATTCCAAGAGATTGTAAAAGACCCAGAAAGAGACCACATGTGAGATGGATGGATGAAATAAAAAAGTGTGCAGGAGTGATGTGGAGAAGAGAAGCTAAACATCAGAGTAGATGGATTAAACTTGGAGAGACGTTCATCCTGCAGTGGATTGATAATAGTTGATGATGATGATGAATATTTAAAATATATAACTGGTGAGGACGGTGTCATAGAGGGTTCAGGAAGTTTAACACTTTTGGAGTAAATTGTATTCAGCCTCTTACTCAAACCTTATAACATTGGCTTGAAAAGCATATACCTTAACCATGATACTATCACAAGATCCTTAAAGTTATAGACTCAAGAATTAATAATATTCTTCCTATCTAATGATAAATTTCTGTGATAAAAAAGGCATTGAGGCAGATTCGCCCTTGTCTTATAGAGCACCTCATATACATATATATATATATATGCTCATATACATACAAGAAGGACCTTTTCCTCTCATGCTATCACCTGAGTTTTCATCGGGCTTAGAATTTGTTTTCAAGTAGCCAATTCTTAACCTAGTTTATTAACATTCCACTATTATTTGGAAAATAATTTTCTAGCTGTTGTTAGCGTGAGAATAGAACAAAAATTGAAAACTTCTCTCAATCCGTCATCACCTGCCAGTTAGGAAGTGGAATGAATAAATATTTTTTTAAAAGTTATTCAATGACTTTATAAGTGACTGTCGAATAGCCCTTTGCGATTGTTTTGCCTTTATTAGGAAAAAGAATGCGTGCGCATTTTATGAATTCTATTTATTTAACGAACATAAATATTATTTAATCATAAATATTTTATTATTGATCTTATTTTTTATGACTGCATTAAATTACCATTTTATTGCTAGAATAATATTTTACTACCTGTTTATTCGCAAGTAAAAAACCCATCTTTATTAAAAGAAACAACAATAAAAAATTAATATTTTCTTCTTTCTTCCTTCCTCTAGCAACTTTTATCGTGGCTAATAACTTCCTTATTTATTATTTTATTATTTGCGGCTTCTGAGTTTCAGGTGTACTTATTTAAAAATAGGTGAGGACAAGTTTAATATAGTGGGTAGGGTAAAGTTTTAATTATTTGTGTTTTCAATGCTTTATTTTATCAAAAGCCATGATAAGATTGTGAACCCTAACATTTGTCCGTCGTAAAAAAAAAACAACTTTCAGTATCTACTTTTTCTAAAACCATCATTGTCCACGACTTATCTTAACTAAAGTAATCATATCACGTGGAATTTTTAAAAAAATATATTGTATTTATAAGCATCTGGGTATTAAGTAGACACAGTAGTGCGGCAATGATCGTAACCTTTTATAGATCAAA
Organism: Epiperipatus broadwayi; assembly: GCA_028023455.1. NCBI lineage: Eukaryota > Metazoa > Onychophora > Udeonychophora > Euonychophora > Peripatidae > Epiperipatus > Epiperipatus broadwayi. Next base: position 618,600 of record JAQFVV010000277.1, read on the forward strand.
AATAAAACAATTTGGTTTAATTAGTCTGGAATGCTCTAATAGAAACTCGGCATTTTGAATGGTTTAATTAAAAAAGAAAAATACGAAACTATCTAAAAAGATCTAGTTTAAAGATCTCCTCCCCGTCTTCTAGATTTAATCTTACACCCATTTTTCTTTTAACTTCACACCTATTAATAAAGAGAGGAATTATTGTACAAAAAGTAAATTTTAATGATTAACAAGTATTGCAACTACTACAAATTATAAAATACTGCATACCATTCTTTTTAGTTTACATTTAATCAATGTTGACATAAGATCTTATTAATTTCTATTCGTTTTCTATAGACGGCAGCACTGTTTATCACCTTGGGTTAGTGATCTTTAGCAACAAGAGAATATACATGTAAATGGAAAATATTTGGTAGGTTGCAGTTTATGGATAATAAAAGAATAGCCAAAATAGTGTTTAATTGAAATATCCAAGCATTCTAGATTATGAAGCCAGACCAGTTAGATAGTATATATTAAAGCAAAATAAAAATCTGACTTCTTTAGTATATTCCTTAAGTTCAACACACACTTTATCTTTTGACTTTAAAAAATCGTTTATTTCATGTAGTAGTTCTGAATCTTTGTAAAAATGTTCTTTGACTTAATCAATGAATATCTGCTTGAATATAATAATTCACAATATTCAGATTCATTTTCTTTTGGTTGAGACCAAATCAGTCTTCTCTGAAGACTTTTAACTCAAATAGAGTTCATAATAATCATGCAGATTCCCATAGTAAGAAACATATTTAAAATTTTACAAGAGATGATCTTTTAGAAAATGATGCAAAGATAAAAGTTATCCTAACAACATTAAACATTTTACATATGTTTGAAGTAATTGTGTTAGTGATCGAGACTGCCAAAAGCAAATAAAACAAACAATAGCTCGAGCAAAAACTTATAAACAAGGCAAAACTCTCTCCATACAGTAGTGCCAGAGGCTTGTGCATAAAATCCCTACTAGTCTGGGGTTATTGGATGAGTAGGCATTAGATAGGGATTTTATGAACAAACCTTCTGGCATCCATTGATTACTCTGGTTGGCACAGGGTGGCACTACTGTATGGAGAGAGTTTTGCCTTGTTTATAAACAATTAAGTGATAGTATGAGATGGTGATCATGTGATGCAAAAACTTGTTTATATGTTTAAAGATATAATTTGAAAAAACAAATAAAGCTTCAATAGCAATTTATTAAATTAGTACGTTTAATGAAAGTAAAATCTGGATGATAATAAAAAATTTACTAAGGTAAGCACAGAGTATAATTGCTCAGGAAGTCATGTGACATTTAAACACTTATTGACACATTCAACTAATCTGACATTAGTTTTGCTAGCTCTGACTCTGATACACTTTCACTGTACTAAACTACAAAGTAAAGATTTTATTTAAAAGAATCTTTGTATTTGAAAAAGCAAGCTACAGAAAATCATTGAGAATTAACTGGAAACAAAGAGTTTCTACTGCTGCATTTTATTAAAAAGTTTGAATAAAAAATATTTTTTTTAAAATAGAAGATACAACAGTTTTTTATATCTGATGAACAAATGATAATCAGAAATTAAAATCCCTAATTTTTGATATTGCATAAGGATGATTATTTAAAAAAAGCTCATAAAGTATGGATTAATGAAATTGTGGGATATCTTGCACTCACTCTGCCTTCCTGAAAAAAAAAACAGACAATTATACTGAAAGAAATTGTATGTATTGAGTGTGCTATGAACCTTTTTAAAGTGATGATGATTTAATACATAAAGCCTATCCTTTAAATTCAAATGCAGAGTAGATGACAGGAATATTGACATTCATTCATCTAGGATTCCCTTAAATATATATATATATATGTGTGTGTGTGTGTTTGTAATGTGTTCTAGTGAAAAGTTGGCTGGTTCGTTCTTCAAGCTTCCTGCGGTGCCACCTCTAAATTCATGTAGGTGTTATATAGCAGCATAACTGAATTGTTTACCAAAAACATTTACAGTGTCTGGATCATAAGTTTTGATGTGCAATGTGATGATGTATATTGTACCACTAAACTTCATATGATCCCCATTTTTTTATGCTTATGCAAGCTGTTTTCACAGAAGCAAAACCCCACATACAGTAGCACCATTCAGTGCAAGCCAGAGTAATCAATAGATGCAGGAAAGTTTGTGCATAAAATTTTTATCTATTGCCTACTCATCCAATATCCCCAGACTAGTTTCTATCTTGTGGCTTTCATCAGTGTGAGGAGCCTTGGATCTGAGAGCACTGCACCTAGAACTTAGGATCTAATGCAATCCTCCAGCAGCTACCTTTTAACTTATTAGTTAACTATAAAGCTTTGAATCCAAAATGGAAACACAATAATGTTTTCAATTCAAACTCATTGGCTTGTATAGTCATGTTAGATCTGAACCTAGTTCAGCATTCATACTTTTTGGTGTCTTTACTTCTTTAGTAACCATAGTCACCATAATCCTATTGGGAAAAATTGGTATTAAACCATTAAATATTACATGATCACCAATCTTTATGTTTACATTTTTCACAGAGGCAAAATTCTCCAGGTGCAATGCTTTCAAATCCCAGGCTCCTCACTGATGAAAGCCACAAGCTAGAAACTAGTCTGGAGATATTGGATGAGTAGGCACTAGATAAGATTTTATGCACAAACCTTTCTGCATCCATTGAGTTCTCTGGCTTGCAGTAAGTGTCACTACTAAATGGAGAGTTTTGCTTGTGAGACCTTTATTGATCATCTTCAGTGCTTTATCAACCATCACAAAATCTTGCAAACCACTTGAAAAGGTTATTGTGACTCATGGCTTCATTTCCGTAAATAGTTTGAATAATTTCCACCATTTCAGTAGGAGTTTTTCTTAAATTAAAATTTAATGTTAGCAATTTGTTTTATGTTGGGTTAAGATATAAAACACATTTTCACATTTCATGCCATAACTCATGAATCAGACATGTTAGCATCTTAAAAGTTTTGTGGTGAATAGTTAGTGTATATCACTACATAACAAATACATTGACTCAAGGATAGTGCTGCATTTTCCAAAACCCTTTCTCTGAGACATATTGTGTGAGTTTTGTGTTTAATGATAGTGCATCTCGATGCAATGCCTCTGACTTGAATTCAAATTCAGTTCTATTAAATTTGAATTTTTTTCAATTAAGCTTTTTCCAGGTAACAGTTTATAAAACAATCTATCTAACCATCTATAATTGATCAATAAATGGATATCTAGATACTTTTTTAATCTACAGAATGATACAAATATGGAAAACTGCTCAAACACTCCCCATCTGACACTTCGCAAGCCTGGTGAATTGAATACTGCCTTCTCCTTTACTTTTCTTTCGGTAGGAGCAGCTGAGTTGATCTTTGCCCTACAGTAGTAAATTTAAAATTCATTTATTTATTATATATGTACAATCATTTTCATGTAATTATAGGGATTTGGGACGGTAACTTAATCCGTTTAATTTGCTCTTAAAAATAGTAGTTTAATTACTTTGGAATAATTAAATTTTGTAATCATATATTAATTGACCTTTGAGAAGTTTGTTGATTTTGGAATTAAAAAAAGAAACGTTAATGAAAAAAAATCAAAATACTATTAATTACAAAAAAAAAAAGTTTTTGATGTTGTATATTTTTAATTAAGCATAATTTATAAATTTGCATTCTGTAAATTAATTAATCATCTAGTTTTGCAAATTAAGATGTTTCATTTAATTGAATTTAACTGAAGATATAAATAGATTATAATTTTTAATAGTAGTAATGTTTTTTTATATATATAGATTATATTACCACAACTCTTGTGCTTAAAAACTAATAGAATATCAGTTATCTGTTGTCAACGCAACACTATAGTTAGACGATAAATGGAAATCCTCTTGCCTTGACAACAGATCATTATTCTATTGGGTTATTTAAGAATGAGGGTTATGATGATGTTTTTAAACTAGTGTAATATATACATAAGTATGTGAAACATTTTAAAAATAATATACTATAGGGCAAAGACTTTCTTAGCACTCCTCCCCCCCCAAAAAAAAAAAAAAACAGTAAAAGAAAAAACATTACTGTAATTTTCAAATTGATTAAGGTTTTAGAATTTTAGCATTTTGTTTTATATATTAATATGATTTTTTTATTATACATGTATGTAAATTATATCACCACAGTCTTCATGCTTAACAAACTGATAAAATATTAGCAATCTGCTGCCATGACAACACTACAACTAGATGATAAATGAAAATCCTATGATGCTGTGATAATAGATTACTGATATTCTATTGGTTTCTTTATGATGATGTAATTTGCATAAAATAAGCAGTAAATGGGCTGAAATGAATCATAGAATTACAATTAGATGGAATGTTTTTGGTAGAAGTAAAAGCAAATATGTTTATATGTTTGAAACGGAAGATTTTAATAAATGTGTTTTACCAATTCTTACTTATGGATATGAGACTTGGGAATTTAACAGAAGAGCAATACAGAGACTTTAGACTACTCAAATAAGAAGGGATTAAAAATGAAATACGTGGGTGAGAGAACAAACAGGTATAACTGACATCATTCACAGAGTAAAGTGACTGAAGTGGAGTTGGACTGTAGATATTGCTAGAAAAGATGATAGTATATGGACAATTGAAATCTTAAATTGGATTCCCAGAGATTATAAAAGGCCTAAAAAGATACCACATGTGAGATGGATGAATGAAATAAGAATATGTGCTGGTGTGATATGGAGGAGAGATGTTAGAGATCTGAGAAACTGGATTAAACTTGTAGAGACCTTTATCCTGCTGTGGATTGATAATGTTGAATATAATAATGGTGAAGCTATTGGTACCTATGTTTTAATATATATGTAAGACAAACTTTAAAAACCCATTGCAGGGTAATCCCCCCCCCCCCCTAGAGAAAAAGAGAAGATCATTACTAAAGAGTTTTCACACTGATTACACTTTTAGTCTTTTTCCATCTTGTTTTATAAAATTTCTAGATATCCTTCTACCACCAATATTTTATTGGCTAAACTTGAAGCAGCACTCCAGTTGTTTAAAAGATAATCCTAAACCAAATTGGAATTTGGAAAAGTTTATGCAATCAATTTTTTTAAATTCCAATATGTGAGTATGGCAGGCAAATATGCCATTAAATGGGACCATGACGGCCTTTCTTTTCCTAATCTCCATTGATGAAGGGAAAAATCACAAAAATGGTCTGGGATGGGAATATTATAGCACTATATTATCTGAAGTCTATACCTCAGATGACTCTTGGGTAGAGTGAAAAGTATTGTTCTCTTGAATACTGATGATTACGAGTATACATTTGTGTGACATTGTTCAATGTATTAATTTTCTTAGCCAAAGGAAGAGATCTATAATTGGCATTAAATACTGACTTCTATTAAATATGCAGAAACTACCTTGTTGTCAGATCTATGTAAGTATGTAAGGAGGTCACTTTGAGGTAGCTTTAAATTCTAGTACTTACTGCTGATGGCAAAAGCCAAAAATCATTTTGGAGATGGATATATTATAGCACGATACTATCTAATGTCCATTTATTATTCAAGCTTGTAGTAGACAGCTTTGAAATAGAATGAAAAGATCTATTTTTGGAAATAATTTATTTAAGTAGCAATTGATAATTTAGTGACATGCAATTAGAAATAGGTATGTAATAAGAGACAGCGTATGTACTGTCTTATTCTGAAGTTACTAAAAAACGTTTTAACTAAATTCATATTGTTATTTTAACAAATAAAAAGTACCTAAATTGTTTATTTAAAAATAATTGTCATATTATATTAATCTGTTTATATGCAAAAAAAAACTTAAATAATATAACTATTTTTATTCTATTGTTATTTATGAACATTAAAATGTAACAAAATATTCCTTTCATACTTTGCTGTTTCGTATTACGGTTTCATAATTTATCATTAGCATAAATTTAACATCTATTTTGTACATGAATTATATACGAGGTAATAAGCTGTATTTTGTAAAGTAATTTTAAACTATGTTACTAAACTACACCCATCCACACACACACACACACTTACAGCTTTGAAGGAATTAGCATTTGTTTAAAAGAGAAAGCTAAACGGCATTTCCCTAACTACAGAGTAAGGTCTCTCCAACTTGGACAATATATGGATAACTTATTATTGCGTGGTTTAAAAAAAAGTAATATAGGATTGAGCTCAATTGAAAACTGCCTTATATGTTTTTAAGACTTTTGTAATATAATTACAATCGCCAATTTTATCTTAAATTTCTATTCAAGTTTCCATTCTATACTACTTCAATCAAAATTTCATGATGGTCCATTTTCAATTCAGTTTTGGCATTATCATATCTATTGAAGAGAGGTGAACATTACCTCTTTCTCAAATTGATCGATATCACTTTCAGATGATATTAAAAGTAGTGGCAGTGATTTGTAGAATTTCCTGAATACATTCTGCTCTGGACCATCTGTTTGACTCATGTCTTTTTGAATAACATGGACATTATGTTTTAATAAACATGCAATCACTCTTAATTATATTAAGCGAAAGTAATGAAAATTTTTATATACCATAGTGCATATCCATATAGTGAAAACCTAATATTCAGTTAATTTCTGTTTGATCATGTAAAATGGGCTATGCTCTGGTCTGCCGTTTCTGGTGCTTGGTTAGCACATGACATCCTGAGAAATTAACCGTTCAATTACATCTAACAAAAAATATATGTATTATTATAAAAAATGAAGACTTACTCTATATCTGCAATGTGTAAAACACTTTCCTGCCATTTTTAATAACTGATTTGACATTCATACATGCATGTGAATAAGTTATCAAATCTGATGAAACAATTTGTGTCAAAACAAGCAAATAACTTAGTATTGAAATTGAAGCTATTTACGTGAATTCATTAAACTTATAGATGTTGTGTTGTGCTACCAGTTTTTGTATTAGTCAAGCAATCACTTCTGAGAATTCAATTTTCCTTTCATCTCAGCTGATTTATGTGACATTTTAAATTTATTTTCATAGTTTGATTCTTATTACAGATGCAGATTGACTTTTCATGCATGAATTAAAACTTGCAGTCATAGTAACCCATGACTATATCATACATGGTAAAGCTAATCTTGTTGATGTGATATCTTTTACTGTATTAATTCAAATTTTAAAATGACTTTGTCCTAATTTTAGAAATTATACATAAGGTATGAGAGCCCAGTGGCTTTCATTATCAACAGCAAACTTTCCAAGATTATTTCCTTTGTTACAAATTGACTAAAAGTTCTTAAAAAATATTACCTAATTTGTAGTTTTTTTAATCTAATAGAATTCTTGTCAAGAATTATTAGATTATCTTGGTACAAGAAAATGACAATAATATCTAGATAACATTGATAATTACATCTCATTAGTAAATGATCCTTTCCAACACATAAACTTAAAGCATCACAACTACTTTAGCTTCCATATTGTGCTTTAGAGATGCAAACTTTGTTTTTTTCTATTCTTTTGCTCCCATTTATTATAAGCTTCAGTAACCAATTGATGTTAGTCAAATCCATATTCAGTCTTATCCTTTTCATATTCTTAGATATAGTTTCTGGTTTAAGATCTTCATCAGTGGGTAGCTTTTTTTCCCCCATGTGTCATAGCATTAGCAAGCTAACCCCAGACAACTGCTTGTAAAACAGCCGTCACTGACTTCTCAACCACCAATGCTTGACCAGTGGTAGCTTTAAGATGAATATAGTGAATCTGGATTTTTTGAATCTAGTGCATTTTATATCCAACCATCACCTCTTACTCTTTTTATATTATCAAGTTACCAACTGAAATTTAAAAATATTTTAATATTTTTCATTCAATATGACTTGCTTGCATGATTGTATAATTCTGATACCAGTTCAGTAATTATATATTTTGGTGCCATTAATTTTTCTATAATTGTAGATTTCTTTGTTCTTTGACCAGGACTGGTACAAAATCAAAAAAAGTATCACTTGATACATTATAGTATAAAATTCTTTGTTCCACTGCTCCATCTACTGTAAACATGAATAATCAATACATATGTTTTTGTGTTTTATATCAATCCCAGATAAAAGTATATACAATTAGAATAAAAATTGTAGGTACCAAAATTTATTGCTGCCAATCTGTAATTAGATCTGTCAAAAAACATGATGATATAGAAAAGATTCAAAAGTGAGTCCTAGAGAGGATGCTTTAAATTCAATCATTCAAGTGCCTTAGATCCAGATTTACACCATCTTGCTGATAAAAAGTATGGATCAACAACTAATCTAAAACATGGATAGGGAAGCATTGGATATGAATTTAACAAGCTGTATCATCTAGTATCTATTATTTACTCAAACTTACAGTAGATGTAATAGGGGAATAGAAAAACAGTTTGCTTTTGATTGTACAGAATTATTGGAGATTAAAAAAATGTCTTCAACAAAAAAAATGGCTTTTTGATTTTTATCAATATAGTCTTCATTTTAACTCCATCACATTGTAAACATCCATCTGAGCAGAAACTCAGATCCCTCTCTCTTCCTGTGCATATATTTCATGAACAATCTTTGCCTGCCATATGATCTAGAGGAATTAAATACCTGAATCTTCACCACTATTGATAAATGACTATTCTTTTGCACAATTACTCTCTCACACACAAAATAGAAACTGGTTTCTCACCATTGGATTTGATGAGAAATGTACTGATAATAAAATTTGAATATTTCCGTAATTCAATGATTATTTATCCTTCTGTAAGGTTTTAGAAGAGAATAGAAATTAGTCTTTACATTGCCAGAAAATGATACACAGAGATAGATACTTGTGATATAGTGAAATTTATAAGGGATTCACTGATAAAAACTTGAAAATGATGGTAGTAATTGTATGTTGCACTACTGCCATCATCCAATATTAAATGTCTTTAGAAAAATTCAAATTTTCCGAATATATTCAACTATCAGTAATATCACCAGCTTAGTATAGAACATGTTTCAAATGGTATTCTCCTCTCTTCTTCACTTGTTACCGATCTGATTAGTGACCGTACTAAAATGGGTATCGAGTCCAAATCTTAAGATTTGTGACTATTAAATTTGAGGTAATGATCTAACTACAGTCACTGATCAGATATAAAGAAGAGAGAATAATACGACTGGAAATGTTGAATTATATACTATCCTGTGTGCTACTGGTAATAGTTAAATATTTGGAAAGTTTAAAGTTTGAATTTTTCTGACGATATTAATATTGGGTGACGGAAATAATCCAACATATAATCATACTAAAATGCTATCACAAACTTTGAAAAGAATGGCTTATACATTGAAGCCCCCCCCCCCCATTAAAATTAGTAAATGTTAATTACAAGAAAAATGCTTGTTGAAAATAACATTCATTGCAACATTTGATAAAGAAATTTGTGATTAAAATTATTTAAACAATCTGATTTTTTTAATAATTTGATCTTAAAAACTTTGACAATTTAATTGTTATAATTCAAATTAAACTCACGTATTTGAATTAATATTCCCTCCGTTTCTCTCTGCAAATATATTTCAATAATCAATTCTTTTCACTAAAGTTAACTTAACTGCTTTTAAATTTATTCATTTTTTTTACATTTATTGTAAAATTGAAATACAAGTATAATGTATACATTTAACTTAGATGTAATTATAGGGGATTGAACCCAGACATTCAATCTCCCTACAGTCATCCACTCTAACCAATACAACCGATACACATGACTTCATACATGTGAAAAAGATAAATGATCTCAAATATACACATTTCATGCTGAACCAGCACTCATCAGTTGGTCCGGATCATCATCTCCCACATATATATATATAATCAATGCTTAATTTATATTAGCATAGCAAATCTACACATTTTAATGGAAAGGCTTCAATCCTCTCCAACTCTTAATTAAGCCATCCATATCATTAAAAATCTGCTGATGGAATGTTCAAAGCCTTTGGTGATGCCAAGATTATAGTCATACCCATGCTGACCTTAAGTCAATCTGACCTTTCATATGTAGGACTTTAATAAGTCTATTTAAATACACATAAGAGGAATGTCAGATTACAGGCTGAATATGTAATATTGAAATACAAATACAATGTATATATTTAACCTAGATGATTCAGCATGAAATACATATATTGGGGATCATTTATTTTTTCACTATGTGGCAATGTCTATCGGTTATATTGGATAAAATGGATGACTGTAGGCAGTTTGAAAGTATGGGTTCAAATCCATTTTAATAACATCTAGGTTAAGTACATAGATACCTTCAGCCTGTATTCTGCCTATCCCTTTTCTGTCTGTTTAAATGAACCTATTAAGATCCTACATATGAGGGGTCAGATTGACTTAAGGTCAACATAGGTATGACTATAATGTTGGCATCATCAAGGGCTTTGAGCATTTCATCACCAGATGTTCAGTGACATGGATGGCTGAAGAGTTGGAGAGTGGAGAAGATTGAAGCCTGTCCATTAAAATGTATAGAGTTGCTACCTTAATATAAATTGATTTTTGACTATATGTGTGGCAGATGATGATCCAGACCAACTGATAAGTGCTGGTTCAGCATGAAATACATATATTGGAGATCATTTACATATATTTTTTCACATATATGTGATCATGGGTATTGATTATATTGGGTAGAGTGGATGACTATGCAGCATGAAAGTCTGGGTTCAAATTCCTTTAATTTATTTTAATCATGATTTATTTAAATATCATATATATCCAGATGTTGAGTTTTTAAAAATACATAATAATACTATAGCTTTTGGTGATAAAAATATTTACTACTAGCTGAGTATGTGTGTGCATAAGATGACAGACATTTTGTAATATAATGCTTCTTTATGCAGATATTGGTACTTACAGAACAGCAATCCATATCTTGACAAAACTTCATCATATATAACATACTTCTCATTTGGATTTTTTTTATTACAGTTTTCCAAGTTTATTTATACTTAAAAAAATAAAGCAATAATTCTGTCTATAATGGAAATTATACATATACATATATATATTGTAACAATCCGGAGAAAGTGATCTGCACTACAGGGCGCCATCTAGGCATTTGAACCTAGAAAAATTTATAAAGTAGGCAGATACGTAAGTCAAAAAAAAAAATTTTTTTATTTTATTTTATATTTTGATTCCGGTCGTTAGCCCATTGTCACTAGCTCAGGGAGTAGCCGAGATTTATATTTATAATAAATTCTTATCTAAGAATATATAAAAAAGAATAAAATAAGCCACTGCCAGTAATTAACACACAAACATTTATTTACCCACATATATAAAATTTAGCATTATTTTAGAATAACTTTTGCTTTGGATTTTAACTTGATTTTAGAATTTAAATTTACATTTTAATTTTTATAATATTATAAGTTTACATTTTAATTTTTCTATAAGTTCGCACAGATGGATTTATAAAAGTTTGTTTTAAAATGTTTGAGTATAGATCGGTTACATAGATTTCACAGTTAAAAACATTTCAAAATAAACATAAACGATCAAAATACAAAGTCATTGATACCGTCAATTGCAGAGGGAAATTTATAAGTAACCCAATAGCATTCACCATAAGATGCTTGCATTGACACCAATAACTTAAAAGACATCCAAATAAATACATTTTAGATACTCACTGTAAGGTATCATTATTTATCGAATGTCTATATATTTTGATCCAATATGAAAACCCAAAACATAATTAACCGATAACGAATCCATGCAAGCGTCTATAAACAACTTAAATTTAATGCATTTTTATTTAGTGTCGAGTATGAATAGACTACATAGATTTGCATTTGAAGATAAAACATTCTGTCCCCATTTAACCTTAGGCTAAAAGTTCGCAGTCAAACTGGTGTCAAACCATCTGATATATCGATGTATTCAATGTAATACGAATACAGCAACACAAAATAGGTTAAGATAAGACATTGACTCTCGTCAGATAGGAATATTACATCTATCTAACGAGAAGAACAATAAAAAAAACTCCATAGAAATGAATTGCGGTCATTTTGCCAACTTACGATCGCATTCCCTAGGCAAGAGGAAGTGTGTGGCGTATACAAGCGATTCTGCCTGTAGCGAATCTCGCATTACATCTACTAACTACATCAATATATCCAATCTATTGACCCAATTCAACAACGACACAAATAACCTAAGATTACCCTCCCCTAATATAACTTTACAAATCTATACAGCCATTCACGCCCAACTTAAGTTTATCATTGATATATTTTAATTTATCGAAAAACAGAAATCATAATAAAACTTAAAGAACAAAAAAATATATAAATGGAAATGATTTTACAAAAGAAATACATCAAATAACATTTTAACTACTTTAGTCAGATAGGAAATTCTTATATTTATAAATATTGAAAAGTTTAGTATTTAGAGTTCTTTTGTTTAGAAATGTTCATAAATTATATATTTCTTACTGTTTTGAAAAATGTCCGTTTTCTTTGATTTTTGTAATGGAAGGTATTAATCCCACGAAGTCATAAGGAGATTGGTGTGCAGTTAATCACTGGTCCTTTATGGTTGATGGTATTCTTCCGGGCCTTGATGTCCTGTGGCCCGCAATATCGGAAAACGATGTTTCATTTTTTTTTGAACAACTGAAGGAATTGAAAGTGCGTCTTTCAATCCCTTCTCCATCAACTCCGCACTAACACCTATAGTCACATCGTAATAACTCTTTTTATTTCCAACCTTTCCTTTTATATTAATTTTGTGGATTAACTCAACATTATGTCATCGATGTGATGGTTGTTTCGCTGAGGTCTGATTTCCCAATGGATTTCTTTCATTTGCTAAAAGTTTCTATTATTTTCCTATCTGACCGTTGTTTATACATTTAAATGCCCAAGGGCTTGTTCACTTGGACTAATTAAAATAATCATTTCCATTTTCTGATTACTTAATGTGTTTTCCAAAATTAAAGATATATTTTTATCTCTAAATCTTTTTAAGTTTTTGCTTTTAAAATATTTTTTCTATTTTTAATAAAGTTTTATTTTAATAATTTTTTTCATCTGTGCAATTTTATATATATACGAGTTTAAGATAATTTTTTAATTTTCAATTTTTAATTCTTAAAAAAAGTTTTTTTTTGCAAACTTTTATTCTTTTAATGTTTACTAATAAAAAACAATGTAACGTACGTATGTGCCCGTTACAATATATATATATTACAAAGAAATCAAGTCATGTCACATGACCTAATTTAACAAGCTTGTATTACAAATATTATATAATGAGCTTGCAAATAGCTCTCAACAAGCTTTTCAGAATATCCCCAACCTCAGACCGTTTTCCGCTACTGGATGAGGTTGGGGATATTCTGAAAAGCTTATTGAGAGCTATTTGGAAGCTCATTATAGAACACATTCATATTTATGTGTCATACAGAGGGGGGAAAGTTGTTAGTAATAGTAATATTTAGTCGAGCATGTTTTCAGTACTGCTTCCCAGAATCAAGAGACCTGGTTTATTGTCAAGTCTAATAACATGGGCAATCAAAAAAACATGAGTTCTCACTGACGTACCCTAGAATAATAATCGGTTGGTTTCGTTAAATCATGGTGATTCTGGTACACATTACCGAAAGCACACATGGCTAAATATTACTATTATTACCTTTTTTTCTCTGTATGTTACAGCATATATTCATGTATAATTTATACTTAAAAATTAGACCAATAAAAATAATTATATGTGCAATTGCTAAGGAAATCTTTTTTATATATATATTTCACTTTTTTGGAGAATGAGTTTTTGAGAACATGACTCTAATTATTGTGTTCAACTACATTCTTTAGATTCTTCCTCTCTTTTGACATCATGTAAAATGGCAATAGAGTAGGAAGAATATTTTTTTCCCAATATCCAAATAGAAATATGTGTAAGGTAGAGTCATGTGACGATTTGTTGATCATGTGACGCATTAGTAGTTTTGTACTTTCTCTAGACAAATTAGTTATCAAAGTCATCAAGTCCCCAAATTAGGGTTTGTGATATGGATATGGTCGAAGAAAATTTTATCCAGTGCAAAAAATTTTAACACGATCCTTCTGTTTATTATTCATGAAAAAAGTTTTATAGATATAAACACAGGAAGAAATTAAATAATTGGAAAATCCCCAAAATTGTTAAATTCTCAATATTTATTTTCTAATCTTTTTAATGTATTTCAAATTTGTAGTGAAAATATTTTAAAAAGTTACTATTATTGCAGGTAAAATTGATTCCCCATTCTGATGCAGATTCACATTTTATAGTTTTTCATTGATAAATCAAACAAATAACAATTGAATGTTTTATTATTTGGAGTTCATAAGAAGTTCAAGAATCACATGGTCACCATCTTATGCTAGCACATGCCTAATAGGATAATGGTGGCTGTGGTTGTTAAAGAGCCAAAGTCACCAAAATGTATGGGTGCTGAATTGAGTTCAGACCCATATGATTATGAAAATATTATTGTGTTTTCAATTTCATTCTCATAGTTTTGTAGCGAAGTAGAGATAAAAGGTGGCTGCTTGAGGGTTGCATTAGATCCTAAGATCTAGGTGCAGTGCTCTCAGATCCAAAGCTCCTCACTGATGAAGGCCACAAGCCAGAAACTAGTCTGGGGATATTGGATGAGTAGGTACTGGCTAGGAATTTTATGCACAAGCCTTCTGGCATCCATTGATTACTCTGGTTAGCACAAGGTGGCACTACTATATGGAGAGTTTTTGCCTGTTTAAGTTCAAGAATCAGAATTCACATCGCTCGATTATAGCTTCAGAGCTGACTGCTCTGTTACTGCACCAATCCAAATAATTTCAACAAACATGGTCTGCTCATGATTAATTTCAGTTCATCTGTAAGATTTTAGAAAATGAATTTTCAAATTACAAAAATCCACAGGCTAATTATCCAATAACCATGAGTTTCATTTTAGTTCTATGAATATTAAGTTTAATCAATGTTTTGTTTTTGGTTATCACATCCATACAAATGTTTTGTTTTTCAGTTTCTTATGCATTTTTCTTCAGCTTGAATAAAACAATATATGTATATTTAAATAAACTGTTAGAATTTTCATGAATACATTTTTTAAACATTAAATGTGAATAACTTTTTTTAAAGGAATATGTCTTTGTAAACAAACTTTTTCAAACATGGAGTAAATGAAATGAAAAGTTTGGTCCCATGTGACAGATCAATACCTATATAAATAGCTTTTTATAAATAGGGTAATAAAGTTACAAAACCAGTGAATCCAAACAATATTATATATCATATTAAGTTTTTTTTTAAAATTTTTCATGGGGCAAATAAATCCCAATTCATTAGCACAATAATTCACAAACCAGATTTCTAAAAATTCATTTGTAAAAAAAAAAAAATTATGGCTGCTTTCTCATATTAATGCTACTCCATTGGGCAGACAAAAATGACCACTTTTATCAAGTAGATTTTACAAAGGAATATAAACCAGCATTGCTGGGGACAATGATGTAGTAGAAGAATACCAAGCTCTTGGTGTGGGCTTTGCAATTCAGTTGTTTCATACATTAGCTCACCTAAAGAGAAGGTTATTCATGAAATGAATCCATATTTAGTGAAAATATTCTGAATTTCTGTGTTGGTAGATATTTATGGTGGGGTAAAGTTCATAACTAATAAAAACTAAAAAAAAAACTTGAAGAGAATGATAGTAATTATATGTTAGTCTATTTCCATCATCCAATATTAAAGCATATTATCCAGAAGCCATTTTTGAATCTTTTCTATACCATCAAGTTTTCTGACAGAAATTAACAATCACTTTAACAATTTGAATCCAAGTTGTACATGATTTTATAGATGTGATTACATTTTAGTAACAATAAATTTTGGTACCTGCAATTTTTATACCAACTGTAAGGGCTGTTATTCAGGGTTGATATAAAACTAAAAAAAGAGCACATATATTGATTACTCATGCTTACAATAGATGGGGTGATGGAGTTAAAAAATGGAATTTGATCTTGTAAATAAATCAAACATTGATACTCAAAATGCAAATTTTGTAATTATTATGAAACCAGAAAAAATAGACATCTTTTGTAAGATTATTGAAAAGTAACTTTTTGTAATTCTTAAGTTGCTGCATGATTAAGTTTATATTCTAAGCATTATGTGAGCATAAGTTTCTTATTTCTCTTTTAGGATTTGAATCCTAGATCTTTTTTATTCCTGGGTTATATCCACGATTTATTAGGAAGTTATTTACATGGTCTTCTTTCAAAAAGTTTGAAAACCTCCAGTATAAATAAAAGATAAACTATTACTGATCCTTTTTGTAGCATCCTATTACCTCTGCTTAATTATTTTTATATATAAATTATCCAACCAATAAATGAATTTTGATTAAGAATAATTTAGAGATTTCTATTGATTTTCTATGAGGAAACTAAGTGATGTTTGTAATTATAATTCAGAGAAATGATCAGTAGCTTTTCTTTCAACAATGTCATGTCTTTAAAAGAACGTCCTGATGCAATAAAATTTATTTTATTTGACCAGTTGCCATGGTATTGTTGAAATTATTATCTAGATATATTTCTAACATATCAGTTCTCTAACCTATTTATTTGATAATTAAAATCTTTTAAACGATTTTTGAGCCATTTTATTAATATTTCTACAACTTGAAAAAGATGTACTCTTTATGAACTCGAATGCAGTGCAGTTGTTTATTTTATTATAAAGTTTTGACTAATCTTCAGCATTCATCATAGTTAAAGATATATATTTTTATGGAGCAGAGACATGGACAATTAGTAAAAAAATGTTGATCAAAAAATCATAGGGGATGTTAGAAAGTATAATGGAAGATGGAAGAATAAAAGGGCTAAAAAGAGAGTTGATAGATAACTTTTAGAAAGAAGATTTCTATGAGCTGAAAATGCTTGTAGAAATGATCTAAAAGTGATTTTCAGAAGGTTACTGATCTTAAATTTTTAGGTAGTTTGAGAATACATCAGAAATAAATTTAGGATACTAATAAATTGGGATTTAAAATATTTATACCCTAAAATCATTTCTGCTCGTTTTCAAGTTATTCAAAAAAATGATTCTACAGTTAACACAGAATTGAAGTTATTAAAGTATTTGATTACTGACCTGGTTTCTGATCCTCATATCTGTAAAAGCAGTTTGGTTTGGGTTCAGAATCATTGGGTTGAATTTTAAAATATCGGACCTTTAGCTTGATAGTAAAAAAGGAGTTAAAGATAGTTTCCAGGGCATAACTGTATCAGTTCTAGCTTTGAATTCCAAGTCATCAATAGTAAAGATAAAATCCAGGAACTGGTCTGGGGATGAAGATTAAATGACTCTACCATCTGGTAGCCATTGATTACTAGTTGATGATAGACATTACTAGAGGAGATAAGGGAGATCTGTTCTTGTTTGTAATAAGATCTATCATAGTAATAAGATTCTACATTTAATGTAATAAATTCAATAACTAATTCCCATGTTATGTAAGTTTTATTTTATGCAGCAGATTTTAAGTCAAGTTTGCAAATGACTTGCGATTGCTTTTAATAATCATGGAAGTTGGCCTAAATGCATTATTTTCCATTTAACTAATTGAATAAGTTATATTATAGGTCACAATGTGTAACCATATGATTAATAATAATTTCTGATAAAGATTATAAATACATAACTAAACAGGGAACAACTGAAGCTTTTGATGAGTTATATAACATAAATAAACTTTCTAAAAGACAGATGACACCACTTGTCTCTTAGCATTTGGTCTTATATCTTAGTTTATTTATATAATTTTAAGTGATGGAGTGAATTCAATCTATTATATATATAAAGAGAGAGACAGACATCATGGAATATGTTATGCACATAACACAAGATTTGAATCCTGATGAAACTTGAAATTTTTTCAGAGGATTGAAGATTTCAAAATAAGCTTAGGATAATTAGAACTAGCCAGTTCTCATCAAACCAAATTATCCATCCAACTGGGATAAATACAAAATGAAAGTTTCCAAAATTTTCTCCAATGAGCCATTCATTAACTTAATAATCTTTGTGCTGAAAGAGCCCATGCCCTGCACAAGCACCTTAAAGTGGTCTGTTTAAAGTCTGTTTCATTTTTTGCCTTTTATATTGAATGAGAATATCTGTGCTTGATCTAAGTGATTAGCCTTCTACATCTTCTGGTAATAGTCAGGTTGAGTTCAGTTATTAGATATTTTTTTAAAATAGACGAGAAAAAACTGAGAGTTTATAGGGACTTTTACTGGAAGTGTTTTTGAAGTAATTATAGTCTGAATGGTTGGTTATATTTCAGGTGGCCAATGAAGTTTTAAAAATCAATGTACAATTTTTCTTCATCTGTTTATAGCATTCATTAGTACAAAGCTATTGTTTCATTTGATCTGTTATCTTTATATTTAGATTGGATTTGTGTGCTAGGCTCATTTATGAATATAGGAAATAATTTAATACAAAGAATAATTTATGTTTAACCCATATTTGACACCAATCGTCATTATGTTCTTTTTATATGTATGTTTCATCATATATATATATATATATTGTACCGGATCTTTGATTCGCATATACTGACCACAAGGGCGCCACTAGTCCGAGAATCGGAACTAGACATTTATTTTAAGGATGGACAGGATATGCGAACCAAAATGCAAACTCAGGGAGAAATAAGATATCTTAAATATTGTTTAGACAATTGAGAAATCAAAGCACAAAGACAAACGTCAGCCAAATTGAGTTTAAACAAATTTTAAAAATTTTATTCAGAGAAGAATAACTTATAAGAAAAGTTATTAAGTTAACAAATATGATTAGCTCAGGCATGTACCAGAAAGACTAATGCAACACTCTGGCAGACTTACTGATTCTCTAATAATGAATAATAAAGGGAGGAAGCAATTTCATTCAGCAGCGGATTCACCCAAACATTGGTTTTCACTTTCAGATACTTAAACAATATGTTCTTGAAATAAATCAATGAAACCAGTGCCGGTGAGCTTTTCGAGGTTCGAAAAATGTGTCAGTCCACGAATGTCATATGTCGGTAGAAGCTGCACCTATTATTACATTTAGAATAAAGGTGATTGATCCACCTCAAGAACAACTGAAAAATATGATTGAAAATGAAAGGAAAACAAACAATTAAAACTGGCAAATCCCCATCCAAACGATTGGCGAAAACTAATCTAAGAATTACAGGTCTCAATAGGAGACAAGTAAATCATTAGAAAATCAGTTATGTCTGCCCCAGCATTTAAAGAAAATGAATTACCAATAATTATAATTAAAAAATAAATTTATGACACAAGTTCTGAGTACACGCTCTGATAAATTTTAAACTATATAAGTAAATACAAAATAAATCTATCGGAGAGTGCACATGAGTACAAAAATATGAAAGCTATAAATACCTTAGCAGTGAATGTCTCTCTCACCTGTAATTTACAAAAGGGATAAATATTATCTTCCTGCTGGCGACTTATAAAATTACAAAGCAAAAACAATTATAGCTTCCGCTTTCAGAGATATACGAAACGAAAACTATGAAAATAAAGTCGCAAGCCAAAAGATTTGGTGGTTTGCAAAAGCGCAAATACAGTATTTAAAATTAATTCTGGGCTACTAAAATAATTACAGGTAAGCATTTAAAATATACACAACTGCCCAAAGCATTTAGTAAAAGTTAGGCATAAAAATAGAAAAACTCACACGTCACTCTCCAATAAACAAAATTGAACTTAAACTTGGAATCTTAAAACTAAGATTCCAAGACTCACGGCAAAGTACAATAAAAAAGAATAAATAATTAATACAACTTTATAACATAATTATCATTAGATTGAGCGGAGATTTAATTAAACACAATTTATTTCCCCTGGCTAGAATAAGAAAAAGTTTATCTTACAATAAGGCAAAGTTCTAGCAATTTCTGACAAGTGCGCACTTTTAATAGTAGTTTATCTTTCAGGTGACTTCTCTTTATGACAAAGGCAAGTGTCGAGGCAAATTGGGGATCCAGCTTAGGTTAGAGTTTTATGGCATCATGAAAGAACAGCCTAGAGGCCGAGGCTCATCATTATTTAAATTAGCAATGCATCTTATTGCTTCCAAAACGTATAGCAGCATTTGTTGACATCACGAAGGCAAATTTGAAAAATCTCTTAAATGTTTAAACTGCGATTAACATGAAGTCCACAGATTAATCAGAATGCCTCTTAGAAATCTGAAGCTGAACCAAGCGCTTTTAAAAAAAAACCTTCTTAGTCTCTCTCAAAAAAAAAAATAGCAACCTCCTCTCTTTTTTGGCGGGCTATATTTACCTTGCTACATTTCCCCCGAAAAACTTTCCTTGTTGTCAAATTCTATATCTCAGGCAGGGCAAATATTAATTTTCAGCTCAATCTAATTTAAGAATTCCAACCAGAGATTATTGAAACAAAAAAAAGACAACACAATTAAATCTCCGCTTTTTAGAATTAACTTTAAAAATGATTAAAATAAAAGCAATAGGAATATATAATTAGCAAGCTTGCCTGTTTTTAATCAAATTGATTAAAACAGGTAGTGAAAGTAAACTATTTTAAAAATCAATTTTATAAACATGAAAATGATCTATTTTAAATATAAACACGTATGTGTTTTAAATAATAATAAAAATTTTAACATTAGATAAGATTTAACAAAAATTAAGTTTTAATTTTGGCAATAAAATCCTTGAATCGGACATCAATCCGGTTCAATATATATATATTCTAACCTAATAAACGACTTTATCTCTACGAAATCAATTCGTAAAGCCCAATTCTATTAAAGAGAATTCGGAAAGCCTAAATGCTTCCGTCTATGATTCGGGTACGCTTCGTATAGAACGGGTAGCAAACCCTATTTTACCTAATATAGCTCGATGACGTTTGGTTAGTTATAATAATTCAGCTACAGCGATATGCAGTTCAGACAGAGATAGAATAAAAAAAATTATCGTTAATAAAATAAATTTAAAAGGAAAATTTAGAATAACTAACATTCTTTCTCTATCCAAAACACATTCTCTGAGCTGTAAGTACTTGCACTGTTCGACAATGATGATGATGATTTCATGTCATTGTTAATATTACTGACTAAAACAAAACATTCATTAATTTGCCAATATGATCTCAATATTTTTGTTATTATACAATTATAAGTTTCAATCTCTTAAGCCATGCCACGCTTGTAATATTGATCATAATGAATCAATTCTTAATTTAAGAGCACTTATAATAATGACACTAATCTCAGGGTTCTCTGTTATTTTTTTAAAAAAAATGCTCGGCAGTATTGTGTTGTCGCATATGACTGACATTCTGGTCAGCTATAGGAAACATTTACCTTATTAAATTCCAGGTGTCTTCATCCCCACATCAACTATTATAATATTTAACGAGATGATAACCATATTCAATAACAACGCATAATTTTGAATAATATAGCCCTTTTTATCCAGAATCTCAGTCGGA